>OY728128.1:2017275365-2018525365 GCA_963277665.1 Viscum album | reverse complement strand
CCATGATAGTGATTGAGTATTCTCCTTGCTTCACCGAGCTTCAGTGTTTTGAAACATCTCTTATGGGAGATGAATTGAATTTTGAGAGATGTTTTGATTATTGTCTTGGATATGATTTCCAATCATAAGTGAACATATTTCGGTTGAATACAATTATAGATATTGTGATCCCAACCTTGATCATAGAGAAAAATCTTAGAGAATCTAGTCTTGTGTTCCAGGTCAGTTTTGTTCCATGTCATCGTGACAGATCTTCAAGTAATAAAAAAACCATTTTGAGGGTGCATGTGGAAGAAGTTCTTGCCACATTTCACTTACTAACAGTTATATAATACATCACCAATGTGGAAAGATAGGCCATAAGAAGCCCCATTACATGAGGAACCCAATGGAATGCTATGCATGCACTAGGATAGATCATTTACAATGCTTCTTTAATTGTTTTCCTCCAACATCTAGTGGAAGGGGATCTATTCAAACACCTTTATCGGGTAAAGGATCTATGAGATGATGAAAGGATTAGATTATTTCCTCTATTGGATGATCAGGATCTGGTTCTGGCGGTTGTGATTGAGGTATTCATGCTTCATATCATTACTGACAGTAGAGTGGATTTTCACTATATAGTTAGAATACATCTAAGGGAAATGGTAAAGGCCATATATATGCAGCGCAACCATCTCTAGAGGAAAATAGTCTAGGGTCATCTACAATTAGAGTTACTATCTTGGAAACCTCTACTATAGTTTCTTCCCTTTTGATACATGTGTATCACACTCTTTCATATCTGATTCATGTGTGGAAAGATATGGTCTTAATATCAAATATTTTGTGGTGTTATGTCCCTCAACACTATGATATAGGTTAGAACATAGGGAATATGCCAATGTCAGGAGTTCCCCCTTAAGATAGGTGGGTATTGTTTCTTCTATAATTTATTTATCCATATGATGACTGAATTCAAAATCATCCTTGGAATGGACTGGCTCTTGCTTTACCGTTTCCAAGAGGATTACAATCATTGGAATGTATCATTCACATAAATTAAGGGCAGTGAGTATATATACAAGGATAAATTGGATATGTAGGCAGATAGAGCTGTACCCAAGCAGACTAGGCTTGGAAGAGTGACAAATCAGTTAGTGAGCCTCTTTTTAAGTGATCAAGGAATGAAACTCATGGATTTACTTCCTATTGTGGATCACTTCAGGGATGTCTTCCCTGATGATTTCTTTAGATTACCTCCTAAGAGAGAGGTTGAGTTCACAGATGATCTAGATATAGGTGTGGCGCCATTGTACATTCCTCTGTATAGGATGGCATCAACAGAACTTAAAAAACTAAAAAAGAATCTTGAAGAACTAGAGGATAAGGGTTTTATCAGACCCAGCATGTCACCATGGGGTTCCCCCGTTATTTTTTCTAAGAAGGCAGTTGGTACCCTATGAGTGTGTGTAGATTATATAAAGTTGAATTAGCTTAATATGAATAACTTTTATCTATTTCCTCGTATAGAAAACCTCTTTTTCCATCTCTATGGAGCAATAGTTTTCTCCAAGATCTATTTGAGCTCATTCTACCATCCATTTCATGGGAGACCTTCAGATATACCATGTACACTACTACAAACACAACCTTTATCAGCGCTAAAAATGGCCTTTATCAGTGCTAGAAAAGCGCTGATAAAGCCAGCGTAGATAAAGGGGGGGGGGGGGGTCCCCTTTATCAGCGTTCCGAAAAGTGCTGATATAGGACCCCTTTATCACCGCTAAAAAAAGCGCTGATAAAAGGGGTCTTTTATCAGCGCTCAAAAAAAGCGCTGATAAAAGTACCCCTTTATCAGCGCTTTTTTTAGCGCTGATAAAGGGGTCCTATATCAGCACTTCCTTTATCAGCGCTCTAGTTTTAGCACTGATAAAGGACCCTTTTATCAGCGCTTTAAAAAAAGCGCTGATAAAAGTTAAATTTTTTTAAAAAATACTGCCAATCGGGGGGGCTTTTATAGCACATGAACCCCCACCCCCTTTTACAGCGCTTTTCGGCCTCTATACAACACACCATGCACCCCACGCACCCCCTCCACCCTTTAACAGCGCTTGCTCCATTATTCCCCATGCGCGCGCACCCCTGCCTCCACCCGGATTTGAACTTGAGACCTCCCCCCTGCGCACCTAAGCCCTTACCACTACTCTATTTTGATTTGCTTTCCAATTCATGATATCTCTAAATATATATATATTTATATATTTAGTTATATTTATTCGTATAGTAATATATATATATTAATATATATATATATAGTTATATTATAATATATATATATATAGTTATATTATAATATATATAGTAATATTAATATATATATGTAGTGGTATTAATATATATCTATATATATATATATAGTTATATTTATTCGTATAGTAATATATATTTATATTAATATCTAGTTATTTTAATATATATATAGTTATATTAACATATATATTGTTATATTAACATATATATAGTTATATTAACATATATATAGTTATATTAACATATATATAGTTATATTAACATATATATAGTTATATTAACATATATATAGTTATATGAATATATATTTATATAGTTATATTAATATATATATAGTGATATTAATATATATATTTATGGTGATATTAATATATATATTTATTGTAATACTAATATATATATATGTAGTTATATTAATATATATATAGTTATTAGATTAATATATATATAGTTAGATTAATATATATATATAGTTAGATTAATATATAGGTATATAAATATTCATATATTGGTATTTTAAATAAAATGGATATTAGTTATTATTTAGATAAATCTAATATATTTTATATGTAAATATGGTTAATTATTTATTTAAAAAATTTAATTTTTAGGTGCGAATATATAAAAAATATGTACATATAGTTATATATTTGATTATAAATAGCAGTTCATTATAAAAAAGGATGAAATTTCAAAGACATAATATCAATATGAATGTAATACCTTGGAATAAATTTATTCCCCACCAAGAAAAGCCAATAATACCCCCTTAAACGTGTTTCAAAATCAAAAAAATGTTAAAAAATATGGGTACCCCGACAAAAAACTATGTTTTGGAGGCCTTCTAGGCCACTTTTGGCCTCGAAAAACGCTTGACCGGGGTCCTCCCGAGTCACAACGACGTAGATCTCATCGCAGGCTTCGATTTTATATGTGGTAGAGCTCAAACGGGCACCCGGATCAAAAGTTATGGCCGTTTGAAGTTTGAGTTGCGTTTTCAACATATTTTGGATCTTTTTTTAATTTTTTTTAATTTTTTAGTCCTCAAATTGTTATTAAATGACTATTACTCCATAATGATTATCAAATTATTAATTAAAAATAATTTTTTAATTTTTTAAGAATTCATTTTCACTAAATATATTAAATATTAAGTATAATAAGTGTAAATGTACATTTATACTTATCTAAAATATATTTAAAAATTATATATTATATTTATATAACAATATAACTATATAACTATATTATTATATTTTTAATTTTTTTTGAAGCCGACCCTTTATCAGCGCTAAAAAAAGCGCTGATAAAGGCCCCCCTTTATCAGCGCTAACAAAAGCGCTGATAAAGGGGGGCACTGCGAAAAACTGTTTTTGTGGTAGTGGTATAGCATTCTGAAACTAGTATTTCCTTCATGAGTACTTGGTTATGTTGTTCGGTCTGAAGAATGGGTTGATGGTCTTTATGGATTTGATTAATTGGTGTTTTCTACTGTATCTTTATTCATTCGTGGTAGTCTTCATAGAAGAAATACTGGCATACCCATATACTATACATGACCATGAAACCCATATTGAGATCATGAAGTGTACACTGAGGGAGAACTAGCTATAAGTAATGCTCAATAAATACCACTTCCAGATATGTAAGTTTCACTTCTTGGGCCATGTTTTATTAGATAATGGTATATATATTGACCTAGAGAAGGTGAGAACAAGAGTTTTTTGGGAACATCCCATGAATTGTTTCGACATACGTAGTTTCTTAGGGATTTCAGGCTATTATAGGAATTTTACCCGAGATTTCTCCTACTTAGAATCTCCTCTTACATCCCTGAATATGAAGGGTGTGCAGTTTCAATGGTCTAAGGCTTTTGATAAATCCTTTCAAGAGTTGAATGGAAACTCACATCAGCTCCAATTATGATTCTTTCTATGGTGGGAAGAATTTATACAGTTTATTAGGATGCTTCAGGGATTGGGTTGTGTAGAGTTCTGATACAAGTAGATTGAGTCATTACCTATGGATCTTTCCAGTAGAGGCTGCATGAGAGGAACTATCCTACACATTATATCGAGCTAGAAGTTTTTGTTCAAGATATACACTATTAGAGGAATTATCTTTTGGGTGAGTGGTTCATTGTTTATATGGATCATAAAATATTAAATTACATCTCAACAAAGTGGTAATTGAATTTGAGGCTGCATTGGTGGGTAGAATACCTAATGTATTTTGTTTTTGATTTAACTTATACCCATGGTAAAAAAAATGTCAGGGCCGATGCTCTAAGAAGAAATACTTAGACACAAGTAGTTCGGGAGGATACTAGGTAGTAGAAGATTATGGATATGTTTTCTGAGTAACATCTAGAGGTTCAAGAATAGCATGGGAAGCTGGTCTTAGTAGCTTTAGAAGTGACATATTCTCTTCTATAATGGGTTCGTATTCCACAATTATCAGATTCTGAGGGCCTCACTATGAAGGATATTATGACCAAAGGAAACCCAACTCCGGGTCAGGTAGTTAATGGAAGTGAAACCCCGGTCTATCATGGGAATGATTGAGTGAATTTAGATATACAGGAAGAGCTAGTGAGGAAATATCATGCCTCAGTTTGGGATGTTCACCCAAGGATTACCAAGATGTATCGGGACATGCATCATTAGTATTGTTATCCCGGTATAAATGAGCTGATAATTGGATTTATCACTTGGTTATCCACCATATAGAAGGTGAAATAAGAGAATTACTAAACCGTAATATCTTTACAACCTCTATCTATTCCAAAGTGTAAATGGAATGACATCACTGTGGATTTCATTATAGTCATTCCAAGATCTCATCGAGGTAGAAAGGAAGTATGGTTGATTGTCGAAAGTTTTACCAAAGTAACTCACTTTTTGATGAACTGATAGACCTACTCTGTTAATGTATTGGGTAGAATTTATACAAAAGTGATAGTGAAACTTCATTTTGTACCCCATTCTATAGTCTCAGACCGAGATTCTAAATTCACATCATGGTTTTGGAAGGGGTTGTAGAAATCACAAGGATTATAGGTTCTCTTTAGTACTCCATATCACCCTCAAAAGGATGATATATATAAATAGACGATTTGGGTGTCAGTGGATATTCTTAGGGCCTATGTTTTTTATTTTGGAGGATCCTGGGAGAATCATGTTCCTCTAGTTGAGTATTTATATAATAACAACTTTCATTCAACAATTCAAATGGATCAACATGATTCCAACTATGCGAGACCATTCATTTCACCTATTTGTTGGCTTGAGGTAGGTTAGGATGCTCTGCTGGGTCCTCATATCATTCAAGAGACTTCAGAACAAGTCTAGCTACTTCAGAAGCATATGGATATAGCTTAGTCAAGGTAGATTTCTTACCGAAATCATCATCGTATGCCTTTGGAGTTTGAGGTGGGACATAGGTTCTTTCAACGTGTTTCATGTCACATAGGACATAAATGAATTAGGATATGGGGAATATTATGGTTGAGGTATTTCCGGACTTTTGAGATAGGAGATAGAGTTGGGCTAGTAGCCTATCGGCTATTGTTACCTCAAAGGTATAGTGCCATACATGGCATCTTCCATGTATCTCATCTTTGTAGGATCATCCTGTGATGAAACAACCTAGGTTACCATCAAAACCGGTACCTGATCTGATCCTTCACATACCCACAAGGAATTCCTAATACCCACAGGCTGGAGAAATTCATCCGGGCATCAATCAACAAACCAAAGGGAATGATTTTTACCAAAATATACAAACTCATGGCATATATTTACACCCAAAAAAGAAATAAACAATGAAATAATAATAAATATATTCCATAAATATAAGAATATATTGGAAACAAAAAACTTTGGAAGTGGATAAAACTCCAAAAGACATGTCCAACTACAACAGACAAACAAGAAACAACTTCTCCATGTGATGGCATGGATGAAATCCCAACATCTCACCACCAGCTACCCAACCCAGCTGACACAAAACTTCAATGAATCACTATGGATCCTTGACTTTCCCAACTATGGAAGACATATAAAGGTCTACGCCCACCAAAGAGGTGTGATGGGTGTGAGCTAACTGGATCAATAGGATCCCACCTAGGTGTTCCATAACCATTCTCTGTATTAAAATTCATGTGTGCTCATTTTAAATATAACATGGCATGATAAGTAGTTAATTAGATTTATAGAAAACAGGGTTTACTTTTCCCTTTTATCATAGTTCTAAAAATTAGGTATATCACTTTCAAAAAACAATTTTCCAAATCATATTTCTCAAGAATCAACATACATATAAAAGATAACATAGTAAAAATCCAAGAAATAAAAAATACCAGTAGAAACAGAGGCATAACAATACCAAGGAATAAAAAAGGTCATACAATAAACTATTTGTACCCATTAATCTATGAAAAGTGCACTATGGTACCTGAAGAAAATGATCTACACTCAAGGGTTACGGAGGCACCCCAGAGAGTGAAACTCCAACATCATATATGTACCTAGAGCCAATAATATACAAACTTTAATAATAGGAAGACCCCATAAAGTGAAACCTGACAATGGATGATGGCCTCAAGATTAAACATCCAACTAGTACCCATGGTAACCAATTTGATCAATTTCACAACATCTCAATACTTCATAAATAATTTCAAAACTGTTTCACAAATCCATTTAAATGATTTGAAAATAGCCTTTTTCTTTCCATTTATCAACAATCAGTGGAAAACCATTTGCATTAAAAACACTTTTAAGTAGTCATAAATCAATCATATAAGTTACATGTATAAGTCTGTATATAAAGTATTACCAATAAGGTTCATCGACATACGATAGAGACGAAACCACCTACCTTAAACTAGGGTAGCACGTGCCTGCAACGGAATCCACTAACAAAGAACACATAATGATGTATACGAAGGCCCTAGAATCCAATCCAAATCAAAATATGAATCTAATTTATAAAAAAAGGGGTTGGTGAAAAGGATAAAAAACACATACCTTAAGAATGAACTCTTGTCGCACCACAACCAATAAAAGAATAACCTCCATAATGAGATCACACAACGATACTTGGTAGAAGAAAAGAGAAAACACTAACATAGTTCAAAATATCTGATAATCATAACCCAAGGGAACTATCATGATTAATGGAAAAAAAGAATCATAAATATCAATTTCTCAGAGAGACTCAACGAAACCGTAATACACATTGAACACCGAACGGATGAATCTAGAAGGAATAGTGAATCCCAAAATCGCTGAAGATGAGATTTGGTTTGAGAGAAATAGAAAAGTGGTAGATGAATGGCCACTAAAAACCTAATCGGTTCCCTAAAACTTATTTGTTTAGGGAATTACATGGTGGGTAATTCCTTTACATGTTGTGTAATACACGGTGTTTAAGTACGCTGAGAAATCCTTCAAGGAAGATTAAAAATCTATTACTAAAAACATTCCTGACATGAAACATATCTTCCAATCATGTAACCATTTATATCTTGAATTCTTTCATAACATGCATCCAACAACTCTAAATCATCATGTAACCTAATTACATGGCGCGAAATCCTCCTTCATCATGCATAAGAAGTGGTTTAAAGCTAAGATTCCAAAAAATATTGAACTAAAGCATTATAGGTTTCCTCTCAATTCCCTCTTGGCCTTATACCAAAAATGAAAAATGGAAAACTACAATGTGTTTATGGACATACATGATAGGTCATTTATGGGATGTTACAAACTCCCCACCATAAAGACTTTACGTCACTAGGATGTCATGTAGAAGATATAATCCCTTGAAAAAGATGAGGCCACTACTCCCTCATCATAAAACCGTGTTCCCAAGTCTCTAGATAATATGATCCATGTTTCCATAGTACTTTGAATAATGGAATTTACTTCAAATGAAAATTTTTACTTTAGATTCAACAATCTCAACTAGTTTTTCCAAAACTGAAACTTCTGGCTCCAACTAAATTTCTTCCCAACTCAGAATGTCCACAGGATAAGGATGGCACATCTTAAGATAAGATATGTCAAAAATATCATGAATACCTATCAAATGAACAAGAAATGCAAACCAAAAATAAACCTTATCAAGTCACTTAGTGACCTAAAATGATCCAACACATCTCAGAGCCAACTTCACTCATTTTCCAAGATGATGGTGACCCAACTGAGGAGAAACTTTTAGGAAAACCCAGTCACCAATGGAAAACTCCAATGGACAATGCTACTGATCCATATACGATTTATATCAAATATTATTTTTAACCAGATGTGATGCACAAACTGAATCATTTCTGACATCTCTTGGATCAAACATGGTCCAATTAAAGATACTTTTCCCACCTCCACCCAACAAAAAGGTGATCTTCATGGGAAACAATACAATGCCTTGAAGGGATCCATTATTATCTATGATTGATAACTATTATTAAAAAAACACAACCAGTCCTAGATGGGAATCCCATGATCCACCAAAATCCAACACATAAGCATGAATCATAACCTCTAGGATTTGAATTACCTGTTTCATTTGACCATCTTTCTATGCATGGTATGTTGTTCTCAAATTGACTTAATTTTCCATTGCCACTTGGAGACTCCTCTAGAACCTCATGGAAAACCTAGGATCCCTATCCGAAATAATTGTATAAGGACTCCCATTTAACATCCAAATTTCTTGCACATACAGCTTACCCATATCATCAACCACGGTGGTGTCATTGATTAGAATGAAATTAGAAAACTTCATCAACAAATAAACAATTACTCGGATATTTTTTTCCTCAAGGTGTCCATGGTAATCCAACAACAAAATCCATGGGAATATTTTCACATTTCTATACTGTCACCGGAATAGGCTGATGAAAATAAGAGAGTTTCAAGTGATATTCCTTTGTTTTTTGATGGGTGAAATTGTGGGATAGATAATCTACGATGTCGCGCTTCATACCTAGCTACCAGAATCATTTTCTCATGCTATAAAAAATCATCATAGTGCTTGGATGAATGAACTATAAAGAGATATGACAATAACATAATACTAAACACCTCAAAGATGTTGGGATGATAACATGCTTCCTAAAGTGGATTATACCATCCAAAGAGAGAGAACAAATAAAAACGGTCTCCCCAACATAATGGCTTTCGTGAATTTTTATGAACTCAACATCCTGCCGCTAAATCCTTAAGATAGTCTCTAGGAGAGATGATGATAACTAAATATTGGTCGGAACCATACCTGAAACACCCTCTCAAGAATCTACATGAAAATGAACAAAAATTCCCATAATTTTCAACTCCTCCTTCGATTCTAGAATAGGTTATGATGGTGCTTTCCTACTAAGTGCATCTACAACAACATTCCCCTTCCTTGGGGGTAGAAAATATCAAATTCAAACATCTGATGGTATTCTACCAATCATATCTGTATGAGATTCAAGTATTTCTAAGAAAATATACAACCCAAAATCTTATGATCATTAAATACCATGAACCTCTCCCCAAAAAGATAGTTCCACTTACATTTTAGTGCATGCATAACTACAACAATCTCTAAATTATGAGTGGGGTAATTCTTCTTTTGTGGCCAAAGCCGAAGATATCCTTTAGCTACCATATTGTCATAGTGCATAATCATTCATCCCAAATCATCTATAGAAGCATAAAAAAGTATCACATACCCCTTACCAGGCTCAGGAAAGATTAAAATAGGACTTAATGTCAGAATATGTTTAAGTTCATCTAAAGAAGATTGAAACTTCACATCCGAGGTGAATTTCACCACCTTCCTAGTAAGAGCAGTAAAAGGTGACACAAAATTAGAGAAATCCATAAAAACCTTTGGTAGTATCCATAAATACCAAGGAAGCATCAAATTCAAGGACATTATGTGGTTCCTTCCATGAACAATACCTTTACCTTCTCTGGATCAACCAATAAGCCATGTTTAGAATTTTTTTCCCCTAATAACATCACTTATTGAGTCCATAAACTACATTTAAAAATCATTCTATACAAACTTTGACTTCTCAGAATTTCTAGAACCTAACATAGATGGAGGTCAAGCTGATGCTTGTATTTCAAAGGATCTAAAATATCATCCATGAACACTAAAACAAAAGCTTCAAGATATTTATGGAATATATGATTCTTCAAATCCATAAAAACTACAATATTGTTAGTCAGACCAAATGGAATCAAAAGATATTCATAATTGACATACCTACTTCTGAAAGCTGTATTTGGTACATCAGACTCCTTAACTATGCATTGATGATAACCTAACTGGAGATTCATATTCAAGAACCATGTTTCCCCTTTAACTGAAAAAAATCATCCACACTTTTAAAATGACATTTTTATTAAATATTTACTCGTTTAAACTTTAAATAGTCAAATAGAACCAAAGTGAACCATCTACTTTCTTGTAAAAAAGAACCAGGGCTACCCAAGGAGAAACACTAAGGAAAATGAAATGTTTTCCCAAACGGTCATCAAACTGAATCATGAGCTCTTTCAACTTCAATTGTGCCATATGATAATAAGGTATTAATATCGACTACATACCTGGCACCAGGTCAATCATAAACTCTACCTACCTATCTGAAAGAAGAATAGAGAATTCATCTGGGAAAACATAAAAAAATTCTCAAAAAACAATTGGATTTCCAATAGTAGGAGAAATGACATTGAGATCAAATGCAGCAGAAAAAAACAAACTCCTGAGCTCTGTGTGGGAAGGCCCTACACATCCTGATCATGGACTGAATCCCCTTGAAACACATGAGAGATCCCATAGAAAATACGAACTGAGACACGCTAGTGATAACAATCAACCATAGCTCAATGAGCGACAAACCAATCCATAACGATGATGATGTCAAACATATATAGATCAAGAATGATGAAATCTCATGCCAACTCTATATTGGAAAACATTAATGAACAAGAAGGATATGAAAACCCTTGATCTCTCTAATTTCTAAGAGGTTCCACTAACTCCACTATAAAGGATATAATTTCCATTGCATGTTTAATAATATCTACAAATTGTTCAGATATAAATGATTTGGAGGATCCAATATCAAATAAATCAATCACTACGGAAGATTCAATAGGGATAGTACCTCTCACTATTTCTGAACCTGCATGAACTTCTACTAAACACTCATCTACTGCATGAAATTGATTCACTATTGAGTCTTGTGGTTGGATCCCTATAGTCTTTGAAGCTTCTGAATTCATCACAATAGACATTGGTGCCAATGAACCCTAAACATAACGAGGTGTAGTCCTATCCTGACAACATCATTGTATATGACCCCCATGTCAAAAATTACTGCACGTCTTCATAGGAATAGGAAAAAAATGTTTGGTGTGTCCATTCCTGAAACACTGGTATCAAGGTAGAGGCAAACTGCTAGGTGTAGAAGACGGAGCAGAGGAGAATTATTACTGAAACCCACCACCACCACTTCTGCAATGATCCTTCCACATCCTCTTATTCCCATGAATTCCAATGAAGCTACCACTAGATGGAAGAGATGAGTTTGGAAAACCAACCTTGGATTCCATATTCATATCTACGATCATATCTCTATCTACTGTCCCCACATAAGTAGAAATCTTCATCATAAATACCAATGATCTGATATCCGGTCACAAACCTTGCAGGTACTTCTGAGCCTTCGGCTGGTCATATTCACCACGTACATAGAAAAATGGAAAATCTCAACAAACTAATTGGAGTATTCCAACACTGAATTCACTCCCTATAGTAATGAATGGAACTGAAGAGACTTTTCTAGCATCAATGACTTTGGAAAAAACTGCTAGAAGAATAGGGTTTTGAAACCCTTCCAATCTAGGTCCATGTGCCTATCTTTCTCGACAATAGAATCCCACCACAACTTTCCATAACCATTGAGCAAGAACATAGTGCACTTTACCCTAATATTCTCAGGTGTATATAGAAATTATAATATTTTATCGATCCTATCTATCCTATCCACCATCTCTTGAAGGGAATTTTTTCCATTAAAGGATGGTTGCTTCTCACCCAAGAATTCCCAAAATCAATCTCTCTCTACTGCTTTTCTTGGATATACCTCAACAACCAAATTCTGAACTGAGGGTGCATCTTGATCAACAACACAAACTATCTGTATGATAGGATTGATGAGATTCTAATCCACTGGCAGATTTCATTATGAAGCATTAGCTAAACCTTCTATAGGAAATCATGGAAGACATTTCAGAGGAATAATGCTAG
The DNA here is from genome assembly GCA_963277665.1 of Viscum album. NCBI lineage: Eukaryota > Viridiplantae > Streptophyta > Magnoliopsida > Santalales > Viscaceae > Viscum > Viscum album. The sequence goes on along the minus strand of OY728128.1, from coordinate 2,018,512,759 downwards.
ACACCATATCAAAAGGAATGATCAGACAATAGAGTAAATATCATCTTAAACTAGAAAAAATAGGTAGAAACTATGATTTATAACAAAACCCAACACCAGAGACACATATCCAAATTTCCTGTGGTAACTTGAGTATTATCATGACAAGAGATAGACATGCACTCATCACAACATACCTCTCATGTCCCAAAATTTCTATCTATATCTAGAATATGTCCTAAGATAAGGAATATTTTGGAAAGAACTTCTCGGATACCATTTTCTAACAAACCGACCATGGTTACCCTAAAAACTAGCACCTGAACAAATTTTTCAAAAATCCGAAGGGTGTTCCCGGTCCCCACGGGCTAGCGAAAATCACCCGGGAATCTATCAACAAAATATAGGGAATGATTTCACACAACCTATATAAACACATGAAATATAAATGCACATTGAAAATAAATAAATAGAATAATAATACTAAATATATTCCATAACTTTAAGAAGATAGTGGAAACAAACCACTATAGAAGTGTATAAAACTCTAAAAGACAAGTCCAGTTACAAAGGAACAAAATTAAAGAACTGCTCCAAGCAATGGAATGGATGAAATCCCACCATCGCACCACCAGATACCCAACCAAGATGACATTAAACCTCACCGCCTCACTCTGACGCCCTGCCTTTCCCTATAATAGAAAACATAAAATGGACTACAAACCACCAAGGAGGTGCACAGGGTGTGAGCTAACAAGTTCAATAGGATCCCACTCAGGTTTTCCATAACATGTCTCTATGTAACAACTTTTGTGTTCTCATTTTAAATATAACACGACATGATATGTAGTAAAGTAGGTTTAAATAAAACATGGTAAAATTTTCACTTTTGACAATTTTCTAAAACAATGTTAGGTATATCAATTTCAATTCACATTTTTACATATCATAATTCACAAGAAACAATATACATGTCAAGGATAAAAAAGTAAAAAAACAAGAAATAAAAAATTGCAGGAGCATCATAGTCATCATAATACCAAGGAATAAGAAAGGCCAAGTAGTAGACTACACATACCCATTAATATATGAATAGTACATTATGGAACCTAAAGCTAATGATCTAAACTCCAAGACCAGGGAGACAACCCAAAAATTGAAACTGAAACATAATACACAAACCCAGAGCCAATAATATACACTATAGGATAAGAGGAACTCCCCAGAAAGTGAAGCCCCACATTAGAAAATGTCCTCAAGCTAAACCTTACACCTAGTACCCATGGTAACCAATATGCTCATTTTCACAACATCTCAATGTTTTATAAATCATTTCAAAACTATTTCACAAAACCATTTATATGATTCTAAAATACCATTTTTATTTAAATTTTTCAGTAATGAAGGGAAAAAAATTTTCTTTAAAAACTATTTTCAACACGCACAACTAAATAATGCCAATTCATTGTATAAATCTATTTATAAATCATGAACAATATGGATCTTCAACATATGGGAGATATAGAACCACCTACCATGAACTCGGGTTGCACACTCCTTCAATGGGATCAACCAAAAATGAAAACCCAACGATATCTATGAAGGCCCTAGAATCCATTCCACCTAACAATATTGATTCAATTTAGAAAACATGGGGTCAACATAAATGATAAAATCGACTTATCTTAAGAATGAATTCCCATCAGACCATAACCAACAAAGGAACGACCTTTGAAACAATATCCCACAATAGATATTGGAAGAAGACAAGAGAAAACACCAACATAGATCAATATATCTGATAACCATAACCTAAGGGCACTAATATAATCAATGATAATAAATAAGTGGGATGATAACTTATAGGAAGAGATGCACTACAACCGCAATATAGATCACATGCTGAACTGATCAATCTAGAAGGAATGGAGTGTCCCAAAATCCTTGAAGAGGAGCATTGGTTCTAGTGAAATGGAAAATTGGTAGTTGTATGGTCACAAAAAACTGGAATGATTCCCTAAAACTTCCCTAATCAGAGAATTCCATGGTTTTTAATTCCTTTACGCAGTGTGAATTTCATGGTGTTTAAGTACGCTATGAAATTTTTCACCTAGGATCCAAAATATGTTTCATAAATCATTCACGACGTGTGACATATATTCACATCATGTTACCATTTATAGTGTGATGTATTTCGTGAATTGAATCCAACGACTCTTAAACATCATGTAACCTAGTTACATGGCGTGAAATCCTCCAACATCTTTTAAAAAAAGTCAGTTAATTCTAGGAGTCTAACAAATCTATGGATTCACTAATATTGGTATCCTATCAATTCCTTATCAAACATATACCATAAAAGAAAATTGTAAAACAGAAATTAGGTTATGGAAATAATTGATAGGTCAGTAATGTGATGTTACATATTCAGACTCACCTCATTCATTTGGTCCTGATGATATCGAGCTAGAAGCGGATGCATCCTTTGGGAAGCATCGAATCCGTATCGTTGACCGTAGTATGAAGGTTCTCTGAGTTAGTTCATCTCCTTTATTCTGAGTGATATGGAAATATATACGTGTTATGGATGGGAATTGGGAGTAGAATGTCGATGTATATGCATAGTGGCTGGAACGCTTCTCAGATGATGTCATACCACCCTCAGATGGGAAACTCGGGGATAAGGTGTTTTAAGGAGGGTAGGTTGTAACATCCCAGATTTACCCAAACCTATAACATATTTAATTTTTTGTTTAATTCCTTAAAGATCCCTTAGTTTTATACCTAGGAGGTTTGAGAGGTATCGGGGGTCTTTATGGATCAGTTGACATCCGAATCACTGAAAATGGGGAAAACAGGCTAGGGCGCATGGTTTATCAAACCATGCACACAAGGATCATGGTCGTGCAACCAGTTTAAGATCTCATATAATAGGAAAATGCATGGTTTTCACTTGTTTAATAAAACTATGTGCCTAAACATGTGAGGTGACCCAGTGAAGTAGATCTTGCCACATGGTTGGAGCACGATTTGTCCAATAGTGCGCCAAATCCTTGTGACCAATGTTTTGTGGGTAGAAATCAAAATATTAATTTAATGATTTGTTTTTAACCCACCTTTCCCCCTCCCCTCTCCACTTGGGATTTACCCCTCCTATAGGCGCACGAATGTCTTCATCCTCCTCCTTGGGGGTTTTGATCTATCACCCTCCTTAGTGATCCATTTTCTTCATTATCAAAAGCTACAAACTCCTCTTGGTATGAACTACTTTCTGAACCCCTTGATTTATTGGTTCATCCTCTTCTTGTTGCACTATTTCTACATGATGAATTTTTTCCCTATTTTGGGGGTTTTCTAAATCTATTTATTTCACCCATTCCTGGTTGAATAAATCCTTGTTTTTGGATGTGTGGAGTAATATGACCATGAGGTAGTGGATTTAATCCTTTTTTTCATTACAATTTCATTTATTTTTGGAGTTTCTTCATTATGCTACTACCCCGAACCTACCGGTGAAGAATGGTTATCACATATTAAATAAATCCGGACAATGTACCATGTATGTAGTGACTATTTTTAATGGATAAACCCATATGTGGGTGTCTACATTTCTTTTTGAAAACCCATTGGGTATGTCTAACCAAAATTTACTTCTTTCCATTTTCTCTAAATGTTGAATTTTCCTTGGTTGTGTGTGGTACATGGTTACATGTATTAAAATGATAAAAATGAATTAATAAGGACATTGATCCATTAATTGGATCCCTTTTATAATGTCACGGCTTGATGATAATGGAATTTACCATGTGTAGTTCCTCATACCTTTGGCATACTTGATGTTTATTGTATAAAATATTTATTACTTGATAGTATTCTCATTTCTAGTTAAATGAATACCTTTCTTTATAATGTCATCCATATGAATTGTGATAAAAGATTACACTTCATGTAATGTGCCTTTCTTGGTGGTATTGAACTCAAATTATCATTTTTATTCCAAGTTCACTATTCTAATGCCTTAGTTTAAATGCTTATGATTAATATCATGTGAAATTGATCACCTCACAACATGATAAATGCTTATGCTTTTTTGGTGCTCCGTTATTAAGCCATTTAAATGTTTTAAATGGAATGTGATTATTTATCAATCTTGATAGATTGAGATTATGAAATAATATAAATTACTTATTGGTACAAGGAATGGTGACTCCATATGCTTTGATTATATTTTTTGATTATGAATGTTACATTATGCTTATGCCCTTGTTAGTGTCTGGAACTATATTGAAGGACATGGAATGATTGTTAGCTTGTGTTGATTAGATGCATGTATTGACAGGAAATTTTTTAAGGCTTATTCCATGTAGATTAAGTCTCATACCTTTAATACTCTATTTAATGCTTATTTCCTTGATAGAGGAAATGTTCCATTTTTAATGGGATTGAAGTCCATAGCTTGGTTAAATGGAAAACATATGGTATTAAGTTTGTTATTGTTGGCTAGAAATCATAAATGCATTGCTTGATATGTGTTCCTTGTTTGATATGAAACTTTTCGTAGTCTGTGAGAGAACATGGGTTATGTATTAAAAACCCATTGATGGACTCTTCGTGCTCGTGGCTTATAACCCGATGCACTAGGGGCGATGCCTTGGCTTGATAGGTAAGGGATTTCCAAATTATTTCTTATACTCAGGAGTGATATCTGTTCCCTATGGGGGAAATCGTGGATGGACCATTTGGAAAAATGGATACACCATTCCTTGTGTGATAATTGGTCCACTTGTGAGATACCTAAGATGGACTCAAAAGGTTACCATAACTCATGGTGATATTTGGGACATCGTAATGGTCACCTTGGATGAGCTCAATGGTAATGTCTTATATCAGATGTTCCCATTGCGATACTTCAGATTCTTTTTTATCACCTTGGACAAGAACGTGACTCCAAATCATTAATTAATGGTTTTATTTGATTGAAATGTTTGATTGTTTTAAATGATTATTCTGATCAGATGCATCCATTACTTTTACCTTGATCCTATCTTGATTTTCCTTGTGTATAATTATACATGCTTATGAAATGACATTGATACATGACTAAAATTCAGAGCACAATCTTGGGGGTATGTTTTGTTAGTTATTTTTTTCACATTGAAACATTATATATATATTTTGACTGATATGGTTTTAATATTCATACTTCTATCATATGTCGAAGCTGGTGATATGGGATGGGTGTCCGTTTAGGAACATGGACCAAGATGCAATTGTTAACTTATTTACTACCCCATAATTTAATATATCTTTCCCACTTTATTTAAATTATAGAATTAAATTGAAAGGCCTATACACTGTGGGTTTCAGCCTACAAAGATTATATCTCACACACTACTCGGGCACCGTTTGGTACCCAAGTAGACATTATGACCACACATATAGACAAAGGGAAGTGGTATTCTTCTGATGCTTGGTTTCTCTTAATGCTTAAGATGAATCTATGGGGGAAGAGGACGTATCCTATGCTCGAGATGCTATATAAATGTTTTTGGTCTTTGGTATTTTTGATAGAATTTAGTATATGCATTACTCCCATGCCTTCCAATTCCATTTATTTATTTATTTTGGAAATGAAATCATCAACATTTTGTTATATAGTATTGATATTCTATTTCAAGCTGTTTAATTTAATTGCATGACTTATTTGTTTTGTTATATTTTTATATTCTTAACTATATGCTTCGTCTACATGTTATATTTCATTTACCTTTATGTTATACCTAATACTATGAGGGTATAGTCTTCCCATGAACACACCTAAGGCCCTCACTACTAGTCGTAATTATCTAGCATTCAAGGATATATGCTGGAGGTCATGTGGCACATTGCCTCAGGGACTTGTTTAATGGCACTCGGGGTGGGAAGAGACACTATGATTACTTACTCTTTAGCTAGACATTTTTGAAACTCCACCATGATCAAACAGAAATGTATACCATGAATCTACTTCTTTATCAGGGGGAGTGTGGAATCCATTCATTGAAAAATAAATTATCTTACATGCTGCACAATATCGTAATGGAAACATGATAGAAAAATAGATTGGTGGAGTGAAATGAGAATATATCAACTCATAAGAGAATGAATATACCTCATCTAGAGAAGGAAAAACTAAATAATTGAATTTTTTCCAATGGAATCATTATGATGATCAAGAACATTATATTTTTTAATTTCCCCAAGAGAAAAATTCCCTTACCAGACTCTTTCAGTGATCGGATTATACCTATCCCATTATTGAAAGCATTATTTGGGTCGATGATGTATCCCAATTTATTTTCACCACCAACTAGTAGGACATGAAATTCCACTAGCTTCCAAATCAATTCATGCTCCATGATTTCATTGATTTTACTGAGGTCAAGAGTACTGCTAGCTCTATGGTTATTTCAAGTGAAGTGTTTTTAACCTTGATGCACGAGGTAAGTGATGGGAATAGCTAGAGTAAATAAACCCATTTTTTTCATGAATATTTGTTTTTCAAATGTCTCTTATCTACTTCCCTCATCACATTTCTCTATTTTCACATGTGTCACCCCAAAATCAGAAACCTCCATGAAATATCATTCCTCCATTATTTCTAATAAATTAAGATTTTCCTCTAACACCAACATTGATTGGTTTTCTTATTTTATAAATGTGTCATATGTATCTATTTTGGAAATGGATTTAGTCTTATTGATGTTTTTTTGAAAGAGATGATTTAATTTCATTTGAAGCAACATCTTCTTGTGTGTGAAAATGCATGGTGTCATGGATCAATTATGACTCAATAATGGTCAATAAGGGTCTTAGTTCAATTTCTTATTCTTCCTCACAAGGTTCAGTTTGATAGCAATTGATTTCATCCTTTTTCACTTTGGGATGGATGGGTTGTAAACTCAAAGTATAAGGACATGAAATCACATTTTCTGAGGGACCATTATATTAAATAGAGTATAAGGGTGAGATATTGTATGATTGAAATTTGTGATGGAGAGGATTAATATATGGTATGATAGGAATAAGGATCGATCGACATAGTCTCATCATTAGAATCAGGAACTGAATGTTGTTCAATTGGAACCACTAATACATTATCCTCAAAAGAATTGTTCTGAATTAAATCATCAACTGGTCATGAGGTGACTAGTTTAGTAAGATGATTTATTTTATTTACTAATTTTTTTAGTTGAATTTCTAGATTTTTTTTGAGGAAATAATCAGTACATTACATTCTTCATTATGTCCAAACCTCCAATTTTTTCTCATTGATTGTAGAAACCAACTTGCACCATATTATTTAATCATTTTTTTTCCTGAATTATCATGTTATAAATTATTAGGAATTCATTTACCTTGAGAATTATCAAATGGTGGGTAGGAAAGAGACATAGAATAAGAAGAAGTATTCTCACATGGATCATGACATGAACATGAATAAAAATCATAATAACAAAATGATTACCTGGAAATCTTATATGTTGTGAATCATTATACATTATACCTTAATGTGTGACTACATAGGGAGGGTATTGATTTTAGTTTTATAGTTCTGACCACACCATTTTGAAATTCTAGGTGTCTTTAAATTGGGCGCAATGAAAAATTCCCAGAGTAGTAAACTGAACATTTTTTGTTTGATTTTTTAATTTTATTTGTTATTTTTTCCAAAATAGCTCTTTTAATAGAACTCATAATGCTACTCTTCTCCCTAGAAATGGTGACAAGAATTTAGTACATGCATTAAAATGTGTGAAAATTTGTGAATTTATTATCATACTCACTACTGTAGATGTGGTGGGAAGGGTCGAACCATAGTGAAAATATGCATAGGCACAAGTAATATCCTTTTGGAAGGATGTTCTGGAAGAGAATATTTTAATGTGATTAACAACTAAAAAGTTATAAAAAAAAATGACTATTTGAATTAACTAAAACTATCTAAGTGATCCAAATTTAACAATTTATGAAATTGACAGAGATAAAAGTGTTAGAATTGTGATGTCCATTGAGGTGCATGCAATGCCAATTATTTAATTCTCATATATGAATATTTATTTATTCAATTATGATTAGTTTGAAATTTAAACAAAATTATATCAAGTTTTGTTCTCTAATGTTAGGCTCTAGTTTAATTTTTAAAAATTACATCAATCATTTCATTCTCTATCCTGATGAATAATTTGCATGTCATTGTAGCAATGACCCACATAGTGAAATACCACAACCAGTTTCTCACAAAGTCAAAGTATCTACCTATGTCGGGTTCACTTGCATGAGATTACTTACTAGGTATCACTCATGAATGTTTGAATGGGGATGCATAAAAAATTTTAATTTTCAATTAATATATTTATTTATCTGAAAGCCACTCATGTTTGATATACGATTATCTCACTTGCACGATCGATTTCCGAAAAAATAAATTATCTAACGATCCTTCACCCATGATTACTTATTAGGTATCATACGAATGAACACCAAATAATTTCTATAAACTATGCATCATAATTAATCCAAACTCACATATAATTAATTAAATAAACATCAAAATAAAAAAATAATTAACTACCAATCAATCCTTGAAATAAATTAAATGCATGATATTACTGTCACATTCATCGCAACTCTAACATAAAAATAATTAGTCCCCCAATAAGTCAACAAAACACATAAAATAATAAACAAATATCATCGTGATAATGTCGACATAGTTGTCACCCCAAAACACCATCAATGATCACAAAATAATAATCACCACTCCACCCCCCACTGAAATATTGAAAAAAACCATCGAGAATGTATGTGAAAAATAATAATCACCACTCTTCCCATCACATGTAATGACATCTCAACCGAACCATAGTTGACACCCATAATGGATGAGTTCATCATAAATGATGGTGATTGTGGTTTGCTACAACATAAGAGGGTGGCCGATGTGAGGGGTATTGCTGCCAGGATGATGTGTAATGAGGAAGGGTTGACCAGCATGGTGCGTGTTTGGTGTATTTTAGAGATGGAAAACTTCTTGGTGGTGTGTGTTAGGAAGACATGATCACCCGACAACTAAGGTTTGGATGAAGGGTTGATGGAGATAGTAGGGGGGGGGGTTGGGGGTGCTGGATTAGGGGTGTGGGGAATTAGAGAGGGGGCGAGGGAAGAGGGGGTGGTGATGTTGGTGAGGGGATGTGGGGAGAGGTGGTGATGTTGGGGGTGGGGATGGAGAGAGAGGGGGTGGGGTGTTGGGGGTAAGGTGAGGGAGACGTCCTCCTGAAACAAAAAATAAGCAGAAACATAAATTCATATTCAAAATTTAAAAAAATATAACTATCTAAATATGATAGAAAAATAAAAATAATAAAAATAATAATAGAATTAAATATATAATATACTAATTAACTATAAAAAATAATTAAAATAAAATTTTATTAAAGTGAAAATAAAAAAATATTTCGTCATTTGTAGTTAAACACCCTAAAATATAGATATAATAATAATATGAAAATAATATGACTACTATTAAATATTAATATAAAAAACTTAATAAACTAATAATAAAAAACTACTTTTATTAAAAATAAAAATATATGAATGAATAAAATAGGATATTAATATAGACAATTAACATATTTAATAATACATGTTAATAAACTAATAATAGAACTAATGTTAGCGAAACTAATAATAATAAAATATAGTGTTTAATATAATATAAAAAGATAATATAACTAATTAAAATACTAAATTACCAATATTAGTATATAAATGTACTAAAAATTATCAATATATATATGGCACCCTCTATCATCCCCCATTCAGAATATCTCATACCCTCCATTCCATTAGCATTTAGCACACCCTCCTCCATCCCATCTGCATCAGAGACAATGCATCCCCATTTAGCTAGTTCAATAGTGAGGAAATAAGTCATCACTCTTAATTATTCATGAGGATATTGGAGGGTGATAGTTATAGGTACTAATTTAAATTTTAATAATGATATTGTAATTTTTTATAAAACTCACAATTTTTTCATAAAAGATAAAAATGATGTCACTATAGAGAGATATATAAACAGTTTTGATGTCTAGAATCTAAATGGAATTAGAAAAGTTGTCCTATGATACTATTATGGGGTCCCCACTGATGTTGTCGTGGTATTATTTGGCTATATTCTAGTCCAAATGGCGGTAGAGTTGGTTACCATTCCAATTAACTATGCAAATTGGAGGTATCTAACTCAATCTTGTAAAGATGATGTCTTTGATTCCCAGATAAAGACTATTTCTATACATTATGGTTTAATTTAATGTCATTATGTTATTAAATTATAATAATTTGAAAATTAATCTCTTTTTATAGATATTATTCTACTTTATCCCTGCAAATATCATTATGTGAAAGTGGACATTGAAAAATTTGGGTAATAAATGGAATGATTTTAAATTGATATTCTAAAATGAATTCAAAAATTACCCAATTACCACTTAGTAGATGTATGATAAGGTTCCCAAAGGGGTACCTAGAGATCAATGAAATGTTTTTGTTGATAGTCATCATCATGAGAAGCACGTGTCATTGAAATATATACTATTACATTAATATAATTTCACATATATACATAAAAAGGAGAATGAGATGACATTACATACATTATTATTAAATTACAAGTTATTTATTTTAGGATGTTTCAAGTAAAATGCATCATGTCGAGCTAAAAAATTATCCCCCACACTCCTAGGTCAAAGAGTTTTTTCAGAAACAGATAGACTCTAGTAATATTTTCATTAGATTAAATATTTATAAGATAGCATTGTCTATTTCATATATTAAATTGTTGATTTATCTTTTTTAGTGTAGTCAATGAAATTAGGTCACCATGTCTCCCGAACAAGAAATTTTTTGGATGTTCATACAAATTCCAATAAGAGTTATGTTCATGAGTCTGCCAAAGTATTTGGGGTATGAATTACTTTTTCATTGTAATAAATTATTGTTTGTGGTCACTATGTAAATATGTAATTCTTAAAATATGAATTATATTTTATTTATATGTAAAAAAAAGATAACTATTGGATTTAGATCTAATGCAGTCCTTTTCGGTCTCCCAAAATGATCTTGTTGGTCATGTCCTTGGGAAGGAGCATCCTGGTCACATGCGTGGGATGGGTTTGGGACAACTACCATAAGAGGTATTTGGGAGGAAACCGGGGATTGTAGAACCATATACCCCTAGTTGTAGTTACTCCTTACCTTAATAAGATGAGAGGGAGTTTATTTAAATGAAAAGCACAATTCAGAAATAGGGGGAACATATAATGATACAAGTTCCAAAGGTGATTGCTCTGTATAAATCACTGATCGAAATATATCATAATACAACTAGATCAATCCCTGGTGATATTTCATCAGTGGATGGTAGTGAGAAGGTAAATAAAAAAACATAAAAATCATTTGGTATACAAAATTTTATTTGTTTTATGTTTAAATTTAAATATACAACACTATTTAAGTTTCAACATAATATCAATGCTGGTGTCAGTAGCAGGGAGTGAAGACAGAGACCGAGACGGTGTTGATCAAAGTTCACCAAGTAGTGATTAGTGTTCACATTGGATTTTGAGATGATGTGTACCTAAAATTATGAAAAGAGAACACTAATATGGTAATTTAGAAACCATGTTGTGGTTTCTATTAGTGATATTTTTATTTCCATTACATTGCTTGAAAATCTACATGCTTGATTCATTTTCCATGTTTTATTTTTATGTGTACCTTATGAATTGTTTTACATTAATATTCATTAGATGATGAATCATGAACCCCCAATGCCAATTTTATATTAAATATGATATAATTTCGAGTATTTTATATTTTTATGAGTTTTGGAATTTAACATTGATTTTCCAGAGGACTTCTTCTAATGAAAGGTATCCATATGGATATGTGTAGCTGTGCAAAAAACCTTATGTTTGAGAAAAGCAATATAGATGAATCTTATATATGGGATTTATTTATGGCATAAGGTTAGTGCAGGACCATGTGAGATCGAGTTGTAACAGTCCACAAATACATACACATGAGGATTTCTGTTCAATTTTGTGTGGTCTACCATTGAGGAAACACATCCCCATATCTCCATAATTATGATATGATAATTCATTGAGTTCATCAACCCTTCTATATAAATCTTTTAAAATTTCCCCCAAAAGAAAATATGCACTGAGTTATGTTCCAATGACTTTTCTGAAGTCCTATAAATAGGTCTTTCCATGTACCATGTCCATGGTCTGACTCTATATGGTCATTTTATTTTTACGAAACTGGCCCCAATGATCAATAATCCCAAATCTACTGATATATATATCTCCAAAAAAACCATTGGAATAGTCCACTATCTAGAACATCTCCTTCTACAGTGTATGATGCTATCAGAATTATGATCTCCCATTGATCCTTCCTCTATGTGAACCATAGAAACAAAGTACATTTCTACCTCTATATCCAGCCTAGTATCAACCATTCAAGAGTCCACCTCAATCAAGAAAATTTTATTTTTATTTCCATAATGATATTATGATGACTTTATCTATAGTTATTGAATAAATAAAACTATTTGTCACCACCATTTCAAGGACACATGTTCTATAGACATGGGTTAATGATATCAGGTTTTAATAAAGTAGTGGTTAACTTATCCAAGAATTTGATGATAATATTAAAATAAATGACAAACTTCTGGACATAAAGAATATCTTTAGATGATAATAACCCAAAAAACTTTTCTGATCAGTATCTCCCATTCAATGTTCCTGGTTAGGCTCCTTAAATTATTGGTAAATAAATTAAGATCTTTTCGTTCCACCTTACTCTGCGATGTATTATATTATGGACTAATATTATAGTCTAATTAATTCATTATAATTCTTCATGATGAAGGTATGATTATGTATAATGGATCCTTTTATATTATTTTATCTTTTAAAGTTTTGATTCTTTTTCTTAACACAATATGGAGCTTTGATTCCTATCAATGATTCTAAAGACCACACTCACAACCATTACATTATGAAGAAAATATTATAGAAACAAAGTATTTATATCCTTTCATCCACTCATTATTATGAACTCATGATAAAAATTCCATAAACACCATATTATGTTTTAAATTCCATTAATCCATCTAGAAGTCTCATCTAGAGCTATAAACTTATCAACAATCAACAACAACCATAAATCCCCCACAATGAATCCCATGTCATTTCAAAAAATCATCATCCATTACCTATTTGATCTTTTAGGACCATCCCATACTAATTATTTCTTTCCAAAACATCAAAAAACCACTACTCTAATAATCACGAGGTTTTAAGAACATTGCACATAATTACCTTTCAAATGTTTAGTGATAACAACCCCGGTGTCACTTATCCTGACATAAAGTAGGATATAAAACACAGGGTAGAAATAAAAACCACCCCAAACTCATTCATGTAATTTATACAATATCTATAAATGGACCCATAAAAGAATATAATTTCATGTTTTGTTATTATATATCATAATATCTCTTTCCCAAGGTAACTGGCTAAATTGTATCAATTTGAGAAACTAAAAGGTCAGATAACTTCATCATTTAAACTTCCTTTAAGTAAATACATCAATCATACTCATTACACTATATAGAATAATCTATCTATTCATTATATAATGTATTTATGTTTTTCTAACCACATATATGGATCATTGTTCCATCTAATTTCACATTAAAAAACTCTAAGAGTAGTATCACTATAATCTTCTAAGATCTAAAAAATTAATCATTATGACATCAATTAATTCCAAAAAAATTAAAAATTATCCTATATAAATAGAACTCCCAATGAATCTAGAAAACCTAAAGGAGAAGATTATATTTTAAAAAATTATTTTATAATCTACCAACTAATATCTAAATGATAATTTGATGAACAAAAAATGGTAGGAGATTCATAATGGGCATATACAATATTTTTGAAATATCATACTACTTTATATAGTTTTCATATTCCTAGTGATAATTATTTGGATACAAAGTAACCCAATTGACAATAGGAAATTGGTAGTCTTGAAACCATGTCCTAAGATTCAAAAATAACAAAATGTGTTCTGAAACATAATACTTCTTGGAGAAATTTCAATATCATGGATAAAAATGAGATACAACTATTGTCTTATGATAACCTTCTCCCAAATAATTGATTAATTTATCAGTAGAAGCTATAATACACTTCTCTAACACCTAGAATAATAATTATTCTGTGATACCACTTTTTAGGGACTACATAGAATGTTCGATCAATGGAAGAACTCCATTGAAATCTCAATATGTAGAACAATATTCCCGAATTTTTTTATAGAATAACCCTAATTATTCAAACATAATAAATATGTTGTCTAGGCTCCCTGTCCATTGTGTAGATACACTCTCTTCAAATATGGTTTTATTCCTCATCATGGACTTCCCCATATATAGTGAATAATAGTACATTAGAAGACTAATAAAATAATACATTAAAAAAAGTACAAACAGAATACATAAGTATTACATTGTTTGGGATTTCATCCAATGTCAATGGTAGAATGAAATGACATATTCTCATTATATTTTTGCGGGAAGTGGGGAACATTTGGGGCATTATGATTGACATGTCATTTATTGACAATTTTATGAATTTTTTCTCTCTACCAAATATATAGAATCTAATATCCAGACCCTTTGATTTAAATATAACCACTTCCCTAAATTCCATGGTCATGGTGAAACAACATGTTTATTACATGTAGACAAGAAAAGACACATTTGAAATATAGGTTGCCAACACAGATGTGCAACATGATTGATGTGGTATCATAACAAAGGGATTATATTAAAATGTGGTAATTTGAATGTGGTTTTCATCATTAAAACATCACGTTCTACCGCTAGGGTTCCTTGACACATTACTATCCAATTTTCTTAGACTTTAGGAAAGCCCGCCTAATGGCAATGAGAAAGAATTCTAGTCATGCCACCGTAAAGAAACCATGTGACCATAAAGTGGTGGAATCTCTAGCCTCATCCCTCATAAATTACCCTCACCCTCGAGTTCCTCCTGTCCCAACTCCTCATATTGCACTCACCTCACAACCTAGTGGTCATCCTTCTATGGTTCCCAATTTCTTCCCAAAACCCCCTCCCACTACACCTCATCTCATAATGTATTCTTCGACACCTACCCTAGCGCCAGTCAGTGGGCATACATGATGGAGTCTTCCCTATGGTATCCATTGATGTAGTTCCATATGTTAATCCCCCACTTCATTAGATTCTATAATAACAAAAAATATGTACTCTGTTATCTTATACAATACTAACACTATGTAATCTCTTAGTTTTTGTTACTCCATTATTTCTTTTGGTATTCATCGAGTCTCCCATAAATAAATTTAACTAATATATTTATCCAATAATTTCTACAAAAAACATTTACAGAAACTAAATTTTAACTTTATATTTGAACAGACACTACTCTCCTTCATTCTGCCTACCCCATTGTATTGGTTTTTTAAATAAAAAAGTCACATAAAAAATAAATAAATGATAAAATTTTAAAAATAAATGATATTATTTTCCCCAATAATTACATTTTTATAATAATAATAACTAATTATAATAATAATCTAATTATTATTATTTGATAATAACTATTATAAATAAATATAGTTATTTAATAATAATAATAATAATAATTCCTCATATTTTTACATTGGTTTTGAATGCCCATTCAAATATAATGCGCAAAATACATTAAATTCAAATATATATTATGAAAAATGAATTTTCTAGAGAGGTTGTTATGAAAGGTTTGAGATTTCCATTTTAGAGAATGATTGGAGAGGGTTCCCCATTTGGGACTCACATATTCAAGATCATTGTCTACATTGAGCGTCTAGAGGTTCTAGGGGTTACAATCCTTGAAGAACTGGGAACCAAAATCATTTTGGAATCACTCCCTGAGTTATTCTCTTGTTTTTATAAAAATAATAATATGAAAAACATTGATAAGTCTCTTCCAGATCTTCTAACTCCTCTTCAACAAGTAGACAAGGATTCGAAGCATGAGAAAACTTCTGACCTTATTGTGAACAAACAGAAGTAGAAAGTGAAGATATTTAACCCCAAAGCTTCTTCACATCATTCCAAGAAGAAGAATATATAGGGGTAAGAAATCAAATATTATGTTTTCTATTTTCTATGTGTCAATAAGGACCACTAGGATAAAAAATACACCCCACTAGTGAAGAAAGGGGAAGCATCAGGCGCATTTGTTATTGAGTGCAATTTATCTGTTCCTAAAAATTCTGTATTAGATACAGCTTGTGGTGAAAAAATATGTATTCAAATATAGTAACGAATTAGATTTAGAAATATTTACCAAGGGATGTTTTATATACAAGTAGCTGATGTATCTAATATTTTTGTTGTAGCTATTGAGGACTACCACCTCATGTTACCGAACAGAATGATATTGGGTTTGAAAGGTCGTTATTATGTTCTATATATTACCAAAAACATTATTTCTATATAGATACTTGATAAAAATGGATTTATTTTCTAATTTGGGAATAAATTTTTATTATTTTATAAATATAACATTTTTTGAAAAGTCAAATTTAAATGACTGTCTTTATCTGTTGGATTATACGAACCAAATAATGACAATCATTAACAAAGTTATTTCAAATGACCACACTAAAATTTTTAATCACTAGTTAGGTCATGAAAATGAAACGTTATTGATTAAATTTATCAAGATGTATATTTAAATTATTTTCAACTAAAACAACTTCGTGCAAGTCATGCTTGTTTACAATAAAAAAATGACCAAAGCCTCTTTTAGTGGGAAAGGTGAACGGGAAAAAGAGTTTATTGAATTGGTTCACACTGATGTGTGTGAACCATTTCCTATTGAAGAAAGGGATGGGTACTCATACTTCATAACTTTTACTAGTGATTATAGTAAAATTGGATATGTCTACTTAATAAGGTATAAGTCGGGTTCTTTTGGTAAATTCAAGAAATATAAGAATGATGTTGAGAACTGGTTTTGTATAAAGATTAAGTAACTTTTCATAGAATGTGGTGGAGAATATATTAATCAAGACATCATTGATAAAATATGGGAGTTTTTGATCCTATCCTAACTCACTCTTCCATACATGCCTCAGTGGAATGGTGTAAGAGAAAGGAGGAACTGCACCTTGTTGAACATGGTGAGATCAATGATGAGTCATGAAAATCTTCCATTTTCTTTTAGGGATACCAATTACAAAAAGTAGCACATATACCAAACCATGTACTATATAAATTGATAAATGGTATTTTAGATGTATTTTATAGTGAAGAAATCAATTTTATTTAATTTTCATGTGTGGGGAAGTGAAGTGTTTGTTAAGGCCTCTTCGGGTAACAAAATTGAACCCTAAGGCCCAATGTGTACCTTAATAGGATACCTCAAGGAAATAATGGGATATTACTTATAACACCCCATAGACTAAAAGGATATAGTGGTAATACATTCCATATTCATTGAGAGGGATAACATCTCTATGAAACCTTGTGGGAGTTATATAGATTTTGAAGAAGTCGATGCTCAAGGAAGAAATTATTTGGTACAAGAAACATATTCCAAAAATCCCAATGGAAGAAGAATCAATTATAGAGATATAAGAAATACAAAGGAGTAAAAGAGAAGTTAGAAGACCAAAATGTAATGGTTTTCTACTCACCCATGGTGGTGACTCGTTATTAGTGGATAATAATTATCCTCTAACCTACAAGGAAGTAGTAATTTGAACATATGTTTCTAAGTGGAATGAATCCATGAATTCTGAAATGTATTCCATGTAGCAAAATCAAGTATTGATTTTGGTAGACACTTCAGTAGATTTAAAACATATTGGTTGTAAATGGGTATTCAAGAACAAATTGTACATGTGTAATGACCCAACTATTAATGATCGTTGGGGTTGGGCCGCCTCATGGGGATTTTTTGTCCAACCTAGGCCACCTTGAATAGTGGTTTAGGGCCCAGATTTTTTGGGGGAAGGCTCAACCAAAATTACAAAAATACTTACACCCTTATTGGGATTCCTTTGTAACCCAAGCATATTTCATGATTTTAGGTATATATAATGTGAAGCGAACATCTTCTAATGCTTGATTCTGAGTTATATGATGGAGTACATGTATAGAAGACCGAGCTTATGTTCACGATGCTAGTTGTAACAACATTTAACTTATTTTTGTATTTTGGTTATCATGCAGTATATGAATGTGTCCGATGTATCCCTATTTTTTATATCTATATTATTATAATCATCATCTTTTGTATCTATTATTGATTCATCTTCTTCTTGTTATATTTTTTTGATGATTTATTTTTGTAATGCCCCGACCCCAGTTACCAGAGTCGGTTCATTATTACATAACATTGGCATGATCACAAAAGATCAAATATCAAAAGACTGATTAGTTTAGTAGCCTTGGAAACAATATATATACTCATAAGTGTTACATTACATCATAAAATAAAAAAACAACAACAACATATTGTCTTCATATCTCCTCATACTATCCCTATAGGTCATTCATAAAATACTTAATCACTTCCTGGGAAAAATTAAAACATTGAAAGAGGTGAGCTCTGATGCTCAGTATGGATAACAATATAGCAGAAACATTCATAAATAAAATAAATATTTAAGTAATTTTATAAATAAAACAAAAGACTTTTAAACTTGAACTTCAATATAATATGGAAAAGATAAAATGAAATAATTCCATTTAATTATTCACAAGGATATTCTACTAGTATAATATTCACATGAAAAATCAATAACCACTTTCATAATGATAAAATGCATAATGAAAGACTATCATAACCACATAGTCAAGGCCTTGTGCCAGGAATACAAATAATATTTTGTCAAGGCCTTATTCCAATACACTATTTTGTCTCATGAGACCTACTGATGCATAGAGGACCTATAGCGGGCTCCACCCATCACTTATTAAGTCCAATGAATTCCTCATATGAACAGGTTCAAACATAGCATAAACATTAGTATTAAAACTAGCATATGAAATGTCAATAATTTCTATACAAACCATGAATGGTATATAAATAACACATCCACAATAAACATATCACAAAACCTTCAATACTATATGGATGTTTTGTATCATAATAAATCAACTTCAAATAAGCTTAAAATCCATCAAAGGATGTTGACATAGATGAAATCAAAACTATTTAAGATATATATATCCTTTTTTGAAATAATTTAAAGGTCACATAATTATAAAATATAACATTGACTTTCAAAATATACTTATAATCTTGTAAGAGAGGATTCAATGATTTTATTATGGCAGAAAATAGTCGCACCCTCCATATAAGTTAAAAAAGAAATTCTTAGCATAATTCGATCAAAAAGGTTAAAAAGGACCTGGTTTGGAAAACGACAGAAGGATTCCCTTATAAACTTCTTATAAAATGTAAAACAAGGTTATAAATGACTTTAACCCATATTCTGTAAAATAGTAAGAATGTTTTGAAATAAATTTTTAAGAAACATGTATGTTGATGATAAAGAGGCCCCAGTAGATAATTACATATAAACAACCTCAGATAATGAAGAGATTGTGAAACAAACCATTACCTTGTACTTTTCCTTGGTTGATAGTAGGTTAATATCTTGTATAATAGTTAAATAATTGTAACTAAATTATACAATAATCATAAACATATATATGATATCATATATGATCTTTTAATATTTCTTTGTTAATAATATTTTAGTATTATCGTCGTTTCAGGTGTTCACTTACACGTTTTTTATATGTTTTGTTACATAAGCCTTGTTTTTTTCCATAGGTTGTATCTTATTGATAGCCAGACTGATATCAAGTCCTTAAAAATTATTTTTAATCTTAAAATGAAAATTAGTCTAGAATGGATATAATGGGGAATGAATTTCATCGCGTTCGTAGAGACGGTAGTCCATACGTACGCACGAGAACAATATCATTATTTTGATATTAAAATCTTATATAATTGGACGGTATGTGATATATAAATAATAATTATAATGTTATATTTATTATTTACTTAAATTACACATCATTATCATACCCATCTAAATAAAAATGTTTTGAATAAAAATTACACCATGATGTGGAGACAGTAAGCCGTACGTACGCACGTATGGTGAAATGTCATTAAAAGATGGGTAGAAAACTGAATATATTTGTACCATATTTATAATAACATCACAGTATGTAGAATATACTGAAGATATTATTTTATAAAGGAATTTCAAAGAAAGAATAAGTGGAATAAGAAAGGAACTTGAAAGAGGGTGGTGAAAACATTACCTCTTCTTCGGGTTCTTCCTTTTCATTTGATCAAAAGGGATAATTAGATTGGATTTCGGATCGAAATATGGCCTCTAGGTTGATTTGAGGTAAGTTGAGAGAATATTTGGGCAAGGTTTTGATGAGATATAAGGCTTTGAAGGTATGCATTTGAGAGAAGGGGGAGTGACCTTTTATAAGAGGGGTGAGGGGCACCTTAGGAAAAACTTTAAATATTATTTTATAATAAATTAATATTTGGTCTATAGTGGCTCCAATGTGACTTATTTCTAGGAAAAGGTGGGTATGGGTCGCAATACTTTCAAAAAATAGATTTTTGATGGGTTTGGGTTACTAAATTAACCTTATCATTTATATTTAACTCTGAGTTAAATAGTTTGACATTTACTATGTCTATTTGTATTTTTATATTATATAGTCAATAAAATTACTATATACATCCAAGATAACCCCAATTGGTTCATTAAAGATACACCTATCATTATATAAGTCCTTTTACCAAACCTTAGATTTTTAGAAATAGAATATAAATTATTAATATAATATTTTTTTTAAAACTCTTTTATGTCCATTTTGACACTATTGGGTATTTTGTATTTGCTAAATTAATAACAGAATTATTACTTTGAACCTAATTCATTTAATC
This sequence comes from Viscum album, assembly GCA_963277665.1. Lineage (NCBI taxonomy): Eukaryota > Viridiplantae > Streptophyta > Magnoliopsida > Santalales > Viscaceae > Viscum > Viscum album. The sequence goes on along the minus strand of OY728128.1, from coordinate 2,018,491,628 downwards.
AACCCTAAAATGTCATATTAACCTATCAAACTTCGGTAATTCATTAAAAGTCTCAAATTTTATTTATATGGGTATTTATAATATTTCACTAATAAGGTAATTACTACATCATCATTGTGTTATAAATAAATTAAATTATTTAATGTCTAAAAATTATAAATAAAATACCATTATGTAGGAAATATTTTTATATTTCTAATTAATATTTATAATCTAATTTATCTTATGTATAACCCTATATTAAAATTTTTTTAGTTATTAAACATTGATTTTAACTCTTTTAACTCTTTTTGAATTAAATAATAATAAATGTCCTAATCTAATACAAGTGGACCAAAGAGGTTAATATTTTATTCCTAAGGTTTTATTTGGTCGAATTATACATAGCCAATAGAATTAGGACATGTGTTAGGGTAATAATAATATCAGTTTTTAACCTTAATTACAATATTTACATTTAACCGTGGTAAATAAAATTAAAAAGTTACTATTCAAAAGAAATTATTTTTATCTTATTGAACCAAATTTTACTCCTTGATTTTAAACGTGTCCGTCAGATTTTATAAATTCCACTCATAGAAGATGTAAAAATATGTTTTATGTGAATTTTCAAATTCTCCTAGGAGGTGGTTAAAAGACGGTGAAAAGTTCAATAAAATTTATATATATCTAAAATTATTCTAAACTAAATCCAATAAATTACATTGAACTTATATAGGTATTATGTATCTATTATGACCTTAATTAATTTTAAATAAAATAAATAATTATTTAAATAAAAATTCGGTTTTAAACTATAACCTAATGTTTTTCACTATTCATCAAAAATTGTATGTTTTCAGAAAAATACCAAAAATTCACCCTAAGATAATTTCAATATTTCAAATCCAAAAATGAAGTCCAGTTTGAATGATAATATTTATAAAATTTCAAAAAGTGGGTATTACTATTCATAACAGCTAGTTTGATTGGTTGTGGTGTGTGTTAGAACTCGAAGTTGCGTACAACACACGCTACTGTATTATTCAATGAGAATCATACCGTGGATGCTTGGGGAGTTAAATTCTCCCCTCCTTCAAAAAATTTCATCTTAGAAATTTATAGAATATTACTGAATAAAAAGACTCGGGTTTTTCTTCATCATATGTTCCTCGGGTTCCCATGTTGCCTCTTCCATCTTATGGTTTCTCTATAGATCTTTTACCAGATGAGTCGTCCGGTTTCTCAATCCTTGTTCTATGGTATCAAGAATCTTGATGGGATTTTCACAATAAGATAGATCGGGTCCCAATTCTAATTCCTCATAGGTGAGTACATGCATTGGGTCAGGCATGTATTTTCTCAACAGTGATATGTGTAACACATCGTAAACTTTGGAGAGATTTGGTGGCATTTCCAAATGGTAAGCTATATCCCCCATTCATTCTAGAATTTCGAAAGTTCTGATGTACCTGGGACTCAATTTTCCTTTCTTACAGAAATATATAACTCCCTTCCATATAGATACCTTCAAGAAAGCATGAACTCCTACCTGAAATTTCAAATCCTTCCTTCATTTATCGGCATATCTCTTCTGCATACTTTTAGCTGATTTGATGTGGTTTTGGATTACCTTCACCTTTTCCATAATTTCCTCCACCAGTTCTGGGCCTACGAGTTTTCTTTCACCAACGTCATCCCAACAGGTTGGTGTGCGACATCACTTTCTGTATAACACTTCATATGGTTCCATCCAAATACTTGAATGGAAGCTATTGTTATAAGAAAATTACACCAAAGATAAATATTGATCCCACATACCCTGAAAGTCTAGTGAGAAAGATATCAATGTCTTCTAAGGTTTGATTTTCAATTCTGATTGTCCATCAGTTTGGGGGTGGTAATCAGTGCTCAAATAAAGTTTAATATCCATGGCCTTCTGAAGACTCTTCCAGAATCGTGATGTAAAATGTGAATCACGATTAGAAACAATAGATAGTGGTACTCCATAAAGTCATGCAACTTCATTAATATATATTCTTCCTAATCGTTCTAGTCGTAAATTTTTTCTTATAACACGAAAATTTGCTGACTTGGTAAGATGATGAACAATGACCCATATTGCATCATTATTTCTAAGAGTATTTGGCAGTACCATGACAATGCCCATCATAATATTATCCCATTTCCACTCAGATATGGGAAGAGGTTGCATGACTCCTCCATGTTGTTTCCTTCCTGCTTTCACTTGTTGGCAAACTATACATATTGACACAAAATCAGCAATCTCCCTCTTCATGTTGTCCCACCAATAATTTTCCTTCAAATATCTATACATTTTGGTGCTCCTAGGGTGTATAGAGAAATTGGAACTATGGGAATCATCCAAATATTCCCTTTTTAGATCAGCTATATCGGGAAAAGAAACTCTCTTCCCAAATTTTAAAATGCCATCTTCATACGCAAAGTCACCCAGTCTCCCATCATTCCCAACTTTTATCTTCTTTTGAAACACTTCATCATCGGTCTGAGAACCCTTTATCCTTTCTAGTAAATATGGTTTAAGAACCATTTGAAAATGCATTGATGTTTCACCTTCCATGTTTATTCCCATATCCAACTTTACTAGATCCATGAACATTGGATCCCTTTCAAATCTCATTTTCTTCAAAACTACATGATCCTTTCTGCTCCAAGCATCTTCCACCTTATTTTCCTTCCTCATGTGGTAGTGTATTGTGCAATCGTAATCCTTGAGTAGTTCAAGACATCGCCTTTTCTTCATGTTGAGTTCTTTCTGTGAGAAAATATACTTCAAAATCATGTGATCGGTATATATCTCAAATTTTTTACCATATAGATAATGTATACATATCTTCAAAGCAATTATTACAAAAGATAACTCAATATCATGAGTAGTATAGTTTTGATCATAAATTTTCAGTGGTTGTGATGCATATCCAATAACCCTATCATTTTGTATAAGGACACAACCATGTCATTTCTTCAATGCATAACTATATATAACAAATCCATCATTCCCCGATGGTAGAGTCAATATAGGAGCATTGACTAATCTTTTCTTCAGTTCTTCAAAACATTCTTCACACTATTTTGTCCAAACAAATTTAACCCATTTACGTGTGAGCTTTGTTAATGGGTTAGCCAACCGGGAAAAATTATGGAGGAAACGTCGATAATAACCTGCTAAACCAATAAAACTGCATACCTCGGTTATACTAGTCGGTGATGGCCATTCTTGGATTGCTCTTGTCTTAGAAGTATCAACAGAAATTCCGTCCTTAGAGACAATATGGCCAAGAAAATAAATCTCCTGAAGCCATAATTCACAAATGCTAAACTTACCATATAATTAATGTCTTCTCAGAGACCTCAATATAATGCGCAAATGATTTTCATTATCTTTAGATCTTTTATAGTATACCAAGATATCATAAATAAATACCACTATAAATTCATCAAGATATTCCTTGAAAACTCTGTTCATTAGATCAATGAAAACAGAGAGGGCATTAGTCAGCCCAAAAGGCATTACTTTAAACTCATAATGCTAGTACATGGTTCGAAATGTTGTCTTCGGAATGTCTTCCTTATTCACACACAACTAATGGTATCTATATCAAAGGTCAATCCTTGAAAAGTATTGTGATCCATGAAGTTGGTCAAATAAATCATTAATGCGAGGTAGGGGATATTGTTCTTTATTGTTATAGCATTGATCACCCTATAGTCGATACATAACCTCATTAATCCATCTTTCTTATTAACAAAAAGGACAGGGTCTCCCCATGGAGAAACACTTGGGAAAATAAATCCCTTATTACTTAGTTTCTATAGTTGTTTCTTTAGTTCCACTAATTCCACAGTGGACATTCTATAAGGGGTCTTCGATATGGGCCTTGATCTAGGAATTAAATCAATGGAAAACTCAATTTCTCGTTTTGGATGATGTCCAGGTAAATCATATGGAAACACTTCAACATATTCAATCACAATAGGTACATCCTGTACTAGAACATTCCTTTCCTCACCCATAGTCATTTCATTCTCTTCCTCCCCAATAATTGAATTTAGTTGAGCTACTGGGGTGGATCTAGATAATAATTTGGTGGTGATGATTCTGATATGATGATAAGGTGTTCCTTATCATCATCATAAAAAATTGTAATGTCCTTATTCTTACAATAAATCTTCACATCATGGTTCAGATGACAATCCATACTGAGGATTATATCAAACTCAATCATAGGTATGATGATGAGATCATCAGATAAAAAACATTTATATGCTCAAATGGGAACAGATTCACAAAACTTTATTGCAATGATACTTATTTTAGGATTTTTAACTAAAAACTACCTTGTTAAATAAAATTGGAAATATCTAATTTTCTTAGAAAACTGGGAAGATATGAAACAATGAGATAATACAGAATTAAATAATGCATTTTCTAAACTTTAGGAAACCATTAAATTAGCTGCCACTACGTCTTTCGGAGCTTCTACCTCAGCAGTAGTGATAACATAAGCTTGACCTTGATCCCTTGGCATTTTCTAAGGTAAGTTTCACTGATTCTTAGGACATTCATTTGCATAATGTCTCATCTCCCTGCAATTGTTTCATTGAACACCAGTATATTATTTATTCCCCTTGCAATCCCGGGCTTGGTGGCCTTTTTTACCACACTTATAACTAATTCCCATTCCTTTTGAGCAAGTACTGAGGTGTTTCTTCCCACATTTACTGTAGGATGGATATTCATCTTTTCCCTTCTTCACTTTATTTCCATTTCCAGATTGATCAGCAGATCTCTTCTTCTCTTACTTTTCTTTAAATTCATAAGACTTAGAAAATTATGTTTCTATCTTGATAGCACATGAGACAATATCTTCGTATGATGAGAAGGATTATGAGACTAATGCTCGACGAATAAATGGTTTTAACCCATCAAAGAAATGATAAATCTTACTTCTTGGGTTACTTATATAATCTGCAGCATGCCTTGCAAACCTTGTAAAGTTAGCCTCATACATTGCGACATTCTCATCCTCCTTTTGCCACAGGCTCAGAAATTGTCTTTCCATATCTGGTCGATGGTCACGAGAAAATTATTTTTATAATAAAAGTTCATTACACTCCCTCCATTCCATATTTTATACTTCATCATCTTCCTTTGTATTTTGAATCAATGACCACCATTGATCAGCATCTCCAGTGAGGCGGTAAACTGTCATGACAACTTTTTCCCTTTCACTACTCCCCAAGGCATGGAATATTTTCTCTAAGGAATTTATCCATTGCTCCGCTACTAATGGATTTGTACTCACATTGAATGTTGGCAGTTGTTGTCTCATGAAGCAATATAACATTGATCCTCCATGCTACGCATTAGGGTGCTCCATATGAGTAAGGTTATTATTGATAACCTGAGTGAGTTGTCCTAGTATAGTGATTAGATGATCAGCACTAGTTGCATCACTAGCTCCATTATAATTATCTTGAGCAGAAGGGAAATCCCTACATGGAGTGCATGCATTGATATAGTTACCATTCCTTCCGCTAGGCGTCATTTCTAAACAATGGCATAAATCATATCAGTTTATGATTCAAAATACCTAATTCCATACTTGTAAAACACTTAACATAAATTGAACTATTTATGGATATAATCCATAACCATAAAAAATGTTTTCTTTGAGAATGTATATACTCATAGAACCTTCATAATGGTTTTTAAGTAAATTGAGAATTATCATAAGCATATCCCCCAGGAGTGTCATAACCAAATGTTTAGAAAGGCCCATTGTCGTGCACCAGTTCTCGTTCGAGTCTAGAATAAAGCAGTGTTTTCGGGTTTTACCCCTAGGTACATCTATGCCAGAGCTGCCTCTACCTGCTTGTATCCAGAAAGGGATGTATTGCTTAGAAAACTCACAAAATCACTACAATACCAAAATTCTAGGAAGCTCTTCTATAATAATCCTCAAAGTCTATCTTTGGGCTATGTTCTCTAATTAGAGTTTATCTAAATCTAGATTCCAAGATTTTTACTAAACTTCCTCTGATACCAACTGTAATGCCCCGACCCCAGGTACCCAGAGTCAGTCCATTATTAAATAACATTGGAATGATCACAAAATATAAAATACCGAAAGACTGATTAGTTTAGTAGACTTGGAAACACTAGATATATTAATAAGTCTTTCATTACATTATAAAATGAAAAAAAACTACAACAACATCTTGTCTTCATATCCCCTCATACTATCCATGCAAGTCATTCATAAAATACTTCTTCACATTATGGGAAAAATCAAAACATTGACAGGGGTGAGCTCAGATACTCATTAAGGATAACAATATAGCAGAAACTTTCATAAATAAACATAATAATTTAAGGCAATGTATAACTAAAACAAAAGCCTTTTGAACTTGAAATTAAGCATAATATAGAAAATATAAAATGAAATAATGCCATTTACTTATTCAAATTGATATTCTACTAGTCGAATAATCACATGCAATATCAATAACCACTTTCATAATGATGGAATGCATAAAGCCAGACTATCATAACCACATTGTCAAACCCTTGTGCCAAGACTACAAATAAGATTTTGTCAAGGCCTTGTGCCAAGACACTAGTTTGTCTCATAAAACCTACCGATTCATCGAGGAGCTATAGAGATCTCCACCCGTCTCTTATTAAGTCCAATGCATTGCTCATATGAATTGGTTTAAACATAACATAAACATTCATATTAAAACTAGCATACGAAATGTCAATACTTTCTCTACAAACCATGAATGGTATTAAAATAACACATCAACAGTAAAACATATCACAAAACCTTCAATACAATATGGAAGTTTTGTATCATAATAAATCAACGTCAAATAAGCTTAAAATCCATAAAAGGATGTTGACATAGAAGAAATAAAAACTATTTGAGATAAATATATCTTTTTTTGAAATCATTTAAAAGAAACATAATTATAATCTAAAACATTTACTTTCAAAATATTCATATAAGCTTGTACGGGAATCTTCGATGGTTTTATAACGGCTGAAAATAGCCGCACCCGTCGTATAAGTTAAAAAAACATTCTTACCTTAATTCTATCAAAAATGTTAAAAAGGACCTTGTTGGGAAAAAAAGGAAATATTCCTTATAAAGTTCTTATAAAAAGTCAAACAAGGGTATAAATGAATTTAACCCATATTCTATAAAATAGTAAGAATTTTTTGAAATACATTTTTATGAAACATGGATGTAGATGATAAAGAGGTCCTAGTAGATAATTACGTATAAAAAACCTCGGATAATGAAGAGATTGTGAAATAAACCCTTACCTTGTACTTTTACTGGTAGAGAGTAGGTTAACCTCCTTAATAATAGTTAAATCATGGTTATTAAATTATACAATAATCATATAAATAAATATGATATCATATATGATCTTTTAATATTTCTTTGTTAATAATATTTTAGTATTATCGTCGTTTCAGGTTTTCACTTGTTTTATTTTATAAGTTTTGTTACATAAGCCATGTTTGTTATCCATAGGTTGTATCTTATTTATATCCAGAATAATATCAAGTCCTTAAACATTATTTTTAATCATTAAATGAAAATTAGTCTTGAATGGATACGATGGGGAATGAATCTCATCGCGTTCGTGGAGACGGTAGTCCGTACGTATGCACGAGCGACAATATCATTCTTTTGATATTAAAATCATATATAATTGGATGTTATATCATATATACATAATAAATATAATTTTTTATTTTTTATTTACTTCAATTACACATCATTATCATACTCATCCAAATAATAATGTTTTGAATAACAATTACACCACGACGTGGAGACGGTAAGCCGTACGTATGCACGTATGGTGACATTTCATTTAAAGGATTGATAGAATACTGAATATAGTTATACCATATTTATAATAACATCACAGTATGTAGAAGATATTATATTAATAATATTAGAATGTAAATAAAAAAGAAATAAGAAGTGGAAGAAGAAAGGAACTAGAAAGAGGGTGGTGAAAACATTACCTCTTCTTCAGGTTCTTCCTTTTGATTTGATCAAAAGGGGTATTTAAGATGGTTTTCTGATCAAACTAAGGCCTCTAGGGGGAATTGAGGGGAGTTGATAGAATATTTGGTCAGGGGTTGGCCGATCCAAAATGCTTTGAAGGTATGAATTTGAGAGAAGGGGGAGTGCCTTTTATAAGAGGGTTGAGGGGAACCTTAGGAAAAACATAAAATATTATTTTATAATAAATTCATATTCAGTTTATAGTGGCTCCAAAGTGACTTATTTATAGGATAAGGTTGGGATGGGTGGAAATAATTTCAACCAATATATTTTAGAATGGTTTGGGTTACTAAATTAACCATATCATTTATATTTAACTCTTAGTTAAATAGTTTTACATTTACCATGTCTCTTTGTATTTTTATATTATATGGTTAATAAACATACAATATAAATCCAACCGAACCCCAAGTAGTTAATTAATGATATTCCTATAATTATATAAGTCCTTTGGATGAACCTTATATTTTTTTGAATATAATATCAATTAATAATATAATATTTGTTTTAAAAACTCTTTTATGTCAATTTTGACACTATTTGGTATTTTGTTTTTTCTAAATTCATAACAGTATTATTACTACGAACCTAATTTATTTAATCAACCCTAACATGTCATATTAACCTATAAAATTCATGGAATTCATTAAAAGTCACAAATTATATTTATTTGAGTATTTATAATATAAATTATTTTAATATTTCACTAATAAGGTAATTACTGCATCATCATTGTGTTTTAAATAAATTAAATTATTTAATATCTAAAAATTATAAATAAAATAAAATTATATAGGAAATATTTTTATATTTCTAATTAATATTTATAATCTAATTTAACTTATGTATAACCCTATATTAAAAATGTTATAGTTATTAAACATTGATTTTAACTCTTTTAACACTTATTTGAATTAAATAATAATAAATGTCCTAATCTAATCCATGTAGACCAAAGAGGTTCATATTTTATTCCTAAGGTTTTTTTGGTCGATTTATACTTATCCAATATAATTAGGACATGTGTTAGGGTAATAATAATATCATTTTTACCCTTAATTACCCTATTTACATTTAACCTTGGTAAATAAAAGTAAAAAGTTTATATTCACCAAAAATTATTTTTATCTTATTGAACCACATTTTACTCATTTAAATTAACCATGTCTCTCGGATTTTTGAAATTACACTCACAGAAGCGGTAAAATTATGTTTTATGTGAATTTGCAAATTCTCCAAGGAGGTGGGTAAAAGACGGTGAAAAGTTCAATAAAAAATTTTTATATCTAAAATTATTCTAAACTAACTCTAATGAATTACATTGAAATTATATAGGTTTTATGTATCTATTTTGACCATAATTAAATTTAAATAAAATAAATAATTATTTAAATAAAAATTCTGTTTTAAACTATAACTCAGTGTTTTTTCACTATTCATCCTAAATTGAATGTTTTCAGAAAAATACCAAAAATTCACCATAAGCTAATTTCAAAATTATGAATCAAAAAATGAAGTCCATTGTGAAATATAATATTTTTAAAATTTCAAAAAGTGGGTATTACTATTCATAACAGCTAGTTTGATTGGTTGTGGTGTGTCTTAGAACTCGAACTTGCGTACAACACACACTACTGTATTATTCAAAGAGAAGTGTATCGTAGAAGCTTGGGGTGTTACAATTTTCCATTATTTTCATGTCAATACTGCTTCTAATATTTCTTATTTATTTAAAAACCATTATGATTCACTCTAATCTATGAGGGAATAATACCCCACATAAACACCCTAGGACTTTACTGCTAGTCAGAAGTCTCTGGCATTTGGGGAGGCACGCTTGAGGTTATTTGGTCGGTTGTCTCAGGGTACTGCTAAGTGGCTCTCAAGGTGAGACTCCACGATGATGTATAGGATATTTTTTTCCTTTGTATTAATTTTTGGGTATTATAAAAGAGACCAAGAGTATTGGGAGTTGGTAATGAGCCTATGCTTGGGAGTAGCTGACCCACAGACATGGAAAACCCAAATTACCTAGGATGGGGTAATTCTATTATTGGTTGCACATGTAATGGTTTTATAGATTTCACTGTTGGGTGACGTACTTGTTTGTGCCATTAATATTATTGATATTACTATGATGGGTTTTTTCTACCGTGTACCAATGATACGGGGTGGTGTCAGCTCATGCATCATACTAGGAACCCTAGGACTTGAATGTCATGTATTATTCCATTACATATCTATATTTCTACATCCATTGCATGTGTTTTTTTGTAGATGTTGAGTGTTACTTGATTGTTTTATATTAGATGTGCTAATGTTTATTACAAGAAGATAATAATTGAGTTAATTTTAGTTCCTACATCAATCTAAATGTTTTTTTCTCACATATACTAATAATTGAACCATAATTAACAAAATATGAAACATTTGATCCAGGAACCATCAGTTCTAAAGGGTCATACATTAGTTGGTTTTATTTATGAAGAAAAATAAAAATCTAATAATCAAGTACTTCTATAAATTGGTAATGGTAGTCATTCAATCCTATCACAATACATGACCTATTACATCCTGATATTAGATGTATAGGCCAGATCACTATTATTTTATGTGACAATTAAATTTAATAATGAGTTTGGTCCTTTATAAACATTGAATTGCTGACACAATTTACTGGATTGAAATATCTATACTCAGAATAATAATAAATAAAATAAATAAATTACGGTTTTAAAATGAAATGGTTACCACTAGATGGTGTTTAAAAACGTAAAGTCAATTGTGTTTTCCTATATAACATTCATTTGACACTACATATACCATAACCTCAACTATTTTATATGAGACCTTGACCCTGAACTAACCTTTTTAGTGGGTAGCATGTTGTGTCACCTAATATCCTTCAATGACTCTTTTATCCCCTAGACATGGCTTTTGGAAGCAGCATAAAAGTGTGACTTGTTATGGGAAGACTTTGTACCTTTACTTTCCTGATTTTTCTTTTTCTATCTATTGTAAATATAATATTAGGAGTGTTAATTAAAATTGTAGAGTTATTCCACAATGATTTCTTTGTGTCATATGAAAAAAATGTGGCGATGATCAATATTTGGTGGTGGTGTGCTTGGATCCACCCCTATTACCTTATGCAGTTCCACCTAATAGAAATCTTGTTGATCTTCTACTAGGAGCCCATGATCAGTTACCAAATAGATTCTTCTATTTCATGCATTCTATATAGGGTTACCCCCAACCTTCCCCTTCCATGGAAGAGCTAACCTAGGAATTTTAGCAGCGGCATCCGACCACCATTTTTGTGATAGCAGTCCTTTGGATGTTGAGTCCAAACTAGAGTTTGTGTTGTTTATCTTCGAGTATATAAATAATACTCTAGAGGGGAGGTTCAATCTCACTATTTATATACTTCACAACTCCACTAATAATTGGTGGGATGTCCTCACATAGGCTGGTTGACATCAGGGTATGGTCTGGATGGACTTTCAAATAACCTTTTTTGACTACTTCTTTCCACAAATGTTGAGAATAGACCATGCCTTAGAGTTTATGCACTTTCAACAATGTGGACGGTTGGTGATGGTGTATTCCTCTTATTTCACCTAACATTAACGTTTTTCACTTACTTTGATCGGTGAAAACATGACCATTACGATACGATTTGAGGATGATATCACATACGCCATTTGATTACAAGTGAATGTCTTGTGGTTGACCATTATATCTAATGTAGTGATCTAGTACCTTATCCCTGAGAATAACATGAGAGAGTATGGCAATCTAAGAGAGGGTGGTTTATCTTCTAGGAAGGGAGCCCTTTTATCTAATGATAGGAAGTGTCGTTTTGAGCGTAAATATGGGGGAAGTACCAGAAAGATGGAATGTACCAATAGTTGTGTGATTTTTCACAAGTGTGACAGGGTAGAGTGTAAAATCCCCAGTGCATGAGGAACTCAATCAAGTGTTGATCCTATGTAATTATTAGTCACCTACATCATTTATGCCAATAATTTCCTCCAATAACTTGTGAGAGGGGATCTAAGACAACATCGACCTTAGGTGTAGGATAATTGAATCCATGTCAGGTTGAGAGTTGGTTTACTACCGTCAAATCTAGCATAGGTGGTGGTTGTGGCTGAGGTAGTCAGACGTATGAGGTTCAGCACCAAGAGAGAAAACCTTCCCATGTTATTTAGGTTGCATCTTAGTGCCGTGGATCATGCCATATCTAGGATGTGTATCCTACTACTGAGGAGAGGATTCTGATCCCTTCTTTTATATGAGGTAATATTCTTATGGTCCAAACATTAGTTTCTATCTTTTTTATATAGGTTCATCACATTCCATCATATTTTCTTTAATTAAGGGATGTATGGGCCTAGTGATAGAGTAATTAATTGGATTCATGACTCTTGACACACCATTAGGGGTACGACTAGAAGGTATAAGCTAGTGGAAGTATTTCCCCCCTAAGATAGGTGGATGCTATTTCTTATGAAATTTCTTCATCCTCAAAATGACAGGCTTCAACATCATTCATAGTATGGACTGGGTAGTACTTTATCGAGTCCATGGCGATTCATATCTCCAGAGGGTGTAATTTATACCACTTCATGGAATCACATATATTCATAGTGGATAACGGCTTATCCAGGTGTGTAAAGATGGAACCAAGGGTCATGAGATAGGCAAGGTGATAGCTTTGATTGCTAGTCTCTTCAAGAGTGGTCATGGGATGCATCTTATGGAATTCCCTCCTGTTGTTTATCATTTCCGGGACATCTTCTCTGGAGACTTCTCTTGTTTACCTCCTATGAAATAGGTGTAGTTTATTATTTAGCTCGTTCCAGGTGCAACACCAGTTTCCATTCCTCCTAAGAGGATGAAACCTATAGATATCCAGGAACTCAAGAAGAAATTGTAATATTTAGAGGAAAAGTGTTTTATCCTACCCATAATATTTCCTTAGGGTTCACCTACTATATATTCCATGAAATTGCATGGTACCCTCTGGTTGTGCAGGGATTATAGATGGTTGAACTAACATATGGTGAAGAACTAGTATACATGGTTTATGCTATTGGAGGAATTATCTTTTGGGTGAGAAGTTCATTGTTTATATAGATAAAAAAGTCTCAAATATATCTCTATTTAGAGATATTTGAATATTAGAAAGCACAGGTGGGTATAATACCAATAGTCGTTTGACTTTGAGCATTCTTATACACCCATAAGGGGTAACGAAGAGGCATATTCCCTAATCCAAAAGACACAAACATGGGACTTATAGGAGGACAACATTGAGTTCTAGTTGATGGATCTATTTTCAAAGATGCACTTGAATATTTAAGAAAAACATGGGTACTCTACTTTAGAAGCTTTTTTGGTGACTTCCTCTCTCCTTCAGTAGGTTCAGATGAGACAACTATCAGATCCTGAAGGCCTCATCACAAGGGAATGTGTCTATGGTGAGAAAACACTACCCGGTTGGGTTTGTGCCATGAATGAGATCCTACTCTTCTATGAACAGATCTTAGTTCCTTTAGACATATAGAAGGAGATTTTGTGGTAATATCATTCCTTTATTTAGGAAGTTCACTCAAGGATAACTAAGATGTACCATGACATAAATTGTTAGTCTAGGTGGATTGGAATGAAGAGGTAGATAAAAGGTTTTATCAAGAGGTGTTCCACCTATCAGTAGGTGAAGGTGTGGCACTAGTGACCTACTGGAATTTTACAGCACCTATCCATTCCTGAATGTAAATGGAATGAGGTCACTTTGGATTTCATAATGGGATTTTTGATATTCACTAGATGCAGCGATGCAGTATGGGTGATCATCGACAATTTAACCAAGGTCTCACACTTCATTCCATTCTGAGAGAACTTCTCAGTTGATTAGATTGGGGAGATTTATATTAGGAAGATAGTGTGCCTTCATAGAGTTCATTATTCTATCCTATGAGACCAATATTCTCGGTTTAAATCATGGTTATAGTAGGGGATGAAGAAGGAGTTGGGTTCATAGGATCTCTTGAGTTATTATTATCACCCTCAGACCAACGGGGAGTCCTAGCCGATGATTCGGTAGTTAGAGGACATGCCCCAAGCATGAATCCTTGATTTTGGAGGTTCATGGGAAAACATATACCTCTTGTTGGGTTTTCCTCTAAAAACCGTTTCCAGGAAAATATTTAGACGGATCTATATGAGTCCTTTTATGGTAAGTCATACCATTCATCTCTATGATGGTTAGAGGATGGTGAGGTAGCACTTCTGGGTCCTCATCTCATTCCGGAGACATTAGAGAAGGTATGGATAATTCAAAAATTTATCGTAATATCTTAGTCGAGGAAGAAGTCTTATATCAATCTCCATTGAAAACCTCTGGAGTTCCAGGTGGGACATCAGGTGTTTCTTTAGTTTTTCTTAGATTGGGTTACAGACAGATTCAGAGAGAAGTAAATTTATCACCTTGTTATGTTGGGCCTTTTGTGATTGTGGAGAGAGTCATACCGGTATCTTATCGGTTGTATCTTCCACAGAGGTACCATTCCATAGATTATGCTTTCCTAGTATTGCAGCTTCACCTGTATCATGTTGAACCATCTCATTTGTTAGACCCATAGGAAATTGAGCTGGAGGTGGATGCATATTTCAAGGAATGTATAACATGTATCATCGATTGGAGCACAAAGTCTCTTGGAGGTAGGTCAATTCCACTGGTGCAAGAGTTATGGTACCATGGCCGGTTACAGGATGAGAACTAGGAGCGGTAGGTGGATGTACATGGGTGGTGGAAAGAAGTATTCCTATATGAAATTTTAAGATCCCCGATGTTATTCATATTGATAATAATTTTGGTGAAAATTTTATCTTCACATTGATTAATTATCATGGAAAATCAGAGGACCATCTCAATGCTCAGAATAATGAATAAACAATGAATATAAAGCATGATATTTGTCCATATGAGAATGTAATCTATGCTCTATAAATTTCATCAATGAAAAATAGTGATAAAGATACATTCCATTGAATTTTAAATCATGTGAAGGTATATTATGTGTATTCATGTAACATCTCAAGGTGTGTCAACTTAAAGAATTATAAGTTACATTGATTGAAAACCCATGATTCACATATTTTGTTAGAAAAATTAATACCATTTAAATTGTGTAAATTATTACATGAAAACGTTAAAATAGTTGTACTATAATTTTTCAAATTCATAAGAAAACATTGTGAGAAAACTCTACAAATAGATGAGCTTGAAAACCTTCAGGATAGATTTTTATTAACACTTTTTTCAATGGATATGAACTTTCCTCCATCATTTTTTATCATAATGATGCATTTAATTGTGCCTTTGGTCAAGGAATATAAATTATGAGGCCCCATACATTATTAATGGATGTATCCAATTGAGAGTTACATTATTTAAATGTTTTTCATATTATGTAAATAATTATTGGAACTCAATCAAATACATAATTTAATTTTTTAATTTTAATTCTTAGATATCTTTTCCATTTGAAATATTACATGAAAAAATCCTCATCCTAAAGGATCTTTTTTAAGGTTATTTCGAAGATAAGTGTTTTAACTTTTGTTCTAGATACTTAATTGATATTGAGATATGATTCCATCAGGTTGGATGTGTGGATGACACATCGACTCAATCTCAACTACACAGGCCATAAAAAAATTTCCTATTGTTGGTCGATTAGTTTGGAGGATCTCAAATTTTACACTAATAGAAATGGAATTATTACAGGAACATATATATTTTTTAATGAATAGTGAAATTGTAGAACCATATATTGTGGATCACAACATACAAACCTAGAGATATATGAGAGTTAAAACATGAAATGAGAATGATATAACAAAATTTGTTAATAAAGAGCTTGTATAATTGTTTTCACAACATGTCAGTCCATAAATATTTGAATCAATATATATGTTAGGTTGAAACAAATTTTTTAAATATAATAATGTATATTAATTTTTTAAGATCATGAATAATGATTCTCGTGCTGATTTTTTATATGATTTGAAGTTTCTAGCTTGAGTTCCTCTAAAAAAGGCTAGAAAATTTGGTTCTTACAATGTCAATGGTTTAAATTTCCTATAGTAGATTGGGATGTGGGTTTGAAAACATAGAATAGTGGTATATTTATAGTTTTTTTATTGGGATA
The DNA here is from genome assembly GCA_963277665.1 of Viscum album. Taxonomy (NCBI): domain Eukaryota; kingdom Viridiplantae; phylum Streptophyta; class Magnoliopsida; order Santalales; family Viscaceae; genus Viscum; species Viscum album. Next base: position 2,018,475,292 of record OY728128.1, on the reverse strand, counting down.
CTATAAAAAATTGACTGATATAATTGAATTAAACTACCATATGAAATTTTTAGTTATTTATTCAAATAAAAGTGGCTCAATATTACTAGGGGTATTAAAAGATATTCCGTACAATTTACTTTTGTGAACATCTCTCTCTTGAGGGATGTTGGTGACCTAGAATTACATGATCCATATATCTTGTAATCTCTATAGAAAATTGTATATTATGTGGAGGGTGTCATGGATAATGGGATGGGTGTAGTTGTTCACATAAAACAAAGAGACTTGTATGATATGGGTGATGAAGTTGATGATTTTTCATATGACATTTAATCACATCAACAGAAAGAAACAAACTTCTTCTTCCATTATTATATTGAAAATATTATCCCTTCAATGGTGGATGAAGTAGATGAAGTAATGATGGAGCATGTCAATGACATGATTGAAGGAAAAAATGATTGTATATGTAGTCCTCCATTAATTAATCAACCAATAATGTTATATGTGTTGTCATTCAGAATCATATCTTTGTATATTTTTTTTGTTAGTAATCTTTATCTATTATCCTTTCTAATATTTTTTCTGCATATTTTTTTTTGAAATATATATTCTAAATTTTATTTAATTTGATTAAATGACAGAAATGCTAAGGAAGAAGTGTTTTATTGATACCAGTTGACTCCCAATTGATTTTCCCTCGACCAAACTAGTGCACACATCATAACATGTGAAATGTTTCATAATTATTAACCTATAAACTACTATAGAAGAAATGAGAATTTTCAAACTAGAGAGAGAATTTCCATAGACACTAAGAATTTCCTTTGGAAAGGATGATTAGGTAGACAAGAGTTTAATGTGATTAACAATTAAAAAGTAATATAAACATAATTTTTATTTAAAAAAAATATTTAAATTAACTAAAACTATCAAAATAAACCAAAATAAACAATTGACGAATTCAGTAGATGTGGTAGTGTTCGAGTTGTGACATCCATTCAGGTGCATGCAATTCCAATTATTTAATTCCCACAGATGAATATTTATTTATTTCAATGATCACTGGTTCCAAATTTAATCAAAATACTATCATGTCTCATTCTCTGATGTTAATCAATATTCTATTTTTTCAGTCAAATCATCAGTCATTTCATCCTCTTTCTGAATTAATAATTTGAATTCCATTGTAACAACGAATCACATGGTGAAATACCACAACCCATTTCACAAAAAGTCAAATTATAGACCTACATTGGGTTCAATCACATGAGATTACTTTTTTGATATCACTCATGAAAGTTTGAAGGGTGATTCACAGAAAATATTAAATTTTCAATCAATATATTTATTTACCTAGAACTCGCTCACATGCGATTTAAGATTCTCCCACACAAGTAATCGATTTCTGAAAAAATAAATTCAATAATTAAATCTCACCCATGATTAATTATTATGTATCACCAAGGCTTTCATGTAGAATCTGAATTACTATTAATTTAAATAAAAAAATAATTAATTAAATAAACATCCTAATAGAAAATATTTTTCTAGGAATCAAACATGAAAATTAATTAAGTGCATGTTGTTACCATAACATTCATCACAACCAAAAAAATAACTACCCCACTATGATGAAAACACTAAAAATAATATAATAAACAGATATCATTGTGCTATTTTCATTATAGTTTTCACCACAAACCGCCATCGACGATCATGAAATAATAATCACCACTCTGCCAATCGGCGTAACATTGATCCAAACCAACGAGAATGTATGTCAACATGAAAGATTCAGATTTTTTTTCTCTCTCACTATGCAACGTCGACCTTATAAAATCAAAGATAATCTTTTACATGTAATGAGATCACTCTAGAACCAATGTTGCACACCTAGAATGGATGAGTTCGGCATAGATGAAGGAGATGGTGGTCCACTTTTACAAAAGAGGGGGGTGAGTGTGAGGGGTATTACTGCATGGCTGATGTGTAATAAAGAGGGGCCAGTCTGCATGCTGCATAATTTTTGGATGGTGAAGTTGGGCCACTAGTTTCTAGTGTGTTGTAGGAAGATACAAATGTCTCATGGATCATGCATCTTGGGTTTAGATGAAGGATGAAGGGGAAAGAAATTGGGGAAGGGGAGTTGTGGGGGATGGAGGATTGGGGGGAGTTGTATGGGAGTGGGGTGTTGGGGAGGGGGATGAGGGAAGAGGGTATTGTGACGTTGGGGGGGGGAAGAGGGTAGAGGAGGTAATGTTGAGGGAGGTGGAGAGAGAGGGGGGTTGCGGCATTGGTGGGAAGGGGAGGGTGACGTCAACCTGAATCAAAAAATAAGGAGAAATAGAAATTCTAATTCAATATTTTTTAATGAATATAATTATCTAAACTTGTTAAAAAATAAAAAATTAAACAAAAAAAATAATAGAATAAAATATATAATATTCTAATTAACTATACAAAATAATAATAATATAAAGATAATGTTATAAAAGTGAAAATAAATAAATATTTATGCACATATAAATAAACACCCTAAAAATTGATATAATAATACTATGAAAATTATATGACTCCTATTAAATATTAATATAATAAAAATTATAAAATTATAATAAAAACTACTTTTATTAATACTAGAAATATATAAATGAATAAAATAAGATACTAATATAGAAAATTAATATATATACTTATAAATGTTAATAAACTAATAATTAAACTATTGTTAGTGAAACTAATACTAATAAAATATAGAGTTAAATATAATATAAAAATTAATATAACTCACAAAAACACTTAATTTCCAATATTAGTTTATAAATTGACTAAAATTTATCAAAATATATTAAATAATACAATATTAACATGAAAAAATTAAAAGAAGTTAAAAAAATAAATAAAATTAAATTGAACAATTATTAAAAATACAAGCTAAATTCAGGCACATAAAATCCCATGAACTTATGATTTTGTACTCCTAGGAAAAACAATTAAAAAATAATACAGAAGTGGACCTTTATAAAAGTCAAAACATCAAAATTACAATAGTCTTGCACACCTGGGAAAAACAATCATACACATGAATGATTAACATAGGCCTTCTATGAATTTCTCATCTCCTATAGTAGAAATAAAAAGAATTCATTAATCATTAGGAATTAAAATTTGGGGCAAATATCTATGAGGCTTCGGGATGATGGGTCATAAAAAAAATCTAATATTTTTGGCATAATGGAGGGTTGAATCTTTAAATAACATCCTGATAAGATTCAATCCACATGTCTTCTTGGAAATCTCACTCATCCATGTTTAAAATGTTTCCTGTCCCCAAGAATATTAAAATCCAATGCCACTCTCAAATATTTGATTCTTTTCCTATTTTTTTAATTTTTTTAGGGACACCAATCACTCAAATAAGATGGGGAGAAAAAACTGTTGAGTACAAATTCCAAACCCCATGAAATATATGTAAGAAAAAATACCAAAGAAAATTACACAACTGAGGCGAATGCATTAGCATCTCAGTGAAATTAGGTTATATAGAAAACTCTATATCCCACAGAGTATGAGTCACCACTTTTATAGGTATCCCTAAAAGAGAGGGTTACCACGTAATTACAATAGATGTACTCATTTTTTGGAAAAAAAAGATTCTATACTAACATATAAAAATATATATAATGAATGTGGATAGTATGAAATATAACAAATATAATCAAAATGGGATAATTTCAATCCCTGTACATCAAATGACTCATTTTACCTTGAGTAACCTAGTCCCTAAATAAATCTTGGCCCCTTACATAGATTGAAAATAATCCTGAAAAAAATCAAGAAATAGGTAGGGAAGGGAATCCACGATGTGATCATCCTAAAAATAATTCTTCTTTCATTCCAGGGGCTACAAGACAGAGATAATGCATGGGTGGAGTAGTGGTTCAAAGTGGATAAATAATAAAATAGATAACACTTTCATTTTAGTGAAACAGTCAAAATTCTTATCACTTTTAAGGAAACACATGTAAAGTTATAGAAGACATAACATGGTCAAGATTACATCAAAAAAATTGAAACTGAAGATTATATATAAATGTTACATAAACCGAATGGAGATGGAAACATAATGTCGGACATCAAAGAAAATAATGAGGGAAAATAACTATCTCAAAAATATACATGCTTCCAAAAAAACATTTTCCATGAATAGAATAATATCGAAATTAATTTAAATTAGAGTATCAAGAATCAAATCATTATAAATAGTAATCATGGGATCCAAATACCCATAGATACAAGTGGTATGTTCCCAACTGTGTTATAAAAAACACAATGGTTTTTAGGTGGTTTTAATAAATTTCATTAATTTTTTTATTATTTTTTATTTTTCAGTTTTTTGGGTTTTTTAATTATTTTACATTTTGTTTTTAGAATCATAAAACACAATAAAAAATAAAAAAACATCCCTATGTAAGTGTATATAGATGAATAATGGATCTTTGTATCTGATGAAACTCTAAAAATGATGTAATTATAACATCTACACATAGAACTACACATACCCACATCATACCAAAGAATTCACACCATATTAAAAATCTTGTGGATGATAAAAATATGTATGACGAATGATCAACTAAACTATAGTTCCAGAAGAAAAGATATTGTGGTAAATTCATTTCATTAAATTAAATTAAAAAAATAATGGAAATGAAACTAAATTTAGTGAAATGAAAACAACTAAATGATGGGTTTCCTCCCATTAACCACTATGTGTAACGTCCCAGGATTACTCAAAGTTATGGAGAATTTAATTTTTAGTTTTAATTCCATAAAACAGCCATTAGTTTGATTAGTTGGAGGTTAAGAGAGGTCCTGGAGGAATCCAGGGCTCAGTTGAATCTTAGAGCAACCAAAATGGAGGAAATAGTCTGGGATGCATAGTTTTTCAAACCGTGCTACCAGTTGCAGGTCCGAAATAGTTGAAAAATGCATGGTTTTCAGATGGTTAATCAAACTGTGTGACTAACCATTTGAGGTTACCTGGTGAATCAGAACCTATCACACGACTAGCACATGTTTTGACCAACTGTTCAACCAAACTGTGTGACCCCTTCTATGTGGGTAAAAATTCAAATCTTATTTTAATGATTTTTTATCTAAATTTATCCCCTCCTTTCACTAGTTGGGATTTACCCCTCCTCTAGGTACACGAAGGTCTTTCTCCTCCTCCATGGGTGTTTTGATCTATATCGATCCATAGTGATTCTTTCTCATCATCATCTGAAGCTATCGACTCCTATCGGGAAGAACTTCCTTCCACAACCCTTGAATTCTTGGTTCCTCCTCTTCTCATTGAACTCTTTCTATGTGACTAATTTTAGCTTATTTTGGGTGTTTTATAAATGTCATTATTTCTCCCATTATAGGAGGAATCAATCCTTGTTTTTGGACGTGTGGAGTACTATGACCATGAGGTAGGTAATTTATACTTGTTTCCTTCAATTTCATTGCTTATTGGTGTTGCGCCATTGTGACACTAGACATAACCTACTATAAAAGGTTGGTTGTCACATATTATATTAACCAAAATGGTCTACCATGTCAGTAGTGACTATATATCATGGAGAAACCCATCTGTGGGTGTCTGGTTTTCTTTGGTAAACCCCATTTGGTGTGTCCAACCAAAATGGCCTACTTGCCCATTTCTCTACATGTGGAATTTACCTTTGTGGTCCGTGTCATCTTGGTTACATGTTTTAAAATGATAAAATTAATTAATAAGGGTGTTGAACCATGAATTGGATCCCTTTGATAATGTCTAGGCTTGATTATAATGGAATTTCCCTTGTGTATTGCCTTATACCTTTGGAATACATTCAGTTTATTCAATGAAATATATCTTACATGCTAACTTTCTCATTTATAGTTATATGAATGTCTTTCCTTATAATGACATCCTTATACATTGTGCTTAAAGCATACACTTCATGAAAAACGCCTTACTTATTGGTATTGTACACACATTCCAATGTTTATTTCATGTGCACTATGCTAATGCCTTAGGTTAAATGCTTATGCTTTATATCATGTGAAATTTCTCACCATACTTCATACCAAATTGATTTTCCTTTTTTAGTGCTCCAATCATTATCCATTTAGATGGTTCAAATGCAATGGTAGGATTTTTCATTCTTGATAGCTTGAGATTATGAAATAATATAAAGGACATATTGGTAAGAGGCATGTTGTTTCCATATTCTTTTCTTAAATTTATTGATTATGAAATTTTCCATAGGCTTAATCCCTTACTAGTGGCTTGAACTATATTGAAGGCTTAAGAAATCCTGTTAGATTGTGTTATTAAGATACATGTATTGACATGAAATTATTTAAGGATTACGCCATGTAGCTTATTCCTCATACCTTGGTTACTCATATTTCATGGTTATTTCCCTGCTAGATGAAATGTGCCTTTATTAATGGGATTTAAGTTCATAGCTTGGTAAAATGGTAAGCATGTGGTATTGAGATGATTATTCATGGCTAGAAATCATAAAAACATTTCATGATATGTCTGCCTGGTTTGGTATGGAATTTTTCCTGGACCGGGAAGGAACATGTGTTTCATATTAAGGACCCATGGATGGACTTTTCAGTATCAATAGGTCACAACCTGATGTGTTGAGGGTGATGCTTTGACTTTCTAGGAATGGGATTCCGGGGCGGTTTTTATACTCTTGAGTGATATTGGTCCCCTAGGTGAGAAACCGGGGACAAACCATTTGGAAAGATGGATATGCCATGCCTTGGGTGATACTATGTCCCCTTGTGAGATACCTAGTATGGACACAGAAGTTTACCATACCTCATAGCGACACTTGGGATGCTGTATGGGACGCCATAAAGGACACCTTTGATGGGATTACTGGTATTGGATTAAAAGGATGTTCATGTTGGGATAATTTTGATTCATTTGGATTGACTTAAATGGGCATGGGACCCCACCTTATGAATTTATGGTTTGATTTTATTTCAATGTTTGATTGTTTGGATTGATTATTCTGATGATATTCCTCCATTACTTTTACCTTGAGCCTATTGTTCATTTCCATGCGTATACTTATGGAAGATTTTGCAATGAAATAAATACCGGACCCCAATCAAGATCACAAGCTTTGGGGTATTTTTTTTAGCTTATATGTATACATTGGTACATGTTATATATATTGTGACAAGCATGGGTTTCTTATTCAGACTTTCGATAGAGGCTGAATCAGGTGGTATGGGATGGTTTTCAGTTTAGGAATCCGGACCAAGATGTAGTTGTTTAATTATTTTATGCCCTGTCATTTATTATATATGGCATACTTTCTTCCATTTATATAATCAAATGCAATGGCCTATACACTATGGGTTCCATCCTACTGGGATTATATCTCACACCTTTCTCAAGCATGGTTTGGTACACGAGTAGACTTTATGACCACAGGTATGGATAAAAAAAGATGAATGCTTCCAGTTCATTATTCTTCATGCTGTTTAGGATGGATATTTGGGGGAAGAGTACCGAACCAATGCTCAATATGTTGTGTATATATATTTGTTCTTATTTATTTTTTGATATCATGTAGTATATTCTTGCACACCCATTCCCTACAGTTCTATTTTTTATTGATTCAGGAAATGAAATCATCATAATTTTTGTATATAGTATTTATATTCTATTTCAAGATGTTTAATTTAATTTCATGACCCATTGTTTTTTTCTATTTTTATCTTATTATCTATATTATTCCTATACTTTTTACATTTTGTTTACCATAGTGTCATACCTAATATTATGAGATAATAGTTTTCCCTTGAAAAAACCTAAGGCCCTTGCATCTAGTCAATAGCCTATGGTGTTCGGGGAGATTTGCTTGAGGTTATGTGACCCACCATCTCAATGCCCAATTCAATGGAACTTGGGGAAAGATTAAACAATGGGGTATCATAAGGATTTTTTTCCATTTGACTTAATATTTTGGTTCGATAGAAAACTAGGATATAGGAATATGGACATTACCCTGTTCTTGGACATAGCTAACCCATGTATAGGGGACACCCAAATTTCATGGGTTATGAATTGTAGTTATTGATTTTTCCATTGACGGTTGATACGACATCACCAATGGGAGATGCACAAGATTTTTGATGTTATTGATATTGGTTTGACCATAATGATGATTTCCTATTAATCCAACTCGATGAACTGAGGGTGTTGCATTACATTCATCATACTAGGAACCATAAAGAATGAATTTCCAAGCATAATGCCATGCCACAAATACTTTCAATGTGCCTCTTCATATTTTCATGTGATTGCATCCATGTTCAGTTGTTATATCTTGCAGTTTTGAATGTTATAATAATAGAAGTGTTTCATTTTATCTTGCAAGGATATGTTATGGTTTGGGTTAAGTGAACACAAACATAAACTCATGAGTTTTTTGGGACCTCATGGAGTGGGTTGATGATCCACCTAACTCAACCAATTTAATATGGTAATTAAATCCTTAATTTTTTTTTAAAAACCCACCTATATAAATAAAATGGACACCTTATTTGTTAATGTGTGACCTTGACTATACCTTGTCAGGGGATGTGGGATAAATTCTGTGTAAAAACATGAGGTCCTTTCTTCTAATCTATACATGGATCATAGAGTAATATGTCAGTGGTGTTATGATCATTGGCATGCCACGCTCCTATCGTCAAATTGATTTCCTTTTCTACTATGAAAATATCTGAGAGGATTAGTACCTAAAATTCATATTCTTCTTTCCTTATTTACTTATTCTATATGTTATAAAACTTTCTTGAGTCATATGTTTGGAAACTGTTGAGCTATGAAACCACAATGTATCATGATACATGCCAAGAGAGTGTTGATGATCACACTCTTAATGTGGGTGTCGTGATCCACCCAATGTACCTCCTATAGTACCTCCCTAGGAACCTCCTATTAATATTCCATTGGGTGCTAATGATCAATTTAGGGATATTTTATGAGGTTTATGCTGGCTGTTTAGGGTTCTCTATAGCTTGCCTTGATTATGGAATAACATACATGGGACTTTCAACTACATCATCCTCCCACTTTCTCATATAATCGTGGTCCTTATGCTATAGATTTATTGATAGAAGATACGATATCCATCTTCTTCCATATTGAGACTCATCTAGAGTGGATGGTGAATCCAGATACCTACATTCTTTGTGACTCCACCAAGAATTGGTGGAATGTTGTATCTCAGTTAGAGAATTACCGAGTCATGATATGGGAAGACTTATATGTGGATTTATTTAATAAAACATTTCTACAGACATTGAGAGAAAACTGAGCCAGGGAGTTCTTGAATATTCGGTAGGGCTCCTTCACTATTGTTGAGTATTCTCCACACTTTATTGAGCTTCGACATTTATCAAAATCTCTGATGGGTGATGAATTTACTACTGGAAGAGTTTTTGAGGACTGGCTTGGATTCATTTTCCACTCACATGTGAACACCTTTCGGTTGACTACCATTATAGAGATAGTGATCCAGACCTTGATCAGATAGGAGAATCTTAGAGAATCTAGTCTTCAAATCTAGTGGAAGGGGATATATACCAGCACCTTTTTCAGGTACAAGATCTATGAAACCATGTTAGGCTTGTAGTTGGTCCTCTACTGGCCGATTAGGATGAGGTAGTAGTGGCCACAGTGTCGGCTTCCCAGCATCAGATCATCAGTGATAGTAGAGTGGATCTACATAGGCTAGTCAGACTCCATCTCAGGGTCATCGTTCAATCCATATGTATGCAGTGCATCCAGCGCCATAGGAGCAGAGTCCCGGGCCCTTTTCCATTAGAGGTACTATCTTAGAAACCTCTACTTTATGTTCTATCCTTTTTTTATACAGTTTCATTTTACACATTCTTATCTATTATGTGTGTGTAATTCCTTTGTCTTGTTATTGAGTAATTATGTGGTGTTATTTCCCTCAAAAATCCTCTAGGGGTTAGAAAAGAGGGCATACATCAGTGTCATGAGTTCCTCATTAAGATATGTGGGTACCATTTCTTCTATAATTTCATCATCCTGAAGATGACTAGCTTCAATGTCACCCTCAGTATTGACCGGCTCATGCTTTATCATGACAAAGTGGATTTATATCACCATAAAGTGTATTTAACATCAACCGAGGGTAGTGAGTATCTACACAAGGGAGAATGGTCTATCTATAAAGATCAATATGGACCTATGTGGTCTGGGTTTGGTATAGTGGCAGCTTAGTTAGCATTCCTCTTTATTAGTGATCAAGGAACGCATCTCATGGATTTCCCTCATGTTGTGGATCGCTTTAGGGATGTATTCCCTGATAATTTCTCTAGCATACCTCTTGAGACATAGGTTGAGTTTGAAATTGAGCTACAGTCAAGTGAGACACCAGTTTCCATTCTTCTATATTGAAAGGCACCAAAAGAGCTTCAAGAACTCAAAAAGAATCATTAATATCTTGAGGCTATGTGTTTTATCAGACCCATTAAATCACCACGGGGTTCACAAGTTCTTTTTTCTAAGAAGGTAGATAGAACCCTAAGAGTGTGTGGGGATTTAAAACAGATGAATCAGCTTACTATTAATAACTTTTATCCATTTCCTCGTATAGAAAACCTCTTTGACAATCTCCAAGGAGAATTTTCTTCTCCAAGATCAATTTTAGGTTGTTCTACTATCCAGTTCATATGAGACCATCTGATATACCTCATACGGCATTCCAGAGTAGGTATGGATTTTATGAGAACTTGGTTATGTTGTTCGATCTAATGAACATGATGATGGTCTTTATAGATATGATGAATTGGGTTTTTAACATTTATTTTTATTCCTTCTCGGTAGTCTTCATAGATGAAATCTTTGTGTACTCACGTACTAGACATGTCCACGAAACTCATCTTGATATCGTGTAATGTACACTGAGAGAGCACCAACTATATGAAAATATTAGTAAATGAAACTTCTTGATCAGTAAGGTTTACTTCCTGGGTCATGTCATATTAGAGGCTAGCATATCAATTGACCTAGAGAAGGTGAGAGCAGTAGTTTCCTTGGAACATCTAAAGAAGTTTTTCAATAGGTATAGCTTCTTAGGACTTACAGGCTATTACATGAATTTTATCTATCACTTCTCCCACTTAGAAATGTATATTTTGTCCCTAACTTAGAAGGTTGTATAGTTATTACGGTCTGAATATTATGAGAATCCCTGTTAGGAGTTGAATGTAAGACTCACTTTAGCTCTGATTCTGAGTCTTCCTAAGTTGGGAAGAAGTAATAATGTTTTTTGTGATGCTTCAAGGATCAGGCTGGGTGCGGTTCAAATGCAAGGTGATTGAGTCATTGCGTATATATATTACTAGTTAAGGCTGAATGAGTTGAACTATCCTACATAATATCTTGAGCTAGCATCTATTTTTCAAGCTCTTCATAGTTGAAGGCATTATCTTTTGGGTTAGTGGTTATTTGCTTATATGGATCATAAAATCTTAAAGTACATATCCACACAATGAGACTTGAATTTGAGGCATCATAGGTGGGTGGAATACGTGATGTCTTATAATTTTGATCTACCTTATACCCCTGTTAAAGGAAATGTCATGGATGATAGATTGAGTCGCAAGACTCGGAAACAAGTCATTCAAGTGGCTAGAAGTGAGTGGGAGATGATGTCTATGTTTTTTGAGTTGAATATGGAGATTCAAGAGTAATACAAAAATATGGTATTAGTAGATTTGGTAATGAAATATTATATTCATAAGTAGGTTTTCATTCCACAATTATCAGATTCTGAGTGCCTTGTTCTGAGGGAGAGTATAATAGGATGGAACCCACCTTCAGGTTGTTTTTTCGATAGCAATGACACCCTGCTCCATCATGGGTGTATTTGTGTGCCTTAAAATATATGGGAATAGTTAATAAGGGAATATCATGCCTCAGTTTGGGAATTTAACCATGGTATTACCAAGATTTATTGGGATATGAATCATTTGTACTATCAGCCATGTATGAAGAAGCAGATAGAAAGTTTTATAACTCGGTGCTCCACCTATCAGCAGGTGAAGGAAAATCACCAGTGACCCCCCAGGTCTTCTACAAAATTTATCCATTATTGAGTGTAAATGGAATAATTTCACCATGGGTTTCATTAAAATCATGGTGAGATCTTTTTGAGGCAACGATACAGTATGGTTGATCATCGATAGGTTTACCAAAGTCTTTCACTTATTTCTGAACAGGGATACCTACTCTATTGGTGAGTTGGGTGGAATTTATATCCGGAGACAGTAAAAATTCATTGTGTACCCCTTTCTATAGTCTTGGACTAATGTGATTAGTTCATATCATAGTTTTGGAAAGGGTTGCAGAAAGAACTGGGTTCACAGGTGCTCTTGAGTATTGAATATCACCCTCAAGTGGATGGGCAGTCGGAGTGGATGATTTGAATGTTTGTGGATATTCTTAGGGACTTTATTCTTGATTTTAAAGGTTCCAAGGAGAATTATATTCCTCTATTTGTGTTTTCCTATAATAACATATTTCATGAAACAATTAAAATTGTTCTGTATGAGGCCCTCTATTGTAGATCATTCCATTCACCATTGTGATGGCTTGAGGTAGGTGAGGCATTGCTACTGGAACTTAATCTCATTCAAGAGAATTTAATGAAAATCCAACTGATTCGGAAGCATATGGATACAACTTATTCGAGGTATAATTCTTATACCGATCATTGTTGTTGGCCTATGGAGTTTGAGGTGGGACATCAGGTCTATCTACGAGTTTTTCCTCCCTTGGGACATAAATGAATCATGGGACATGGATAGTTATCATTGAAGTATGTAAGCCCTTTTGAGATAGTGGAGATAGTTGGGTTTGTAGCCTATCAGTTGTTGTTACATCATAAGTATTGTGCCATGCATGATGTCTTCCTTGTATCTCATCTTCAGCAGTATTATCGAGAATCATCTCATTCGTTTGATCCTGATGATATCGAGATGGAGGAGGATACGTCCTTCAAGGACCACCCAATCTGTATCATTGATCATAGTATGAATGTTCTCTGAGGTAGGATAGTTCCTTTAGTTTGAGTTATATGGAAGCACTGATGTTTTCAGGATAAGACATAGGAGAAGGATGTTGATGTACGTGCATAATGGCAAGATCTTTTCATAGATGACATTGCACCACCCTCAGAAATGAATCTTGTGGATGAGTTGTTTTAAGGATGGGAGGTCGTAACATCCCTAATTTATCCAAAGGTACGAAACATTTAATTTTTAGTTTTAATTACTTAAAACATCCCTTATTTTGATACATAGGAGGTTAGGAGAGGTCACGGGGGTATCCAAGGATCGGTTAAATCCTAAAGCACCAAAAATTGGGAAAACAGGCTGTGCTGCATGTTTTTTCAAACCACGCACCCAAGGCACACAATCGTGTGACCAGTTGAAGGTATTAGATAGTGGTAAAATGAATGGTTTCCACATGATTAATCAAATTTTGTGCATAACTATGTGATGTTCCATGGTGAATCAAAACCTTTTACATGGTTGGCACATAGTTTGGCCAACTGTGTGGCCCCTGCTCTGTGGCTATAAAATCAAATATTGATTTAATGATTTTTTAACCATCCTTTCTCCCCCTCCCCTCTACACTTAGGATTTACCCTCCTACAGGCACACTAAGGTCATCCTCCTCCTCCTTTGGGGTTTTGATATATCTCCCTATTTAGTGATTCAATTTCTTCATCATTGAAAGCTACAAACTCCCCTTGGTATGCACTTCATTCCACACCCATTTATTTCTTGGATGCTCCTCTTCTCATTGTGCAATTTATACATGAAGAATTTTAGCCTTATTTTGGGGGTTTTGTTAAATATATTCATTTCTCCAATTCTAGGTTTAATTAACCCTTTTTTCCAAACATGTGGAGTAATACGACCATGATGTAAGTAATCTAATCTATTTTTTCCTTAAATCTCATTACTTTTTGGAATTTCACCTTTGTACCCTTAGACAGAACCTACTAGAAAAGCGTGGTTATCACATATTAAATAAACCAAGATATTTTACCATGTCCCTAGTGATTATCACTCATGGAAAAACCCATCTATGGGTGTCCACTTTTCTTTTGAAAACCCCATTGGGTGTGTTCAACCAAAGTCTCCTACTTTCCCTTTTATCTACATGTGGAATTTACCTTGTTTGTTTGTGGTACCTTGGTTACATGTTTTAAAATGATATAATGAATTAATAAGTTTGTTAAACTACGATTTGGATCCATTTGATAATGTATTGTCTTGATTATAATAGATTGCCCCATGTTTAGTTTATTTTACCTCTTTCATACTTGATGTTCATTGAATGAAATATTCCTTACAAGCTAAATATCTCATTTCTAGTTAAATGAGTACCTTTCCTTATAATGAAATCCTTATGCCTGGTGATAAAAGATTACACATCATGTAATGTGCCTTTGTTAGTGGTATTGTAGTAAAATTACCATGTTTATTCCTTGTGCACAATGCTATTTCCTTAGTTTAAATACTTATCCTTAATATCATATGAAATTGCTCACCTTACATTATCCTGAATGCTTGTGCCTTGATTGGTGCTCCATGCTGGATCCATTGTAACGTTTTAAACCGAATGTGATTTTTTGGAAATCTTGATTGCTTATTATTATGAAATAATATAAATGAAATATTGGATCGAGGAATATTTATTCCATATAATTTGAATACATTTATTTATTATAAAGTTTTCCTTATTCATAAGACCTTGTTAATGGATTTAACAATATTGAAGCCCTTGGAATGCTTGTTAACTTGTGTTATTAAGATGCTTGTATTAACATTGTATTGTTTAAGAATTATTCTATATAGATTATGCATCATACCGTTCTTACACATTTTTAATTATTTTTTCATTTCTTGATGAAATGTGTCTTTGTTAATGGTATTGACGTTCATAGCTTGGTTAAATGGAAATAATGTGGTATTGATTTGATTGTTGTTGGTTAGAAATCATAAATTCATTTCTTGATATATATGTATTGTTTGATATGGAACTTATCATAGACTGGGATAGAACATGGGTTCCATATTAAGGGCCCATTGATAGACGCTTTGTCCTTGGTGGGTTAAAACTCAATGAACTTTGGGTCGATGATTTGTCTTGCTAGGAAAGGGATTACCAGAACATTTCGTATACTTCTGAGTGATATTAGTTCCCTAAGGGAGAAAATGTGGATGAAAGTTTTTGCAATATGGATACACCATGCCTTGGGTGATACTCGGTCCCCTTATGAGATACCTAGGATGGACTCAAAAGTTTATGATACCTCGTAGCGATACTCAGGACACCATAAGGGTCGCCTTGGATGGGATAGATGGTATTGGATTATATCGGATGTTTTGGTTTCAATACATAAGATTCCTTTTTATCACATGGTATGGGAACGGGAATCCACCACATGAATTGATGGTTTTATGTGATTGAAATGTTTGATTTTCTGGACTGATAATCCTAATAAGATGTGTCCATTAATTTTACCTTGATCATGTTGTTATTTTCCGTGTGTAGACTTATTCATGCTTTTTTAATGACAAAGATTCATTACCCCAAGACAGAGCACAAGCTTTTGGGTATGCTTTTCTAGTTACTTTGTTTAAGCTGGCACATGTTATATTAATTTTGACCTGCACAAGTTTCTTAATTAGAATTCAGATATATTCCAATGAAGTATGTATATAACGAGTTTCTATTTAAGAACACATACTAATATATAGTTGTCTACTTATTTACTACATTTTCATTTATTATATCTATAAAATTAGCATTCATTTATAGCATAAAATAGAAAATCAATATACACCATGGGTTCTACACTATTTGGATTTTATTTCACAACCTACTCGGGAACCATTTGATATCTAAATAGGCTTTATGACCATAGGTATGGATAAAGGGAATTGGGATACATCTGATTCTTGATTTTTCATAATTATTAGCATATAACTTTGGGGGAAGAGGACTGAGCCTATGCTTGAGATTATTTCTATATGTTTTTGGTATCTTTTAGATTTTGATTGCATGTAGTATATGATTATACCCTAATCCCATGAAATTAAATTTCTTTATAGATTCAAGACATGAAATCATAATAATTTTTATACAGTATTCATATTATGTTTCAAGATGTTTACATTAATTTCATGAGTCGTTCATTTTATTCTTCTATTTTTTACTTATCTATATGCATCCACTACTTGTTATATATTTTACTGTTATGTTGTACCTATTACTATAAGGGAATATTCTCACCATAGACACACCTAAGGCTCTCGTTTCTAGTCAACAGACTCTGGTATTCATGGAGATGTTCTTGAGGTCATGTGTCCCAACGTCTTGAGGCCCGATTAAGTGGAACTCAGGGTGGGATGCTACACTAAGTTCACTTCCTCTTCATCAAGACATTGTTGAAACTCTACCATGATAAAATAGAAATTTATACCAGGATTCTACTTATATCTAAATGGGAGTGTGGAATCCCTTCATTGGAAAAGAAATTATCCTGTAAGATCCATAATATCACAATGGAAACTTGTCAAAAAAATTGATGGGTGGAGTGAAATGAAAATATCCCAGATAATAATGGAATAAATATACCTCATCTTATGGACACAAAAAATAATTGAAATTTGTGCCAATTTCATCATCATTATGATAAATAAAATTATAATTTGGAATTTACACAAAAGAAGAAATGCCCTTACCATACTCTTTCAGTGGTTGGATTATATCCACCCCATTCATGAATGCAGTATCGGGGTCGATGTTGTATCCCAGTTAATTTTCACCACCAACCACTAGAATAGGAAAATCCAATGGTTTCCAGCTCAATTCATTCCCAATAATTTCATTTATTTTAATAAGGTCGAGTGTAATGCTAGTATCTGTGGGTATTTCAAATGAATTGTTTTTAACCTTCATTTATGGGGTACGTGGGGAGGGCATAGTTGGAGTATATGAAACCACTATTTCATGAATGAATTTTTTTAAAATTCTCTTTTGTACTACCCTTGTTATATTTCTCAATTTTCACATGTGTCACCACTTACAGAGGATCCTCTAGGAATCTCGTTCTTACATTGTTTATAAAAAATTATGAGTGTCATCCACCACAAAAAATGACTAGATTTTTTACTTCGGTTATTTTTCATATTTCTCTATTTTGGAGAAGGTTTTAGTCTTACATATATTTTTTGAAATAGGCAATTCAATTTCATCTGAAGAGACATGCTCTTGTGTGTAAAAATTCATGGTTTATTGGTTCAATTCAGACTCTATATTAGTAAAGAAGAGTCCTATATCAATGTATTCTTCATCATCTAAATGTTCAATTCAATAGAAATTGAATGCATCCTTTTTAACTTTGAGATGTATGGGTTTTAAACTCATAGAATAAGGAAATGAAATCACATTTTCTAAGAGACCATTATATTAAATAGAGTATAAGAGCGAGCTCGCATATTATTGAAATGTGCGTAGATTGTAAGAATTAATTTATTATGGAGAGGATTCATCAAGTTTATGATATGAAGAAGGATCGATAAATTTATTATCATCATTAGAATAAGGAACTGGATGTTTTTTAATTGGAACCTCTACTACACTTTCCTAAAAGTGTTATTTTGAATTAGTTCATCAAATGGTAGTGAAGCAATGAGTTCCGTAAGATGATTTATTTTATTTTCAAATTTTTTTTTAAATCTTTACTTGAGGATAGAAACATTTCATTATGTTCATCATTCTATTCAACCCTCTTATTTGTTTCATTTATTGTAGAAACCAACATGTTCCCAATTATTGAATCATTTTTTTTCACCTGAATTATTGATTTATAAATTTTCAAGAATGCATTGACTTTGAGAATGATCAAATTATTGGAAGGAACTATAATTAGAATATGGTGTGAAGGATTTTCATATGGATCATGACATTGACTTTAATAAAAATCATTATAATAAAAAGGATTACCTCGAGAGCTGATGTGCGGTGAATCATTCTACATCGTACCTTGAGGTGTGACTATATAGAAAGGGTATTGACTGTAGCTGTATGCTGATGAACACACCATTTTGAACTTTTGGTTGTCTTTAAATTACATGAAATAAAAAATTCCTAGAGTATTAAAAAAAACTTTTTTTAATTAATTTTTTATTTTTGACCTATGTATCTCTCTTAAAGGAACTCTTATGGCTACTATTCACCCAAAAAATGGTGCTAAAAATTTGGTATGTGCGTCGAAACACATGAAAATTTGAAAATTTATTATCCTGCTAAATACTGTAGAAGTGGTGAGTAGGGTCGAACCATAAAGATAATGTGTATAGAAACTAGGAAGATCCTTTTGGAAGAATGTTCTAGTAGACAAGTTTTTAATTTGACTAACAACTAAAATGTTATAAAAACTAAATGACTATTTAAAAATGATTATATAAATCAACTGAAACTATGTAATTGAACCAAACTAAAAAATTAATAAAATTGGTGAATATTAAATTGTCAGAGTTGTGATGTCCATTCAGGTGCATGCAATGCCAATTATTTAATTCCCACATCTAAATAGTCCTTTATTGAATTATCACTAGTTCAATATTTAAAAAAAATACTATCAGTTATCATTATCTATTGTTAGAAAATATTATAATTTTAAAAAACCATATTTCATTTCATTCCCTATACTGACGAATAATTTCTGCGTCATTATAACAATGAATCACTACGTCAAATACCATATCCCATTTTCACAATGTCAAAGTATCTACCTGCATTGGGTTCACTCACATGAGATTAATTATTACATTTCACTCATGCATGTTTGAAGGGGGAAGCAAAAAAATATTAATTTTTCAATTACTATATTTATTTATCCATAATTCACTCACGTTTAATTCATGATTATCTCACATGCATGATCAATTTTCAAAAAAATAAATTCTGCGATGATATTTCACCAATGATATCTTACATTATATCACACGAACGTGCATCAAAGCATGCGTGAAGACTCTAAATGACAATTATTCCAAAAAAAATTTTAATTAATTAAATAAAATTAAAATTAAAAATTAATTAATTTGAAATCAATCATGGAAATAAATTAATGGAATGTTGTTACCTTAACATTCATCGATACACCGACACAAAAATAATGAGTCCTCCTTGAAGACAAAACAACACATAAAATAATAAACATATATCACCAAGCTCATGTTGTTGTGGTTTTAACCTTAATAAATCATTGATGGTCAAAAAATAATAATCATCACTCTGCCTATCACTGCAATATTGAACCAAAACATCAAGAACATATGTCAAAAAAAAATCATATTTATGTTTTCTCTGACCATGAAAAATTGATCTTTCAAAATAAAATATAATCCATCACATTTGATGAAATCGCACCCGAACCAAAGCTATACACCAAGAATGGAGGAGTTCGTAATAGATGACGGTGATGGGGGTTTTCTGCATTAGAAGAGGGGGGATGGTACGAGGGTTATTGCCACCTAGATGATGTGAAGTGGGGAGGGGTTTTCCAACGTGGTGTGCGCTTGGAAGATGGTGGAGACGAGTTACATTTTTTAGATGTGCTATGGGAAGATAAGAGAACCTGAAGACTACGGTTCAGATGAATGATAGAGTGGGATAATGGTGGGGGAAGGGGTGATGGGTGTTGGATGAGGGGGTGGGGAGTTGGAGAGGGGGTGAGGGAAGAGGGGTGGTGATGTTTGGGGGGGGGATGAGGGAGAGGGGGTGACATCGGCGGATGGGAATGGGGGAGATATGGGGGTGGGGTGTTGGGTAGATGGGGAGGGATACATCTGTCTGAAACAAAAAATAAGTGGAAATAGAAATTAAAATTCAAAAATTAATAACAAATTCTCTAACTATGTTAAAATAACAATAATAATAATGATAATATAATTAAATATACAATATACTAATTAAATATTAAAAAAATAATTTAAATAAAATGTTATAAAAGTGAAAATAAATATATAATTATGCACATGTAATTAAACAGCCTAAAATATAAATATTATAATACTGTGATAATAATATGACTATTTTTAATATTAATATAACAAAATTAATAAAAAAAAATAAAAACATACTTTTATTAATACTAAAAATATATTAAAGAATTAAATTAGATGTTCATATAGACAATTAACATATAATGTAATATGTGTTAATAAATAAATAATAAAACTAGTGGTAGATAAACTAATAATAATAAAATGTAGTATTGTATATAATAATAAAAATTTATATAACTAATTAAAATAATAAATTAAAAGTATTAGTATATAAATTCACTATATTTTTTCAAAAATATCTATGACCCCATTTGTCTGCCCCCCTTCAGCATGTTCTACACCCTCAATTCCATCAGCATCTAGCACACCCTCCTTCTCCATCCCATCAACATCGGAGATAGTGCCACCCCATTAAGTTGGTTCAGTAGTAAGGAAATAGGTCACCGATTTTTTTATGTGAGGATATTGGAGGGTTGTAGTTATAGGTACAAATTTTAATATGAATAATGTTATTTCAATTTTTTATACTACAAACTATTTTTTCATAAAATATGCAAACAATGTTAATATTGATATAAATATGAACATTTCAGATGTCTAGAATCTAAATGAAACGAAATTTTTTGTCCCATTTGATTGTTATGGGGTCCCCACGGATGATGCTATGGAAATATTTGGCCATATTCTAGGCCAACTAGTGGTGGATCTGGTTACCCTCCCCATTACCTATGCTGATTGGAGGCTTCTGCCTTAATCATGGAAAACTGATGTATTTGATTCTTAAATAAAGGTAATTTTAATACATTATTGTGTAATTGAATGTCATTATGTTATTAAATTCTAATATATTAAAAAAATAATCTCTTTGTAAAGATGTTATTCCACTTTATCATTGCAGATCTCACTGCACAAAAGTGGACATTGAAAAATTTGGGTATGAAATGGAAGGATTTTAAATGGATATTATGTGATTAATTCTACAATGATTTGTTGACCACTGAGCAGTTTTATGATAAGATACCTCAAAGGGTACCTAGAGGGAAATTGAATTTTTTTAATGATAGTCGTCATCATGAGAAGCATGTGGTATTGAAATATATAATAATATATTAATCTAATTTTACATATATACATACATAGAAGAAGGATATGGAATTATATACATTACTATTAAATTACATGTTATTTATTATAGGAGGTTTCAATGTATAATGTATCATACCAAGGTAAAAAAATCATCCCTCACACTATCGGGCCAAAGAGTTTTTCCTGAAACAGATTTACTATATTAATATTTTCATTATTTTAAATATTTAAGAGATAACCATATCTATTTTATATATTAAATTATTGATTTATCTTTGTTTATTGTAGTCAGATAATTTAGGGGACCAAGTCTCTAGAAGAAAAATTTGGTTGCATGTTTATACAAAATATAATGGGTGTTATGTTAATGGGACATCCAAATAAGTTGAGGTATGAATTATTTTTTCATTGTAATAACTTATTATAAGTTTTCACTATGTTAATATGTATTTCCTAAAATATGAATGATATTTTATATATTGGTAAAAACAAAATAAATATTAGATTCCAATACAGTGCAGTTCTTCTCATTCTTCCAGGATGATCTTATTGGTCATGTCCATGGGAAGGTGCATCCTGGTCACATGTGCTAGATAGATTGAGGACCATTACCATCAGAGGTATTTGGAAGGACACATGGGATGGAAGGAAAATATACCCCGAGTTATAGTTACTCCTTACCTTGACATTATCAATGGGAGTTTTTCTCTATGAAAATCCCAATTCAGGAATAGGGAGAATATATACAGATGAAATATTAAAACATCATTGCACTATAGAAAGCATTGATTGAATTATATTAGAAGACAATTGGATCTGTCACTGGTGATATTACCTAAATGGATGGTAGTGAGTAGGTAAATCAAAAAACTTCAAAATCATTTATTACACAAAATTTTATCGGGTTATGTTTAAATTTAAATATACAACAATATTTACTTTTCAATATAATTCTAATACAACTGTTGGTAGTAGGGAGTGAAGAAAGAGATTGAGAGGGTGTCGATCAATGTTCATCGGGTAGTGATTAGTGTACAATTTGGATTCAGAGATCATATATAACTGAACATTCAACAAGATAACACTAATATGGTGATTCGAAAAACATGTTGTGGTTTTGGGTAGAGATATTTGTATTTCCTTTACATTTCATGAAAATATATATGCTTGGATAATTTTCAATGTTTTATTCTAAATCTCACCTTATGATGATTTTTATAGAAAATTCTATATATGATGAATCCTGATACCCCCATGCCAGTCCTATATTAAATATTATATAATTTCTGGTATTTTTAATAATTATAAGATTTGGAATTTAACTTTGATTTTTTAGAGGAATTTTTCTAATAAAAGTTTTCTATAAGGCTATGTGTAGTTATGAAAAAAACCCTTATGTTTGGGGAAAACAATATAGATGAAACTTATGTATGGTATTTCCTTATGGCACAAGGATAGTTCATGGCCATGTGAGTTTGAGTTGTAACCATGAAAAAATACATACACATGAAGATTTTAGTGCAATTTGGTGTTGTGACCCATTGAAGAAACACATACCCATATAACTAGAATTATGATATGATAATTTATTGATTTCATTAAACCCTCTAAATGAATCAATGGAAAATTTTTTCCAAAAGAAAACATGCACTAAGTTATAATCCACTTACTTTGTTGAATTCATATATATATAGCCTTTTCCATTTACCATGTCCATGGTCTCACATCATATGGTCATTTTATTTTTATGACAGAAGACATAATGATGAATAATCCCATAGATGAACATACACATATCTCCAATGAAACCATTGGAACAGACCTCTATCTGGAACTTAGCCTTCTATCTAGATAGAGGTAGTTTAAACCACTGTTACTCCTTCTGCATTTTTGGGATGGGAAACAACTGTTAAAACCAAAAAACCCACTCCTAAAAAAAATTTCTAGGATGTTTCCCCAAAACCGTTGCTAAAGGATGGAACCTATGCATGTTTAATGTCGACAAAAACTTTAGTAGAGGTCTTTAGGAACCATTGGAGAACCATATGGAGGTGATTTAAACCACTTAAAAATTAAAAAAAATTCACTATCAGTTGATTTTGTTGTGGTGTTGCGTATTGGTCCTCAGACTTTATGATTCAATTCTATCTCTTAGGTTCCTTGAACCATTGCTAGACAATATTCATAAACTTTAGGCAAGAACACCTAATTACAAGGAGAAATAATTCTAGTCACACACCTACCGAGAAACCATGTGACCATACACTAGTGGTACCCACAGCCCCATCCCTCATTAAACCCCCTCACTCAAGTGTTCCTTCATTAATAAATCCCCGTCTCGCACCCACCTCGCAACTCAGTGTCCATCCCACTACGGTGCACAATATCCCCCCAAACCCCCTCTCATTGCACCTTATCTCCCAATGTACTCTCTGGCATCAACTTCGATGCCAATTATTAGGAATGCATGGTGGATTACTCCATGTGGAGGCCATTGATATAGTTCCATATATGAATCCCCCTCATCATTAGTTTATGTAATGCCAAAAAAATGTACTCTGCTATGTTATACAACAGTAATACTATGTAATCCCATTGTTTTTGTTACTCCATTCTTTCATTTATTCTTTATCTAGTCTCTGATAAATAAACTAAATAATATATTTATCCATCACTTTCTATAAAAACATTTACACAACCTAAATATTAAATTTTCATTTCAACAAACATTGTTCTTCTTCATTCAATATGCCCTATTTTATTGATTTAGTTATAAAAATAAAATAGTCACATAAAAAATTAACCAAATGATAAAATTTTAAAAATCAATGACATTTGTTTCTCCAATAATTAAACTTTTTTTAAAATAATTATAATAACTAATTGGAATAATGATCCAATTATTATTATTTGATAATAACTATTCTAAATGATTTTAGTTATTTTATAATAATAATAATTATTACTTCTATTTTTTCATTGGTTTTTTTACATTTCCAGTCAAAAATAATCCACACAAGACATCAAATACAAAGATATATTACTCCAAAAAAACTTTCTAGAGAGATTGATAAGAACAATCTGATATTTTCATATTAGAGAAATATTGGAGAGGGTTCTGCCTCAAGTATTCAAGCTCATTGGATATATTGAATGTCAAAGGTTCTCCATGAAGAAATGGGAACCAACCTCATTATGAAATCACTCCCTTAATGCTTATCCAGTTTTTTTTTTGAATTTTATAGAAAAAATGATGATAAGTCTATGTCGGATCATGTCTCCCTTCTTTCCCAATGCATGAGGAACCCAATCAAGTGATGATCGTGAGGAATAAGGGGTCACCTACAACATTTATGCCATTATTTTCCACCTTTATTCATTATGAGGGGATCTATGCCAAAACCACTCATGGGTATAGGATAATTGAATCCATTTAAGGCTGGAAATTGGTCTACTATCATTTGATCTAGAAAAGGAGGTGGCTAGGGTTGATGTATTTAAACATATATGTGGTTCAGTGCCAGTAGAGAAAACATTCCCAAGTTAGTAAGGTTTCATATCTAGGTCATGGATCAAATCATAACTATTTAGTAAAACTTAAACCTTTGGAGAGGATTCTTAGGCCTTCAACTATTCGAGGTACTATTATAGTAGTCACTACTTTAGTTTCTTCCCTTTTTTGTACAGTTGTATCACAATCCTTCATATATGCTTTAGTTAAGGGAATTATGGGCCTAGTGATAGAGTAATAAGTGGTTTTATGACTCTTGAAACACCATTAGGGGTCTGACCAGAGGGTATATTCCAGTGAAAGGAGTTCCCCGTGAGATAGGTGGGTACTGTTTCTCATGAAATTTCTTCATCCTTGAAATTATTAACTTCGACATCATTCTCTAAAAGGAATGAATAGTAAGACCATATTGATTGATATCACCAGTGGGTGTTGTTTACATTACCTAAGGGAATATCATATATTAATAATAGGATAATGGGATATAGAGGTGAGTTGATCTTGAACCAAGAATCTTGGGCATGGTAAGGTGATGGCCAAGATCGCTAGTCTCTTTATGAGTTATCAGGGGATGCATCTTATTGAAATTCCATCCTATTATTGATCATTTCAGGGACATATTCCCTAAATATATCAATGTATTACCTCTTGAGAAATATTTGGAGTTCATTATTGATATTGGTCTAGGTACAGAGCCAGTTTCCATTCCTCTCTATAGGATAACACCTAGAGAGCTTGAGGAACTTATGAAGACATTGGAATATTTAGAGGAAAGTTTTTTATCTAAACCATCACATCTCATTAGGGTTCACCTAACCTATTTTTCAAGAAAGAGGATGGTAACCTCAGGTTGTGAATTGATTATAGATAGTTTAGCTATCTTACGATGAATAACTGGCATCCATTTTCTCATAGAGATGTCCACTTTGACCAGCTCTGAGGAGAATCAATTTTCACTAAGATCGATTTGAGGTCAGGCTACCATTAGGTGCATGTGAGACCATCGATCATACCACCTACAGTATTCTAGAGTAGTTATGGATTATAAATGTATTTGGTTATGTCATTTGGATTTATGAATGTTCCATAGATCATTATAGCTCTTATGAATAGGGTTTTCCACCCATACCTAGATTCATTTTTTGTAGTCCTCATTGGCGACATCTCAGAGGCAGGCATATTGGTTGGCCCTTAAAAAGTGAGCACCATGGTTTCCTAGGATTATCCTAAGAATGTATTTGTTATATGTAGTTTATTGGTTCTGTATAGATATCAAATATAGTTCATCACGGATTTCCCTTGCATAGAAGCATATATTATAGTCTTGACTTTAAAGTGATTGATGTTTTTATGGTCTAAATCTTGTAAGCCAGCCTATCAGGAGTTGAATGTGAAACTGACTTCACCACAGATCTTAATTATTCCAGAGCTGAGAAGAGGCTATATTGTTTACGTTGATTCTTTAGTAATTGGCATAGTAGTAGTTCTGATATATGATGATCGGGTTGTAGCATATGGATCCCACCAGCTGAGACCTCATGATTGGAATTAACCTATGCATGACCTTGATCTAGCTATCATGGTCCATGATTTATGCTATTTAAGGCATTATCTTTTGGGTGAGTGGTTTAATGTTTATATGGATTTAAAGATTATCTAATATATCTCTACATATCATTATATGAATCTCAGGTAGAACAGGTGGGTAGAATTTCTGTAGTCATTCAACTTTGAGATTTCTTATACATCTGAAAAGGGTAATGGAGTGAAATACACCCTGATCTAGAAGACACTAACACATGCCATCAAGGAGTCCAGTAGTGAATGGAAGTTGATGGTTCTATTTTATATGTTGCACTTAGAGGTTTATGAACATCACATGTATCCTATTTTAGGATCTCTAGTGGTGACATCATCTCTTATGGAGCAGGTGTGGGTGAGATAGATATCAAATCCTGAAGGCCTCATCCTAAGGGAAAGTTTCTATGATTAGAAAACACCACCTAGTTGGGTTGTTGATGTGAATTAGATCCTAAACTTCAATGCATGTGTTTTTTTCATTTAGGCATATTGAAAGATCTTATAATAGAATCTCATGCCTCTTTTTTGGAAGTTCACCCTAGGATTAGTATGATGTACCATGACATATGTCATCATTGTTTGTGGATAAAAATAAAGCTTTGGATGTTTTATCATTATGTGTTCCACCTATAAAAAGGTGAAGGTGGAGCACCACCAACCTGCTAGACATTTATAACCTCCAATGATTCCTGAATGGAAGTGGAATTATGTCACTATGGATTTTTTGATAGGATTGCGAAGATCCCTTCGAGGCAGCAATGTAGTATGGGTGATCATCGAAAAGTTGACCAAGGTCACACACATCCTACCAATATGTGATACCTTCTCATTAGATGATATTGGGAGGATTTATATTCATGAGATACTATGACTTCATTAATTTATTCATTCTATCATATAAAACAAATATTCCTGGATTACATCATATTTATGGTAGGGGATGTAGAAGGAACTGGGATCACATGTTCTCCTGAGTACAACTTATCACTCTTAGACTGATGGGTTGTCTGAGCAGATGATACGAGTGTTAGAAGACATGCTTCGAGCATGCATCCTTGATTTTGTAGGTTCATGGAAAAAAAATACACCTCTTGTTGATTTTTCCGATAATATTAGTTTCTTGGAAATGATTTAGATGGATCTATATGATGCCATTTACAGTAGGTCATGGTATTCAACTCTATGTTGGATAGAGGAAGGTGAGGTAGTACTATTGGGTCTTTATCTCATTCAAAAGACATAAGAGTAAGTATAGAAAATTAAAAAAAACATATGGTGACAAATCAGTACAACCAGAAGTCTTATACTGATCTCTAGAGATGAACTTTGGAGTTATAAGTTGTACATTAGGTCTTTCTACGAGTTTCACCTTGATTGGGTCATAAAATGATTCAGAGACAAGGAAATTTATCACCTAAATATGTTTATCTTTTTTAGATCATGGAGATAGTCGGGCCAGTAGCTTATCAGTTGCAACTACCTCAACGGTACCACGCCAAAAATGACATAATCCACACATCACAACTTCAATAGCATCATGTCGACCCATCTCATTTGTTTGACCTAGAGGACATTGAGCTAGAGGGGGATGCATCTTTTGAGGAGCATCTAATACGTATTGTTCGATTGGATCATGAATGATCTCCAAGCAAGGTCAGTTCCATAGGTCCAGTTGCTGTGGTAGCATGGTCGGGTACATGATGAGACCTAGGAGTTGGTGGATTATGTATGTGAGCATTCTAAGGAACTATTCGTAGATTATTTTTAACACCATCAGCAGGGAAACTCATGGAAGAGTTGTTTTAGGGGGGGCTATAATGCCCAATTTTTCATAAATATATGGATCATTTTTATCATAAATTCCTTAATTTGACCCTTTTAAGTGTACTTAATGGATTAGAGAAGGTTATTATGGTATGTGGAACTTGTCCAAGGACAAGATCATCAATTTTTGGAGAAACAGACTAGTCCACACAGTTAGTAGAAATCATTCCACCCATCCCACATGATTTATCCTAATCATGAAAGTCATCTCAGAGGGATGATTGATCCAACATGGTAGTATGAAAATGTGCGAGATGAGGAACATTCCCATGTGTGGATTCAGACATCCTTGAAATTATCATTTCTCTTGGATAGTGCATGGTTAGTCAAACCATGCACTTAGCCCATGTGAGGGGTCCCCTTAGAAAGTTTGGGGCACACTATTGGAACACTATTTGGCCAACCATGTGGCCCAGTAAATGAAGGAAAATGACCTTTTTTCCCCTCAAATATTTTTTAATCAAATTTCCTCCTCCATCCTCTCATTTCAATCAGACAACATGTAGGATATATCCTTCTCTTATTAATCAAGGGATTATTCTATCTCCCTAACCCATCAACTATTTTCTTCACCAATAGATGCATTGGAGAGATAAGAGTAAGTTGATTAATTCAGTTCTTTCTTTTCCAAGTTTCTCCAATTCTATATTGTTCTATTTTTGTGCAACCACATTTTTTCTATTTTAATGGAATCTTACCATTCTTCTAATAACCCTCCTTCTAGATCAATTAAAAGGTTGACGCTGGATGAGGAGAGCACTAGGAACCTAATGTAGGTGGTCTAGAAACATTCCCTCAAGTTTTGTTTCTTTTATAACAAGTGTAGTTGTTCCATGCCCCATACATTTCATATGATGCCTCTAATTTGTTTAATAATTTAAATTAAATCATTTACCATGTTTAATACAACCGCGGTGGGTTTCTAATTTATTTGAATAAATCCACCCAAATTGGTGTGCTTTACATTAGAGGCATATTTCCATTTTATTATAGATTTTCTAAACACCCCATTGAGAGATGTTTCCTTGTAAAAATTCCTTGAGTTAATGAATTTAGCCTAGAGGAATGGTAATCCTTATGTTAGGCCCCTACACCCCATGTAATAATTTAATTTCCTGATTAAGTGATTTGGCCAACTTGTTAATCATGTCATAAATATTTCCTTGTTAAATGATATGATCTTTATAGTCATACATACCCTCACATTATGTAGAGAGTGATACAATGGTCCTGAATTAAGAACTCCTTGGATGGGATCATCATTCCTTTGTTAGAATTTTCAAATAACTTTAAATACACCAAGGGTGATACTAGGTATGCCTTGTACGGGTTCACCATGAATTTCCTCTACCTTTAGATAAGTGATACCGATTCCCAAAAGGATACCCCATAGACGAGCTTATTGGAGAGATGGTTTTACCATTCCACGAGTAAGACTTAGACCCTTATGTGATATACTAGGGATGGAATCATAGGTTCATTATTTTCACACAATTCAATGAGTGATAGTTGGGATCTCATTTATGGGTCACATTTTATGGACTTACATGACAATGGGTTTATACAGAGCCCCTAGAAAGATACTTGTGATTCTTTCCAGATCACCTTGTACATACTCAAGGTGCCTATAATTAATTTATATAGATATTAATTAAAATTAAGGGTAATAAGGTGTAAATGATATTATTGGGATGAATCCACTAAGACAAATCACATGCTTGGGGATGATCCATCCTTTTGAAAATTTATTTATAACAGCGCTTACCATATTCCATACATGTGCAGGTTTCCTTTGTTTAGAGACAACTAGCTTACTGCAATGTAGGTAGAGTCGAGTGAGTGTCCCAAATAGTAACATAGTCTGATATATTTATTTATTTTAAATATAGAATTTATTATTTGTTGGAAGACTTCTCATTTTATACGTAGGTACCCGATGGATTTAGACATCATTGGTGGTGTCCTACTGAGTATATCTCACACCCTTCTGGGGACACCATTGGTATCCAAGAAGACTTCATGATTGTAGGCATGGATAAGGGGAAGAATCTAGCTTCTGATGCTTGATTCTGAGTTCTAGGATATATTACAGGTGCAGAGGATCGAGCCTATGCTCATGATGCTATTTGTGTAATATTTGGATTATTTTTGTATTTTGGTTATCATGTGTTATATGATTGCATCCCCTATATCCCATGTACCTATTTTGTATAACTACATGATCATAATCATCATCTTTTTTATCTATTATTAATTCTTATTTCACATGTTATATTTTATTGATGATTTATGTTTTTGTTGTTTTGTAGTTATTACTAATTATGATATTTCTTTTTTATTTGTTTACTTTTTTACTCCACTCTTATCTATTAGGGAATATTCTCCCCACAAACACACGCTAGGCCCTCACCATTGGTCAGCTACCTCTAGCATTTGGTGAGGTTCACTTGAGGTTGTGTGGTCATCCGTATCAGGGAACCACAAAGTTTATTATAGGGTGGGAACCCAAAACATTGATAGAAAAGTCAATACATATAATGGATGACCATTTAAAATTGTGTTTAAAGAGCATCAACAAATTGACTAAACTGAAATTTTTTCACAAGTTTCAATATGAAATCCCTTATAGTTATACCTTCCATTGCATCCTTCCATGATTATTAGATTTGGAAAATGGATTTCAAAATAGCTTTCCTTAAGAGGAACCTTCAAGAAGTGTCTATAAGACCCAACCCAAAGTGTTTATGACTCTAAATGATACCAACAAGGTATGAAAATTTACAATATCAATTTACAGATTAAATTAAGAATCCATGTCATGGAACATTCATTTTTGGTGAGGCCACAGTGGAATTAGATTTCATAAATAACAAATGTGATATGTGTGTCTATAAGTGGTTTAGTGTGAGTGAAGTTATTCTCATAATAGTATATGTTGATGACATATTACTCAAAGGAAATAAAATACCACTCCTAAAATATGTTAAGACATGGTTGAATAAATTTTTCTCCATTAATGACTTAGGTGAGGAAGCATAAATTCTTACGATTATGATTTATCATGGTAGATCCAAGAGACTACTTGAACTAAGTCAAGGTACATACATTAACAATATACTGAAGAGAAGTAATGTGGAAAAATATAAAATATGATTTTTTTAAACATCACAAGACATTAATATTTCCAATAAAATATTTCCTCATACACATGATGATAGAAAAAGAATAGAAAGTATTTCATACACATCATCAATTGGGTCTAGCATGTATGCTATGCTATGTACTAGGTAGGATTTTTCATATGTGTTGAGCGTGGTAGGAAAATATCAAGATAATCTTGGTTACCCTATCGAATGGAATTCAATACTATCCTTAATTATATAATATTTACTAAGTATAAGTTCCTGTTTTGTAGAGGAGATGTGGAACTAGTCATTAAAGGATATGAAGATGCTAGTTTCCAAACTGATCAAGATGACATGAAGTCACAAACGGGATACAAATTCACTTGCAATGGAGGTGTTTTGATCTGGAAGAGCTTAAAGATGGTTTTGGTCATATATTCTACAGAAGAGATCATGTATATTATAGATTCTGAGACAAATAAAGAATCATTATGGATGTAAAACTTCATCCATGATCTTTACTTAGAAGTTGGATGTAAATATCCTATCACACTCTGTTATGATAATATTGTGACAATGGATCTTGAAAAAGTGCTAATATCGCATTAGTGGATGAATAACATACTTCATAAGTATCATATCTTGAGGGATTTTACTCGGATAGGTTAGGTTGTAGTGATTAGTACATCCATGGAAGACAACATGGTGGACCCCTTGACTAAAACATTAACTCATCATAAACATGATTATCATGTGAGATCTAGTGGAATGAGAGTTGTAGGTTGTTGGCTCCAGTCCATGTGTGATTTTTTTAGAGTTGGTGTGTTATGACCAACTTTTTGACCTTTGATTACATGTATATTAAATTTATTAAATATTAATTAAACATATTATTACATATTGTTCATTGTTCGACATGGATTTAATATAATAATGTCATAGAGTATTTTTCGCATTGATATGGTCATATATGTTCCCTCTATAATTATAACCTTGCAGTTCAATGACAATATTATTAATAGAGTTTTGTGGTTAGATAATGTACTATTATGAGACACATAGTATTTAGACCATCAAGTGAAACTACTCATTAGAAAATGATCCCTCTTCTCATAAATTTCACACTGGGTAATGTCCAATATGAAAGATTATGAGAATAGACCCACTAGTAAGAATTATGCATGTATTTGGGTCATTTCATATTCATGTCAACAATCCTGAACTACACTAAATTCATAGTTTAGTAGCGGTTCAATAAATCACCACAAAAAAATTTGTAATAATTGAGCGTAAGTTTTTTAAAAACCACAAATAAATTTTATCCCTTTATTAAGAAAAAGGGACTTTCTCCCATAAAAACCTACATTTCTATATCTAAAACCCCCCACAAATCTACCATGAGCACCCCTACCCCATTCCCTATCCACCGTAGTATTTAACCCCTCATATATTGCTGCACTTGTTTCCCCCCAAATCAGTGCTAGCCATCTCTGGTGCCCCATTTTCCCCCAAGCCCCTTGACCTTGAGTTTTCGTTCATGGTTTGTTTTCCCCTAAAGCACCTAAACTGTCACCCTCATTAGTGCTTCCATTTCTCCTGAGCCACACTGGACCTCACCCTTTCTATCTATACAGTTTCCCCTAGGCCTCCCTCACCCTAACCCTCACCCTACCCATCTGTGGGTCTTTTCCCTCAATCCATCCCCACAAGAAAGTATATGTTAGAAATTTATATGATGCTTTTTCACAGTAGCTAGGGAATGATATATTTTTAGGGTTTTATTTTTTATGGAGTGACAATACCTCTCTATTCTCAACATGATTTTATTTAAAGTAATTTTACTATTTATATTGGTATAGGGTTGGTGATTCTATTCATTTATATTTTTTACCTAACTATTAATGCATGGAAATTTTCAATTGACTTCTCCAAGATATAACACTTCTTTAAACTATCTGTATTTATTTATATAGCAGTTTCACTTTTCTATCCTAGAAATTAGTGTGTTTTCAATAGGGATTTACATATATGATATGTATAATTTTTTCCTGAAAAAGAGTCGTTATAATTTTCATGGATTCTATAAATACTTAATTGTTTTTATTATATCATAATTAGAACCATAATTGATTGTATGGATTATTATAAATTTTAAGATAATGATCTCATGTGATTAAATTATGTTTTTTTATTTATCCATGTTTGGATTGATGTAGTGGTGATATTATTTGATTCCACCCATTATATGTTCCATTTTTTATCATATATATAATTTTTGAATCATATGATTTGAGATGGTGAAAAATTAATATGAAAATTTTTGTTTCTATACATGGATGTACTTATGTGACATGATAGTATTATAAATATTTTTTTGGTCTTTTGATATTTGGAATTAGAAAAATTCATCGGAAGCCTTGGGTATCTAAGTGGAAGTTCTAGTTACAAGTGTTATAATAGTTTGATTTCATTCTACTCATACTCGTATTAATGATTTCACTCTAACTATTAGCATTCACTCACAATGGGGCCAAGGATGTTTACATTGGGGTGGTCCAATGGGATTTTATTATACCATATCATGATAGTTATGTGTGAGTAAATTACTATATTTTCTCATTAAGACGGTGAGAGTTATCCACTTATATTTAATGGTTTTTTTATTCTTTATTTTATTTGTTTCACCTTATAAAAATTATCTTTATTTTGAAGACAAATAGTAAATAGTTTGTTTATTTTATTTAACCTCTATTACAAATTTAAATTTATTTTCTTATTTGTTTTCAAACTAGCATATATGGTTTATCATATCATTGAAAAATGTGTGCTTGACACTAGTTGACTTCTTTTAAAGAGGTGTGTCTTTCTTCCAAAGTGATTTTATGGAAATAGTTAGATTTAAAAATTGGTTTTCAATATGAGGATTAAAAATTATTTTTCAAATAACATTTGAAATGTTGTTTTCATAATGATTTTATGATTTTTATCTTTCTTCTATTTTACATAACACCATCCATTATTGGTTTCCTTTTTTCTGTGAAATTTGTAGTACATATAAGACTCTTCTTATAACTACTTAGGTTGTTTTTTTAACTTCTCTTTATCGATTTCCCTATTTTTTAATTTTTAGGTGTTTTGGTGTTTTTAAAAATATTATACAAATTGTGATATATGTTGATAAAAATTGGATCACATTACAATGGAAAACACCTCAGTATACTAAGGGTTTGGATGAGTTTTTAGATTTTAAAATTTTCAATCGATCTGTTGATGGGAATATAATAATTACATTCCTTAAATGTAAATTGTAACACCCAAATATTCCATATTATGTTCTCTCTTCAAAGAAATTCAATTACTTGTGTTACACATAACACCGAGTTCGAGCGC
The DNA here is from genome assembly GCA_963277665.1 of Viscum album. Classification (NCBI taxonomy): domain Eukaryota; kingdom Viridiplantae; phylum Streptophyta; class Magnoliopsida; order Santalales; family Viscaceae; genus Viscum; species Viscum album. Next base: position 2,018,440,591 of record OY728128.1, on the reverse strand, counting down.
ACCACGACTTACCAAACAACCAGTTCATAAAGTAGTTATGAATATTATTTACTGAATTTTAAATTTATATACTTTTTATAATATTAGAATCCATATTATGTGTTTCTTAGACATAATATAAGAACAAATTCATTTTTTTCAGATAAAAGAAGTATTTTTTTTTAAAATGCAATTTTACTGCCTTTTAATGGAGAACCTTTTTAAAACCAATATTTGAAACTTTTATATATTCAATTTAATGAGATTAAATTTATTATTTAGAATTAGGACATATAAATTTAGTTTGGATAAAATTTTGGTACTTTTCTGATAACTTTCATATTTTGATGAATAGTGAAAAATCCTAAATTTTAATTAAAAAAACTTTATTAATCCAAATAATTTGTAGTGTTAAATTACACATTTGAGTTGTTTTAAAGTATAATTAGATTATATTTTTATCATTTAATATAATTTAGGTAATTTGATATAATTTCACGTTTAAACTGGACATAAATAAGTGTCAATCTTTTGACATTTATTATTTTTTAGAAACACGCTTTTTGTTTTGACAACGGTAATTAATTTTAAATTAATTTCTGCCACTTATGTATTTTTAAATAGGGAAAATGGATTCCATATTTGGAATTAGGAGGTACAAATTGTGTAAATAGGTAACTTTATTTTTTAGACATTATGAATATTTACTTTAGTAAATATTTTATTTACCATTGTTAAAGGGTAATTATGGTAAATAAGGGTTAAAAACTAATATTATAAAAATACTAAATTACCCTAACATGTTTATTATTCCTATTTTTTGATACCTGTTCGACCATGGGCATACTTCTGTCTAATATGGGACCCCATGGCGCCACATGAGAGTGATAATGACACTTTATATTAATTAATTTAAAGTAAAGACACAAATGACATCAACATATATGTTTTAGTAAAATAATTTTTACTTGGGGTTATATAAGTTATTTTTTTGATTATAAATATTCAATTTAAATATGAAAAGAATTTTACATCATAGTATTTTTTTTATAATTTTTATACAAAAAATAAATAAAATTATTTAATAAAAAATAATGATGCAGTGTTTACCTCATTAAAGGATGATTTAAATAAATGAGATTATAAAAATTACAATAATATCCAAAACCTATCCAATTCTTATTGGATGATTTTATTTCGAACACTAGTCATTTTATAGTAAATATTTATGGAGTTTTGGACCTTTAGAAACCAAAAATCATTATATAATAAAATAATATTTTCCAACATTCCTAAAGAGCCCCTCCTCCCCCTTATAAAAAACCCTCACCTCTAACTCATTTATCACACCTCTCAAGCCCCTTGGATCATCGAACCTCTACCCAATAAAGCTTCCTAAACGCTTCTCTTCCTTTTATAAGCATTACCTTAGGTATAAGGCACTTCAAGTAATCCATTTGGTTCAAACCAAAGAGAGTTTCCCAATTTAAAGGTAACATCTCCTCTTAAGTTCTTTTATTTTATTTTACTTCTCCAAACCCATAAACTCTATTTATTCCTTTATTTTATATAACCACCAGTATCCTCAATATACTGGGTTTTTTTATGATAATTTTTTGAACTAAACTTACACACACCTCCATCTAATGGGTATAGAACATAATGTTTCTATGGATGACGAACTACTGCCTCACAAAACGACGATTATTCAATATTCTACTACCACCTATTATGGTGTCCATTATGATGTAACTATAATTATATCTGATAATAATCATATTTATTTTATCTATAATGTTCTGTAATTCTCTTTTCTAGAATACCTTTATTCTTTTCATGTTGTATATATACGATAATTTCATTTGAGGAAGTGTGGACTACCGCACCCTCAAAGAGATATGACTCGTTCATACCATACGTGGATCTTATAAAGTATGGTGTTAATGAACTTATGTAATTTATATAAAATATTACATTATACTGGAATAATAATATACCCATGTATCATTTGTTCTTATTTTTTTTAAAATAAAAAAATGAAATAGAAGTAGCGTTCGTGCGTACGTACGGATTACTGTCTCCACGACCGCGATGAGATTCATTCCCAATCGTAACCATTCAAGAATAATTTTTATTTGATTATTAAAAATAATATTTAAGAACATTATATAATTTTTGATATATATAAAATACATCCTATCCATAAAAAACATGACTTACATAACTAAACATATAAAGGAAAATGAATCAGTTAACACCTGAAACACTGATACTACAAAAATATTATTAACAAAACAATATTAGAAGATCATATATGATATAATATTAATGTATTTGGTTTTTGTATATTTTAATAACAATGATTTAACTATTATATAGGAGTTTAACGTAACCTCGACCAAGGAAAATTACAAGTTAAGGGTTAGTTCCTCAATTTCATTATTATCAGAGATTGTTTATGTGTAAGTATTTTTTTAGACATATTTATCATTTGTGTCCATGTTTCATAAAAGACATTTTAAAATGATTCTTTTAAGGTACTCTTCAAATAAAACAAAATTGTAATTGTTTTAAATATGTGTTCTTATAAATCATTCTCATTAATGTCCATGTTTTCAAAATGGTTTTAAGGATTTATTTATAAGGACAGAAATGTTTTAAAATATTAATTCCTTTAAAATGTTTCAAAGGGGTTTGGGACACTTTGACTCAAAAATATCTTTTAAATTTAACACTTTATAAATGTGAGACTTTTAAATGATTTCAAAAAAATTGATATTTCTCTAAATAAATTTTACTGATCATTTTCAACTATGTCATCATCATTTTTGGATATTATTCTTGATTGAATTTGATTTATTATGATACAAATCCTCCATATTGTATTGAAGGTTTTGTGATATGTTTGAATATGGATGTGTTATTTTTAAACCATTCATGGTTTATGGTTAATGTATTAACATTTTGTATGCTAGTTTTATTATGGAATTTTATGTTATGTTTCAGCCTTTTCATATGAGGTATGCATTGGAATTAGTAAGTGACGGGTGGAGTCCGTTATAGCTCCTCGATGCATCAGTTGGTCTCATGACACAAACTAGTGTCTTATCATAACTCCTTGACAAAATACTATTTGTAGTGTTTCCACGAGGTCTTGACTATGTGGTTATGATGTTCGAAATTAGGCATTCCATTATTATGAAATTAGCTATTGAAATGACATTTTATTATTCGACTGGTAGAATATCAATGTGAATAATTAAATGTCATTATTTGATTTATCTTTTCCATATTATGCTATGATTAAGATTAAAATGATTCTTTTAGTTTTATAAATTTCCTTAAATGTTGAAGTTTATTTATGAATGTTTCTTCCATATTGTTATCCTTAATGAATCTCAGCTATTGCATCCCGTATTTTTATAACATAACTTTCATTTCATTACACGGAACTGAGGATCGTTAAGGTTTAGTGTCTTGGAAACAAGGAACATAATACATGAAAAAAAACATAAAACATTTTTCTTAAACACTTGAAAGGCTTCTCCTTTAGTTCATCCTAGGTTCATTACTGCATCTCATAACCTGGGGACATACATCAAAAGAAAGGGTGAGCAGAAGGCCCAGTAAGGGAAACAAGAGAAACATTTTACATGTGAACTTGAGATACTTCAATAAGGACATGAAAAGAACATTAAGGCCTGAGAAAGAAATCATGAGATACATCATAATAAAAATAAAATTTTTCATAACTTGAAGATGTGGATGCAACATTTAATATTGATAATCGTTTCGTTTCACAAAGGTCCATCCCCAAGGTGTCGTTAAAAATTACCAAGGTTATTCACCAAGGTGTCGTTAAGATGGTCATCTTTAGAGATTAAGTCTTTACCCAATGCATTGGAGCTCTATCAGGGCGCACCCTTAAATTTGCCTTTATTATCATGTGATACACATATATCATCATAAAACATTTCATAAATAACCCATATAACATAAAATAAATGGGTTCATTTCATAATCATAACGTTTTAAAAACTGCTTTAAAGACATGATCTTTACGTTACTTTAAACCCACGGAAAGGGAAAGCGGGTATCATGTATGTAAATCCCAGAATTTAAAATAGAAAATTTTGATATATATGTGAATACCCCTGTAGAAATAAGATCTTTGATTATTCACTTTATAACATAAAATAATTTCGAGAAAAAAGAGGCATTTTGAGACGAAAATTCTGCAGCATAACGGCTATGTTACAAGGTTTTAGAAAACATTGAAAAGAGAGGGAACATGGGTTGAACAATCATAATTGACCCATAAAACAGTAGAGGTACGGAATAATACTGATATATGGACATGGTGATGAAATTTCAAGGACATAACATTTGAAATGAGAAACATGGAAGGAAGACAAAAATTTGATTTCTCTTATGAAAATTCGGCAGCCTAACGGCGTCGCTTAAACTTCAACAAAAATGAATTGAACAGATAAAATAGGGTACCTCATCATATGATCATAATATATCAGTATGATAGACATAGAGATCATAACCCAACATAATAAAAAGGAACTTGAAAGATTTGACATGAAAATCGAACTTGAAAAATTAGAAGGGTGAAAGAATCACTTAAAAAATTCGGCAGCCTAACGACGTCACTTAAACTTTCATAAAACGAAATTATGAGAGTAAGAGGATATCTCTCATCATATAAACATGAAAGGGAAGTAAGAGGAATATAAAAGAACATCCTCTCACATAATAACATGGAGCATAAAAGGAATGACATAAAAGAGATTACATGAAAAGAAAGAGAGAGGTCGGATCCCTTACCTTAAAACGTGACTCTTGAAACTCAATGTTTTGGACCTTGAGGGATTGGGGGAACCTTGGGAGGACTCCTTGGGAGGTAAGGAGACCATAACTTCGTTGGGTGAGAGTTGGGAGTGAAAACTAAAGGAGGAAAGGGTGGGTATTTATAGGGAAAGTGAGGGGACAAGGCATTAATGGCCAAGGGACACCTCATTAGTGGTTTTGGCAAAACCATGGGCTTGCCCATGGTATTTGCCCATGGTATTTTCCACTTGGGACAGCTCATACCTTATCTTACTATTCATAGTTCGACCATATTGAATATATACTTAATACATCATTTAATGATGTCATTAAACACCCGTAACTTAAAAACTATATTTTCACTATTCATTGAAAATTCAACTTTCTCAGAATAATCCCAAAATTTCACCTTAACCAAATATCAATGCTCTGATTTCAAAAATAAAATCCATTTTATAAAAATAATTTTCTAAATATTTTTAATTTTATTTTTAAATAAAAACACTATTCATCGAGAATTCATTTTTTTCAGAAAAATCCCCAAAAATTACCTTATCATAATATCGATGCTTTGAGTTCAAAAATAAAGTCCTTTTTATAAAAATAATTTTCTAATTAATTAAATTTTTAATTAAAAAATACTATTCATCCGAAAAAACTAATACTTGACTAATAATTTATGAAACCGTTATTTACCCATTTTATTTAATCACATTACTTAATCTAGGTGTCTAAATTATATTAAAACTTTCTTTGAGTGAAATTACTAATCCATTTGGTCACATTACTAATCCTAAGCGTAAAATCACTATTCATAATTTACTATTAATCAAAAATTAAGTTGATCTTATTAGACTCCAAATTCCTTACTGAACACTTTTTTAGAAGGCCATTTTTTGAAAATCATTACTCATCATTAATTATTTAGGGTTTACATAAATGTTTTAAAATATCCCTTTTTCAAAAATTCATCAATAAAATATATCCTAAAATTATTCGGACCAATGAAATTCCACAAGCATCACTAAAGGAAGAGATCTCAATTTATTCACCTGAAAGGATTACACAAGGAAGCTAGGGTCTCGTCACATAGCCCCTTATAACACCGACATAAGACCTAAGTGTAAGGTGTGCTATGGTGAGAGAATCTGAGGAAGGCTCAGATAACATTGCCCTAGTAGTAATCTATACTAACTTGAACTTCTTCCGTAGGCGTTTCCGTTCAATCTTGACACGCTGGAGTTCGGCTTGGGCATGGTCTAAAGCGAAGCCCACAGATGCTACCTCCTTCCCAAGCTCTGATAAGTGGGCTTCATAAGGGTCGAGTCTACTGGATGAAGCCATCGACTCCTCTTTCTGCATTAAGCATTAACATCTTATTAAATCATTAAGAGTATGTTAATATACTACTCAAAAGATTGGGTCGTTACATTCTTCCCCCCTTAAGAAATTTCGTCCCCGAAATTTATACTTGAGGCCTAGTCGAAAAGGTGAGGGTACTTTTCCTTCATTGTTTCCTCAGGCTCCCAAGTCGCTTCTTCATATTTATGATTCCTCCACAACACTTTCACAAGGTGGGTAGTCTTGTTTCGTAGGACCTTGTCTCTATGGTCCAAGATCTCCACTGGCTGCTCCTCATAAGAGAGGTCATTTTCCAGTTGTACCACCTCTGGGTTCAGTACATGCGAAGGGTCAGGTATGTACTTCCTCAAGAGAGATACATGGAAGACATCATGATCCTGAGCTAGGTTTAGTGGAAGTGCTAGAAGATAGGCCACTGCTCCTATTCGATCAAGGATTTCATAGGGGCCAATGTACCTAGGGCTGAGATTCCCTTTCTTCCCAAACCGCATGACTCTCTTCCAGGGATAAATTCGAAGGAAGACTTTGTCACCGACACCAAACTCCAAGTCCCTTCGATGATTGTCATCATAGCTCTTCTGCCGACTCTGAGAAGCCTTTATGTGTTGTTGGATGGCATGAACCTGTTCTGTCATCTCATGCACAAGATCAGGCCCAAGAAGCTTTCTCTCACCAGTTTCATCCAAACAACTAGGAGTTCTACATCGGTTTCCATACAGAGCTTCATAGGGTGCCATCTGAATAATCGAATGAAAGCTATTATTGTAGGAGAACTCAACTAATGGGAGGTGTTGATCCCATCCACCTTTAAATTCCCTTGAGCATAATCTCAGCATGTCTTCGAGTGTCTGAATAGTCCTTTCAGATTGGCCATCTGTTTGAGGATGATAGGCCGTACTAAAATTCAATTCAGTATTCAGAGCATGTTGAAGACTTATCCAGAATTTTTATGTGAATATTGGGTCATGATCAGAAACGATGGATAGTGGTACCCCATGCATCCTTACCACTTCCTTCACGTATATCTTGGCAAGCTGATCCAGAGAGAAATCTTCCCGAATAGAGATAAAATGGGCTGTCTTGGTGAGACAGTCCACAATAACCCATATCGCATTGTTTCCTTTGGATGTTTTCGGGAGACCAGTTACAAATTCCATAGTGATATTATCCCACTTCTATACTGGTATGGGTAGCGGTTGTAATACCCCCTTAGGAAGTTGTCATTTTTCCTTTACTTGCTGACACACCAGGAACCTTGTAGTGTAATTAGAAATCTCCCTCTTCAAGTTATCCCACCAATAATGATCACGAAGGTCTCTATACATCTTAGTGCTTCCCGGATGTATAGTGAAAGTAGAGCTATGAGCTTTATCCATCAGTTCTTTCTTTATCTCCAGAATAGATAGAACACATAGTCTTGTACGAAATTTTAATACACCCTCTTGATCAATATTGAAATCAGGGAACTTCCCATCTTTTACAGACTCCAACTTCTCCTGCAGCAAAGGATCTTCTTTTTTAGCCTTCTTGATCTTCTCTTTTAATGAAGGTTGAGAAATCATTTGGGATAGGGTTGATGATGTCCCTTTCCTTATAATTCCAATGTCCAGTTTTACTAGATCTTTAATCAAGGGATCTTCTAGGATCCTCATTATTGCCAGAACAACATGATCTTTCCTGCTTAACGCATCTGCGACTTTGTTTTCTCTTCCAGGGTGATAAAGAATTGAACAATCATAGTCTTTAATAAGCTCTAACCATCTCCTTTGTCTCATTTTAAATTATTTATGTGTGAAAATATACTTTAGACTTTGGTGGTCAGTGTATATATCACATTTCTCCCCATAAAGATAGTGCCTCCATATCGTTAGAGCAAAAACAACTGCCACCAACTCCAGATCATGCGTAGGATAATTCTGCTCATGAATCTTCAACTGTCGAGATGCATAAGCAATTACCTTGTCATTTTTCATGAGGATGCACCCAAGCCCTTTCAGAGATGCATCACTAAAAATAATGAATCCTTCTCCGATAGAGGGTAGTGTTAACATCGGTGCAGTAACCAATCTCTTCTTCAGCTCTTGGAAACTTTCCTCACATTCCTTTGTCCAGATGAACTTAACACCTTTTCGAGTCAACTTGGTTAGTGGATTAGAAAGCCGTGAAATGTTTTTCACAAACCTTCTATAATATCCCTCTAAACCAAGGAAACTACGAATATCAGTTAATGTTGTGGGTTGAGGCCACTCCTCCACAACCATTGTCTTTGCAGGGTCAACCGAGATTACTTCATTGGTTACGATGTTCCCGAAGAAAGCCACTTGTTGTAACCAAAACTCACACTTGCTGAACTTCCCAAAGAGCCTCTCCTTCCGTAGAGTTTTCAATATAACCCTTAGATGATCTTCATGCTCCTCACGACTTTTTGAATATATCAAAATATCATCAATAAAAACTACCACAAAGTTATCAAGGTAGTCCTTAAAGACTCTATTCATCAAATCCATGAAAATAGCAGGATCATTAGTCAAGCCGAAGGGAATAACAGTAAACTCATAATGCCCATATCTTGATCGGAAGGTAGTCTTTAGAATATCTTCCTTCTTCACCCTCAGTTGATGATAACCAGATCGAAGGTCAATATTAGAGAAGAATTGAGCCCCGCGAAGTTGGTCAAATAAATAATCAATTCTTAGAAGAGGATATCTGTTCTTCACTGTGATCTCGTTCAGTTCTCTATAATCAATGCATAGCTGCATTGATCCATCCTTCTTCTTCACAAAGAGAACTAGTTCTCCCCAAGGAGACACACTCGGTCTGATAAACCCCTTCTCCAACAAGTCTTGGAGTTGTTTCTTTAACTCTTCTAGCTCCACATTTTCCATTCTATACGGAGTCTTTGATATTGGTTGAGACCCAGGTACGAGTTCAATGGAGAACTCTACCTCTCTTTATGGGGGAGGTCCAGGTAACTCCTCAGGAAATACATCCATGTATTCCTGATCAATCAGAACATCTTCTATTTGTATGCTCCCTTTTCCTTCTTCATCATCACCGATTAACTCCATAGAGAAATATATAGGAGGTGCTTCTAGATAGGGATCAGTTCGGGATATATCTCCTCGGAAGATAACTGTAGGTCGTTCATTCAAGACTACTGAGATTTCCTTAATTCTGCATTTGATCTTAGCATTATACTTTGAGATCCAGTCCATCCCAAGTATAATGTAGAATTCCATCATGTGAATGACTACTAGATTTGCGATAAGATTGTGCTCACCAAAGTAAACACTAGAGTCTCTAAATACCGTTGATGCAAGGATAATCCCACTTGGAGTCTTGACTGACAACTCTACCTCTAGCAGTTCGGGGATTGATTCTATATTCCTTGCAAACTTGGAGGAAATAAAGGAATGCGTAGAACCAGAATCAAATAAAGTAATTTCTAGTTTTGAGAGGACAACAAGAGTACATTCTACCACATCGTTTGGAACTTCAACTTTAGTTGTTGTGATAGCGAAAGCATGAACTTTCTCCCTTGGCCTCTGCTAAGGTTGATGGTGATTCCCCTACACCGCCCTCAGATTTGGACATTGGTTAGAAAAGTGCCCAAGATGTCCACACTTGATGCATGTGACTTAGGGTAGGTCCAGAACCATCTTTCCTCTGTCATTAGTGTTGGGAAGCTGAGGCTTCACCTCACTATGACAATTCCGAGCAATATGGCCTCCTCTTCCACACTTGTAGCACTTTACACTCCCGTTCAAGCAGTTACCCAGATGATTCTTCCCACATTTATTGCATGTGGTAAGTTGCATTTGCTTTCCACCTCTTCCCTGATCAAAAGACTTCCCTAAACTAGGCTCCAATGATCTCTTCTTTTCATTTGGTTTGTGAGACCACTGTGTCTCTCCAAACTCCAGCTCGACTTTCATAGCACTTCGAACTATTTCTTCATAGCTATCATAGTCCCTGTTGGCTAGATTCTTCCGCAGATGAGGTCGTAGTCCACCAAAGAATCTATCAACCTTCCCATTAGGGTCCATGAAAAAGATTGAGGTATAACGGGAAAGCCATGTGAAGTTCATCTCATAGCTTCCGACAGATTCGTTCTACTTCTGCTTCAGCTCGAGAAACTCTTTCTCCATTCTCGTTCTCATGGAACGAGGGAAATACTTGTTAAAGAAAATTCCCCGAAATTCTTCCCACTCCATAGCTTCTATCTCTCCTCGTGGCTTCGTGTTTTTGATCAGTGAACACCACTGATCAGCTTCTCCCTCTAGGCGGTAAACAGCAAGGGTGACTTTTTCTTGTTCTGAACAATGAAGTACATAAAAGATCTTTTCAATGGAGCTTATCCATTGTTCCACAACCAATGGGTCAGTAGATCCACTGAATGTTGGTGGTCGTTGACGCAGGAAGGACTCAACAGAGTGTTGTTCCCTTCATGGTGAGGTCGGCCTCTCAGCTTGATTCAAGTAATTACTCATAACTTGAGTCAGTTGGTTCATCATTCTCATTAATGTTTCCATTCCGGCTTCCATCGGAGGGCCGTCAGCACATGGTGCATTGCGGTCACCATCGGCACGGTTCCTCCTATTTCCCACCATTTTCTAAAAGAATAAAACCTTAGTGAGAAACTTATTTCATTTATGAATCTTTTAACTAAGACTTCATGCTTATACAATTACACTTCTCTATAATTCCTTCATAATGATTCATAAAAATCTTGTGATTAACCAAACATATTCCCCGGGAGTGTCGTAACCAAGAGTGCATCAAGGCCCGTTATCGTGCACCATTTCCTGTTCGAGTCTATCTCCAAGCGGTGTTTTCGGGTTTTACCCCAATGTACATATGTGCCAGAGCCGCCTCTACCTTCTCGTATCCAGATAGGGATGTATTTGTTTGATAAACCACATACTCAATACTTACCAAAATACCAGGAAGTTTTCCTATGTTTAAACTTTTCTATAGGGTTCTTCCTAAAGTTTTTATATCCTAATTTCCTCAAATAACTAAACCTTCCTTTGATACCAACTATAGCATCCCGTCTTTTTATAACATAACTTTCATTTCATTACACGGAACTGAGGATCGTTAAGGTTTAGTGTCTTGGAAACAAGGAACATAATACATGAAAAAAAAACATAAAACATTCTTCTTAAACACTTGAAAGGCTTCTACTTTAGTTCATCCTAGGTTCATTACTGCATCACATAACCTGGGGACATACATCAAAAGAAAGGGTGAGAAGAATGCCCTGTAAGGGAAACAAGTGAAACATTTTACATGTGAACTTGAGATACTTCAATAAGGACATGAAAAGAACTTTAAGGCATGAGAAAGAAATCATGAGGTACGTCATAATAAAAATAAAATTTTTCATAACTTGAAGATGTGGCTGCAACATTTAATATGGACAATTGTTTCATTTCACCAAGGTCCATCCCCAAGGTGTCGTTAAAAATTACCAAGGTTATTCACCAAGGTGTCGTTAAGATGGTCATCTCTAGAGATTAAGTTTTTACCCAATGCATTTGAGCGCTATCAGGGCGCACCATTAAATTTCCCTTTATTATCATGTGAGCCACATATATCATCATCAAACATTTCATAAATAACCCATATATCATAAAATAAATGTGTTCATTTCATAATCATAACGTTTTAAAAACTGCTTTAAAGACATGATCTTTACGTTACTTTAAACCCACGGAAAGGGAAAGCGGGTATCATGTATGTAAATCCCTGAATTTAAAATAGAACATTTTTATATATATGTGAATACCCCTGTAGAAATAAGATCTTTGAGTATTCACTTTATAAAATAAAATAATTTTGAGAAAAGAGAGGCATTTTGAGACGAAAATTCTGCAGCATAACGGCTATGTTACAAGGTTTTAGAAAACTTTGAAAAGAGAGGGAACATGGGTAGAACAATCATAATTGATCCATAAAACAGTAGAGGGACAGAATAAAAAGGATATATGGACATGGTGATGAAATTTCAAGGACATACCATTTGAAATGAGAAACATGGAAGGAAGACAAAAATTTGATTTCTCTTATGAAAATTCGGCAGCCTAACGGCGTCACTTAAACTTCAACAAAAATGAATTGAACAGATCAAATAGGGTCCCTAATAATATGATCATAAGAGATCATTATGATAGATATAGAGATTATACCCCAACATAATAAAAAGGAACTTGAAAGATTTGACATGAAAATCGAACTTGAAAAATGGAAGGGTGAAAGAATCACTTAAAAAATTCGGCAGCCTAACGGCGTCACTTAAACTTTCATAAAATGAAATGATGAGAGTAAGAGGGGATCTCTCATCATATAAACATGAAAGGTCAGTAAGAGGAATATAAAAGAACATCCTCTCACATAATAACATGGAGCATAAAAGGAATGACATAAAAGAGATTACATGAAAAGAAAGAGAGAGGTCGGATCCCTTACCTTAAAACGTGACTCTTGAAACTCAATGTTTTGGACCTTGAGGGCTTGGGGGAACCTTGGGAGGACTCCTTGGGAGGTAAGGAGACCATAACTTAGTTGGTGGAGAGTTGGGAGTGAAAACTAAAGGAGGAAAGGGTGGGTATTTATAGGGAAATTGAGGGGACAAGGCATTAATGGCCAAGGGACACCTCATTAGTGGTTTTGACAAAACCATGGGCTTGCCCATGGTATTTTCCCATGGTATTGGCCACTTGGGACACCTCATACCTTATATTACTATTCATAGTTCGACCATATTGAATATATACTTAATACATCATTTAATGATGTCATTAAACACCCGTAACTTAAAAACTATATTTTCACTATTCATCAAAAATTCAACTTTCTCAGAATAATCTCAAAATTTCACCTTAACAAAATATCAATTCTCTGATTTCAAAAATGAAATCCATTTTATAAAAATAATTTTCTAAATATTTTTAATTTAATTTTTAAATAAAAACACTATTCATCGAGAATTCATTTTTTTCAGAAAAATCCCCAAAAATTACCTTAACATAATATCGATGCTCTGAGTTCAAAAATAAAGTCCTTTTTATAAAAATAATTTTCTAATTAATTAAATTTTTAATTAAAAAACACTATTCATCCGAAAAAACTAATACTTGACTAATAATTTATGAAACCGTTATTTACCCATTTTATTGAATCACATTACTTAATCTAGGTGTCTAAATTATATTAAAACTTTCTTTGAGTTAAATTACTAATCCATTTGGTCACATTACTAATCCTAAGCATAAAATTACTATTCATAATTTACTATTCATCAAAAATTATGTTGATCTTATTAGATTCCAAATTCCTTACTAACAACTTTTGTAGAAGGCCATTTTTTGAAAATCATTACACATCATTAATTATTTAGGGTTTACATAAATGTTTTAAAATATCCCTTTTTCGAAAATTCATCAATAAAATATATCCTAAAATTATCCGGACAAAATAAATTCCACAAACATCACTAAAGGAAGAGATCTCAATTTATTCACCCGTAAGGATTACACAAGGAAGCTAGGGTCTCATCACATAGCCCCTTATAACACCAGCATAAGACCTAAGTGTAAGGTGTGCTATGGTGAGAGAATCTGAGGGAGGCTCAGGTAACATTGCCCTAGTAGTAATCTCTACTAACTTGAACTTCTCCCGTAGGTGTTTCCGTTCAAGCTTGACACGCTGGAGTTCGGCTTGGGCTTGGTCCAAAGCAAAGCCCACAGATGCTACCTCCTTCCCAAGCTCTGATAAGTGGGCTTCATAAGGGTCGAGTCTACTGGATGAAGCCATCGACTCCTCTTTCTTCATTAACCATTAACATCATATTAAATCATTAAGAGTAAGTTAATAAACTACTCAAAAGATTGGGTCGTTACATAAGCTCACCCCTTTCTATGTTTTATTATTCCCAGTATGCGAAAAATCATATTATGACTTTCCTGTAGGGATAGTCTAAGGAAAATGAATGTGGTCAATTGAGATAATGTTGTTGTTGTTTATCATCTTATAATTTAATGCAACGTTCGTGTATGAAATATATTTTACAAGACTGCTAAACTGATCGGTCCTTCGGTACTTGATTCCTTGTAATCATGACAATGTATTAAAATAATGCCGCAACTCCTGGTAACTGGGGTCGGGGCGTTATAGTTGGTATCAAAGAAAATATAGAAATAAACTTGGAAACTAGATTTATAAAAACTATGATTGGATAACATTACTCTAAGATAGACTTTTAGGATTAGTATATAATAACATCCATGAATTTTGGTAGTGGAGAGATTTTGTGAATTTTCCTAGCAATACATTATTGTCTAGATACAAGAAGGTAGAGGTGGCTCAGGAACATATGTACCTAGAAGTGAAAACTATGACAAAGAGCTTTGTGTTTGACCCGGGGTATCCTGGTATATGACAATGGGCCTTCCTGTACTCTTGGTTACAAAAATCCTAGTGGATATGCTTAGGATAATTCACATTTTCTTTTCAATCCATTATAGAGTATTTTGAAGTAAATACTTCCTTAAAGAAATTTTTTTTTATGATTATAGATTATATGAATAATTATTTCAATTTACGTTAGTTATTTTCAGGGACTGTAATTATACATTTCGATTCATAAAACTAACCTAGTGCATGCCATTATTTTGAACTGCCGCCCAATAGATGGAATGAGAACTCCAGCAATATTCATGATCCAAAGAGTATGAAGGATCATATATTTCAGGGTATTAACCCAACATTTTGAATGGAAATATTCTCCCGTGTATTATCATCATATGAAGAAATAGTATCTTCTGTTAATAAGATAAGTTAATAATTCTCTGAGTCCTATGTATTTGAAGGGAATCTAGAGATAAAAAGGATGGTAGAGAGAACGATGGATAAAGTGAATAAGGGAAAGAAGGATTTTCACATATGTGATAATTGTGGAAAGAATGACCTTGGTAAATTCTTGAAGGGAATGAGAGTTTGTTATATGTGTGGAGAAAAAGGACACCATGTACCTGATTTCAAGGGTAAGAAAAAGGTTTCTAATGTACAATGCTTCATCTGCTAGAAGTTGTGACACAATGTGAATCAATGTCCCAATCCTCAGAGTATACCGCAAATGATGTTGTTGGATAATAATAAATTTATGTTATTACCATATATGAAGAGTAATGACTAGTTTTCTTATGTTGATATTAAATAAGTGTGATATTTGAGTGTTTTATTAATGATGTATTGGTTATAATAATTATGGAGTTTATAAGGATTGTATTGTTGTCGTATTTCATCAAGGATTTGATATTGTGTGGTACCAAGAAAAGTGACTCAATAGCATGTTCAAATTTTTGGAAAATGGGACATTGAAGGAAAGATAATGATTAATATCATCTTGATATAGTGGTTTTGATTTTGGAATAAGAGATGATTGATTTGGATAAATTATATTGTACATTATTGACTACATTGGAACTAATTAATGTTTTTTTATACCATAATTGTTGGTGATTGCTACATTTTTGGATTTTAGGAGTATATCCAGTATTCTAGGTTTAGAAGAAGGAATAAAGAAGTACAAACCTATACAAATAGGGTTTTATAGAAATTCATTTTATTACCACATT
Source organism: Viscum album (assembly GCA_963277665.1). Lineage (NCBI taxonomy): Eukaryota > Viridiplantae > Streptophyta > Magnoliopsida > Santalales > Viscaceae > Viscum > Viscum album. The sequence continues at coordinate 2,018,424,773 of OY728128.1, read as the reverse complement.
TTAAGAGAATACACGATGAAGTTATTCAGATGTATATTATGTGACCTTCCATATAAATTTTGGACAATGAGTTTTGATAGAAGTATTGTGAATATGTCTAAAGGTTGGAATAGATTAAGTTTGATATTTGATACTGTTGTTAAGGTTAAATAATTTCTTGATATTATTTTTGGATTGTCATAAAAAGGACAGCTCGGAGGTCAGGTGACAACCCGTCACATCCGGAAATGCCGCGAGACTTGAACACGCAACCGAAGGGAGACAAGGGCAATCACCTACAACTGGCTTACGTGATGTCCTAGTTTGTATAATATAGTTTATTTTAAATATTCTAACAAATGAATTATAAATTCAATATTTTTTTAACCCTATATGATGAGGACAAATAGAATTTTTTTTAATTCTGTTATCTTTTAGATTGAAAGACGGGTTTTTGGTAATAATTAGTTGAAGAAAGAAACTCTGCTTGTCTAGTATATTTTTATCCTATTATTCTATGATTAAATTAATGACTAAACTTTAGGGAAGGGATCATAAAACCAAAAATGTGTTATCTGAATTCCTTATGTGTTGTTGAACAAATGATATTTTAAATCATCATATATTAATGGCTTTGACGCCCTCAATTTTACACTTGTTTGTAATTGATACCCTCAAACACTCCATATTAATATTTATGTTTTCCTCCAATTATGAGTCTCTAATTACCACCAATGTTCTCTTAATCGAGATCATAATTTGGTGGTGACTTTTTCAGTTCACTTTCCCTCTTATTAATAGTAAATTTCATTAACCCAATTTCAGATTTGGGTTTTCCACAAAGGTATTTCTTTTATTCTTAACATTTTATTTTATAAGAAAAATTTCAAAATGCGAGTACACAATTTATTAAATGAGGGGAGAATTTAACACCCCAATATTTCATAGTATGTTACTATTCAAAGAAACTCAATAACTTGCATTAGATGTAACACCGAGTTTGAGCTCACCACGACATACCAAACTTGTCGTTCAAAAAGTGGTTATGAAGAGTACTAATTGAATTTTGAATTTTATATACTCCATATAATTTTATAATCTATATTGTGTTTTTTTAGACTATATAAGAACAAATTCATTTTTTTCAGATAAAAGAAGTATTTTTCAAAAAATACAATTTTTCCGCCTTTTAAGGGAGAACCTTTTTTAAAACCAACATTTGACACTTTAATCTATTAAATTTTTTAAAATTAAATTTTTATTTAGAATAGGGACATAAAAATTTAGTTTTGATAAAATTTTGGTATTTTTCTGATAACTTTAATATTTTTATGAATAGTGAAAAATACTATATTTCAATATAAAAGAACATTTTTAATTGAAATAATTTACAGTGTTAAATTATACATTTTAGTGGTTTTAAAGTATAATTAGATAATATTTTTTCATTTAATAAAATTTAGGTCAGTGGATGAAATTTCACATCTAAACTAGACATAGACAAGTGTCAATCTTTTGATATTTATTATTTCTTAAAAACACACTTTTTGTTTTGAAAACAGGAATTAATTTTAAATTAATTTCTGCCAATTTTGTGTTTTTAATTCATAAAAATGGATTCCATATTTGTAATCAAGATTTATAAATTGTGTAAATAGGTAACTGTTATTTTTAGACATTATGAATAATTACTTCAGTAAATATTTTATTTACCATGGTTAAAGGATTATTATAGTAAATATGTGTAAAAAAATTTATTATAACAATATTAAGTTACCCTAACATATGTTCTATTATTATTGGTTGACGCATGTCCGAACCTGGGCATCATTAGGTCGATTTTGGGACCCCATGGAGCCACATGAGAGGGATAATGACATATTATATTAATTAATTTAAAGTAAAGACAAAAATGACAAAAACATATATCATTTTGTAAAATAATTTTAACATTTGGTTATATAAGTTATCATTTCAACTATAAATATTCATTTGAAAGATAAAAATATTTCCTACATCATGGTATTTTTTTTTAATTTTTTGACATCATATTAATAAAATTATTTATGACACAATAATGATGCAGTGTTTATCTCATTAAAGAATGATTTAAATAAATGAGATTAAAAAAATTAAAAAAATATCCCAAAACTGTCAAATTCTTATTGGATGATTCTATTTCGAACATGAGTAATTTTATCATCTACTTTAATGAATTTTGAACCATTAGAAACTGAAAATCATTATATAATAAAATAATATTTTCCAACATTCCTAAAGATCCTCTCCTCCCCCTTTTAAAAAGCCCTCACATCTATCCCATTTCTTGAACCACTCAAGACACTTGGCTGGTCCAAAATATGCCCAATTAATATACATAAATCTCTATATTCCTCTTAGAAGCCTTACATTATGCAGAAGGCACATCAAGGAATCCTTTTGTTTCAAACCAAAGGGAGTTACCTGATTTAAAGGTAACATCTCCTCTTATCTTATTTTATTTTATATTAATTCTCCAACCCCCTAAACTATTTTTATTCCTTTATTTTATAACAAAATTACTATCTTCAATAAACTAGGTTGTTTTTATGAGAATTATTTGAACTAAACTTACCCACGCCTCCATCTAATTGGTATATAACATAATGTTCCTATGGACAACAAACTACTTCCTCACGAAACGCTGATTGTTCAATCTTCTACTACCACCTCTTATGGTGGAAATTATGATATAACTATAATTATATATTATATTTATGATATTCATCTTATCTATAATATTATATATTAATTTTTATATCATACCTTTATTCATTTCATTTTGTATATATACGATAATTTCCTTTGAGGAAGTGCGGACTACCGCCCCCTCAAAGTGATATGACTCATTCATACCATACATGGAACATATAAAGGATGGTGTAAATTAACATAAATAATGTATATAAAATATTATATTATACTGTAATAATAATATACCTATGTGTTTTTTGGTCTTATTTCTTTTTAAAATAAAAAAATGAAATAGAAGTAGCATTCGTGCGTACGTACGGATTATCGCCTCCACGAACGTGATGAGATTCATTCCCCATCGTAACCATTCAAGAATAATTTTTATTTGATTATTAAAAATAATATTTAAAAACATTATATCATTCTGTATATGAATCAAATACATCCTATCCATAACAGTCATGACTTACGTAACTCAACATATAAAGTAAAACAAATCAGTTAACACCTGAAACAATGATACAACTAAACTATTGTTAACAAAGAAATATTAGAATATCATATATGATATAATATTTATGTATGTGGTTCTTGTATAATTTAATGACAATTATCTATCTCTTATACTGGAGGATAGCGTACCCTCGACCAAGGAAATGTACAAGGTAAGGGTTAATTCTTCAATCTCTTTATTATCCGAGATTATTTATGGGTATTTATTTTCACAGAAATATTTATCCACCATGTACATGTTTCATAAAAGACATTTAAAAATTATTCATTTAAGGTACTCTATCTAAAATATCATTTTAATTGTTTTAAATATTTATTCTTATAAATCTTTCTCATTAATCTACATGTTTTCAAAATGGTTTTAAGGATTTATTTACATGGACATGAATGTTTTAAAATGTTAATTAATTTAAAAAGATTCAATGTGGTATGGGACACATTGATTCAAAAATATATTTTAAATTTAATCCTTCATAAATGTGTGAATTTTAAATGATTTCACAAAAGGGATATTTCTCTCAAAATGTTTTAGTGATAATTTTCAACTATGTCATCATACTTTATGGATATTATTCATGATTGAAGTTGATTTATTATGATATAAACCTTCCATATTTTATTGAAGGTTTTTTGATATGTTTGAATGTGGATGTGTTATATTCATTCCATTCATGGTTTATGGAAAATGTATTAACATTTCATATGCTAGTTTTTATACGAATATTTATGTTATGTTTCAACCTTTTCATATGAGGAATGCATTAGAATTTGTTAGTGATGGGTGGAGCCCACTATAGCTCCTCAATGCATCGATAGGTCTCATGAGACAAACTAGTGTCTTGGCACTAGGCCTTGATGGAATATTAGATGTAGTCATGGAATGAGGCCTTGACTATGTGGTTATGATGTCTGGAATTATGAATTCCATCATTATGAAATTAGTTATTGATATTACATGTTATTATTCGACAAGTAGAATATACATGTGAATAAGTAAATGGAATTATTTGATTTATATTTGACATATTATACTGAATTTTAAGTTTAAAAGGATTTTGTTTTAGTTTTACAGATTTCCTTAAATGTTTATGTTTATTTATGAAAGTTTATGCTATATTGTTATCCATACTGAGCATCTGAGCTCACCCCATTCTATGTTTTATTTTTCCTAGGACGCGAGGAAGTATATTATGACTGACTTATAGGGATGGTCTAAGAGATATTAATGAGGTTAGTGGAGACAATTTTGTAGTTGTTTTTAATTTTATAATTTAATGTAACAATCATGTATGTAATCTATTTTCCAAGACTGCTAAACTGATCGGTCCTTCGGGACTGGATTCCTTGTAATCATTACAATGTATTAAAATAATGCACCAACCCTAGGTAACTGGGGTCAAGGTGTTACAGTTGGTATCAGAGAATATTTAGCAATATCCTTGAAATATTGATTTAGAAAAACTTTGATTATAGAACAGTACCTGAAGATAGAATTTGAGGATTAGTATTGAATAACATCCTAGAATTTTTGTGATGTAGAAATTTTTTGAATTTTCCAAGCAATAAATCCATGTCTCGATATGAGCAGGTAGAGGTGGCTCTGGCATAGATGTACCTCGGTGTGAAAACTCTATCAAAGAGTTTTGGGCTTGACCCAGGGTATCCTGGTACATGAAAATGAGCCTTTTTTCACTCTTGGTTACGACACTCTCAGTGGATATGATTAGGATAATTCACATTTTCATTATAATCCATTATGTAGGATATTGGAGTAAATACTTCCTTAAAAACATTATGATTATATATTATTTGATAAATGTTCTCAATTTACATTATGTATTTTACCAGTATGGAATTATGAATTTTGATTCATAAAACTAACCATGTGTATGCCATTGTTTAGAAATGATTCCCAGTAAATGGAATGAGAACTCCAACAAAACGCATGATCCAAATTGTAAGAATGATCATATATTTCATGGTATTAAGCTGACATTTAGAATGGAAATAGTCTCCCATGTATTATCATCATATGAATGAATAGTATCATGTGTTAATAAGATGAGTAAATAATTCTATGAGTCCTATGGATTTGAAGGGATTCTAGAGAAGAAAAGGATGGTAGAGAGAAATATGGATAAATGGAATAAAGGAAATAATGATTTTCCCATATGTTATAACTGTGGAAAAAATAACCTTGGTAAATACTTGAATGGAATGGGAGTTTGATATAAGTTTGGAGAAAAAGAACACCCAGTACGTGATTTTAAGGGTATTAAAAAGGTTTCAAATGTACAATTCTTCATCTTCAAGGAGTTGGGACACTATGTGAATAATTGTCCCAATCATCAGAGTATACTGCAAATGATGTTGTAGGATAACAATCAACTTATGATATTACCACAGATGTAGTGTAATGACTAGTTTTCTTATGTTGAGATTAATGAATTATGTCATTTGAGAGTTGTATCAACGATGTACTAGTTATAATAATTATAGGGTATATAAGGATTCTACTGCAGTTCTATTTTATTTAGGATTTGACATTGTGTAGTACCAAGAAAAGTTACTCAATGGAAAGTTTAATTTTTTTGAAAATACATGGTTTAATGAAAGATAAACATTAATATGGTCTTGATACTATGGTATTTATTTTGGAATAAGAGATTATTTATTTGGATAAATTATATTGGACATTATTGACTAAATTGGAAATAATTAATGTTTTTTTATTCCATAATTGTTGTTGATTACAACATTTTAGGATTTTAGAAGTATATCCAATATTCTATGTTTTAGAGATGGAATAAGGAAGTACATACGTATTCAAATATGGTTTTCTGAAAATTAATTTTATTACAACATTTTAAGGGAATACACGATGAAGGTATTCACATGTATTTTATGTGACCATCCATATAAATTTTGGACTGTGAGTTCGGACAAAAGTATTGTAGATAACTCTAAAGGTTGGAATAGATTAATTTTGATATTGGATACTAATGTTAAGGTTAAATCATTCCTTGAGATTATTTTTGGATTGCCATAAAGCAGATAACCCGGAGCTCGGGCAATAACCCATCGCATCTGGAAAGGCCGCGAGACTTGAACCCATCACCTAATACGTTATGTTTTATTGAACTGGTGGTATTTTAAATAATCATAGATTGATGGATTTTAGGCCCTCAATTTTACACCTATTTGTGATTGATGACCTCAATAAATCCCTATAAATATTTAAATTTTTCATCCAATTTTGTGTCTCTAATTTCCATCAATGTTCTCCTAATCGTGATTATAATTTTTTGGTGACTTTTATATTTCTCTTTCCCTCTTATTAAGACTAAATTTCATTAACCCAATTTCAGATGTGGGTTTTACACAAATGTATTTTTCTATTTTTAACCTTTTATTTTCTAAGAAAAATTTCAAATTGCGAGGTCACGGTTTATTGAAATAGGGGAGAATGTAACACCCCAAGATTTTATAGTATGTTATATCTTCAATGAAATTCAATAACTTGCATTACATGCAACACTGAGTTCGAGCGCACCACAACTTATCAAACTAGCCATTCAAAAAGCAATTATGAATGGTATTAATTGAATTTTGAGTTTTATATACTCCATATAATAATATAATCCATATTATGTGTTTCTTAGATATAATATAAGAACAATTACATTTTTTTCACAAAAAAGAAGTATTTTTCAAAAAATGCAATTTTACCGTCTTTTAATGGTGAACCACTATTAAAACCAATATTTTACACTATTATATATTAATTTTAATTAAATTAAATTATTATTTATAATTGGTACATAAAAATTTATTTTGGATAAATGTTTTGTACTTTTTTGATAACTTTCATATTTTGAAGAATAGTAAAAAATACTAAATTTTAATTTTAAAAAAACTTATTTAATCAAAATAATTTATAGTGTTAAATTATACATTTTAGTGTTTTTAAAAGATATTTAGATTATGTTTTTATCCTTTAATATAATTTACTTCATTGGATGCAATTTCACATTTAATCTGGACATAAACAAGTGTCGATCTTTTGATATTTATTATTTCTTAAAAACACGCTTTTTGTTTCGATAACGGGAATTAATTTCAAATTAATTTCTGCCACTTTTGTGTTTTGAAATTTGAAAAAATGGATTCCATATTTGGAATCTGGAGGTCCAAATTGTGTAAATAGGTTACTTTTATTTTGAGACCTTATGAATATTTACTTCAGTAAATATTTTATTTACAATGGTTAAAGGGTAAATCTGGTAAATAAGGGTAAACAAATATTATTACAATAATATTAAATTACCCTAAAATGTGTCCTATTATTATTATTTGATACATTTCCAACCATGGTCATCCTTGGGTAGATTTTGGGACCCCATGGATCCACTTGATAGTGATAATGACACTTTATATTAATTAATTTAATGTAAAGAGAAAAATGACATAAACATATATCTTTTAGTAAAATAATTTTTACAAGGGGTTATGTAAGTTATATTTTCAACTATAAATATTCATTTGAAATCTAAAATTATTTCTTACAACATGGTATTTTTTTATAATTTTTAGACATAAAATAAATAAAATTATTTATGACACAATAATTATGTAGTGTTTACCACATTAAAGAATTATTTAAATAAATGAGATTACAAAAATTAAAAAAATATCCAAAACCTGTCCAATTATTATTGGATGATTTTATTTCTAACATTAGTCATCTTATCTTCGATGTTAATATGTTTTGGACCTTTATAAATAGAATATCATTATATAATAAAATAATATTTTCCAACATTCCTAAAGTTCCCTTCCACTCCCTTATAAAAATCTCACACCTATAAACCATTTCTCACACCTCTCAAGCCCATTGGCATGTACAAAATCTTCCCAATTAATCTCTCAACATCCCTATCTTCCTCTTAGAAGCCTTACCATAGGCAGAAGGCACTTCAAGGAATACATTTTGTTCAAATCGAAGGGATTTAACCAATTTAAAGGTAACATATCCTCTTATGTTCTTTTCTTATATTTTACTTCTCCAGCCCACTAAACTCTCTTTATTCCTTAATTTTATAACAAAACCAATATCCTAAATATACTAGGTTGTTTTTATGAGATTTATTTGAAATAAACTTACACAGAACTCCATCTAATGGGTATAAAACATAATGTTTCTGTAGATGGAAAACTACTGCCTCATAAAATAACGATTGTTAAATATTCTACTACCACCTCTTATGGTGGCCAATATTATGGAACTATATTTATATATGATATTTACGGTATTTATTTTATATATAATCTTATATAATTCTCTTTTAAAACATACCTTTTTTCTTTTCATTTAGTATATATACGATAAGTTCATTTGAAGAAGTGCGGACTACCTCCCCCTCAAAGTGATATGAATCGTTCATACTACACATGGGACGTATAGAGGATAGTGTTAATGAAGTTACGTAATGTATATAAAATATTATATTGTACTGGAATAATAATATACTTATGTATAATTTGGTCTTATTTCCTTTGAAAATAAAAAAAATTAAATGGTAGTAGCTATTGTATGTATGTGTGGATTACCGTCTCCACGAACAGGATGAGATTCATTCTCCATCGTAACCATTCATGGATAATTTTAATTCGATTATTAAAAAAAATATTTAAGAACATTATATCCTTCTTTATATGAATCTAATACATCCTATCCATAACAAACATGACCTACATAACAAAAAAATAAAGGAACACAAATCAGTTACACCTAAAACAATGATACTACTAAAATATTATAAACAACTAAATATTATAATATCATATATGATATCGTATTTAAGTATGTGGTTCTTGTATGATTTAATAACAATGATTTAAATATTACATAGGAGGTTAACGTACCCTCAACCAAGGAAAAGTACAAGGTAATGTTTAATTCCCCAATCTCATTATTATCCGAGATTGTTTATGTGTAGGTATTTTGTAGGAAATATTTATCATCCATGTCCATGTTTCATAAAAGAAATTTCAAAATAATTATTTTAATGTACTCTTTAAATAAAACAAAATTTTAATTTTTTTAAATATTTATTCTTATAAATCATTATCATTAATGACCATGTTTTCAAAATGGGTTTAAGGATTTATTTATATAGACATGAATGTTTGTAAATGTTAATTACTTTAAAATGTTTCAAAGTGGTATAGGACACTTTGATTCAAAAATATCTTTTAAATTTAATCCTTTGTAAATGTGTGACTTTTTAATGATTTCACAAAAATTGATATTTCTCTCCAAAAGTTTTATCGATCATTATCAACTATGTCACAATCATTTTTGGATATTATTCTTGATTGAAGTTGATTTATTATGATACAAATATTCCATATTTTATTAAAGGTTTTGTGAAATTTTTGACAGTGGATGTGTTATTTTTATACCATTCATAGATTATGGTTAATGTATTGACATTTTTTATACTGGTTTTAATACAAATATATATGTTATGTTTCAACCTTTTCATATGTGGAATGAATTTTATCTAGTAAGTGACGGGTGGAGCCCGTTATAGCCCCTCGATGCATCGGTAGGTCTCAAGATTCAATCTAGTGTCTTGGCACAAGGCCTTGAAAAAATATTATTTGTATTCTTGGAACTATGCCTTGACTATATTGTTATGATTTCCAACATTATGCATTCTATTATTATGAAATTATCTATTGATATTACATTTGATTATTCGACTTATAGAATATCCATGTGAATATGTAAATGGAATTATTTGATATATCATTTCCATATTTTTCTTATGTTTATGATTAAAAGGGTTTTTTTAGTTTTATACATTTCCTTAAATGTTTATGCTTATTTATAAAATTTTCCGCTATATTATTATCCTTAATCAGCATCTAAGATCACCCCTTTCTATGTTTTATTTTTCCCAGGATGCGAAGAAGAATATTATGACAGACCTGTAGGGCTTGTCTGAGGGATATGAATGTGTTTAATGGAGACAATGTTGTTGTTGTGTTTCATTTTATAATGTAATGTAACATTCTTGTATGTAATCTATTTTCTAAGACTGCTAAACTGATTGGTCCTTAGGGACATGATTCCTGGTAATCATGCCAATGTATTAAAATAATTCACCAACTCTGGGTAACTGGTGTCTGGGCGTTACATAAATTTAGAATATGGATGAAGAGATGTGAAGTTTATGAAAACTTGAAATTAAATTAATTCCTAGCTGAATATTTGTGTTATCCTTGTCCTAGAGAATCAATCTTTATAAAAAGTTTCACCACTGATGTTAATCAATAGAATGAGCTACCTATTTCATAAAAAATGGACAATGAAATTATAAACCATATAAAGAATGCATTCAACATTGCAAGAAAACAACATCAACATAAAAACATATTAGAACAACCAGTTGAGGGTGCTAAAAATAGTAACCAGACAAGTGATGTTTTTGGGACTATAGGACAACCCAATAAAGATTGTAACATATCATTGGATCCTCCTCTAGATTCTTTGGTGACTACTTTACGAGGGAACTTCACTGAGAAAAAAATTAATTTTGTGATTTAGTTGATGATGGAAATCAAGAGTTTCATGGTTCATGTTTGAAATATTCAAAATTTTATTTTATGCTAATGTTTTATCATATCAAATTACTATGTGGAATTAAAAATAAGGATATGTCCATGATATTGGAATTTTTATGTGGTCCATTTCCTGAATCTATGATCCCTAAGTCTATTTATGATATAAAAAATGTTTTAACATGCTTGGGGTGAATTATACAAAAAATACATGATTATCCCAATGATTTTATTCTTTATTGGGGGGGGGGATTAAAGAATACAGAATATAAAAAAATATTCTTCTTCTATATGGTAGTCAATGGGTGATGTTGGAAGTCTAAATTAACATAATAATATGAATAAGATAAAAAAAACTCACCTATAAAGGTTTTTCATCACTTCCGTTTGAATCTTTGATTTGCAATGATTATTCATGTCATTGAAAACCGCCAAGCACATGAAGTGAAATTCTATAGATAATAAAAATGATTGTTAATGTGACATCCAATAGATTCAAAATCATGGAATACAATTGAATTGTTACATCCAGAATTATCATATGATACTAGTAATGTGAAATTGGGATTCTCTGCTGATAGATTCAACCCATTTGGTGCTTTTAGAAAAAGTTATAGATATTTTTCAGTTGTTTTAATCCCTTATAATATATATCTGTGGATGTTTATTAAACAAACATATTTTATCCTTTATATGATTATTCCTGGATGAAAATTTATGGACAAGATATTGATGTATAATTGTATCCTCTAATAGAAGTATTGTAGGAATTATAGAGAAATGGTGTTGAGACACATGATGCCTCCTATAGGACAATTTTCAAAATGTAATATTCTCTAATGTGGACCATTAGTGAGTTTCCTAGACTTGGGAACTTATATTGTTGGAACACATACACATGTTTAGATTATCCTATTTTTAACCTTGATTTTGAGCCCAAACAGCTAACATTATGTAAAAAATGGTGCTTCTAATGTCATCAAATATTTCTCGATGCATCTCATAGATTTCCGTTGAATAAGTAAAAATTAAATGGATCTATAGATTTTAGACCACCTACAAAGTAGTTTAAAGGTTATGAAATATTGGCACAACAAGGAAATGTTGAAACAAAATTTTGGAAGTTTCATAATTTGAATGAAAGTGGGAAATTAGTTGATAGTGCATCGTCAAGTGAAATTGGAATGCATGAATGGAAGAAAAAAAATATATTTTCAAACTTAGGTATTGGGAATTTAATTTGTTGCAACATTATAATGATGTTATAAATATTGAGAAGAATTTTGGTGATAATTTGATCTTCAAATTTCATAATGACAATAAAAAATCGAAGGACCATCTCAATGCTTAGAATAATTTACAAAAAATGTACATAAAGAATGATATCTGGCTAGATTATAATGGAAAGAATGTTCTGGAAATTTTTGTAATGAAAAATAAGAATAATGATACATTACCTTGAATTTTAAAGAATGTGAAGGTATATGATGGGTATTAAAGTAACATATCAAGGTGTATCGACTAAAAACATCATAGGTTTCATGGATTAAAAACCTAGAATTCACATATTTTGTTACAACAGTTACTACCATTGTCATTGCGTATATTATTTCCAAAAAATGTTACTACAACCGTACTCTAATTTTGTACATTCTTTAGATAACTATGTGTGTACAATCTATAAATATCTAAGCCTGAGAACCTTCAGGAGAGATTTTTATTCATACATTGTGCAATGGAGGTGATTTTTACTCCATTTTTTACTTTCATGATGCTTTTAATTGTCCATTTGGTTGAGGAAACTAAATTTTAAGTCCCCATACATTATTTATGGATGTATCCAATTAATAGGTACTTTATTTATATTTTTTTATTCTTAAGTAAATAATTATTCGAACTTAATTAAATACATAGTTATCTTTTTTTAATTTTAATTCATATATATCTTGTCTATTCCAAGCCAGACATGAAAAACACATCTCAACATTAGATATATATTTATGAAGGATATTTAGAATAAGAGTTTATTACCTATTTTTATAGGTACTTGGATGATATTGTGACAAGATTCAATCAATTTGTAAGTGTTGACGACACATCAAATAAATATAAACATCATGGGGAATCAAAAATCCTTCATGTTGTTAGACAATCAGTTGGGAGGATCTCAAATGTTACACTGATAAAAATTGAATTGTTATAGTCCAATAGATATGTGATGATCAATAGTAAAGTTTCATACCCATTTATTGAAGAGATCAGGGAACAAACAAAGAGACGTATGAGAGGGAGAACATGAAATGAGAAATATATAACAAAATAAGCTAATAAAGATCTTCTATAATGGTTTTCATGACATGTAAGTTCATAAATATTACAGTAAATACAAAAATTAGTTTATCATGTATTTTGTAAATATATAATGTATATTACTCTTTTTAGATCATGAATATTGATACTTGGGATGAGTTTTCAGAAAATTTGATGTTTCTGTCTCGAGGTCCTCTATAATAGGCTAGAAAATTTTATTCTTCTAGTGTCAATGGATTTAAATTTCATACAGTTGATTTGGAAGTGGTTTTGAAAATGCAGAATAGTGCTATATTTAAAGTTTTCAAATATGGATACTATGTAAAATTGACTTATATTATAGAATTAAACTTCCACGGGTATTTTTTAGTTATTTTATTAAAATTCATGTAGGTCAAAATTACCAGAGGTATTAAAAGAGAATCCTTGTAAATTACTTTAGTGAACTTCTCTTGCTTGACAGATTTCGATGATCCTGAATTACATGATCTGTATATCTTCTCATCATAAGTGAAAATGGTATATTATGTGTAATATGTTATTCATTAAGGGTGGAGTGTTGTTGTTCACATAAAAAAAGATACATTTATGATATTGGTGATGAAGTGGAAGATTTTTTATCTGACATTGAATCCCATCAACAAAAAAAGACCCACATATTTTTCCATCATGATATTGAAAATATTAGTCTTGAAAGGTTGGATGAAGAAGATGAAGTAATGATGGAGCATTAAAATGATGTGATTGAAGGACAAAATGACTGTATATGTAGACATCCATTAATTTCTCATACACTTATATTACATGTGCGGTCATTCATTATCATAACTATTTTTTGTGTTAGTACTATGTATCTTTTATCATTTATAATATTTTCTGCATTACTTTTTTGAATTATATGTTTTAATGTTAATTTTTTTTCATTAAATGGTAGGAATTCCAAGGAATAATCATTTCACGGATCCCAGATGACTCTCAATTTATGTTCCCTTGACCACACTAGTATGCACTTTGCAATGAATGCCAATATTAAAATACTAACTACTATAGATGTATAGAGCATGGTCAAATCATATAGAGAATGGTCATAGACACCAGGAATGTTGTTTTGAAAGGATGTTCAGGAAAACAAGTTTTTATTGTGATTAAAAACTAAAAAGTTATAAAAACTAATTGAACATTTAAAAAGAACTATTTAAATTACCTAAAAATATATAAGTGAACTAAACTAAACTGTTGAATGAACTGATGGAGATGGAAGTGTCATAGTTGTGAAATCCATTCAGGTGCATGCAATGCCAATTATTTAATTACAACATTTGAATATGTTTTTATTAAATTTTCACTAGTTCCAAATTTAATTAAAATACTATCAGGCCTATTTCTCTAATGTTAGGAAGTATTCTAATTTTTACAAAAATGACCCATCATTTCGTTCTCTACCCTGAAAAATAATTTTCACATCATTGTAGCAATGAATCACATGTTTAAATACCATAACTCATTTCACATGAAGTCAAAGTATATACTTGTGTCGATTTTGCTCACATGATATTACTTATTAGGTATCAATCACACATTTTTGAAGGGGGATGCATGCAAAATATTGAATTTTCAATTAATATATATTTATCCGGAAGTCGTTCTTGTTCGATTTACAAATCTCTTATGCACGTGATTGATTTCCAAATAAAATAATTCTCTAATGTTCTACCTCCCATGATTACTTATTAGGTAGAACACGAATGGGAACCAAACCATGAAAAGAAACTCTGAATGAAAATTAATTCAAATGAAAAGATAATTAATTAAATAAAAATACTAATAAAAAATAATTAATACAAAATCAAACATGGAAATAAATTAAATTGATGTTCTTAAAATCGTATTCATCACATGTCATAGACAAAAAAAATTATCTCACCAAGAAGGGAACTGAATACCTAAAATAATAAATAGATATCATCGTGCTCATGTCATCACAGTTTTCACCGTAAGCCACCGACAACGATCACAAAATTATAATTGAAACTTCGCTGATCACCACAAAGTTGAAACAAACCATCAAGAACGTACGTCAACATGAAAAAAATCATATTTGTGTTCACTCTTTTCGTGCAATGTCAATATTCCAAAATCAAATATAATCCTTCAAATGTGATGGCATCAAACCCAGACCACTACTGGACAACCGGAATGGGGGAGGTTGGCGTAGATGATGGTGATGGTGGTCCGCTGTATCACAAGAGGGAGGTCTATGGGATGGTTATTACAACCTAGATGATGCAAAGTGAGGAGGGGTTGGTCAGCGTGGTGCGTACTTGGTGGATGGAGAAGATGGGCCATGGTTTTTGGTGTGGGGAAAGAAGAGAGGAACTCCTAGAATCTCCTACGACTTGGGTTCATATGAAGGATGTATAGGGAAATAGTGGAGGAAGAGAAGGGAAGTTGGAGGATGGGTGGGTGCATTGGATGAGGGGGTGGGTGGTCGGGAGGGGTATGAGGGAATAGGGGGCGGTGATGTTGGGGAGGGGAATTAGGGGAGAGGGGGTGATGTTGGGGAGGGGGAATGGGGGGATTGGGATGGGGAGACGAGGGTGTGACATTGGT
This sequence comes from Viscum album, assembly GCA_963277665.1. Classification (NCBI taxonomy): domain Eukaryota; kingdom Viridiplantae; phylum Streptophyta; class Magnoliopsida; order Santalales; family Viscaceae; genus Viscum; species Viscum album. The sequence continues at coordinate 2,018,408,999 of OY728128.1, read as the reverse complement.
GGGAGACATCTGCAAAACAAAAAATAAGTAGAACCAAAAATTATAATTCAAAATAATAAAATCAAATTATCTAAATATGTTAAAAAACTAAAATAATAATAATAATGTATGATCGGTGAACTATCCTTTGAAGGCTGCTATGGCCTGCCTTTCCGGCCTCTATGTGCGGTGTGTGTGTTTAATGTAACTATACCCCCAAACACCTCATATATTCATATATATAAGAAAATGTGATTCTAATATAGAAAATTAATATATATACTAATAAATGATAATAAAATAATAATAAAACTGAAGTTAGTGAAACTAATAATAATAAAATATTGAGTTAAATATAATAAAAACAATTAATATAACTAAATAAATACTGAATTACCAATATTAGTAAATAAATTATCTAAAAACTATAAAAATATAAAAAATACTATAAAACTACAAAATCAACCTAAAAACACTAATGTTGTTAGAAAAATAATTAAAACTAAACTAGAAAATTATCAAAAATATTATTGAAATTTATTTTCACCAAATCCCATACACTTAATGTTAGAACCCAGATCATCATTTTCGGTATGGATCTATCTGTGAGTTGTTTTCAAGGAAAAAAATTTCTAAGTACACGTCCTATTTTTCTGAGTACATGTCATGTACCCTATTACTACGTACAACTATGTCTTGGGTGTGTAAAGGCTAAGACAGGGATGTGTGGGGTGACGTGGCAGACCAAAAATGTTGGGGGCCGGTTGAGTAAAATACATGGAAAGTTCATTAACAGTACACACAATGTGATTTTTTTTATTTTATATATTGGAATAGGGTCGTGGCTAACCCTCATATTTGTCTTCTTCTGGTCATTCCTCGCAAAGGAGCATAAGGAATCACTTATTCTTCTCTGACCCACTGATCTGTCATCCATTCTCCAAATCAAACACTGAAAGTTGTGTTGAAATATCCTCGGTTAGTTCTTCCTTCCTATTGAGCCCTTTTCCCAAAATATTTATTGTTCAAGAGTTAATTTATGTTAAACATGTTTGACATTTTTGTATATCTACGTCATTCTAAGCTGACTCAAGGGATGAATCCAGAGTATATAGATCGTACATTGTCGAGGTTGGTGGTTTTTTTTCCATTCATAGTTTTTATTTGAGTTTTATATTCCAACTTTCCAATTACCCATGCTTTGGATATTTCGAGTTAGGGAAATTGTACCATGTTTTATCTTCCTTAAAATTATTGTTGGATTAAGGGTTTTTTTATGTGATATTATGTAAAATTTCATGTCTATGTAACAACCCATGAGTGTGTTTCCTTGTTTGAATGTTTAGAGCAGTTTGGTCCAAGTTTCCTATGAGGCCAACCTTGATTCCTTACCTTTCCTGATAGGATGGAACTGATTGTCTTTTACTACTTGTTAAATGTTTGTGGTTTGATATAGTATATAAAAGATTGAATTACATGGGGATATGAGAACTGGGTGTAGTTAGACCGTAGGGGGAATTGACATTGAGTTTTTCCTCAGAGAGCCTGTTATGTTTCACGCTACGAGACCACAGGGGGGATTGACTGTGAGTGCTCCCTCAGAGTGTCTATAGTTTACGTTACGAGACCACATGGGAATTGATTTTGAGTGCTTCTCGAGAGAGTATGTAGTTATTGTTGGAGGACCATAGGGGGGACTGATGGTGAGTGCTTCCTCAGAGTGTTTTTTCCTTTTAATTTCATTACTTGGAAAGAGGGGTTAGACTGTGTGAGATACTAAGAGGGTTAACGTAAATATTGAATTTTTTGTGACGCATCTACATGCCAAATCACAAGCTCGTATTCCATCCCACTTGGTAGTCTTCTGAGATACCTACTATTGGTATGTACTTGGATAAATGTTGAACAGTAGATGCTAATGAATGCAAATGGAAACTATATGATTGTTTACATTTTTGTACTCATAGTTTCTTTGGTTCATTCCATTATTACCTCCTATATATACTCACTGATAGTTTGTCACATATCTAGTGGTGGTTTCCTATAAGGATTCATCTCACACCCTCTTTGGGTCATGTTTTTGGATTCAAACAGATTATATGGTTGTAGGTATAGATAAGTGAAATCACCCTTATACTTCAGGTACATGATTGTTGTAGATTTGGAGAGAATGGGACCAAGATGATGCTTGCGATGCTATTGGAGTTTACTTGTTTTATATTTTACATTGTATTAGTACTGTATTTCCAGTATTTTGACTTGTTTGTATGTTTTCCTAGTCATATGGGCCATGAATCATTTATATAAGTGCTCAAATTGTATATTTACTATCAGTCATCCACTATTTAGGAAGCCTCTGGCATTTAGGGAAATGTTCTTGAGGCCTTGTTACCAACAGGGTACGAGGCATCTTTGGGTGGCACCCAGATCCGGGAGGTGAAAAAGTGGTATCAGAGTAGTTTGTTTTCTTCATTTTCATACTGTTTGGATCCTATAAACATGGATAAGAAGGAATCTGTAGTTGGTAATAAGTTGTTCCGAGGAGTATTCTACCCTTGTAAGGGTAAAAGCCAATATACATCAAATATTGCAATTTTTTGTTTTGAAATTATTACAGTTGATTTGATTTCACCATTGGGTGATTCACATTATTTGTGCTGTTATTATTGATATAATTGAGGTTCTATTTCTATTAAACCCAATTAAATGAGGGTATACCATCTCATGAATCATATATGTACTTTCTATATATCACATGTCATGCATTCTTGTCATGCCATTTAGGGTGCATTAATGATTGCATGTTGTTGTGATAGATTTTGTGCTAAATATGTATGTTGTTATGATAGATTTCATGATAAAATACATACTATTCTGATAGGGTATTTGAATATGTAATGTTTAATTTTTATGGAATCCAAACTTTGGTTCTCCAGGTGTTGTGGGCCCTCTAGGGTCAGAATTTTGTAGATAAAGTGTGAACTTTAGTTGAATTTTGTCATGTTAGGATATAAATATCTATGAAAAACATTGATTCTTGGGAGTATGTTCTCTCATGGGTCGGAATTTTCCATTACATGGGAAAAAATTAAGTTTTTAAGGGTTTTGGAGAAATTTTAGAGGCCTACTATCTGAAAACCCAGACAATATGGCGTGTGTTGTTATGAACACACGCCATGTGTTCTGATGTTCTGGAATGAACACATTTTCAAATGTACACACCATGTATTGTATGTACACATCGTGTAGTCTTTAACTGGGTGACAGACCTTCTAGGAAGAGACACTGGGTTGGGAAATGTTTGGTGAAACACGTTGTGTACTGGGAGTACATACCATGTTTTATAAACCATGTATCTGGTCATGTGACTAACGACTTGGGTGGATGAACCTTGGGTTGTACATATTGTGTCATGTTCTTAAATGTCGTGTATCGTCGACTGTGTCTCTGACTGTGTGACTAACGACACAGGTGATTAAAACATAAGTGGTACACAACATGTGTATGGTGAACATGCCATGTAGTTTTACCCAAGAGAGAACTGTGTGGTTTATCCATCTAGAAGAATATGGGAAAGAGAGAAAATTCAAGTACACACTGTCTCTTTATGAGGACCATGCCATGTGTAGGGGTGTTCCAAGACCAGTTTTTGAAGTGGTACACACCATGTTAAAAGATAAAGGCGACACGTCATGTGGGGGTCATATGCACTTTATATCCATGTTTTAAAAAACATGAATTTTTTATTTCTACTATTCCTTTCTTACACTTCTATGTTTTAGTCCTTGATAATCTTGAACTGAGGTGTGCACTAGACCTTGTAGATCCATGCCACCGAGACGTCCTCAGGTTGTACACCATATATAGGGAAATGATCAGACACCCAAAATGGTTGATCAGGGACTACCAGAAGATCCTCCCCTCATGCTCGTCTTGGATCCAGTGGTTATACCGAAAATAGGTTCGAATGAAAAGTTCCGATAAGTCTTCATGAGGTTTATGAAAACCTTACAGGGAGCACTGCATCATGCCCCGACTATGCTAGAGGGTTACACGAGTTTTTCAGAAGTAGCATCCTCCCACTTTCTCAGGTGATGGAGGACCTCAGCCTGTAGAGTCATGGTTAGAATCCATGCAGTCTATCTTCAAGCATCTTGAGACACCTCTAAAGAGGAGGGTGAATCTTGCTTCATACATGTACGCGATTCCACCAAGAGATAGTGGGATTTTGTCTTACTGGTAGGGCTCCAACAAGTTATGGATTGGGATGATTTCCAGCGGATCTTATATGACTATTTCTACCCAATGACCTGGAGATCCAATCGAGATGGAGATTTCATAGGTCATGAACACGGTACTCTTTAATTCATGGATTATTCTTCTCACTTTACAGAGTTTAAGTGATTCACACCCTTTCGGGGGTGATGAGCTATTTCTTTCAAGGAAGTTTGGGGATGGTCTGTGACCTGACATCTGATCCCAAGTGAGCATCTTTAGGATGACTTCCATATCTTCTATATTCAACCATACACTGATAACTAATCATAATCTGGGGGATTTTGGAGCTGTGATCTAGGGAAGTTCGGTGTCTAGAGTTGGTACTACTCTGACAAATATCAAGAAGCATTGCAGGGAGTCTAAGCGCAGTGATCCGAATAGATGATATACCCCATCAGGTTTTAAGGTGGTATGCTACCAGTGTGAAATGAATGGGAATACTAGACCTCAGTTCCTGAGATACCTAGTCGAGTACCAATGTTGCAGTAATACGGTCCATCTTCAGACTTTTTCTAGTTTTCTCACCAGCAGCTAGTGATAGGAGTTCATTTATGACTCCACATTTGGGAGTATGAACACCAGTTTCTCCTCAGTTTGGGAACTGTAGTTTGTCAGGACGTTCAAGACGAGGAGGTGGTCATGGCCATGGTAGTCAGGCTTTAGGGTTTCATCAATCATAGGGTGGATAATATCAGGGAAGTCAGTAAGGGTCACAGGGCCGCAGTACAGGTCATAATTTTTTAGTGGAGCAAACCCAACAGGAATAGGGTCACTGAACCTCTATATTTAGAGGTATGATTCTATTTTTCCTCATATTTTTCTTCTTCTCTTTTTGATAAATGGTATTCCCATTGTTTTATATATGTTTCTATTGTGGAGAAGCTCAGGATCTGTGTCTTTACTTATGAGAATGTTATGATGCTAGACACTATGTTGGGGTTTAGAACGGCTAGTGTACGTCAGTACAGGAAGATTGTTCTTGATGTTAGTGGGTATCACTTCTAATGGGACCTCTATATATTAAATATGAAATGAATTGATGTCATTCCTAGGATGGAACATTTATTATTCTTCTAATCCTTTGCTGAATGCTATCATCGTATGGTGAGTTTCATGTCACTATAGGGAGGGTCTTTTCTCCACAAAGGATAATGGGATGTTAAGGCGAGAAGATTGGGACCCAAGCATCTTGGGTTAAGAAGAATTATAGCCCATATTGTTTGTTTATATTTGGATGACCATGGGACTTCACAGAAGGACATTTCTCTAGTATTGGATGATTTCAAAGATGTACTTATAGATGAATTCTTAGGTTTACCTCTAAAGAGAGATGTATATTTCTCTATTGAGATTGTACCAGGAGCGATACTGGTGTCCATTCCGTCTTATTGTATAGATACACCAGAGTTATGTGAGCTCAAGATGTAGTTGGAAGATTTACAGGCAATGGGTTTCATCCGACCCAGAACTTCCCTTTGGGGTTTGCCTATCCATTTTTCGAAGAAGGGGGATGGTACCATCAAACATTGCGTGGTCTATCAAAAGTTGAACCAGTTGATATTTAAGAACTGATATCCATTATCGAGGATTGATTATCACTTTTATACTCTTCGAGGAGCCTGGGTGTTCATGATGATTGACTTGAGATCCTATTATCATTATTTTCCCATTAGACCATCAGATATACCTTATATAAACTTTCAGTGTGGGTATGGCCTATATGAGTATGTGGTTATGCCATTTGGTATCCCGAACGCACCATAAGTTTTCATGGAACTGATGAACCCCATGTTCTATCCTTACATTGACACTTTTTTGGTTGTTTTCATGGACTATATCTTATTTTACTCTCACACTCAACGTGACCATGCTACCCATATTTAAATTGTTTAGAGTAAACTAAGTGAGAATTAGTTATCAGCTAAGATATCAAAATGTGACTTTTGGATGGACTAGAATCACTTCTTGGGAAATGTTATCTCAGAGATAGAAGTATCAGTGGACCCATATAAAGTTAGAACTATAGTTTCCTAGGAGAAGTTGAAAAATATTTTTCAGGTATGGAGTTTTCTAGGTATGGATGGTTACTACATGTGCTTTATATAAGAATTTTCATTCTTATCAGCGCCACTGACAGGCCTGACTAAGAAGGATGTGAAGTACTTGTGGTCAGAATCCTAAGATTCAGCCTTTCTAGAGCTGAAAGGGAGGTTGACATCAGCACTGATACTTGCCTCTCTAGATCCAAGAAATAGTTACACAGTTTACTGTGATGCATCAATTATCGGGCTAAGAGTTGTGCATATGTAAGGTGAAGGATTCGTTACGTACGGGTCTTGGCAGTTGAGGCCACATGAGAGGAATTAAACGACATATGATCTCGAGTTATCTATAGTTTTGAATGATTTACATTTTTGAAGACATTATCTATTGGGAGATAATTTTGTGGTTTTCACCAACCACAAAAGTCTCAAGTATATCTTTACTCAGCGTGATCTGAATTTGAGACAGCGAATGTGGGTTGAATACCTTCAGACTTTTGACATTGTGCTTTCTTAAATGACTAGAAAAGGAAATGCAGTGGATGATGTGTTAAGAAGGAGGTCTCAGATACATGCATTTTTGAAGGCAAACAGTGAGTGGAAGCTTATGTATCTCTTCTTTGAGATGTATTTGGATGGTCCTAATAGACAGGGGAAGACATTTCTTTCTTCTTTAGTTGTTACCACTACTCTACTAGATCATATGCGAATGAGGGATCTATCAAATTATGAAGGCCTAGTCCTAAAGAAGAGTGTGTTAGGAGAGGACCCTACTCCTGGGTGGATTGTAGGTGAGGATGAGATATTTCACTTTCATGGATGTGTATGGGTGTCAGTAGATATACGCGAAGATCTGATGTGGTATTTTCATTCCTCTACATGGGAATTTCATTCTGGTGTCACCAAAATGTATCGTGATATACACCATCATTATTTGTGGCTAGGTATGAAGAGATGTGATACGGGTTTTTTGATGAGATGCTCCCCCTATCAGCAGGTGAAGGTGAAGCATTATTAACAAGTAGGACAGTTGCAGTAGTTACCCATTCCTAAGTGGAGGTGGAATGATGTCGCGATGGATTTTGTAACGGGGTTACCGAGGTCACCTTGTGGGAATGTTGCAGATTGGTTTTTCATTTATAGACTCATGAAGGATTCACACTTCTTACTGATCAAGGATACCTTCAGTTTTGATGATCCGGTAAGGTTGTACATCCTAGAGATTGTACGTTTTCATGGAGTTTTCTGCACTATCATTTCAGGCAGACACGTCTGTTTTACTTGTCGTGGCTGGTAGGGACTAGAAGGGGATTCAGGTACACAGGTACTTCAGAGTACAACATACCATACCTAGACATATGGATACTCCGAGCACATGATTCATGTGTTGGAGGACATGTTTCGAGTATGATTTATGGATTTTGATGGTTCTTGGGAGAGACACATACTCCTAGTAGATTTTTCCTACAATAATATTTTTCTTGTGACAATTCAGATGAAACCTTTTGATTCTTTGTACAGTAGGCCATGTCGATCACCCCTATGATGGCTGGCGGTAGGAGAGTCGGCTGTGATGGGACCTCATCTTGTCCAGGAGACTGCGGAGCTGGCAGAGTTGATTTGGAAGAGGTTGGAAACTGCAAAGTCTCCCCAAAAATCTTATTCTGATTGACGAAGATGAAATGTGGAGTTCGAGGCAAGAGATCTGGTTTTCTTGCATGTCACACTAGGGTTGGAACACTTGAGGATTAGGATACAGGTAAATCCTTCACTCAGATATGTCGGTCTGTTTGAGGTTTAGGAGAGAGTTGGTCCAGTTTCCTATCGGTTGCAGTTACCTCAGAGGTACTATTCTATGCACAGCGTCTTCCATGTTTCTCACCAACAACGTTACTTTTCAGACCCATATAATGTTTTTCAACCCAAGGAGGTTGAGTTGGGGGTGGATGAATCCTATGAGGAGCACCCTATTCAGATTGTTTATTGCATCACGAAGGTTCTATGTGGTTGGTATGTTCCTCTGGTATAGGTGCTATGGTAGCATGGGTGAGTACAGGATGAGACTCGTGAGAGGGAGACCGATGTGAAATCGTACTGGCCGAAGCTGTATGAGGAATCATCTTCCCCACCTAGTTTGGGAAATTCGGGGATGAATTTATTTAAGGTGTGATGTTTTTAAGAACATCGATCTTTATTTCAGGTATGGATTATCTTTGGGGTTTTTTAGGGAAAAAGGAAGAAATTTAAAATTTCTAACTACACATCATGTACTTCTGAGTACATGTTGTGTACCCTGTTACCATGTACATCCATGTCATAGCATGTAATGACCTAGAAATGGTCATGTGGGGTGACGTGGAAGACCGCTAATACTAGGTTCGGTTGAGGAAAATACACAGTGTGTTCATTAATACTACATGTTGTGTACTTTTCCTTTTATTTGACATATCGGATTGGGGTCACATCTAACCCACATATTCATCTTCTTCTCATCGTGCCTTGTGATGGAGTGCACAAAATTTCTAATTCTTCTACAAGCCACCAATTGGTCATCCATTCTCCGAATCAAACATTGGAAATTGTGTTGGAATAACCTCAGTGAGATATTCTTTCTCCATGATCCCTTTTCCCTAATTCTTCCTCATTCAAGAGTTATTCTAGGTTTATTTTTTTTGATTTTTTTTGTAGATCTACATCATTCTAGGCCGACTCAAGGACCAATGTTAGAGTATATGGATCATATATCATTGAGGTAGGTGTTTTTTTCCATTTGTAGTTTTTATTTGAGTTTTATATTCCAATTTACCAATTACCCATGCTTCAGGTATTTTGGGTTAAGGAATTTGAACCCAGTTTTATCCGCCTTAGAATGATTTTTGGATTTAGGGTTTGTTGAAGAAATATTATGTAAAATTGAATGTTTAGATAATAACCCATTGGTGTGTTTCCTTATTTTAATTTTTATGGATATTTGGTCCAAGTTTCTTATGAGTTAGACCTTGTTTCCTGGCCTTTCTTGATAGGATGAAACTGATGGTCTTTTACTACTTGTTAAATTCTTTTGGTAAGAATTGGAATTTTTAAGGCATGTATTAGTGATATTACGCTGGGATATTTTATATCGTATATAAATGATTGAATTACATAGGTCTATGAGAACCTGTTGTTTTTATACGACATGGGTAATTGATGTTGAGTGCGTCCTCATAGTGTCTTTAATATTTCATGCAATGGGGCCACATATGGGATTGATAGTGAGTGATCTCTCAGAGTGTCTATAGTTTACATTACGAGACCACATGGGGAATTGACATTAACTTCTTCCCTAGAGAGTCTATAGTTATTGTGGAAAGACAATAGGGGGAATTGACGATGGGTTCTTCCTAAGAGAGTCTTTGACTTTTATTACATTACATAGTTAGAGGGGTTAGACTGTGTGAGCTACCAAGAGGAGTAATTTAAATATTGAGTATTTTTTGATGCATCTTCCAAGACAAATAACAAGATTGGATTTGGTACTTCTAGGTACTCTTATGAGATAACTTCTTGTGATACTTACTTGAATAAATGTTGAATAGTAGATGCTAATGAATGTAAATAGAGACTATAGGATTTTTTAATTTTGTGTACTTCTTGTTTCTTTTCTCCATTTCCATTATTATATGCTATATATACTCACTGATAATTAGGAATGGATCTTATGGTGGTTTCCTACTAGGATTCACCTCCCACCCTGTTTGGGTCATGTTTATAGACCCAAACTTATTATATGGTTGAATGTATAGATCAGGGGAAGCGCCTTCTACTTTTGGTACATGATTACTATGGAGATGGAGAGAGTGGGACCAAGCTAAGGCTTGTGATGCTATTGGATTTTACTTTTTTTGTTTTTTACTTTTCCTTAGTATTGTATTTCCAGTATTGTGACTTGTTTGGCTGTTTTCCTAGTCATAAGTTTCATGAATCATTTATATAAGTGCTCTAGTTGTTTATTTACTAACATTCTTCCGTTGTTTACATATTGTATGGAATTATGGATTTCGTTGTTGGTTATTATTTACTATTCCATTATTTTACTCTATAAATGAGGGAATAGTTTCCCCACTATCACATGAGGGCCCTCGCTACTAGCTGGTATCCTCAAGCATTTTGGGAAATGCGCTTGAGGATATGTGACCAACTAGGTACGAGGCACCATTGGGTGGAACCCTAATCTGGTAAGACAAAATTAATCTTTTAAACTCCTCGAAAAAAAAATCAGAAAGAATACACAAGTGGATCCTTATTAAATTAAAAGAATTAAAATTAAAAGTTCAAAAAAATTAATCCATTTTACTCAAAAAATATCATTCTACCTTTAAAATTCCAATTTTCAAAAATTGTTTCCCTTCCACTCAAATTATTTCTATATAAAGTACCTACACTCGTGTATCATGTGACCTACCTCACTATCACTCTCATCACTCAAATAATATGATTTTTTTCAATTCTCTTACACATGAAATATTAACATAAGATTTCCATGAATTTCACATCTCCCCTAGTGGAAAAAAATAACACATAAATATCGAGGTGTTTATATTATGTTCAAATGACTCTAAGGCTGTCGGATGGTTGGTCATACAAAAATAAATAACTTTTTTGTAGAAAAGAGGGTTGAATCATGAAATAAATGCATGATAAGTTTCAATCCAAATTACTCCCTCAAACTCTCTCTCCCCCACACATAAAACATTTTCCCCCAATGTATATGAAACTCTAATACCGCTCTAAAATATTTCATTTTTTTCATTATTTACTTTATATTTTTGTAGAGATACAACTGACTCAAATAATATGGGTAGAAAAAGCTGTTGAGTATCAACTCTAATCCCCATGAAATTTATGTAATAAAAAATCCCAAAGAAATGTACACAAGTAGCACATACACTGTAGCATCTCAATGAAATTATTTCAGATAGAAAACTCTCTGGATTCTAGTGTAATGATCCATAACTTTTATAGGTATCTCATAAGGAGAGGCTTAGCACATAATTACCATATATTTACAAAATATTTGAACCAAAACGATTCTATATTACAATAGAAAGATACATGTAATGAATGTGGATATTGTGGAATGTCATACATATAATTATAAAGGGATAATGGTGATCCATGTGCATCAAATGACTCATTGTCCCACAAATAACCCTCTCCATAAATAAATATCCCTCCACACTTAGATTGAAAATCATTAAGTAGAAAATTCAATAAATAATTAAGGAAGGGTATCAGTTGTGGGATCATCCTAAAAAGTTTTCTTCATGGCCGATAAGGTCTAGAAAATGGAAAAAATGTATGGGTGGCTTAGTGGGTCAAAGGGTATAAATTTAAACAAATACCTCAGTCATTTCAGTGCAACTTTCAAAATTCTTATCACTTCAACGGAAAAACATGGCATGGTTTAGAATACATAACATGATAAAGATTCCATAAGGAAAAATAAACACTTGATATGATATAAAAATGGGCTATAATTTTCATGGTTACAGTAAATATAATGTTGTAAAACATCGATAAGCATGAGTGAAAGTAAGTGTCTCAAAAATATAAATGTTTCCAAAAAACATTTTCAAAGAATAGAATAATATCAACAATCATTTAAATTAGAGTATCAAGAATCAAAGAATTCCAAATAATAATCTTTTTCTCAAACATCCCAGAGATACAAAGGGAATGTTCCCAACTACGTTATAATAAACATTTAATGGTTTTCATGTGGGTTCAATAAATGATAGGAATTTTATTTTTTTCATATTTTTTAATTTTTGTATTAAATTATCAAGGTGTTTTTTGAAGAATAAAATATGATAGAAAATAAAAATAGTTCCTTCTATAAGTGAAAATAGACATGGAAAGGTTGGATGTATCTGATGACGCTCCAAAAACGAGGTACCTGTAAAATATACACATAGAAAAAAACATAGCAACATCATATCGAAGAATATTACACCATAATCAAAATAATTTGGATGATAAAAATATTTATGATGAATGTTAAACTTTGATATAATGATAAAAGAATACAGATTGTGATAAATGCATGCCATTTTATTAACTAAAAAACTAAATGAAATGAAACTAAATACAGTGAATTTAAAACAAACAAATGATGGGTTGACTCCCATTGAGAACTATTTTTACTTCATCTTCAGCCAGATGTTGTTGAAACTCCAGCAGGATCAATTAGAAATGTAAACCATGAATCTTATTCTTTATCAGTGGTAGTGTGGAATACATTCATTGAAAAATAAATTATCATACAAGATGCACAATATCTGAATGGAAAATTGTTAGAAAAATGGATGGGTGCAATGGAATGAAAATATCAAAGATCATAAGGGAATGAATATACCTGGTCTGAAAAAGGAAGCATTGAATAACTGAAATTTGTGGAAATTAAATCATCATGATGATCAAGAACATTATATTCTTGAATTAACACAAGGGAAGAAATGCCATTACCAGAATCTTTTAGTGGTCAGTTTATATCCATCCCATTCTTGAATTCATTATCTGGTTTGATGATGTCTCCCAATTCATTTTCACCACCAACCCCTAGCATGTAAAAATCCACTGGTTTCCAACTCAATTCATGCTCTACGATTTCATTTTTTTACTAAGGTCAAGATAACATCTAGAATCTGTGGGTATTCCAAGTGAAGTGTTTTTAACATTGATGCATGGGGTGGGTGTGGTGGGTGTACTTGGAGAAAGTGAATAAATATTTTCAAGAATGATAATTTTTTCAAAAGTATCTTCTATACTTTCCTTGTCATATTTCTCCATTGACATATGTGTCACCATAAACTCAGGATCCTCTATGAAATATCTTTCTTCCATTATTTCCAAGAAATTATGAGTTTCCTCCACTACCAACATAGATTGATTTCCTAAATCTATAAATTTTTCATATGTCCCTATTTTTCATATGGTTTTAGTATCATAGACATTTTCGGAAAGAGGTGATTCAATTTAATTTTAAGTGACATCCACTTATGTGTGAAAAGTCATGGTTTCTTGGCTCAATTCTTACTCTATGATGGTAAATAATGGTCCTAGTTCAATACCTTCTTCTTACTTCAATGGAGTAGTTCAATAGAAAATGAATGTATCCTTTTTATCCTTGGGATGGATGGGTTTTTACCTCAGAGAATAAGGACATGAAATAACATTTTATAAGGAACCATTATATTCAATGGTGTAAAAGACTAAGCTCTCATATTCTTGAAATGTGATTAGATTGGGTGAATTAATTTTTGATGAAGAGGATACATCAATGGTATGACAGGAAGAAGGATTTATCAACATAGTATCATCATCAGAATGAGGAAATTTATGTTGTTCAATTGGAACCTCTACTGCACTTTCCTCAAGAAATTTGTTTTGAATTAGATTATCAAGTGGTAGTTAGAGAACTAGTTAATAATGATGTTTCATTTGATTTTATAATTTCGTTAATTTATTTTAAATAAATTTTTTTAGGAACGAAAAATCACATTACATTCATCTTGACGTTAAAAGCTCTGATTCGCCTCAGTGATAGGAGAAACCAACATGCGTCCAATTATTGAATCATTTGTTTCACATGAATTATCGAGTTATAAATTTTCTATAATGAAATAACATTGAGAATGATCAAATGGTGGGTAAGAATTAGATGTAAAATATGGTGAATTATTCTCACATGGATCATGTCATGGGATTAAATTATATCATTATAATAAAAAGGATTACCAGTAGAGATCATGTATGATGAATCATTATATATAATATAATGAGGTGTGACTATGTAGGAAGGGTTTTGATTGTAGTTTAATGTAGTTAAACACACCATTTTGACATTCTGTGTGTCTTAAAATTACCTGCAACAGAAAATTACGAGAGTCATAAATTCAACGTTTTTATTTTTTGTTAGGTTTTTTAGTTTTTTATTTATTGACCTAAATCACTCTTTTAAAGGAACTCATAATGCTACAACTTTTCCCGGTAATAGTTACATAAATTTGGTATTTCATTCATAGTTCTTGAAAATTTATTAACCTAATAACTACTATAGAAGCAGTGAGAAGGGTCAAACCATAGAGAGAATCTTTTTAGACACTAGGAATATCTTTTTGGAAGGATGTTTGGGCAGACATGTTGTTAATGTGACTAAAAACTAAAGAGTTATAAAAACTAAATGACTATTTGTAAATAAATATTTAAAATAACTAAAATTATTGAAGTAAAAAAACATAATTTTTAAAAAACTTGCAGTGATGGGAGGGTCATAATTGTGAAGTCCATTCACGTGTATACAAAGCCAATTATTTAATTCCCACATATAATTATTTACTCATTCAATTATCTCAGGCTCAAAATTTAATCAAAATACAATCAGGTCTCATTCACTGATGTAATACTGTATTCTAATTTTTTCACAAATCATCCATCATTTCATTATCTATCTTGATGAAAAATTTTCATGTCATTGTAGCAATAAATCACATGGTAAAATATCACAACATGTTTCATAGAAAGTCAAAGTATCTACTTATATTGAGTTTTCTCGCATGAGATTACTTATTAGGTATAACTCATGAACGTTTTAAGGGGGATGCACCCAAAATATTAATTTTTTAATTAATATATTTATTTACCTGGAAGTCACTTACTTTTGTTTTTTGATTCTCTCTAATGAGTGATTGATTTTCGAACAAATAAATTCTCTAATGATCTCTCACATGTGATTACTTATTAGGTATCACATTAATGAGAACCAAAGATTGTGTGAAGACTCCGAATGAAAAATAATCCCTTATAAAATATAATTAATTAAATAAAAATTTAAATACAAAAATAATTAACTGCAAATCATAGATGAAAATTAATTAAAGGCATGATGTTATAGTCAAATTCATCGTAACTCTGACTCAAAAAAAATTATCCCTCCATTATGACTACACAAGACGTAAAATAATATGAAGATATCACCATGCTCAGGTCATCATAGTTGTCACTGAAATCTACCATCAAAGATCACAAAATAATAACCAAAACTCTGTTGATCACCATAATGTTAACCCAAACCATCGAGAACATATGTCAACAAGTGAAAAATAATCAGATTAGTGTTCTATATAGTTGTGCAATGTCGATCTTCTGAAATCATATAGAATAATTCACATGCGATGACGTCAAATCCAAACTGGGGCTGCACACCCAGAATAGAGGATTTCAGCATAGATGATGGTAATGGTGGTCTCCTCCAGCAGAAGTGGGGGCTCGTGTGAGGGGTATTTCCTCCTAGATGATGGACAATGAGGAGGGGTCATCTTTTGTGGTGTGTTCCTATAAAATGGTGAATATGGGTTGTTTCTTGCTAGTGTGTGGTAGGAAGAGAATAGTGTTTGATGGCTATTCTTCAGATGAAGGATGGAAGGGGGCAGTGGAAAGGGAAAGGGGAGGGGGTGGGGTGTTGGGGAGGGGGAGAGGAAAGATGGGGTGGTGACATTAGGGAGGTGGATGAGGGGAGATGGGTGACATTAGGGAGGGGGAGAGTGAAATCCAACTGAAACAAAAAAGAAGTAGAAATAGAAATTCAAATTCAAAATAAAAAATATATAATTTTCTAAATATGATAAAAAAATAAAAAAATGTAATATTAATAATGGAATTATACATATAATAAACTAATTAACTATAAACTAAAATAATTAAAAGTAAATGTTATAAAAGTGAAAATAAATAAATTTGTATGAACATGTAATTAAACACCCTAAAATATAGATATAATAATACTATGGAAATAATATTACTACTATTAAATATTAATGTAATAAAAATAATAAACTAATAATTAAAAATTACTTTTATTAATACTAGAAATATATAAAAGAAGAAAATATGATACTAATATAGAAAATTAATATATATAATAATAAATGTTAATAAAATAATAATAAACCTAATGTTAGCGAAACTAATAATAATAAAATATAGTGTAAATGTATTATAAAAAATGAATATAACTAACAAAAATACTAAATTACAAATATTAGTATATAAATTAACTAATAATTATCAAAATATCTAAGACATCCTCTATCCCCCCCCACTACAGTGTCTCTCGCACCTTCTATTTTTTCAGCGTATGCACACCCTCCTTCTTCATCCCATCAGTATCTAAGATAGTGCCTCCCCATTCATCAGGTTCAGCAGTGAGGGAATAGGCTTCTATTTTTCTTCATTATGAGGATATTGGAGGGTGATAGTTATTGGTACATGTTTTAATGTGAATAATGTTATTAATATTTTTCTATAATACTTACTATTTTTTCATAAAAGATACAAACAATGTTACTAAAGAGAGAAATATGAACAATTCATATGTATGGAATCTGAATAGAATGAAGATAGATGTCCCATTTGACTGTTATGGGGTCCCAACAGATGATGTCATGGGATTATTTGGCCAAATTCTTGGCCAACTGGCGGTGTAGCTGGTTATCCTTCCCATTACTTTTACAGATTGGTGGCATGTTCCTTAATATAGGAAAAATTATGTATTTGATTCCTAGATAAAGGTAATTTAAAACATTATGGTGTAATATATTTTCATTATGTTATTAAATTATAATATTTTAAAATTGAATCTCTTTGTACAGATGTTATTCCACTTTACCGATGCAGGTCTCATCACACGAAAGTGAACATTGAAAATTTTGGCTAAGGAATGGAATGTTATTAAATGGAGATTTTAGAATGAATTCAAAAATACTTCATCTACCACTCATAATCTATATGATAAGGTAGCTGAAGGGGTACCTTAAGATGAATGGAATTTTCTATTGATAGTCATCGTCATGAGAAGCACGTGTTATTGAAATATATTTTATTATATTAATCACAATTTAAATATATACATACATATGAAACGGAGATAAAATTACATACATTAATATTAACCAATATGTTATTTACTTCAAGATGTTTCAAGGAAAAATTTATCAAGTCAAGATAAAAAATATCATCCCCCTCACTATCGGGTCAAAGAGTTTTTCTAGAAACAGATTGACTCTGGTAATATTTTCATTAGTTAAAATATTTATAAGAGAAAATTATCTATTTCATATACTAGCATGTTGATTTTTATTTTTTTCATTAATTTAAATAATTTAGGGCACTAACTCTCCCGAATGGAAAATTGTTTGGATGTTCATACAAAATCTGATGGGAGTTATGTTAATGAGGTTTCCAAATAATTTGGGATGTGAATACATTTTTCATTGTAATAACTTATTGTTAGTTGTAACTATGTTAATATGTATTGATTAAAATATTAATGATATTTTTTTTATAGGTAAAAATAAAATAACTATTGCATTCCAATACTGTGCAGTCCTTCTCAGTCTCCCAGGATGATCTCGTTGGTCAAGTCCAAGGGAAGGAGCATCCTTGTCACTTGCACGGGATGGGTTAGGGACCATTACCATCTGAGGTATTTGGAATGACACCAGGGATTGAAGTAACATCTATGCATTTTTTATGTTACTCCCTACCTCGATATGCATATAAAAAGTTTTTTTTTCAACAAAAACCACATTTAAGGAATAGGGTATCTTTTAAAGTTTCATGATGAAAAGGTTGTTGCTCTGCAGAAATAATTGATTTTATTATATCAGAAGACAACTGGATATTTCCATGGGGATGTTGATGTAACATCCAAACCCGGCTCACCTCTAAGACAGTGGTCATACCGGTGGGTCACATAACCTCAAGTGCATCTCCCTGAACACCAGAGTTTGCCAACTAGCAGTGAGGGCCCTTTTTTTGTCTATGGGGGAGACTATTCCCTCATAGGTAACAGATAATATCACAGCAGAAGTAAACAACAACAAATAGAAAGTAGTGGAAGCATGTAAATAAACAAACTAAAGTAAAATCAATGTAAATAATCCTACTGAATAATATTAATCAAATGAGGAAGATCACAAAAAGATGATATGCCATGATGTAGGTTTAAACTGAAAGTGTAGGAAAATAGAACCCAAACACAGAGTTAACTAAAAAAAATGACACAAGAAGCAACTTCATCATGAGAAAATCCTAGTTTTCTACCCTAGTTTCCATCCAAAGAAGTAGTGAATAGTCAAACATGAGAAGCAGCACACTTCCCCTTGTCAATAATTGCAAGCATGTAATCTACTCGGGTGTCAATGATGCCTGAGCAGGGTGTGAGATAAAAATCGTAGTAGGCCGGCACCCACGATGTATAAACCATTCCATTACATGCAATGATAAAAATGTATTGTACCATTATATAATAATTCTAGATAATTAATTTAAGTGAAATGAAATAAATATGTCAGCCCAGGTCCCAAATAGCACTCGTACCTTAATAACCTTCTTCAACCTAAGCTGGTAGTCTGAAAGGGAACATGTCAGCAGAATACACGAACACGTATATATATAAAATCCAGAAAGTCATGGTAAACAATAAAAAGGTATACCCTAAGCTAGTGCTTTGACTTGGGGTCTATGTCCAGTGTCAACACGGTGCACTTTTGATGAAATAGTGGGTTCCCTAGACCCAACTATGTAGTACTTTTGATTACCATATCATGTGTACAGTTAGATATGCATGATGATTTCTTACCATTATAGTGCAGGATTTTCTGCGTCCACTATAATAATGGTAATGTCCAAAGGTTAGTTGTCATGTTGAGAGGTTATAGCAGATCCCAGGCTATAATTATAACCTCAAGATACAATGACATTGATCGTAAATATATGTTCTATAGTCTAGATACATCTTACTGACTGGAAATAGTAGATTTCTGACTATCAGGTGCTGGGGGATCATAAGAATTGAGACTTCTTGTCATGAAGTTCTCACTTGGTGATCTCTAGTAGTGAGATCATGAGGACAGACCCGTCAATAAAAACACCACATGTTTTGGGTGTCATTGGTTGTTCCTATCTACGGACATGTGTATTGGTCTCCTGACATGAGACCATTACCAATGTATATCATTTAATTACATACTTTGATGCAAGGTGAAATCCATGGAAGTAATGTCGTGGCGAGGTAGTTTGTGTCGAGTGTGTCGTTAGTGGTATGACGTTGGTTGAATGGTCAAGAAAGGATTTGTCTCTTCCAAGTTTAGGAAGTTGTATATCTCAGGCCTGGTTGATTAGGATGGTTCTACCTTCATAATTCTTTGGACAAAGTAGTTAAAAGGCAAATATATCCAGATAGATCAACAAATAATAAATCAAGATAAGGACGAGGACACAAGAGTGCGTCCTGCATTATGAGATATTTAAATGACAAAGAGACTGTAGTAGACAGTCAGTGTTCGTAGGATGGTAGTCGTTGCTCTGATTATCCTTATCTCTTTAGGGGCCATGGCAGGTTTATAGACCCCTCTCTGGGTCTGCGAATTTTATTCACTACTATCGAGATAAGGGCCTAGAGGGTCACACACAATAGCGTATTTAAGAATCTGCACCTATTCAGTTGAATAGGTATATGGACATAGTGGGCCCCGCCACAGGGTCTGAGTGTTGTCCAAGTTGTCAATCACCAAAGGAATTAAATAAATTCATTAATATTCAAGTTATGAATATTTGGGATTGAATTTATTTAATGTATTTACGAGTTTAGTAAATACGAGAAAATAGTAATCGAACAGATATTATTTAATATTCAAGGTTCATTTAATATTAAGCGGGACAACGAGTCGATTTAAATGGCTCAGATTTTATCACGTAATATATTTTATGTATTACAAGTATGTGATAAAATTAATAAATAATATTGATGCAGTTTTAAGTCTTCATAATTATTTATTTAGAGAACGTTGATATTAACTGGGGCCGGGGAACCCTACCGCGTATTTATCAACATGTATATAAATAAGAGAGGAGGCTCTCTCTCTTTGGTGTGCACATCACTATTCATTCATTTATGGAATGAAATTTGAGAGCCTCTCTCTCCTCCCGCTTCCTAGAGAGAGCAAATAATGATCCAAGAGCTCGGATTAAGTTTCTCCTCACGCATCGCAATATCGACGATGAGGTTATCGTCGGGACATCGAAGATATCATTAAATCACCACGCTAGAACCCAGAGTTTGACGATCGACATTTCCGCGGATTTTTGAGGCGTGTGTGGACGATCTAGGGGGATCCTGCTATGGATCCTTCGTGAAATGATCGCTGTCGACAAGTAGCGGTCGACAATGGATTTGGATTTGAAACGGCTAAGTTTCCTTTTAATTTTTGTGATCTTAATAATCTATGCGAGATCCTCGGACCTCTCCGGGGATCGGATCATCGGCAACGACAAGTACCATCGTTGCACTGATGAAAATTTTAAAATCCCCGGCCCACCAGCTTCTGCTGCGGGCCCCTGAAAACCAGAAGTTGTATCAGAGCGATCGTGTAGATTTTCTGAGCCAAATAATATTTATTTGAATAAAATTAAGTAGAGGGTACAAAATTGGTCACAACGGTTCATACTGTGCGCCTATCCAATTTCAAATGACCATGATATGGTCATTTGAAATTATAAGAAAGGATCGCGGGTATTATTTTTCAACTATTTCTGATCATCGTTCTTGTTTGGTTTTGCCTAAAACACAAAGAAGGATGATAATTATTATTATTTAAAGATAATAATTATCATCATAAATTAATAATAATAATAATTGTTTTATAATTATTAAAATAATAACTATTTTATTATTATTATAATAATTATTATAATAATAATAATTATTATTATTAAAGGATAATATATTGGCTTTTGGAAAATTAAATGGAGACTTGAATTATATTAAAAAATATAAAAGGGGGTGGAACCAAGACATTGAATTCTTTATAAAAAAAATGGAAAAGGGGGGAAACCGTGTGGAAAACCAGAAGAAAGAAAAAAAATGTGCAGCAAGGGGGTCCGAGCGGACCCCCTCCCTCTCCTGTGTGGCGCACTGTAGAGCCGCTGGGAGTCCACCCCGGCGCGACGAAAATCCAGAGTCCACCACACCCCCTCTCCCCATGCTCCCTGCAGCAGTGCCAGCACCCCGGGACCACGCCACTGGCGCCTCACATCCTACACAGGGCTGTTGCACCCCTTCGCCGATGATCCCCGATCGTCGCTGGCCCTCAACCTGTCTCCCACGCGGTGCATGCAGTGCCACGCTACTTCCTCCCTCCTCCTACGAGGATCCGCTCTAGAACCCTACCGGTCGGGGGAGTCCAGTTCTGCCGCTGTAGCCCTAGGATACTGCGACGACCGCACCCCGCATCCACGCCGTACCGCCTCCACTTCCCTCCGGCTATCCCTGCAGATCCACGCAGCAGCCTCCGCGGCAAGTCGATCCACATACACATGCTGGTCGTGCTCCTTCCGTAGGGCGCACCGCCCAGGCCATTGGGTCTGCTTCACCCCACCATCAGAACCTCCTGTCCGAGCCGTTGCCGCAATGAGCGGTCGCCCGATTGCCCGCTCCTCATGCCAGCGCCCCTGCTTGCACAAAACCAGGCGATGCGCATGCAGCACCGCATAGCGGCTCCTCCACGCGCGAACCCACCTAGCGCAAGCACAAGAAGCATAGCTGCGACCAGCTCCCCACCTCGGTTCCTCTCTGAGAGCACTCTGGCCAAGCTTACCCGACCGTCGCTCGGTCCTCCTAGCGGGCAGATAACCCCTCGGGTTAAGATAAATCAATTAATTTAATTAATTAAATTAATTAATATATTAATTGTAGTGAAATAATTTTAATACTCAATAATAATTAATTGAATTTAGATATTAAATTAATTAATTAATTAATTTTATTTTTTCATTAAAATTAAATTAATTGACGGACCGATAATTAATTAAATTATTTGAATTATTTAATTCATTTAATTTATTTAAATAAACCCTTGTACTTAATTATTGCATTTTAACTTTATCGAGCTTTTAAATTACCCGTCGTCTGGTCTTGATCATCAACCCATGTATGTCTGCTTTTAAATTATTTATTTAATTAATTATTTTAAAATGCGTACGATGTGTGTAATTAATTAAATGGACGGTCTGCACATCGTCTTTCATTTTTTGGTTAAAATGTATAAAGGCCTGCGTGCCCAATAATTATATGATGTACATTTATACCTGAGTCCCCCTCACATGCGCGCGAGTGTCTTTGTACTTCAGACAAATATGACAAGCGACATAGACCTTTCCAAGATGAGGCGGTGTACGACGATGCAAGACGACGCGTGGATTCCACCAAGGCGAGGTGGTATTCCAAGAAATGACATCAATCCCGCCAAGACATGGTGACACTGGAGAAGACTAGCAAACATACAAGATAAGGGGCAAGCTGCATTTTGGGTCAAGCTTCGACTTAGGTAAGATGCTCTTAGGTCGTTTAGATGCTCAAGGACAATCGGGTAGTAGTTTTACCTTTATGAATTTATTTATTATTTTATGCATTTTTTATAACAGCAGGAAAAAACATAAAATAATAGATAATAAAATGCATAAATAAGCGGCATATGTTTTTCTATTAAAGTTCAGTTGTGAGAACGAAAACATAGATGAACAAGATTAATAGAAATGGATTACATTCATTGAGAGAAAAACATAAAACCCTCAAAGAAAATATTAAGTCGCCAAAAGCCTTCCATCATTCAAGTTCGAACAAAACTAGGTGTTCGAGGTGCCGGTTCATGCCTTAGCTGTTAGTGGCACTTACTACCAGGGAGCTCTTATTTGTGTCGTGGGTCAACTTAACTAAAATTGCAGCAAAGGTATAGCTTTATCTAGTTTGTTGTAATTTTAGAGGCAAGCGTTGAGTAAATCATTAAATGGTTTTTGAAGATGGGACTTCACTCAACAGATCAAGGAACCGCGAGCTAATGCGGTTGGCCTGCCAAAATCCTACCTTGGACCCTCCGTATAGTGGCTTAACCCTAGCTTGTAGACTATGAGGGAGGTTCAGGGATCCTTTCCACTAGAATACTCAAGAGTATTCCGATTCTAGTACAGAGGGTTCCTAGAATTTAAAAAAATTAGTGGAAGAGATTTAATGATTAAATAATCAGTAATGTCATATTAGGTAATTACATAAAAGTATAATCTTCTAAAGTATATTTGTAGATAATGGAAAGCAATACCACAATAAAACTACGATGAACATTGGACAAAGTTAATGTCCAAACAAGAACGAAATTCCAAGTGTAGTATAGGCACTTGGGAACATTACTACTATAATGGAAATTCAAGGTGCTTGTGTCCCAACCTGTTAAGCCACCTTAAGAAGCGAGGGTGTAAAACAGCTTACAAAAGACTCATGAATAAATCATATGATGGTTCTGTCATAATTCTATCATCAAATTCTGATGTTAGTTGTGGTTTCTACAGCAAGACTTGGATGATGATCACATGTAGTCTCATCACCAAGATCCTTTAGAGGAGAATGTGAAGCAAGATTTGAATGTGATGATCACACTTGGTTTGTGTAAAGTGAAAGACAGTTCATAGTCTTTCATGTTATCCCATTCTTATACCTTTTACACCCAATTACTCTAGTTTCGTTTAAGGTCACAAACAAACTATATAGAGTAAGCACTTCTTTACCGCTAAGGTAATATTCGCCAATTAATAAGAATATTAGAGATAACACCATCTTTATTCTTATAGAGAATACATTGAATGACAAGGCGAAAAGGCCTATGGAATGTTACACCAAAGGATCCTTCATCATTTCCTTCAAAGAAAAGTGGTTGGTTATTTAACAGAAGGTTATTTTCATTACATAATGAAATAAATTCATGGAAGTTTAAAAACATAAATACTAGAAGAAAGTACCTGCTTCTTGTTCAGTTAATATTCATCAAATTAAGGTATTATTTTCTCTAATACATCTTGGGTATTAAAATATAATATGATTTTCACATATATGTATTGAAATTCAATAACCATGTAAGTCGAGAAACAATACTAGAAGTAAAGTGTCTTCTTCAAGCAGTTGAGAAAGGGTGATTCCGAAACACATAACTTCTAATTGCTAAGTGATTGATTCAAATTGAATAAGTTGTGGAGTATAACCAAAAACATTTATCTCATGTGCCAATTTGGACATGATGAGACATTATTCCATGTTTTGGAATCAATGTTGTTTGAGGTGACATACACAACAAATAGTTCACTACTATTTGAATCGATGGCAATACATGATGAATATAAAATTTAAGACCTACCCAGTTGTGGAAATGTGATTCATTGTCAAGTAAAACTAAAAGTGGATGTCAACAATATACCAAGCATGGTATTTAGGCTCGGCACAGCTAAACACCTAAGGTATTATTGACACCCTTAGTTTAGACAAAGAAACCTTTTGAAATAAAGGCATGCCACGAAGCTTTCTGAGGTTAGTTCAACAAGACAATGTGAACTATTACAAAGAAAGAAAGAGCTAAAGATACTTCATAAGTTTCCTTTAAGTCATTAAGGAATAGTGAAGTATAGGTTTGGTAAGAAGATATGAGTTGCTTCAGATCGGTAGGCCGAAGAATATCTTGACCAAACAATCATCGATCATGATAATGTTGCGTGGAGCAATTCCTAAACGCATGTTACCTTATCTACATCACTATATTGATGTTGATAAGGAGGATCGATTACAAGTCTTACATAGTAACATTTATCAACAAACATTTACCGTGGAGCTATTACTAAACGCATATATTATACATCAAGGTTATGATGTAAGTTGTATCAATATTGCAACTTGTGGAAACTTCCATCATATTTCAAAATCTGATTTGCAAATAACAACGTAGACCCATAACCAATATGCCAACAAAAATGACAAATTGTTATCATACGAGTCATAGTATGATGGAAAATCCATTATGTCATTGGAAATGTTTAGATGCAAAGAGTTTTTTAGGATTTAAACAAACTTTCATCATGTTAAACACGTTGTGCATCTAAATTAATTATCCTAACAGTTTCTTAGGATAAATCCCTAAGATTGAAAAGATGTAGTCAAGTATTAGAATATATTTCTATACAAGGGTGCACATCTCTATTAGAGATAGTGGGAGCTAAATTGACTTAGACTTAGTCAATGCTTGAGATGCACAAATGGTTGGCATAGGGAACAAGTTCCACAAGTACATGTGGAATAGGAATGTTCCAGAGACACATACTGCGTAGTCAGTATGAAACAATGGTGATGGTTTTATATTCACCTTGGTCGGTCATATATTATTCCATGAGAATAATAAATCCTACAAGTAAGAAGTATATGGAAACAAGCTAATATTGACAAGTTCAACTAAAATTCAATAATGGATTCCATGTTTCAAATTGAAAAGGGGTTTATAAATTGAATATTTTGGTGGGTATTCAAATGAAATGATACATGGATGGTACAAGTATGGTACCAATAAGGCTCGATTGGTTATACCAAATCGGTACGCCTAAATCTGTTAGAATTTCACTTGTCATATCTAAACTTCTAAGATCCTTTTATTGTTCATCGGATGTCAAGACCATTTTTTTCGTGGAAGGTGTCTATACGATGCAACCAGAAAGATATGATGACATCAAATGATGCCAATAAGGGTTGCAAGTTACTGAAATCCAATTCTGGATTAAAGTAAGTAACAAAATCTTAGAGCATTCATTATAAATGAATCTTTTCCTTGTGTCTACCAAAGGTTAGTTGGAGCTCTAATGTTTTCCAAGTGAAATATGTTCGGCAACATATGGAAAACATATTTTGATCTTACAGTTAGATAAGATCAGGTCAAAAGAAATTCTCCAATGATTGACTTCAAGTAGAAACCTAATTTCTGGGGAACAGGATCCACTGAGGTAGATCCAAAGGTTGATTGGTCCTATTAAATCAAACATATAGTGACATTGTATTGAATAAATACATGTTGGAAGAATTCACGTTCAGAATTTTTGCCTATATCAGATGGATTAATCTCTACAGATTAACATGTTCGAAGCATGTGTAGAGATTAAAGTTTTGAATTGATACCATATTCTTTAACGATGGATCAATCACATATGCCATATTATGTAGAATAATTGATACTGCTACGAAAAAATTTATTATAGGCAGATATCAATTATTTTTAGGAGCACTGCAAGTGATGTAGTCAGAACTATCATCTTGTACTTTGGTGAGTACAAATGATATGTACATAGAATATGGAGTGGAAGGTATACTAGTTGTGGTGGGACAAATACTAGTAGTCCTTACATCAATTTGATATGGTATCATAGTTAGGCAATGGAGATGAGCGAGTCATGCTCATAAAAGCTTGTGGTTTCCATACCTACAAATACCGAGTACATTACAGCTTCTAAGGCAGCTACGAAGCAGTTATAAATCGCAACGATTTTTCCCAGTTCTTGGATTCGCACCTAGTGGGAAAAGTATTATCATAATGAGAATTATGATATTCTTACTAGCCAAGTAGTCAAGTTATGACAATGGACAAAAATAATATACTCGGGGATACCCTATCTTGAGATGTTTTACTTATGTCGATGAGGTTGCATATAACAGATATGCCACGCAGCGAAAACGTGGCCGACCCAGTAGTTAAAGCCATTACTCAGTAGAATCATGGTATTTATCATGTGAGTAGCTAACAATTTAAGTTAGCAAGTTGCCTCTATTGCAAGTGGGAGTGTTGAAATAGTGGGTTCCCTAGACCCAACTATGTATTACTTTTGATTACCGTATCACGTGTACAGTTAGATATGCATGATGATTTCTTACCATTATAGTGCAGACTTTTCTACGTCCACTATAATAATGGTAATGTCCAAAGGTTAGTTGTCGTGTCGAGAGGTTACAACAGATCCCAGGCTATAATGAGAACCTTAAGATACAATGACATTGATCTTAAATATATATTCTATAGTCTCGATACATCTTACTGACTGAACACAGTAGATGTCTGACTATCAGGTACTGGGGGCTCATAGTCATTGAGACTTCTTCTCATGAAGTTCGCACTTGGTGATCTCTAGTAGTGAGATCATGAGGACAGACCTGTCAAAAGGAACACCACATGTTTTGGGTGTCATTGGTAGTTCCTATCTACGTACATGTGTATTGGTCTCCAAACATGAGACCATTACCAATGTATATCATTTAATTACATACATTGATGCAAGGAGAAAATCATGGCAGTAATGTCGTGGCAAGGTAGTTTGTGTCGGGTGTGTCGTTAGTGGTATGACGTTGGTTGAATGGTCAAGAAAGTATTTTTCGCTTCCAAGTTTAGGAAGTTGTATATCTCAGGACTGGATGATCAGGATGGTGCCACCTTCATAAGTCTTTGGACAAAGTAGTAAAAGGGAAAATCCATCCAGATAGATCAATAAATAATAAAGCAAGATAAGTACGATGACACAAGAGTGCGTCCTGCTTTATTAGATATTTAAATGACAAAGAGACTATAGTACACAGTCAGTGCTTGTAGAATGGTAGTCATTTCTATGACTATCCTTATCTCTTTAGGGGCCATGACGGGTTGCTAGACCCCGCTCTTAGTCTGTGAATTTTATTCACTGCTATCGAGATAAGGTCCTAGAGGGTCACACACAATAGCGTATTTAAGAATCTGCACCTATTCTGTTGAATAGGTATATGGACATAGTGGGCCTTGCCACAGGGTCCGAGCATTGTCCACGTTGTCGATCAACAAAATAATTAAATAAATTTATTAATATTCAAGTTATGAATATTTGCGATTGAATTTATTTAATGTATTTATGAGTTTAGTAAATACGAGGTAATATTAATCGAATGAATATTATTTAATATTCAAGGTTCGTTTAATATTAAGCGGGATAACGAGTCGAGTTAAATGGATCAGATTTTATCACGTAATATATTTTATGTATTAAAAGTATGTGATAAAATTAATAAATAATATTGATGCAGTTTTAAGTCATCATAATTATTTATTTAGAGAACGTTGATATTAACAGGGTCCGGGGAACCCTATTGGGTATTTATCAACATTTCTATAAATAAGAGAGGTGGCTCTATCTCTTTGGTGTGCACATCACTATTCATTCATTTATGGAATGAAATTTGAGAGCCTCTCTCTCCTATCACTTCCTAGGGAGAGAAGATGAAGATCCAAGAGCTCGGATCAAGTTTCTCCTCATGCATCGCAAGATCGATGATGTTGTGATCATCGGGACGTCGAATATATCGTTGAATCGCCACGCTAGCACCCGGATTTCGACGATCAGCACTCCCGTGGATTTTTGAGGTGTGTGTGGACGATCTAGAGGGATCTTTCTATGGATCCTTCATGCAACGATCATTGTCGACAAGTAGCGGTAGATAACGTCTTTGGATTTGAAACGGGTATGTTTCCATTTAATTTTTGTGCTCTTAATAATCTACACGAGATCATAGAACCTCTCAGGGGCTCGGATCGTCGGCAACGACATGTACCGTCGTTGTGCCAGTTAAAATTTTAAAATCCTCGGCCCACCGGCTTCCGCTGTGGGACCCTATAAACCCAAAACATTCACATGTGAGAAGGAAATCTTAATTCTTAAGAAAACTCAAATGGAAATAATGTAAACCTTAAGTGAATCATTATTGATGTTCAAGTTGAGAGTTAGAGTTCGAGACCGTCCTGAATGTATCGCTTCAGAACATCCTACAATTTATCCAATACCACCAAGCCCATCCAAGGAAAGCTTTCGAAAGACCAAGTATCGCTCGAGTCAGGGCTTTTCCCTGAGTCTTTCCTGATCTTGCAAAAAGGGGTCGAGTGTCATCTGAGGATAGCTTAGCCACATTTCAAATGGATATATTCTTATGGGCCCTTTTGGAACCGGTATCACTCATAAGTATTAGAATGTACGGGAAAGGCTTGGTCTAGAAATGCCAATGACACCGCCCGCAGCACATAATAGTAACATTCAGGAATGGAGGGTCTAAGCATGCCCCTTAATATGGGACCCACCTTCTTTCCCCACACTAAATTTAATTAAAGTTTTCACAACAGCAGATATGACATAATCATCATATAAACAGGCGGCTTGAAAACTAACCAGATACACTCGTGCATCACAAGGTATAAATTTAACTGCGCAGCATAACAACTTGCAAGTCAATATAAATATCGTATCAACTTTAGTGGATAATTTATTTTTTAAATAATAAACAGTTCAACAAAACAAGTTCCAATTATCTAATAATTCAAGTTCATGTTCAAAGCAACTATTTATTTAATTTAATTACCATAAAAAGGGCATCACAACACATGAAATTAATCAATCAATAACTCGGCTAATGTAATAATACACTGATCATGTTTTTATGCCAAAATAGGTGTCAAACTTTTTTTCAATAATTCAAACAACTATTCATTTAATTTAAAAACAATAAAAAGGGGATGCGCAATACCTGCAACAAATTAAATTAATAACCCGACTAATGGAAAAATATGACGACTACGTCGGCACACCCAAAGGGGTGTCCGATCATGATGTAACCATTCCACAAAATTAATTTAATATTATTAATGCTACAAAAATTAAACAGAACCATTAATGTAATTAAAATTGGTAAATTTGCACAAAGCCGGTATACACTGACTAACTGCACAATAGTGTGTTTTTATAAATCACAACGAAATAGAGGAAAAGTGACTAGGAACCCTACCTTGTAGTGGAAGACGACTCTAAGATCTTTGGTACACTTTTATTTGAACTAAAATGGATGAAAACGAAGGATTTTAGAAAAACCCCAAAATAGGATAAAAATCTTTCGCGAATAACTGCAAGCAGATTACTCAACGAAAACACACGATTCCAATTGTGTAATGTTAAAATTTCCCTATGGTTTAATGTACACCTAACGGTGAAGGATTCAAACATCGGAAAGAGGAGAACCAGCCATCCAAAGGGGTTTTTGGTTGGTGTGATGGGATTGAGGGGTGCAACGTGATGAGTGGGAGAGGGAGAGAGGAGAGGGAAAAAAGAAAAGAGGGAAAAGAAAGAAAAATAAAAGAAAAGAAAAATAGTATAAAAATAAAATATAAGGGAAAGGGAAATAGAATAAAAACATAAAATAAAACAAAATAATGTAATGGAAAATAATATAAATAATTAAAAATTGGAATCCCCCATTTTAATTATTTTCATTTTTTCCGTAACCCCCTCTTTATTTTATTTTAGAATTTCTTTTTATGCATTCCTGTTTTCCTTTAAATCTTTTTTAAATTTCTTATTAATATTTTCCAATCCTAAATTATTTATTTAAAACCTGAACATTGTTCCAAAGCGTGACGTCACATTTTCCATGAAACATCTGCAATTATTTAAATTAAATAAAAAGCTTCCTGGGACCTAGAGCAAGGTGCGTAGGTGTGTTCCCTGGGTTGCTTAATTAACTAGACTGTAGTAAAGTAAAAATGGTATGTACCTAATTAAGGATAGGACATTACAACTTCCTCATTAGATGGTAGTTTGCAGGTAAATAAGAAAACATTAAAATCATTTAGTACATAAAATTTTATAGGTTTTAAGTTTAAATTTAAATATATAACACTGATTTATTTTCAATATAATTGTAATGGAGGTGCCGATAGTAGGGAGTGAAGAAAAGAGATGGATATTGTGTAAATAAAAGTTCATTAGGTGGTGATAAATGTTCACATTGGATTAAAATATGACATGTGACTAAACCTATGACAATCTAACACTAATGTGGTGATTCAGAAACCATATTGTGGTTTCTGGTAGGGATATTATAATTTCCCTTACATTGCATGAAAATTTATTTGTTTGGTTCATTTTATATGTTTTATTCCTATGTTCAGCTTGTGATTTGTTTTACTTGGATATTATATAGATGATGAATCATGAAACTCCCATTCCAATCTTATATTAAATACGATATGATTATTGGTATTTTAATTTTTTATGAGTTTTGGTATTTAAATTTGAATTTTTAGAGGAATTTTTATAATGAAAGGTTTGCATATGGTTGTGTGAAGCGAGGAATAAAACCTTATGTTTGGGGGAAAATAATGTAGATGAATCTTATGCATGGAATTTCCCTATAGAATAAGGTTAGTGGATGACCGTGTGAGTTCATGAAATCATCTAGATGAATCTATGTAATATTTCCTCCAAAATAAAATATGCACCAAGTTATAATCCTCTAACATTGTTAAATCCCTATAAACAGATTTTTACATGTACCATTCCATGGTCTCACTCCATATGTTCATTTTATTTTTATGAAACTGGCCCAAATGATCAATAATCCCAGAGCAACTAATACACATATCTCCAATGAAACCATTATAATATACCTCTATCAAGAAATCGCCTTCGATAATGTATAATTCAATCAGAATTTTGAACACCCACTGATCCTTAATCTATGTGAACCACGGAAGAAAAGTACATTTCTACCACTACATCCATCCTAGTCTCAAAATTTCAGGAGTCCACCTCCATCTGGAAAATTTTATTTCTCTTTATCTAATCATATTCTGATGATTTTATTCATATTTATTTAAGAAATAAAAAAAATTATCACTACCATTTCAAAGAAACATGTTCTATAGACATGAGATATTGATATCATGTTTTAACATGATATTTGTTAACTTCTCGAGGAATTTTATGATAATAGAGAAATAAATTCCCAACTTTTGGACTTCAAGACTGTCTTTAGATACTACTACCCCAAAAAAACTATTCTTCTCATTAACTACCATTTAATGTTCCTAGTTAGACTCCTCAAATAATAGGTAAATAAATACAGATGTCTTTTCATATCCTCACCATAGTCTGTGATATATTATCATATGGAATAATATTATAGTTCAATTCATTCATCATAGTTCTTCTTGATGAAGGTATGTTTAAGTATAATGGATCCTATGATATTATTATATCTTTTCAATTTTTTATTCCTTTTCTTAAGACATTATGGAGCTTGAAAACCTATCAATACTTTGTAAGTCCACACTCACAACCATTACATTCTGAAAAAATCATATATTAACCATGTATATGTCTCCTTCCTTATACTCAATCTTATGAACTCATGAAAAATACTCCATAAACACCATATTCTTAAAATATGAATTTATTAATTTCTGTTAATTCATATAGAAGTCTCTTTTAGAGATATACAATTATCAATAATGAATAAAACTAATAAATCCACCACCATTAATCAGTGTTCATTTCAAAAATCTCCATAAATTCCCTAGACAATATTTTAGGACCATCCCTTATTAATTATTTAATTCCACAACTTCATAGAACCAATACTCTAATAATCATGAGGTTTCAAGAACATTCCACATGATCCCCTTTCGAATGATGAATGATAAGAACCTCGGTGTCACTTATGCTGACTCAAAGTATGTTAGATAACACATGTTAAAAATGATAACCACTCCAAACACATCCCTAAAATTTATAAAATATTTAGAAACTAATCCATCAAATAATAAAACTTCAAGTCTTATGATGTTCTATCACAATCTCTCTTTATCAAAGGAATTGACTAAATTACATCGATTTGAGAAACTAAAACATTAGATAACATCATCATTTAAAACTCCTTAAAGGAAATCCATCAATAAAACTCATTGAACTATATTTATAATTCATATATTCTTTATATGATATATTTCAATTTTTCTAAACACATATATGTCCCATTATACCATCTAATTGAATATTAAAACACTCTAAGAGTAGTATCAATATAATCCTATGAGATCTACATAATTCACCATTATAACCTCAATTCATTCCTAACACATTAAATAGTATCCTCTAGAAATATAACTCCCAATAAATCTAGAAATTGAAAAGGAGAATATTATATCTTCCAAAATTCTTCTATAATATTCCAAAAAAGATCTAAATGGTTCTTTGATGAACAAAAATTGGTACCTGATTTACAATGGACATGGACAGTCTTTTAGAAATCCCATGCTATGTTATATAGCTTCCATCTTCATAGTGAAAATTCGTCTAAAACATAGTAACAATACTTAAAAAAAACTCTATACCAATGTTTTGGAACTGCT
This sequence comes from Viscum album, assembly GCA_963277665.1. Taxonomy (NCBI): domain Eukaryota; kingdom Viridiplantae; phylum Streptophyta; class Magnoliopsida; order Santalales; family Viscaceae; genus Viscum; species Viscum album. The sequence continues at coordinate 2,018,375,554 of OY728128.1, read as the reverse complement.
GGTATAGGTATCAAAACCATTGGTAAATCCTATACCAACAGTTTGGAGGGTCGTTGGATATTATGGTGTTGTATAGACCAATAAGAATGGTTTTGTAAAACCATTGTTATTGGACCTATGAAACTCTTATACCAACGATTTTAAAAATCTATTGTAATAGGTATTGTAAAAAATAAAACCCAGATTGTTTTCAATCCCAACACCTCCCATTTATAATCCTACAACCTAACCACTATCATAAGATATATTTTGTGAACATAATATCATATATATATATATATTTAAAATTACTTTATATTTTGATGTATTTAATGTTATTTGAAAATAGAATCCATCAAAAAAATATTCATCCTTATACAAATGGTTCTCAGAACCATTAGTATAGACCTATACAAACAATTTTGAGAACCATTGGAATAGGGTAACTTTAATTTTCCTATACCAGCGGTTGTTTCTAAACCATTAGTATAGGTATGTTGGTATAACTCTAATATCAAGCAGTGTAACCCACTTAATAAGATGAAACCAACAGTCTTCAAACCAAGTCCAAACATTCAAATATTACAAAACATGACTCAAAACATAATCATTCTTGGAGGAATTTTAATACCATGGATAAATATTAGATACCACCACTATCTTATGATAACCTTCTCCCAAATATTTGTTTAAATTCTCAGTAGAAACCTCTATACTCTACTCAAACACAAAGAATAATAACCAAGATGTCATAATACTTTTTATGGATCATGTATAATGTTTGATCAATAGAAGAAAACCACCAAAATCTCAACATATGGAATAATTATCTAGAAAAAAAATTTATACTGAACACCCCCAAATAGTTCATAATTAGGAATCGGGTCGCCTAGGCTCCCCAAGCATTGTGTAGGTACACTCTCTTCACATATTTTTTTAGTCCTCCTTATAGAAATCCTTACAGATAGTGAATAATAATAAACAAGAAGACCAACAAACAAATACATTAGAAAAAAGTACAAACACAATGCATAAATATATAATTGATTAGGATTGAATCCTAAACCTATTAGAGAAGGAACGAATTCTCATTTAAGGAGAACATTTGGGTTTTAGGGAAAAGTGTCCTTCCAGTCTCCCTACGTAGACTTACAGAAAAAATCATACCAACACATTCTTCCAATCATTGAATCTTATGCTTCCCCCATTCACATATCCTTCCTTATAGATTTTAAACATATTGTTTAGATATGGTTCCTATAGAATGTCAATTCAACCAGGTTAACCACCAAATGAGATCTACCTCATCCCATTTCTTCTCAGAAATATATTAGATTTGGAAGGTAAGATATATTTTTCATATTTATTATGCTTCCTTCTTCCCCTTCCTCTTTATTTTCTATTCCCCTATAAATCCTAATAGTAGCGACTGTAAAATTTAAGGTATGGGAGGATCTTATTTTAGGGAATTGGTTGAATAAGGATTTTAGAGGTTGTTTCCTTCAGAGGGTCCACTACCACAAAACTGGGCAAGGCCAGTGCCACCCCTTTATATACGCTAACGAAAAAGCGCTGATAAAGAGGGGGGCCTTTATCAGCACTCAAAAAATCACTGATAAAAGTACCCCTTTATCATCCCTTGTTTAGTAGTGCTGATAAAGGGTCGACTTCAAAAAAAATTAAAAATATTTTAATATATAAATATAGTTATATAGTTATTTTGATATAAATATAATATATAATTTTTAAATATATTTTAGATAAGTATAAATGTACATTTACACTTAATATACTTAATATATAAGATATTTAGTGAAAATGGATTCTTAAAAAATTAAAAAAACATTTCTAATTAATAATTTGATAATTATTATCGAGTAATAGTCATTTAATAACTATATGTAGAATAAAAAATTAAAAAAATTAAAAAAAGATCCAAAATATGTTGAAAACGCAACTCAAACTTCAAACGGCCATAACTTTTGATCCGGGTATCCGTTTGAGCACTACCACATATCAAATCAAAGCTTGCAATGAGCTCTACGTCGTTCTAATTAGGGAAACCCTGGTCAAGCGTTTTTCGAGGCCAAAAGAGGCCTAGAAGGCCTCCAAAACTGAGTTTTTAGTCGGGGTACCTAGATTTTTAAACATTTTGTGGATTTTCAGCCTCGTTTAAGGGGGTATTATTGGATTTTTTTGGTGGGGAATGAATTTATTCCAAGGTATTACATTCATATTGATATTATTTCTTTGAAATTTTATCATTTTTTATAATGATCTTCTATTTATAATCAAATATATAACTATATGTACATATTTTTTATATATTCACACCTAAAAATTATATTTTTTAAATAAATAATTAAACATATTTACATATAAAATATACTAGCTTTATCTAAATAATAACTAATATCCATTTTATTTAAAATACCAAAATATGAATATTTATATAACTACTATATATTAATATAACTATATATATATTAATATAACTATATATATATATTAATATAACTATATATATATATTAATATAATTATATATATATATATATTAATATAACTATATATATTAATATAAATATATATTACTGTATGAACAAATATAACGAAATATATATAAATAAATAGATATATCATGAATAAGAGAACAAATCAATATAGGGTAGTGGAAATGGCTTTAGGTGCGCATGGGGGAGGTCTCGAGATCAAATCCGGCTGGATGAAAGGGCGCGTGCGCAAGGGTGATTTAAAGGGCCAGCGCTAAATCATTTCTCATCCCTCAAAGAATTTTGTATTATTGAGGTGGGGGTTGAAAAGTGATGGTTTAATAGTGCATCATTGACTTTTGTAAAAATGGGGGTTGTCCACATTTAATGAAACTGAATTGGGGGGTTAATATGGATGTAGGAAGCTGTGATGGTGTGACATTTCATTTTTTTTGAAAATATACTTCTATAGGAGTTACCGAAGTTGGTTGAATGGGTTAAAGGGGTAGGTGTGGGGGTTGATGTTTCCTTGTCATCCTGATTATCCTTCAATTCCAGGGTCTAACAGTTTTCCCCCTCACCAGAATTAACTAATTACTTTTTTACTAATTCTTATATGTTTAATCTATGTTCTAAGTTTCAGTTATATGAGTCTTTAAGTTTATATTTTATAGGATTTCAAAGTCTCATATCTGAAATATTTTTGAGTTGCATGAAGTGTTCTTGAAAGCTTATAATTATATTTCATCAACAATTTTTAAGAAATGGTTTTTATTTTCAATTAATTATTATATGTTTAATCCATATTTTAAGTTTCATTTCAATAGATCTTATGGTCTATATTTTATAGGCTTTCAAAGTCACTTACTTGAAACATTTTTGAGTTTCAGAAAGGTGGTTTTGAAACCTTTTAAATTATTAATCAGATGAAAACACCAATGATTCCACATAGGCCAGTCAAAATGGATTGGAATCTTGCTATTGGGTACTTACACTATTTGTATCATTCTTACGTTAAGGGGTATTTCAGTGAACATGAGATTAGTAGTTTTTCTTGCAAAATGCTGATTTTATATGTTCATGTTAAAGTGCATATTCAAAGGAATGAGTTTTACTTCCCTATAAAATAAAAAAAATGTGATGAATTGTTTAACATTAATCCATGGAAGTCATAAGGCTAAGTGGAACTTAAGGTGGATTATCTCCAGTCTGAAAATTTTGGAGGAACATGCACATATAGTGGGGAACTGAAACATTAGATCTAAAGGTTTTTCATAGCATTGAATATTCAAAATCACTTACTTGAAACATTTTTGAGTTTCAGGAAGGTGGTTTTGAAACCTTTTAAATAATTTATCATCAAAATTTCTTAAGAAATTCATTTTGTTTTCAACTATCTCCTATATGTTTAATTCATATTATAATTTACATTCATATCGGTCTTATAGTTTATATTTTATAAGCTTTAAAAGTCACGTATTTGAACCATTACGAAGCTTCACATAGGTGTTTTTGAAAGTTTGTAAATTATGTGTCATCAATAATTTTTAAGAAATTATTTTAGATTAAAAGAAATGCACTCTTTTTAATAAATAGAAAAAATTTACATGAAGAAGTAATGTCAGTGTCTATGGTGAGGCTCTATCCCACAAGGTGGTGTGCGAATGGTACGTCCATATCGAGAGCGACATGTTCCATGCTGGGATGGAGTATGATGACCTAGAGAGGGATGATATTCGGGCACTAGAACATCAATCACGGGATCCTCTGTAATAGTTTGCATGGAAGGAGGTGTCGGAGGGATGTCATCATGTGCACGAGATCCTTCTCCCACTACGTAAGTAGAAGGGGCTGTCATTATACCCTCGGGATACCATATAGATTGTGAAGGATCAGGTATGAAAAATGGAGGCATGGGAGATGACCCCTGATAAATCCCTAGAAAATAAATATCTGGCGAATACTATGGATATCCGGTCAAAAAAGATGGATCCCATGCTGCATCCTTCTGCACAAACCCAGACGGGTCAGGCTGGACTGATAGAGAACCGACTTGTGCCTCTGGAACAGGTGAGGGCTCACGTGCAGCAGGACGCGGTCTCCGTCGTCATTGTCATCGCTGGGGAACAACACCAGCTGCTGCTGCAGGTTCCTGAGTAGGACCCTCATCTCCTGGGATAAGAGCATCATGTTCCTGAGTAGGAACATCATGTCTCTGGGGTCTAGGATGGATTATACTATCATGAATAGATCGACAAATAAGCATCGTCTCCTCCAAAGCATCATGGATCACAAATAAACTAGCAACCTCCTCCTCCTCTGGATCAGTCATGTGACATAGTCGTCGTAGTCTGTTATGTTGTACAGAGATTCAAAATGAATTATAAAATAGCGCAATAAATATATTATGTGAAATTTATTGACTTACTAGATCCTGAATCCCTCTCCCGTGCTGAGTCAGATACAATATAGACTTCATTTTATACCATGGATCAAACTCTACCTGATCTGATAGGAAGAATCGCATCGTACGTACACATGTGATACGATGCTCTGTTCTATTGTCCCAGATGGAGACATATTGGGCATGTCGTCATCGCCAATCGACATGTTGTCTCCCCGTGAGCTTCAAGCCATGAAGCGCTGGTAACTTTCGTGGTGCAGGTGGAATCATCTGAACACAGAAAAACTGACGCATAACTTTATCGGGATGGTGCCACACAATAATATGAAAGTGAATGAGTGGCACTACAGCCATAACCTCATGAATTCCAGCAGTACAGTACGTAGGTAAGTCCTGAACCAGACTCTAGTATGGCATCCAATGAATCTGTAATGACATGTGACATTTCATCAGAGAAATTTGTTAATAAAAAACAAAAATGATGATATATACTTATGTTGTTAGGTAGTAAATTGTCTAACATGAGACGATATGCAGCCAAATTGTGGGTCAGAGGATCGACGAAATGATGTTCCTGACTCCACCTATCAAATACAACATTGAAAGTGATAAATAATTAGAAATTAAATATAATAAATCATAATAAAATCAGAAAAAAATAAATATGACGGATCATACCATCGTCCATGTGGAGTGTCCTGTAGCACATCTATAGGAAGCCTCTGGCCAACAGTAACAGGGGCGAGGACAGGGATGCGCTCCCATGCCCACAACTTTATAAGGACAACACATCCTCTAAGATCTGTGTGATCTGATCGGCATGTCGTACATAATGCTCTATAAGTGTAGGCCAAACATGCAGATCCCCAACTGTATCTCCTGATCCGATCAAAGTCCTCCAGTAAAATAAGATACATCATGTGGTCATGCACACCCGAGTGATCTAAACACAATGTACCTCCAATAAGTCATAAGATATATGCCCGAGCATAACACATGATGTTCTGCTCATCAGCATCAGCAGGTAAATGTGCCAACTGCAAAGCAAGACAAGGAATAGATATCGACCCACCATCTATAGCATTATGATCATCCAAAATATCGACACATAATAATCTCTGTGCCTGCTCATCCCAATCTCCACTGGTGGGTCCAATAACTGCATCTCCCTGAATAGGAAGACCGAGTAGCACTGCCACATCCTCTAAGGTGATAGTCATCTCTCCCTCTGGAAAGTGGAATGTGTGAGTCTCTGGTCTCCATCTCTCGACCAAGGCAGCAAGAAGGGGATGATTAGTGTAAGTGAAATCAGAAATGTCAATGTCGTAGAAGCCAGCACGACGTAAGTATGGTATAATAGCAGCTAGAGGCGCCATGTGTCGAAAATGGTGTGCTCGCCGCACCCTAATCCATCGAACATCCCGACCCTCTATCACATCACGAGAAACATGCCTATGCTTCTCGGTGAGGAGTGGAATATCATCCATCTAGAAGCCAGAAAAGGAAATTAGTCTTCACTATAAAATATTAATATAATGTTGAATTTAATATAATGTTATGATTGGTATAATGAATGATATGTGATGTTTTTTCTAGAAAAATTTAAGGTAATGTCATCATATTTTGGAGAACATTTATCTATCGTGTCTTTATATATGTTTTTACCATGAAAATTATGTTTTTTAAGATATGGTGTCATACATTTATATATATAAACATTTTATCCCGGTTATGTATGATTTATGAAGATCCTTTATGGTAAATGTTTTAATAATTTTTTGTCTTCGATGACAAATAACCTTTTTTAATAATGTTATTGTTCTCTAAGATTACGTTCAGATTAATGGATTTAAAAGTATTGAATACAGAGGTTCGTTATTGGAAGGAGAGAAGCTTCTTATGGGAAATGTTAAACAATTCTTAAGAAGTTAATCTCTGATATTATCAACATATAACAGACTACATGAAAAGATCATGTTGGATACAACACATCATTGTGGCTGAGTGTGTGAACTCGATCCATCAATGTTAGGAAATCGTTTCCGGTTATGCCCTTCTTGATGACATAGATGACATCTCAACCTTTTCCTTTATTCTTGAGGCCAATCCATCTCATTTTGTATCCTGTTTGTCTTCGGTCTTCCTCGTGGTCGTAATCTACTAATGTCAGGAATCAGTATGGGCTGGTCTTCCGGCATTGGGTAATATCGAAACTCCCCAACAGGCATCCATGGCGCAACATAACAGTTAGCAATGGACTCCAATCGGTATAATTGATCAACATAAGCTTCCCATGATACGTTCACAGACACACATGCTGTGATGACATGTGCACATGGAAACCTTAATGCCTGAAACTTTCCACACTGACATTGTTTTTCTTCTAGAAGTACCACTAATTTTTCACCACTGTTACCTGTAATGGGGTTACAATACTCTTGAACTTCAAATGTCGAGTCTTCCTGACAGAATAAACACACTTGATAACTGGAAGCTTCTTTAGTGTTCTTGTCAATATCTCGTGGAAAGTTTTTTCCAAATCTTAGCCCCTGTTGAATCCCATCTGAGGCTAGTTTTTGTCTATCAACGAAGTACTTGACACAACGATAAAATGTCTCCTGAACTAGGGCAGTAATTGGTAGCTTGAGAATCCCCTTGAAGAATCCATTTATACACTCCACAATGTTTGTGGTCATGTGTCCGTACCTCTTCCCCCCGTCATAGGCCAGTGTCCATTTCTCTTTTGGAATCTTCATCATATAATCATACACTTCTTGGTTAGCCTTGCGGATTTCTTCGTAACGCGCCTCAAACCTTCGTTGATCTGGATCATATGATACATAAATATGATCACAGGTCATAGAAATTATATTTTTATTTAAATTAAAATAGTAAACATCAATGACGACATTGCTTACCAAGCCTCGTGATTGCATTCTTCATAGCCTCATTATGGAAGTTTTTGCGCATGTCACTAGCAATGCATCTGATGCAGTATCAATGATGTGAATTTGGGGGCCTCCATGAATCAGGATCCGCATTGATTGCCTCATTGCTTTCCCTATGTCGATCAGATATCAAACATACACCTCGAATGTGTGTAAAATGGTTGCTGATGCATGCCAAAAACCAGCTCCAAGATTCATAGTTTTCCTTCTCCACTATTGCAAATGCAAGCGGAAGTGGTGAACGGTTCCCATATTGGGTTTCCGCAATCAACAATATTCCCTTATACTTTCCAGATAGAACATTTCCATCAATTTGTATGAACTGTTTACTGAAATGAAATGCGGAAATACATGGGAGGAATGCCCAGAATAACCGATGAAATTGAACATGAGATTGATTCAATCGATTATCTTCAAACACATGTTCCTTCGTATTTATATGGTAGACAACTTGGTTGTTGTGGCTCAGCATGGCTAATAATTGTGGCAACACCCGATACGAGTCATCCCAATCACCGTAGACCTTCACAATTTCCTTCTGTTTCGCTATCCATGCCTTGTTATAAGAAATCTTATAACCAAAAGTTTGAAGTATCCTCTCTTGCACAAGGGCTATAGGAACATCTTGACATGTCCTAATCATCTCGACGATAACATTTGACACAAATTCAGCATCCAAAGCAGTGTGATCTTGTGTCAAGTTTGGCTGTACACAAGAATGAGCTTCCTCAATCTTTGAAATTCTCCATCCACCAAATGCAATGTCTAGAATCGCCCTCAACCGGAATCTACAGTCTTCATCAAATTTATCACAACATACGACGTATTTTTTTGGACATGATGCCTCAACTACATATCTACAATGCCTCTCAATATGAAATCTTTTTAAGAAGCTCTTCAACGCATCCTTACTTGGAAAATCCCTTCTATTATATAATGTTTTTTCCAACTCACTAAACCTGTCCACTATAACTCCAAGAAAAATCGATTGCAGGTGTCAGAACATTGTTTTCGAATTCAGGTACATGTTCCACTACTTCATACCAAGATTCAAAGGGTGGTGGATGATTTAATGTTGGTCGAGAATGTTCTTGAACTACTCTATTTCGAGAAACTACTACCTTATCTTCTCCATCTCCCTCCCCATCTCCAGCTCCCTCCCCATCATCATTGTCTTCTCCGCCTGTTCCATCATTATTAAATTCCTCATCTGAAGAATGATTTATATGTAAATCTGGCAGATCATCTAAGTTGTTCTCCTCCAAAACAGGGCGAACATCCTCAATTTCTTGGGATGAAGCTTCTTCAACAACTATTTGTGCATGTCTACGACTTTGAACATTTTGATGTTTTTGTACATTAGAAACTTCAACATATAACTCCATCATTGCACCATCAGACCGTTGGGAAAATAAAGTTCCCGCTTGGACCCAGTGCTCATCAGCATCCAATGGACAATCAAGATGCCATAACGTAGCGGGGAATTGAAAATTTATATAACTAATAGACTTTATATCTTGATGAGGACCGAGATTTAAGCAACCAAGAATTCTGTCTTGAAGATCAGTTATGGTAACACAATCAGATGTGTTAACCATAGATGTTGGTTGTATACTATAACAAGCTCCTTGCTCGGTTTGAATAACCTTTCCATAGCAGTAAACACAAGAAAACATGTCAATCTGCATGAAAAATGTTTACTGATCACTAAATATGTCAATAATGTTTTGTTACGTGTTAAATAACATTTTTTATCTTCTTAAAGGTATTTTAGTACTTCATGAAGTTAATGTCAATCATCTAGAGCATATCCCCCAGGAGTGTCAAACCAGGAGTGCAACAAGGCCTGTTGTCGTGTACCAGGATACCCCGGGTCAGGCCCGAAACTCCTTGTCGGGGCTTTCACCCCTAGGTACAGCTGTTCCAGAGCCACATTCACTTGTAGTATCCAGACAGGGATTTAATTTCTTAGATAACGACATAAACATTCATGACACCAAAATTTTAAAACCTTCATAAATTAAGCCACTATTGTTTTGTAGAACTATTTTTAACTTTCCTAAAGATATGTTCAATGATCTCTAAAAAATAAGATTCATTACAGTGCTGGTTAATCACTACTTAAATGTCGGTCACTACTTAAGTGCTAGTTAATCACTACTTAAGTTCTGGTTAATCACTACTTAAGTGCTGGTTAATGAGTTAAGAGTTGGTCATTCACCACTTAATCATCCCTTAATCTTTACTTAATGGCCCCTTAATCATCCCTTAATTGTTAGTTAATGACCCCTTAATCGTTAGTTAATGAACCCTTAATAACCCCTTAATCATCCCCTAATCATCCCTAGTTAATCACCCCTTAATCACCCATTATTTGTTAGTTAATCACCCCTTAATCACCCATTAATCGTTAGTTAATAACCCCTTAAACATTCCTTAATTACCCCTTAATCATCCCCTAATCATTCCTTAATCGTTAGTTAATCACCCCTTAAAAATTCCTTAATTACCCCTTAATCATCACGTAAACATTCCTTAATTACCCCTTAACCATCCCCTAATCATTCCTTAATCATTAGTTAATAACCCCTTAATCGCCCCTTAATCGTTAGTTAATCACCCCTTAATCGTTCGTTAATAACCCCTTAAACATTCCTTAATTACCCCTTAATCATCACTTAATCATTCCTTAATTACCCCTTAATCATCCCCTTAACCCCTTAATCACTCCTTAATTACCCCTTAATCACCCCCTTAATCATTAGTTAATCACCCCTTAAACATTCTTTAATTACCCCTTAATCATCACTTAATCATTCCTTAATTTCCCCTTAATCATCCATTTAACCCCTTAATCACTCCTTAATTACCACTTCATTTCTTAATTACCCCTTAATTAGTTAATGACCCCTTAATCACCCCCTTAATCGTTAGTTAATCACCCCTTAAACATTCCTTAATTACCCCTTAATCACCCCTTAAACATTCCTTAATTACCCCTTAACCATCCCCTAATCATTCCTTAATCATTAGTTAATGACAACTTAATCACCCCATAATCGTTAGTTAATCACGCCTTAATCGTTACATAATAACCCCTAAAATATTCCTTAATTACCCCTTAATCACCCCTTAATCACTCCTTAATTACCCCCTAATCATCACTTAATCATTCCTTAATTACCCCTTAATCATTAGTTAATCACCCCTTAATCACTCCTTAATTACCCCTTAATCATCAAGTAATCATTCCTTAATTAACTTAATGACCCCTTAATCATCCCTTAATCATCACTTAATCACCCCTTAAACATTCCTTAATTAATCATCCATGGTTAATTACCCCTTTAATCATGACTTAATTATTCCTTAATCATCATTTAATTAGTCTATGGTTATCTCTAAAATATTAATAAATTATTATTATCCCTAATTATCATTCATTAATAATATTATATCATACATACTTTAATCTAACATTAAATAATTTATCCCTCATCATCATTCATTAATAATATTAAATTACATATACCTTAATCTGACATTAAATATTAACTAATTAAAACATTAATAATATAACTATTTATTTATTTTCTTTAAATAACTACTACTACATACTTAAATATTTAAAATTAACTAATTACAATTAAATAAATAAATAACAGTAAAATAAAAAAATACCTCTAAATGAAGCTTGACACAAAAATATTGTACTCCTTGCGTCTCCAGAAGCACCACGAAGGAAAACTCAACTTAGAGAGAGGAGCTCTCAAAATTTTAGAGAGAAGAGTGATTTGTGAGTGAGGAAGGATGGGTGGGGCGACTCCCTTTTATAGGGATATTTTTGGCTAAGGCGGCATCTGGGAAGCTGCCTTCGGCCATTTAAAACACGAAAGGCGGCTCCTCCAAAGCCGCCTTTTGCAGAAAAAAAATCGAAAGGCGGGCACTAGTGTGCTACCTTTCGTTTCCCCAATGGCGCAAGGCGGTTTCTGGAGAACCGCCTTTGGCCCAGAGGAAACTGAACCGAAGGCGGCACATGGTGTGCCGCCTTTGGGATGTAAAAAAAAAATTTAAACCTGGTCGTATTTTTAATTTTTTTTTTTGAAAATGTAAAAAAAACTCATGTGTGTAGTATAATCAGGTTCAGAATCCGTGTACTTAGAATAGACATGTCGAGTGGGTGTGTGTTCGGTAAAAAGGCCAGTACACAATATGTACTATTGTAGACACACCATGTGTAAGTACATGGGTTGTTGGTCTGTGTGAAGACCCATACACGAACTTGACTAGTAAGATATCAAATATCAAAGTACACATCGTGTGTAATCTAGACACCGTGTGTGTAAGAACATGGCGTTCAATGCATGTACACTCGTTACATGGTCTATATTTGATGAACATGATACATGTGTGTTCCGCACATACACTCCATGTGTAGATACATAGGGTCCTATCCAAGTGGTCTCACTACACGGGTTTCTATGAAATGATGGGTAAAGGCAATTGACATGGCATGTACCTAACGTACATGCCATGTGTTTTTAAAATTCTAAAAATCAATGTGTGTGGTCGTGTACTTTAGACTACATAGCGTGTGTTCTTTGTTGAACTCATGTATTGAGAAAGTAGTTGAATGGTCAACTGATCAAAAATCTACCCTAAACACAAGTAAAATAACCACACATGATGTTTGGTTTTAATTTGAATGATTAGGATGAAGCAGGGAGATAAGCCGAGTTCAAAACAAGGTCTTTTTAATCGAAGACTGCGACTATGCCAATCACCCAACTTCACCCGCATGTAATTTCTTATTTTGAAAAATGTTTACATTATTAATGAAAACATGGTGCACATGACATATATCGAAATTCAAGGGTTTAAACTCGGCCATTCCGAACACAAGACCTCAACCACTAGAGAAAAAGTTTTAGTTCTACACATTTTTATTAACATTTAATAATTAAAGTATAGGTGTAGAACTACATTAGTACAAGAACAACACAGTACATGTGGTTTTATATATAATGATTAGGATGAAGTAGGAAGTTTAGATGAGTTCTAACCTGGGTCTTTTTAATCCAGGTCCGAGACTCTGCCAATCATCCAAATTCACCCGCATGTAATTTATTATTTTGAAAACCGTTTACATTATTAAGGAAGACATGGTGGACATGACGTATATCAAAATGGAAATCTTCTGGTTTGATTAACATGAAAAATGATGGGACTAGGATGATTGTCAGGATTCGAACCTTAGGTATTTTGGGTCCGTGTTTTACGATCCTGGATAGCCGGTCCATCCCCATAATGGGTTTTCTTTTATTTTAAAAACATTTATTTCATTCTAAAAAAACATCATACATCGTTTTAGTAAAACATGGGTTCAAAAAGAATGATCCATGTACAAAGTCAGGTGTGGAGAAATTCGAACCAGCGATGACTCGAATATATCCGAGTGACCTTTCCATCGGAATAGGCCTCATCCATGTTTATTATCTTAATTAATAGTTACTTATAAAATATGTTCCTTTAAATATACATTAAAATTAAAATTACACACCATGTGATACGAGTTACAAGGCATGTGTTGACATTTAGTTCTTATTTAAATAGTCGACTGAAGTGGGAGTAGTACACGACATGTGGAGTATGAGTACACACCGTGTGTTTTTTAAAAATAGAAATGAAAGGAAAGAAATAAAGATGGAAAAGAATGAATGGGTTGGCTCCCAATAAGTTCCTTTGTTTTGGGTCGTTGGCTCGACCTGAGTTATGGGTACTTAAACATAATCCAAATGAAGATGTGCCTTTTGCAGAGCAAACAACCACATGTGTCTGGATCCCTCATCTTTGGCCCATTATTCTTAACCATCGGGTGATCTGGGATATGGCTTGCAGTATCCCTACACTACGACCAGTAGATGCCGAAGGTGGACATGGTTCATAGTGTGATCAAGTATGTCCTCCACCTCCTGAGGTTCTTGTTCTGAAATGATGAAAACCTAAAAATAACAGCAATTATCCATTGAAATAGGTATATAATCATCTTAGGGTTCTGGAATATATGAGAGATTATTTTCAGACTTAACAATATATGATGTGTCTCCATATTTAATTTTTTATTTTTTATGATCAATTTTTGAAATTGTAAGTGTATTACATGTGGGGATCAAACCATAACATGTTTCCTCAGTTTAAATGAAATTAGAACACTTATCCTCAACCTCAACTAGAGTATCCATATTTTAAATTATCTCCGAGAGAAACTCTACTGTATTCCCAAGTCATCCCAACCTTTCGGTCTGGTCCAACGCACGTGTGTTAAAGACCACCATCATCCAAAATAACATTTCGGTATGACCTAAAGCTGGTTAGATAGGAGAATAACAATAGGGTGGGATGAAGGATGTACATGGGTGTTCCTCGTATTGGAACCCATCATCCATGTATGGATAATATTCCTCCAGGTAGTGTTATAAAAGCACTGGATCATACGGATGAAAATCCTCTCCAGGTGGATAGTACCACTCCCCAGTCGGATAGTAATCCATGGGATGTGGGTTGAGGTGCGCAAGAAAAAAAAATAAAAGAAAAATAAAAGAAAAACTAAAATTCCAGGGAGACCGACCTTAACTCATACGTGCACTGGTGATTTTCATTCCCTCGCAATGTTTCCAAAATTTGGCACTGCCCCCATCATAACGGGCGGTCCAAATTAAATATTTTTTCATCCTTGTGTTCCCTTTTGAACAATCTACAATGTAGCTAGCGGTAGTCGGGTTTGACCCCATAGGGAAAATGGGGAAACAATGGTCAGTGCAAGAAGGATGAATCTCGGTCAATTATCCAGACAGAAAGAAGCAAAGGGAACTATCTATTAAATTGATACTATTTGTGGAAAATAAGTAAAAATGGAAGAAGAGAAGAACAACCAGAAAAAAACACGTGTCGGAATTGCAATGCAATTAGGGTTTATTGAAGTCATCATTCCTTTGAATTGAAACTTTAAACAAAATTTAGTTAACATGGTTATTTAATTAAACTAATGTTTCTTGGTATGATAGCAATCAATTTCATGTTTATAGGTTAATTCCAGGGTCTGGTAATTAACTGTTTAAAACATGTTTAGTATCATTACCCCTAAAAAAGTGGAAACGATTTCCCCTAATTATCATGGGTTCACCCACCAAAACTACTTTAGTTTTTTCCATTGATGTCATTCTTGGTCTGAAAACATAAATGGTGGTTTTGAAAATACATTCATTAAAGGAATTTTAAAACAAAAATCATTACACTAAAAAAGGATTAAAAAAAAGAAAAACATGAAATGGATATGAGGGATGCTCGAATGGAGAAGCTGAAACACCTCCCCCTGGATGTCAAACCCCGAAAATGGAGGGGTTCCATCATCTTCATAGAAAATGAGACTACACTATGTGTAACCCAAATTACAGGCCATGTATATTGGATAACTTGGTTTTTCATTGTTTTTTCCACTAGTAAGTGATCCAATGTGTCGCTCCTTGACTTTGAAGGTCTTGGCAGTCGGTTGGTAGGAGTACATGGCGTGTATCGCCACCGCACATAGACTGTACAGCGTCCTCAACCACCAACCTCTTCTAGAAGGGTGGACACAGTGTGTATTGTGAAGTAAATGACATGCAATATCTGACCGATTATATGGGCATGTATTCATCCTAGACAATCTATGTATGGGTAACGGTAGAAGACGTGTTTCAGAAAGTACATGTCGTGTATATTTTGAATCTTTGTTCTGAACATTCCTAATTTGTGATTTTAGCATGAAAATATCAGAAAAGTACCATGGACTCTGAAATAAATCACGTAATTCATAGAAAAACATATATCTTATGAAAACATTTTTTATACTCAATAAAATGTATGAAAATGTATACACAATTCTAGAGCATCAAATATCAATTTTTAAAATTTAATTTATGAATTGTTTTGAATGATAAAAAATGGTTATATTTTTTCATAAACATGGATTTAAACCTTTTAATTTTTTTACAGAGTAATTTTGTAATGTGGTGGATCCACCCCTTGATTGATAAACATGTGTTTTTTAGTTAATGGTTTAAATGGAATGATTGATTTTTTCATATGGGATTGAAATATTGGGTTTCAAGATGATAACTGATTATTTTTTAAATATTATTGTTCTTATTATGTTGTTATTATTGTTCTGATAACTGTTTTTTTGTATATTTTTATATATTTGTTTTTTTGTTTAGTTGTTCTAGGGTTATAGATTCTTCAGCTCTATTTTTGATGAAATGTGATATATAGCAACAGTTTAAAAAGCCTCTACATATGTCAAACTATTGTTTAGTTTCAATTTAAGCCACCACTATATGAGTTCTAAAGTTGATTTAGCAGTGGTTTCCCCTTCCAAAAAATGAGTGGATATCGGCTGTTTGAACAACCACTATTTATTCGGCATCTTTTGGGAGGTCAAACCACCACTAAAACAAACAAAAAAACTGATTCTAAATAAATGTTATAGGATGGTTCCCAAAAACTATGGCTAAATCTACATAACCAAAAAAATTTGGATGTCAACACCAACTTTATCATCGTTTTTGGGAAATTGTGGAAGAACCATATGATGAAGGTTTAAACCACCCTGATATAAAAAAATCACCGCAATCAGGTGATTTTGATGTAGTGTTATGTAATGATCCTTACACATTATAATTATCATTAATTCATTTAATGAGTCTCACACTTAGAGTTAATGACCAAACTCATCATACAATATGTTGGTGGGAATTAGGGTATGTTGGATGAGTCATGAATGACACGTCATTTATGGATAAGTCGATGAGAGATTTGTCTCTACCATATTTATGTTAGACGATATCTAGACCCTTTGATTGAAATATAACCATCACACTAAATTCCATGGCCATGGTGTAATGATATATTTATTCAAAGTAGAAAAATAAAGATGAATAAAACATATAGGTTGGTGATAGAGATGCACAGCCTACATCAAAAGATACCGTAACAAAGGGATTATATTACACAGTGAGTGTTCGTATGTGGTTTTCATCTTTGTGACATCAATTTCTTACTCTTTGGTGCCTTGACCCGTTTCTAGATAGTATTCTTAGACTTTAGGAAAGTCTGCCTAATTTCAGAGAGAAATAATTAAAAAGGGTCACACAAGTGTTTCTGTTGATCTTGATTAAATATAATTTGAATTTAATTAATGGAATAAATATTATTTTCAAGTCCAATGAATAAATTTATTCAATTAAATAAATATTTATTAACATTCATGTTAATATTTTTTTACTGGTTTGTGAATAAAATATTTATTTAATAGAATAAAATATTTTATTTGGGTATTCAATAAATGAAAGAAGAGTTTCAATGGATCAATATTACATCTAATTATAAATAATTATTTATAAGATGATAAATATTATTTATTAGTTTCCACAAGTCAGTGTGATCCACAAAGTAATAATAATATTATTATTATGTGACATGTGGTTTCATTAAAGATTATAATATTATTTAAAGATTGGAAAGAAATTAAAATATTTTTTGTAACCTAAGCTCTGGCTCTATAAAAATATGGTTATAGATACAATGTTGGGAACCCAAAATTAAAAAAAAATTCTTGTTTGATTTTAAAATAGTCTGCTTTATGGGTGACCGGTAACCAGAACAAGTGCGGGTTATAGATTCAACGTAGCCAAAAACAGAGTTCAAAATTTAAAATTCAAAATTCAAAATACACAGCATCCAAGAGTCCTCGACTCCTGAGTACCCATGACTTCCTACATCACATTTGGTTTCCTGCCATCATCATTACCCTCAATGGTATCGCCGACGGTATCGCTGTCCTTCCATCACCATCATCACAGATAGCTGGAGAATAAGCTGGAGTCCATTATTTCCATTCCATTTCATATCGCTTATTCTTTCCTGCAAAGAAACTCTTCAGGTAGGATCAAATGTCTTCATCCAAGAAAAAGTTTCAATAACCATTTAAAAATCATCCAAACTCATAGACCAACCAGATCATTATACGCAGATGCACAACAACTGCTTTAACCAGAATAAAATCACTAACAAAATAGGTTCAATAAGTAGATTATAAACTCACACATCACACCGCAAGAATCATAGAGATTATCATCGAAAAACATAACTTAATTCAAGATCTCAAGGGTTGAAATCCATCACCTTAGCCAGCCACCCAAACACTAACACACTGAAAAGATGGTCCTGCCAAAAGCCAAACCCGAAATCCTGTCGTTGCCTCCAAAACCTCCCTCGAATCCCATAGTGAATCTAGAACGAAGGATGCATGACAATCAATTTGTCATGATAGAACCTTTAGATCAAGTGACATTTCTTTGATATCATTAGACCATGTGTGGATCGCCTTTTATAGAGGTGATAAAAGATACCTTTATCGGTAATTATTTTTAGCATTGATACATTTCCTTCTATTAGTAGCATTTTTTAATGAACGCCGATTAAAATTAGTGTTGAAAATTAAATGACCAATAATTGTGTTAGGAAACCACTCATGGCATCAATTTGAAATAAAATGAATTTAGGATGAATTCTAAAAGCTAGTAAGCTTAATAATGACTCAGGTATGGGAGAAAAATGTATTAGAATAATTTTAAACAAATATTCTAGAGATCAATAAAAAAAGTATATAATTCATTTATAACCATATTAATTTTTTTAAAAGAAAAAACCTAAAAAACGTCATTAAATGATTTAAATTATAATGTTCAAAAAACAATTTCTATTCAACAAATTTAATTGATTTTCAATATAGTTTATAAAAATGAAAGTTAAAAAAATAATTATAGGAGCCCAATAAATTTTTCCAGTGTATAATTTAATGGGTTTAAAGAAGAAAAAAAGTGAATGAGAATTCAATTTTCCATGGGTGGACCCAAAAAAAAGAAACAAATCTGGTCATCCTGGCCATCGTTTGTGGATATCCATACTATATATAATAAATTCTCCAAAAGAAAGAAGCACTGGTGCCACGTGTCATGATTCCATTAGATATGAGCGCCTATAAAATGAGTAAACCCACAGTCCCCTCTGCAACAACACATTTGTAACATCAAATGGGATCTGTGGTCAGCATGTCGCACGTCCATGGTGGTACTACATTATTTCTGTTTGGGATGGCCCCTTCATGGTCACTACCACAACCTCCACCCCCTCCTCTGGCCCCGGCCTGTCTTCACCCCCTCTAGAATCTCACGACAATGATGACCTGACTAAGGATAGTCTCTATCACCACAAATACAAACACAAACCCATACACCACCACACACACTACCACAAGCACCATGAAGCAACCCCATCCCCAACCCCACCCCTCGTAAAACCCCCTCAATCCCGCCTTCCTGTTGAACCAAGGAGGGAGTGTTCATACTTTAACTTTTATTGGTGATTTTAGTATATATGGATATGTCTACTTAAGGTATAAGTCGGGTTTTTTGATAAATTCAATTAGTATACGATTCTGATAATTCAATCAATATAAGAATGATATTGAGAACCTATTTGGTAAAACTAAGTAACTATGCTCAAATGATGGTGGAGAATATATTAATCATGAATTCATTAAGAGTGAGCACATTTCTAAAACAGATAGTGGGAGTGAGATAGACTTCGATGAAGGCACACAAGAGTTACAAGAACATGTTCAAAAAAGTCTAATGGAATAAAAATTGTTTCAAAGACACAAATAACACATAGGAGTACAAGATAGGTTAGAGAACCAACACGTTATGTTTCTCTAGTCACTGATAATGGAGAATCATTAATAGTTGATAATAATGAACCTTTAACCTATAAGGAAGCTGTAAGTGGAACAAATTATTCCAGGTGGAAAGAAGCCATGAATTCTAAAATTGATTCCATTCAACAAAACCAAGTCTGGATTTTGGTAGAACCTCTAGTTGATGTAAATCTTGTTGGTTGAAAATGTGTATTCAAGTAGAAATTACACATGGGCAACGACCCAACTATTCACAAATTTTATGATCATTTTTTGGCTTAAATTCCTTAATTTTTCCATTGTAATGCTACTTAATTGAATAAAAGAGGTAATGTGGGTGTCCAAGACTTGTTGGGAGCATGGATCCCAAGAATTTGGAGAAACACTAGGTCGTGTGGTTAGAAAAAACCATGCATCCCAACATGCACAGTTTCTCATAACTGTGCAGGCCATTTTTGAGGAGAGTATGTTGCTGCATGGTTGTTTGAAACCATGAAAGTCTAGGCACACACTCTTGTGAGATTATAGACATACTTTATAGCGGCGTTTAGCATGGCTTTCACAAGATTAGTCAAACGGTGCCCTTATCCTTTGCGAGGGATCCCCTTAGATAGTGTGGGGCGCACGATTGGCACACAGTTTGGCCAACTATGTGGAAAAACCATACATCTTAGTAAATTAAGGGAATATAAACTCTACCCCCAAATGTCTTGAACTCAAATTTCCTTCTCCTCCATCTCATTTTCAGTGGAGATCATGTAGGAGAGCTCCTCATCTTTTCTATCTATGTATTTTGATATCTCCCTCATCCTTAACCATTTTCATCAATATCAGATGTGTTGGAGAGCTAAGAGTAATCTCATTAATCCTCTTATTTCTTTTCCATGTTTCTATACTACTCTATTGGTCTATTTTGGTGCGACATCATTTTCCCATTTTTTTGGTAATCTAACGATTCTTCCGATAAATCATATTATTTCTTGATTCAAAGGTCAAAATTAAATGAGAAGAGTGGTATGAACCTAAGGTAAGTGGTATAGCATATTTCATTAAAGTTTCATCACTTTTATAATGTGTTTCATTATTCCACATGTCAGTCCTTTCTGGAAACACCTCTAAATTGTTTAACAAATCGAATTAAATGCTTTACAATGCTTGATATGACATTCGAGTGGAGAATAAATCCTATGGTTGATTGTTTTGACTTAAGACACCCCAATGTATATGCTTTACCTTAGAGGCCTATTTTACGTTTATCCTAAATTTTCTAAACACCCCCTTAAGAGGTTTTTCCTTGTAATAAATGTTGGTTTGGGAGTGGATGAGCTCTACGATAAACATGGAAGTGATAATAATAATTTTTGAGAATCAACAATGAAAATGAAATGTAAAAATAATATAAAATAATAATAAATGGGGGCACAAATTTTTACATGAAAACCCCCTCTAATGTAAAGGATTAAAAACTCATGGGAAAACTTCAAGAAAATACACTATGAATCATAGAGTACAAATAATACAAGTAGAAGCCCAAACTTCAATTACAACAAAATATCATAGAAAACCTGTGTAAAATTCATACCTCAATACGCCTTTTTCGCCCCTCTAATATTCATATCATGAAAATTTATAACCCTTCATAGATCAAAACTAAACGGGCAACATTGCAGAATTCCCTCATTGTACAACTCAATTCACTGATGTCTGCTGCCACCCACAATCAAAACTGTTGTCTATTTTTCTGTACAAGCCTTCTCACTCTACTATTGTGTGTGCTACCCTCTTCTCTTCTTGAAGTAGCCCTGTCGAATTTTATAGTCCATCATTTCTGCATCAATATAATAGGGTCAATAGATAAAATGTGATAAATAAAAAAGAATAAATGAGCATAATTTATGCGTGCAATAAAGGGAATAATGACCGTAATTCCCGATGATCCAGGGTAAACCCCAACAATCTCCCCCTATATCCCATTTAAGAATGAGATATCATCCAATAAACTCAATTGGAATGAAACCTGGTTGGTATTGCACGAATCGTCAACCTATGTATAAAATATGATACCCTTGTTTTGTATCTCTGACGGAAACATGAATTCTCCCCCTGTAGAAGAAATCCAAATGCCAAAGTCTTCGTCATATCTATTTCTTCACCAAAAGTTCTAGAATCAATCATATCAGGCTCCCCCGTAATAGTGATTGCCGAATAAACTGGAGCACCTATAGGAATAACTTTCTCCATGTAATCAACATCTTGTGAGTAGTCAAAAAATCTCAGCGAATCACCACGATCTTTGATTTACATTATTTCTTCAATAGTGGAACTCTCTGAAAAAAATAATTAAGTGAAACATCTGAAACAGCTGACCTGACATGCTTCATATTCCAAACCTTCTCTAACATAGTCAATGGTCTTCGACTCATGCATGATGATTGACTATGCCACAAATATAATGAAGTCCCCTTTTCAAATGGATTCTTTACATCACTGCACACCATTACATATATCCTATAAAGTCTGTCATCCATTTTTCCTTGCACATAAATAATCAATCCTCTAGAAAAATTCCATCTTCCACCACCCAAAAAACTCCTGAATTCATTAGTATCAATAGAATAAGAAGAAGAAAAATTATGGCATATACCTAACACATGTCTCACATCCCTCAATGTTAGTGTACATATGGCATTTGTAGTGATAAAAATATCCCCAACACCAATTTCATCAGTATAATATTCATTTCCCATCTTTAATATACCAATTTCATATTATTCATATGAAGAAAATAGTCCCCTCTTTGGTGAAATATTGTAGGATGCTACCGAATCATCCACCCACTCAGTGTACAGATCTGACCTGCGACAATCATTTCCAACTGAAAGTAAATCACCCTCACCCTGAACAAGATTTATGTCAGTATCCTAAGAATTTATGTCATGTGTCTTCTTTTCCTCATTAAACCTTTTCAATTCATAGAAGTATCTTTGTACATGACACTCCTAGACTCAAAACAATCACTTGACCTTTCTTCTAGTCTTTGATCAAACTCTCTAACTACTATGTCCATCTTCCACATCCAGAATACCACTATTAAATGAATATTTTCCATCATTTATCTTTCAATGAGTCTTATTTATTAACAAACAAAAAATCACATCATACAAATTCAGTGTATCTTTCTCGAACAATAGTGTGGTGATAAGATCATCATATAAATCAGGCAACAGACCCAAAATAAGAAAAGCCTTATCTTATTCTTCCATTTCAATAGGTACTGTGTTACCTTTATCATCGATATTGACCACCACAAAATATGTCTCTGTTAGAAGATTGGTTAACTTGTCAAGATGGTTACCTAAGTCTCCATTTTCCAGTATTTGAAAATGATACAATTTTTTTTCAAATATAAATGATTTGTGAGGGATTTTGATTTATACATGCTTTAAATATTTTCCCAAATATCCTCTGGATATTTCAGATTCATCACTTCCTGAAGTGTTTTATCACCCAAATACATTTCAATTGTGCTTGTCGCCAACTCTCTCATAACATTCCAAGCACCAACGCTCATCATCTTCAGTTTATCTAATTTTTTCTTCAATTCATTGATTGTATTCTCACAAACTAGAATATTTTTAAAGATATTTTGACGAAGTGTAAAATCATTTTTCCCATTAAACAATTAGATTTGGGAAAGAATCTCATGGCATGAATCACTATATTTAATCATCAAGAAACATCAATAACCTCATTTGATACTAGATGTTAGGTTAGAAGAATGTAGGATCCAGGATGAACTTGGTTGTGATTATAATAATTTTCAAGAATCGCCAATATAAATGAAGCATAAAAATAAAATAGGAGAATAATAAATGAAGAGACAGATTTTAACGTGGAAAAAACCCTCCAATGAGGAGGATTAAAAAACCATAGGGAAGCTTAGAAAAAATACAATATGAATCAGAGAGTTTGTAGAATCCAAGTAGAATCCCAAACATAAATTACAAAGAAATAACGTAGAAAACAATTGTGAAATTTACACCTTGATATTCCTGCATCACTTATCTAAAATTCATATCATGAAAATTTGTCACCCTTTAGAGTTCAAAACCAAACACAAGACTTTGTTCTAACACCTCCTTTCACAACCTAATTCACTATTTTGTGCTATCACCCACACTCGAAATTGTTGTCCACATTTTTTTTCACAAGCCTCCACCCTATGCTCTTGCATGTTCACCCCTCTTCTCTTCTTAAAGTGGAATTTCCCCCTTTTATAGTCCATCGTTTCCAAGTAAAAATAAAAGGGTCAATAGAGAAAATAAATGCAATAAAGGAGAATAAATAGCCATAATTTATGCGTGTAATAAAGAAAATAATGACCATAATTCCGGATAATCCAGGATGAACCCAAAAAAATTTCCTTTAGTTAATGATTTGAGTTAAGAAGAATTTTAGTCTTTATGTTAGGCTCCTACACCCCATGCCATAATTTATTTTCTTGGTTAAGTGATTTTACAAACTTTTTAATCATGTTATAAATGTTTCCTTATCAAATAACATGATCATGGTAGTTAAACATACCCTCACATTATGCTGAGAGTGATACAAGGGTTCTAAATTAAGGAAACCTCAGATGGCCTCATCATGCCTTAGTATGAATTGTCAATGAATTGTAAATATGTCAGGGGTGATACTATGTATGACATGGATAGGATCACCATGTGTTTACTATACCTCTAGACGAGTGATACAAGTTTCCTTGGGGAGACCCCATGGACATGCTCGGTGGAAATATGGTTGTACCATTCCACGAGTGAGACACAGACCCACTTGTGATCCCAGGGACAAACTTAGAGGTACTTTGTTGTTTTCAAAAAATGTCACGAGTGATACTTGAGATTTCATTTATGTGTCACCATGGAGGGAATCCTATGGAAATGGGTTTACACAAATCCCTTATAGTGATACATGGGATTTCATTTGAATCACCTTGGATAGACTCAAGTTTCCGCTTTTTAATTTATAAAGATCTTAATTAAACTTACGAGTAAGAATGTGTAAATGTGTAACAAAAATTCATCAGATGAATCCTCAATAAAAATCACTTTCTTGGGGATGGTATTTCATTATACACATTAGTTATAACATCTCTTACCATATTTCTTAGATGTTCATGTTACCTTTTTTTAGAGACATCCTGATTTGGATGAAGGAGGTAAAGTTGGGTGGGTATCCCAAAATTAACTCTGTCTGATCTATTTATTTATTTTTAGAATTAAATTTATTATTTAGCGGCACACTAATTATTTTATATTCATGTAATAGGTATATATAGACACCATTGGTGGTGACCTACTGAGTATATCTCACACCTATGGATATAATTCTAGCCTGGTGGCCAGAAAGCCTAAGTGGTCCAACCCAGCAAAGCCCAAGCCAGGCTCTGACCATGCTCAAGATGATGGTTCTTTATGTAGAACTTGGGCCTATGCATATAGACCTATAGGCGAGGCCCTCTAGTGGGCCGGTATGAAGCATTCCCACTCTAAACAATTACGGGGAAACTACAGGTAGGGAGAATCTAACCCCCTACCACAAGTTTCTATGGCTTCGCTTGGACTAACTGGTTAAAAATTAACAGACTATATATAAATATATATATAAACAAATATATTAATAATATATATATAATTATATATCATGCTATTAATAATATATATAATTATATAATAACAATTTAATATATATATATATACTACCTTTTTATAATTGAAAAAATACACATAAACTAACCTATTGATGTTCGTGCACACCCCCAACCTGATAGTTTTTCATAAGTATGTGGAAACTTGAATATATTATATTATATATATGTATATATATAAATATATTTTGAAAAAAAATTAACCCACCCATTGTTGCGCACCACCCATAATTTTTTTACAACCAGTATATATTATATATGTAACATAATGACCCAGCTCACCTCTAATATGGTGGCCAGACTGGTAGTTCACATGACCCCAGGAACGTCTCCCTATATGTTAGAATCTACCGACTAGTAGAAAGGGTCTTGGGAGGTGATAGTGGGAAGACTATACCCTCTTATTAGAGTTTCACAATGGTATAATAGAGTATAGGTTATAGATAAAAATGGAAGTAATAAATAGTTATTTGACACCATTAAAGACAATATAAATAACTGACAAGCAACAAAAGTCAATATTTAACAATTTAATAAAAGTTACCAAAACAAAATTATACAAAATATGAATTCATTTCATTGTGATAATATATATTAAAATTATTAAGAAATACATCATGCTAGACAAACCAGTACAATAATAAAGAAAATAAAAAAAATCCCCACGTTTGATCTCCTTGATCATCCTGAGCTCTAGCGCGGTCCTTTTCGCTTAACTCCCAAACACAAAAAACACAACCTAAGCAATAACTCAGAGTATTCAGTCCTATTAACATGAAATTTTTACTCAGGTACGCAAGTGCAATAGCATCCCGAGTAGGGTGTGAGATATAAATCTTAGTAGGCTGGAACCACTACTGAATTACCCAATTCAGAAAATGAATAGTAAATTAAAAGGTGTGCAATATAAAATAATAGTGAGTTATAGAAACTAAAAATAGATACTTTTTTTGGGTTCCTAAATGGACACCCTTCCCATATCACCTTCTTCAGCCTATGCCAGAAATCTGAAATGAGTACCTTTACAAAGTAGGGTGTATATTAATATATAAAAGGATAGAAAACTGAAGGGAGACAAAAGGGAAATATACCCCAAAGACTGTTCTTTAACATTGGGTATAATATATGTATGAAAAAGTAGTTTCATAGAACATCATAAAGGTATCATAATCTACAAGGGAAACAAAACAACATCTTTATTATTATTATTATTATGTTCATGTTGTATAGTTGGTGTCGGATCCCATCCTAAAGGTATTACTACTGTACATCCTTTAAATTACCCATTACCACTGAGCCCATCCAAAGTAATATTTTGAAAGACCATGTATCTCTCAAGTCATGGATTTACCATGATTCTATCCTGTTATCATATAAAAGGGGTCAAGTGTCACCTGAGGCTTGGAGTAACCACTTTTACAATGAGTCCTTCCTCAATAATCCCTTTGTGAACTTGTATCACTCATATGTATTTTGAAAGCCCTGGGAACCCCTCTCCTGGTAGAGTTTGAGATATAATTTCCCTAGCTCATCATGGTATAACCACCGAAGCCTGGGAGTCCATCCATGAGTCCTTAATACAAAACTAATGTTCTTACCCAGCCTGTATCAGGTGATCCATAGTAACCAAAGAACATTGAAAGAAAAACACCATTACATATATCACATGGAATGATTATACATAAATTATGCTCTCAAATAATAATCATAAACCACAAGTAATTCAAGTTATAAAAGAACCAGTTTAAGACATCAATACGACATAAAGAATCTAGAAAAAAGTAATCATGTAACAATTACAAGACAATATTAGCACTTTAAATTCTCATGCCAACATGATTATAAAGCAAGTAAAACCACTAAAATAGGTTATCACAATTTTTCACTTTCATGAGTGATAAAATGTAAACAAAATCATACACCATCAACATGCCTCAAAAATATGTTATTAATAACATACAAAGTACAAGCTAACATGTTTTTTCAAGAAGGGCATTCAATTGAAGCCGATATTTCATTTATAACTTGGAATTTAGGTGGGGTGTACCCAAAGGGGTGGCCAAGAGGAAAGTATAACACCTCAAATGGGTTTCACCATAATCAAAGGCCAGAACTGGCACAGTTGAACAAACTAGATAATTAAATAAGTGATAAGAAGGAGTCGCCAGAAGGTTGTAGTGAGTTTCACAAATACACGACATGACATAAGTGACGAATGGAATAGGGTAGATGCCATTAACATATAGTCCTAATTACTTATTGAGTGACATTCATAGGAGGTGTCTTGGATCATCTATTTTTTTACAAAGAAGTGAGGTAATTTATTTGTAACCATTAATGGAAGAGTATAGGAATGCGATATAAAAATTTATAACTCAAACAATAAGAGAAAGCAATGTAGAAAGGAAAGAAATCATAAATGTATATAACTACATTTTTATCATGAAGACATCTCACCTCCATTGGAGGAGTTTTATTAGAAAATGTTACACTAATTTATAAAATCATTCATTTTGTTATATTTAACATTTGTTCCAAAACTCGTTCAGCACTAATCAAAATCAAGAATCTAAGAAAACTAAACAGAATCATCGGTGAATTTCGTAGACAACGCACCTCTATTGGAGGGGTTTAATTATAAAACCATGAATTTATCATCGAGAAAACATTTATCAAATTTAACAATTATATCAGGAATCAAACTCAATTCACATTAAAAATGCATGTAATCTATACTTTACTACATTAAGTAAAATCTAATAAAAGTGCAGTAAGAAATTTATTAAAGATAAGAATTAATGAATTCTTTAAATCAAGGGAAAGGGAATGGGATCCTACCTCAAGTGGAACTAATCCATCCACTCTGATCCTTCATGCTTTCTAACTAAAATCTAATTCTCCCCTATTGGGCATATGCAACTACACACATATGTAAGGACACCTATCCCCTATGCACACACCTGTGTGGCCATGGGCCTATGCAAGGGGATCCATAAAATGTGCTTATCTGCATATGAACATCTCCACTCTCTTTTGCATGCATTTATATATATATATATATAGACACACCTAGCCCCATACGTGGATAATCATTGCCATAGATGACTACACACACAACAGGGGAACCCACATACATATATTTACATACCTATACACACGAAGGCGATTCATCATTGACTTGTAAACTCAAAATAAATAGACATAAACCAACGATCTACAAGATAAATACTAGGAACTCTAAAACACCTAAATAAAACCATATAATAAGGGAGAAACTAATCAACAGGTCAAAATCTTTACCTCAGACAGCGGCGACAAACCAAATCACCTCAAAACCACACGACGGAGTTCAACGCACCTCAAGAAACCAGCTACAGACTCATAAATACCAAAATACCTAAAATTTAAAAGTGATAAACAAATAAGGAGGTGAAAACCATACCCCAAAACCATACCGATGGACCGAAATCACCCAAACCACCACGCCTTCGGCAATGCTTGCCGGAACACGCACCAAAACATCCCAACGTCTCCTTTATACAACCGAGAACTGAAAGGAAACCAAAATCAAGGACACCCACAAACCTAGGGTGTTCGGCCGAATGAAAATAGGGCAAAGGGGAGGCCAAAAATCAACCATGGAGGGTTGCACCATGAGGTGTCTGGCCGATAGAGCTTGATGGTGGGGGTGTGAGCTCTATGAGAGGGGGGGAGGTTCAACCATAGAGGGTTCCACCATGGAGAGGGGGAGGTCATGATGTCTAAGATAAAGGGGGAGGGGATCACACAAAGAAGAGGGGGAGACCCTCTTTGGGTCATCTCTTAAAAAAAGAAACCTAATTAATATATTAATAATAATAATAATAATAATAATAAAATATTATCATTATTATCATCACTATAATATTTATTTATCATTTCTTTAATTTTTCATTTAAATTCATTTAATTAATATTCATTTTAAATTTTAAATTTATTTAATTTAACTTATTTTAAAAAGAACACACATTGCGGGGGTTCTGACTCTTGGAAAAATGTTTCGATGCTCCGTTTTAAAAACAAAATGCCTAGTTGACGGGAAAAGTTAATTTCCTACCGCTTTTCATCAAATTAAAAATGTGGAACACTACAATATATATATACATATATATATTCACATATATAAATCTATTAAATAAATTTACACACCCACCCACTACTGCACACCATCCAACCTCTCGTTAATTTTTTTACAACTTTCACATATTATTATGAATTTTATTTATTATGATGATTGATATTTATTTGAACATGGAAATCACCGAAGATTCATTTTCTAATAATAAATTTTAAAATAAATTATTTGAACTTTAATTATTTTCTGAATTGGTCTATATTTTATATTTTTTAAAAAATTAAAGAAAATATTACAATTGTAATACGCATGTGACGTTGAGGATGAGGGTTCTTGTAAAAAGCATTATGTGAGCACTTTAAAACATGAATAATGATTAAAAGTTAAATAAAAAATGTTTCAACTATAAAATGTAACTGTTGATAAAAAATAAAAAGAAAATAAACATTAAAAAGGGTTAAATGTTTAAAAAAAGATTTAAAGAAAGGTGTTTATAAAAAGAGTTTTTAAAAAATTTGTTTTAAAAATTATTTTTTAAAACATTTTTAAATTTTTTTATATAAAATCCTTAAAAAAATTTAGAAAAAGATGTTTAAAAATATAAGTTTTCAAAATTTGGTCTCAAAAAGACTTTTTAAAAAAAGGTTTAAAAGGAATTTTAGAAAATATTTTACTTTTTTTTTAAAAAACTAAAATATTTTTTTTAATTTTTATAATTTTTTTTTTAAAATTAATAGTGAAAAAAAAACATTTTAAAATAAATAATAATTTTTTAATTAATAAACAAATAAAAAAACATGTAAAAAATATTGTTTAGAAAAAAAATTAAAATAAATGTTAAATAAAATGTTTTAAAAACACATCAACAAAAAATTAAAAATGTTGTTTATTTGTTATATATATTTATTTAAAAAATAACAAATGCTCGCCAGGTCCTACCCATGGCTCGTCCCTGCTCGACGGTTTGGGTCATCCCAAGGCTGGGCTAAGGCCGCCTCATGTGGTTATTCGGGCCAACCACAGTTGACCAAAATCGTGGTTTGTGGCCCTATTTTTTAGAGGGAAGGCCTGACCGAAATTACAACTTTACACCTTTCTTGGGACAGCTTTGGTACCCATGTAAACTTCATGATTTCAGGTATAGATAATGGAAAACAGCTAGCTTATGATGGCTGATTGTGAGTTCTAGGATGGAGTATGGGTATAGAGGATCGAGCTTATGCTCGTGATGCTAGTCATAGTAGCTTATGGCTACTTTTTTGTATTTTTGTTAGCATGTGGTATATTCAAGTTTCCCCTGTACCCCATGTAACCTTTTTTATAATTATATGATCATTATCATCAACTTTGTATCTATTATCGATTCATCTTCCACTTGTTATAGTTTATTGATGATTTATATTCCTATTTTTTGTCTGTTATTACTGCTTTTGTAGTTTCTTATTTATTTATATACAATTTTGATTCACTCTAAACTATGTGTGAATTGTCCCCCTTTGACACACCTTAACCCCTTACTTCCAGTCGAATCCCTATGGAATTTGGGTAGATGCGCTTGAGGTCATGTGGTCAACCATCTTAGGACACTACGAAGTGGCTTCTGAGGTGGGATTCCAAAAAGTGGTATAAGGGTACCTTTTATTTTTGTTTTACTTGTTGTGAATTAGAGACGAGACTAGGAGTATTGGTATTTTGTAACGATCTTGTGTCTAGGAGTAGTTATCCCACATTCAGGGGAAACCCGAATTACCAAAGATGGGTTAATGCTATTATTGGTCGCGCTTGTTACAGTTTTATGGATTTCACTATTGGGTGATACAGTTGTTTTGTGTTTCTATTATTATTGATATTTCTATTATGGGATTTATTCTACCCTAGCCCCATGATATGAGGGGGTATCAGTTCATGCATCAAACTAGGCACCTTATGAGTTTAATATCCTAAATTATTCCATTACAAATATATATTCCAGCGTATATTGTATGTGTTTCTTGTGGTTTCTGAGTGTGAATTGATTGTTATATGTTATATGTTCTAATATTTCTTACAAGAAGAGAATAATTGAGGTAATTAATGTTCCCACATGAATCTAAATGGTATTTTCCTACATAGATTGATGATAACACCTTAATTAAGTAACTATGACACATTTGAGCCATATACCATTGGTTCTAAAGGATCATACAATGTTTGATTTGATTGATGAAGACCAATAAAAATTTAAAAATAAAGTACTTATATAAATTTATAATGGTAGTCATTCTATCAAGTCACTATACATGACCTGTTACATCCTGATAGCATACATACAATCCAGATCGTAGTTATTTGATGTTCTGATTCAAGTTTATAAAGAGTATTTCCCTTTGTAAATTTAGAATTGGTGACACAATTATCTGGATTTAAATATCTATACTCAGATAAATAAGAATGAACTTAAATAAATTATGTTTTTAAAATGAAAAGGTTTCCACTATATAAGGATTCCAAATTCAAATTAAAGGGGGTTTCTTAATACCATGCATTTGAAACTACATATACCAGAAACTAGACTATGTTATATGAGACCTTAAACATGACCCAACCTTAGAAGTGGGCAGTATGATGTGTTTCCTTTGATTCTTCAGTGACTCTTTTATCACCTAGACATGGATTTAGGAGTAGGCAGAGAAGTGTGACTCATAATGGGAAGGCTTTGTAACTCTCCATTGCTGGATTTTCTTTTCTTATCCACTATAAATATAATCTGAGGAGTGTGAATGAAAATTGTAGTGTTATACCACCGTGATTTATTCATTTAATATGCCAAGAATGTGGCGATGACCATTCTCTAGAGGTAGTGGGCCATGAACCATCTATATTACCTTATGAACTGCCACCTAAGAAACCTCGTGTTGATCCTCTAGTAGGAGTTGATTCTTAGTTCCACGATAGCATATTCCGTTCCATGTAGTTTTTATAGGGTACTTCCTGACCTCTCCCTACTATGCCAGAGATGACTTGGGAATTCCAGCATTAGCATCCTCCTGCTATTTTAGGGTATGGAGGTCCTCAGGCTGGTGAGTCCTAGCTATAGGCCATGTTTTCTATCTTAGAGTGTATAGAGACACCTATGGAGTGAAGGGTCAAGATCGGTACCTATATGCATTGAGAATCCACTAATAATTTGTGGGATTTACTCACTTAGGTTGGTTGACATTAGAGTATGGTCTAGGTGGACATCCAGACAACACTTTTCAACTACTTCTTTCCATGGATTTTGAGGAGACACCACACCCAAGAGTTTCTACACTGGTAGTATGGTTACATGTTAGTGATGGTGAATTCATCTTATTTCACTGAACTTCTATGTTTTTCATTGACTCTAGCTGGGGATGACACAAAAATTGTGAGATGATTTGGGGATGGCCTCTCTATGCCATTCGATTATATGTTAATGCCTTCTATTTAACCACCATTTCTATGATAGTGATCCAGGACCTCATCCCTGAGTAGAACCTTAGGTAGTCAGGAAATGTGTGCTATGGTGGTTTATCTTCTAGGTTGGGATCTAGTTTATCAAGTGGTTGGAAGTGTTGTTTGGAGGGTGCGTGCAGGGGTAGTACCATCCAGATGGAATACACCGATAGTTATGTGGTGTGTCACTTGTATGGAAGGGTAGGGTCTAAAAAGACCCAGTGCCTGAGTAACCCAGTTGAGTGCTGATCTTGTAGCAGGATGGGTCCCATTTAGCATTTCTATCGATCTTTCCCTCTTGTATCCAGTGATAGGGGATATATTACAACACCTATATCAGGTAAAAGATCATTGAATCCATGTTAGGATGGGATTTGGTCTACTACCATCGGATCGGGCTGAGGAGGTGGTTTTATCCAAGCTTTTCAGACATATGAGGTTCAACACTA
This sequence comes from Viscum album, assembly GCA_963277665.1. NCBI lineage: Eukaryota > Viridiplantae > Streptophyta > Magnoliopsida > Santalales > Viscaceae > Viscum > Viscum album. Next base: position 2,018,342,212 of record OY728128.1, on the reverse strand, counting down.
GCAGAGCAGACCTTCCCAAGTCGGTTAATTTTTATCTCAGGGCCATAGATTAGTCTATATCAATGTAGTACAACCAATTCATGAGGATAGGAGTTTGGGGCCTTCTACTATATGAGGTACTATTCTAGTAGACTCTACTTTAGTTTCTACCCTTTATGATACATGTACATCTCACTCATTCATATCTATTGTAATTAACTGAAATTTGGGCCCTAGTGATAGAGTAATTAAGTTGCATCATGAATCTTGACACACAATTTGGGGTCCAATTATAGGGCATATGCCAGTGCAAGGAGTTCCCCATTAAGATAGGTGGGTGCAGTTTCTTATGATATTTCTTCATCCTGGAAATGACCAGATTCAACTTCTTTCTCGGTATTGACTGGCTAGTACAATATAGTGCCCATGTTTATTGAAATAATCAAGGGGTTTCATTTACATCACCAAATTGAATCACATATATTCATAAAGGAGAATTGGATATCTAGGAATGACAAACTGGAGCTAAGCGTCCTAGGCTAGGCAAGGTGACAACCCAGAAGGACTGTCTCTTTATGAGCGATCAGGGGATGTATCCTATGGAATTCCCTCATGTTTTGAATTGTCACATCCCAACCTTTATCATTGGATTGAGAGGGTGGTGAGATGTTAGTTGGCATTAAGCGAAATCCCCAAGACACCAAAGGCTGGGAAATAAATGCTGAAGGGCATCAATATACATGGGGTGATTTTCCCTTTAATAATAAACCCACTAGCCCAACACTCAAATACAAAATAAAAAACTACATGATGAATTATAAAATGAAATACAGTGCAAACATTTAATTTATATAAAACTAACCAAAACCAAGTACCAAAATGGATAAAAACTAACATCAAAGTGAATAAGAAAAGACAAACTACTGAAATTCAAAGACAACCATAAGACTCTAAAGCTCCACATGCTCCATGCTCAAACCTCACCAAACCACCCAAGTATCAAAATGTAGTGCTAAATATGTGTGATACTTTACATTTTACCATGTACCGGTATATTTCATCTACAGAAGCACAAAAGTTCCAAATTATGGGTGAGTACTAAAACCCAGTAGGTTTTACCCAATGACTTCTTTACTAATTCCACTAGCAGAGAAAATTTAGAAACATTTATATAAAATAGTTTATAAAAAATAATTTCTAAAATAGTTTATAATTAAATATAAAAAAGAGTCATCTCAAATAGTTTTCCAACAAAATCAATTTTTCAAGGAAGGAAACAAAACAATTCTTTAAAACCATTCCACAAATTTCATTTGGAATAACTATTCTATTCCACATATCCAACCATGCATGCTTTGTTATGAAAGTTCCATACTCGTGAGAGGTTTCTCATCAATCTACCCCGTCATAAAAAGGTAATTATTTCCCATATACCATTAGACCTTTGTAAATTAATCAAGTTCATATTCCAACCATTCCTTGTAAAAGAAATATGAACACACATACCAAGTATTCCCAAAAACCATGCCAATACCAACATTCCAAAAACTTCAATTCCAACACCATTTCAACAAAACAACATTTTTATTTAATTTTTTCCAAAAATAAAACTAAACTACATTAATAAATTACTATTTTAAAATCATTTATTAATGAACATTCCATATAAATTCTATAATTTCACACAAAATTCAAAAACATCACTAAAGAAGGTTCCAAACATGATTTTAACACCAATTTCACAATAAATTTCTTGTAAGTAAACAAATTTTAAACTAATCCAATAAGTTTTAGCATGAATATCTGAGAGTGAAGACACCTACCTTAAGAGTTTTGGAGAAAATGATAAACAGCATGAAAAACATCAAAAACCCGGGTTCAAACTCCATGAACATGCCTCAGATCTCTCCCCTTATCATAAGTTAATCCAAATATAATCATATTTGATATCTAAAACATTATATCTACCCATAGCAGGCACAGATCTAGGAAACTGAGAGAGTTGGATGAGTGGATCTAAGAAAACTCATCAATAATGATGAAGAACCAAGCCTTACCATAAGAATCAAGCTTCAACTCACTAAGGAATGGCTCCGAATGGTTTAAAATTTTATAGGATAACCTTACATGACCATTGAGAGATACAAAAATTGAGTAAGGGCTGTTTGGGGGGAAAATGAGGCATTAAGACATTAAATCATCCTAGATCCACTTTTTTAGATGTAGTTTCCTTACTGTACCTAGTTTAGTTTAATGGTTAAGGAAACCATGCACTAACATTGCACAAGTCACTAACTTAAGAAAAAACCTCACATGGTCAAATCACATGGTCTCTAAAACAAGCGGCAAATGTGCTGAAGACACTAACTCAAAAAGACAAAAGCCAACACTCAAAGTGAACAGTTTCTCCAAAGTGAACGCACAGTTTGGTCAAATTGTGCACCAACCATGTACCTTCCTTTTTAACTCTATCTCACTATGAATGTTTACTACAGGTGTTTCATGGTTTTCCCAAATCATTCACCAACCGTACACCTATATAAAAGTCCCAATAACCCTCAAAATATTCTACAAACTCTCCCAAACATCACCTATATACTTTATATACCTAAAAAGGATAATTAAAGGGTTACTTTATAGAGAATTAGGGTACTAAATTCACCCCACCATTGGACTTTATATCCCTAGAAATTAGAAAAACAATGATTCCCTGAAAGTGCTCCATCCATTGCACTTTTATTTACTTATTATATTCCCATGTCTCTTCTTGAATTGGACTATGTTTCAACAAAACTTGTACTAGACCGATGCTTTTTTCATGCAATACTTTCTATTTCCTATCCAAAATTCACTCGAGGATATTTAAAAATAAAGAAAACAGATCTTAGTCAATGTGGTCCCATCTGATCACATGCTCAGGGTCATACTGACACCTTTTCAGCTGAGATACATGGAACACATTATGCACCATACTAAAACGTGGTGGAAATTATAAATGATATGCCACCTCACCAACCCATTTCAGTTTCTCAAAAGGGCCTATGTATCGGAGATATAACATGACCTAACTCCCAAAATTTCAATGTTTATGGCTTGGAGGAATCCTCAAGAATACATGATCACTCACTATGAATGAAAATGGCCGATGACAAAGGCCCATTGGACATGATGTGTAATACTTTTGGAACGGATATGGGATGTGTATTCCAAACACGACCTACACAACCAGTGACCAAGTAAAATGAATTTAACATGGTGTGTGGCCCTTTGCACAGGCCATGTACTCCAAAACAAATTAGGTACACCTCATATGCTGAGTCCCTAGGGGTCTTCCCCAGAAATACGATGAGAGACGTACACACAATGTAGATCGGATCTACACACCATGTACTTTTACTTGTTACACATGTTTGAAATTTATTTATTATATAGTATAAACCTTGTTACTTATACTTTCATGTGGTCATAAATATGGGACACACAATGTGATAGGTTTTAATATATATATATATATATATATATACAAATTTTTAATTAATATGTGCATAATGTTTAGATCGGCATATCATGTATGAGTCGTATTATAAGTTGTTACTATATGTGTATTGAAGCATAGCATGTGACCAAACAATTATGTAACTATTTCAATCATTCATGAATTAAACACCATGAAATTACATGATAAGTTATATATTCCATTTTTTATAAGTGTAAAACAGTATAAAATTATAATACATCTTGGGATAAATAAGACATGTATTCACCATGTTACATCCAAGGTATATTTATGTACAAGTTTAATTTTAAATTAATTTATTTAGTTTGTTTAAATTTATAATGTATGAGAATTTCAAATATATTCAGATAATAATTATTATAAAATGATCGATTAATTAAAGATAATAATTAATAGATTCAAGCACAATTTATCATAAATTTGAATGATTAAGAATTGAATGCTAGTTTTATTTAATGCATAATATGTTTCTTGCATGTGGATTATCATGAGCTAGGCAAAACCTTTTGTATGTGATAGGATTAATTTAATTTACTATTAAATTAAATTGTTTGCATATTTTCCTTCTATCCTCATTATTATGTTGGGCATGCGTGCCCATGGTTTCTTTTATGTAAACCCCTTTTCCCCTCACCTGTGTGTGAGTAAAAGAAATATGTAATGGATGGAGCTCCCAATCTAGTGGATGTGGTTCTAGTATGGATATATGGTGAAACCAATCCAAGGAGATACAAAGGTGGATAGTTAGAAAGCTGTAAACGTGAAACTCAATTGGTTAAAGGTGTTTCTCCCCTTGGTCAACGGTTAGTTTATCAACTGCTAGATAAAATAGAAATTAGTATAAACTCATGAACATACCCTTTATTTTATCTCTATCATTTGTATGGTTATTTAATTATGGATTTATTTTCATGATCATATAATTAATGAATTAACAATCATGCAAGATGGAACTAAAATAAACTGGCTTATGCATAAATATTATATAATACATGGTTAATCACTTAAGTAATACCAATGAATATTAATAATAATATAATAAAGGTAAACATTTTAAATTTACACCTAAAAGGATAAAATCTCTCAATAAAATATTAGTTTGGTATATCCATTCCTTACTTTTGTTAGAATTGAACCATAGTTCAAATTTATCAACTAGTCGAAGTTGGGGTGCTTTTAATTATCGATGAATTCAATCATGAGGTTTTGGGATGAATTAACCTGGTTCAAATAGTGGGTTGACATACAAATAAGTACATGGTGTAAATGAGAGACAAAGATTAAGGAAATCTAAAATTAATTATTTCAGGATTGGGGAGTCCACTCATTCGATAAAAGAATTGTGAGTTATGCAGTTAGCATTTGGAATGCCTACCTAAACCCATTTGAGTTGCTTGACTAACCAAATCATGGGTAATGAGAAGGGGAATATGGATCCTACACACTAGAATGTCTAAGAAATAGGATATTCCAAATCCAATGGGGAGGGATATTGGGTTTTGATAAAACAATGGGAGACTAATAAATATAATATATATTTATTTGTATAAATTTATCAGATAAAGGACTAAAATTCGGCTCATTTTATTTTATAGAAACCAAAAAATAACATCAAAAATATCATCTCATTACATACATGATATGTAAAACCATCTCTGTAAAACCCCAACCCCAGTTACCCAGAGTCGGTGCATTATTTCATAACATTGGAATGATCACAAAAGATTAAGACTCGAAAGACCGATTAGTTTAGTAGCCTTGGAAGTACTAGATACATTCATAAGGTTTACATTACATCATAAAATGGAAAACTAAAACAATATTATTTCCATATACAACACTGAGATTCTATAGACTATCCCTGCTGGTCAGTTATAATATACTTCTTCTCATCCTGAGAAAAATTAATCATAGAAAGGGGTGAGCTCAGATGCTCAGTAAGGATAACAATATAGCAGAAACATTCATAAATAAGCATAAACATTTAAGAAAATGTATAAAACTATAATAAAAGTCTTTTAAACATGAACTTCAGCATAATATGGAAAAGATAAAATCAAAATAATTCCACTCACTTACTCACATAGATATTCAAATAGTCTAATAATCACCAGAAATATCCATAGCCACTTTCATAATGATGGAATGCATAATGCCAGACTTTCATAACCACATAGTCAAGGCCTTGTTCCAAGACTACAAATATGATTTTGTCAAGGCCTTGTGCCAAGACACTAGTTTGTCTCATGATACCTACCGATGCATCGAGTAGCTATTGTGGGATCCACCCGTCACATACTATGCCCAATTCATTCCTCAAATGAAAAGGTTTAAACATAACAAAAATATTCGCATTAAAACTAGCATAAGAAATGTCAATACTTTATCCATAAACCATGAATGGTATAAAAATAACACATCCATAGTGAAACATATCAAAATACCTTCAATAGAATATGGACGTTTTGTATCATAATAACTCAACATGAAATAAACATAAAATACATCAAACGATGTTGACATAAATGAAATAAAATCCTTTTTTAGAGAAATGTGTTGTTCTATTTTGAAATAATTTAAAATTAATATAATTATAAAAGGAAAAATTATTTTTTAAATATTATTATAAGGTTTTAAGGGAAGATTTGATGATGTTATAACAGCGTAATATAGCCGCACCCGCCGTATAAATTAAAGAAAACATTCTAACCTTAATTTTTTTTGAAAAGGTCATAATGTACCTTGTTTGGAAAACAACAGAAAGATTCCCTTCAATCCATTTTATAAAAATTAAAACAAGGGTATAAATGAATTTAACCCATATCCTAGTAAATAGTAAAAAAAATTGGAATACATTTTTAAGAAACAAGGATGTGGATGATAAATAGGTCCCAGAAGATACTTACTTAAAAACAACCTCGGATAATAAAGATATTGTGAAATTAACCCTTACCTTGTACTTTTACTTGGTCGAGGGTAACATAACCTCCAGTATAATGGTGAAATAATTGTATAAAATTATACAAGAATCGTATGCGTTAATATGATATCATATATGATCTTTTAACATTGCTTTGTAAATAATATCTTTGTATTATCATCATTTCAGGTGTTAACGGATCTGTTTTCCTTTATGTTATTTGTTATGTGAGTAATATTTGTCATGGATGGGATGTTTTTTTATTCATATCCAGAATTATATCAAGTATTTAAACATTATTTTTAATCATCAAATGAAAATTAGTCTTGAATGGATATGATGGGGAATGAATCTCATCGCGTTTGTGGAGACGGTAATCCGTACGTATGTACAAGAGACAATATCATTATTAAGATAATATATCATAGGATGTTAAATCAGATATAAAGAATCATTATCATGTTATATTTATTATTTACATCAATTACACATCATTATTATACCCATCCAAAGAATGATGTATTGAATAACAATTACACCACGACGTGGAGACAGTAATCCGTACGTACGCACGTATGCGGACATGTCATTAAAAGGATGGATAGAATAATGAATATTGTTGTAATATATTCATAATAATATAAAAATATATAAAAGATACTGGATTTATTATTTTATAATGGAATCAACAAAAAAAGAGAAAGTGGAAGAAGAAAGTAACTTGAAAGAGGTGATGAAATATTCACCTCTTCTTTGGGATCTTCCTTTTGATTTTATCAAAATGGATCCATATGTTGTCTTTATGACTAAAGGATGGCCTCTAGGATGAAGGGAGGATAGTTGAGAGGGTATTTGTGCTGGGTTTGTCTGAGAAAAATGGATTTTAAGGTGTGAATTAGAGATAAGTGGGGAGTGACCTTTTATAAGAGGGGTGGGGGGCACCTTAGGAAAAGCTAGAAATATTATAAAATAATTTTCGGTTTATAATGGCTCCAAAATAGATTATTTAATGGATAAGGTGGGTATTGGTGTAAACCCACTCAACCAACTGGTTTTAGGCATGTTTGGATCACTATATTAACCTTATCGTTTAGATTTAACTCTTAGTTAAATAGTTTGACATTTACCATGTCTTTTTGTATTTTTATACTATATGGTTAATAAACATACTATATACTTCAATTGAACCCAAAGTGGTTCATTAATGATACAACTATCATTATATAATTCAGTTGGCATAACCTTATATTTTTAGGAATAGAATATCAATTAATAATATAATATTTGTTTTAAAAACTCTTTTATGTCAATTTTTACACTATTAGGTATTTTGTTTTTTCTAAATTCATAACAGCATTATTACTTTGAAAACAATTCATCTAACCAACCCAAATATGTCATATTAACCATGAAAATTATTGGAATTCATAAAAAGTCTAAATTACATTTATTTGGATATTTATAAAATCAATTATTTTAATATTTCATTAATACGGTAATTAGAGAATCATCATTGTGTCATAAATAAATATAATTATTTAATGTCCAAAATTTATAAATAAAATACCATTATGTAGGAAATCTTTTTGTCTTTCTAATTAATATTAATAGTCGAATTTATCTTTTCTATAACCCTATATTGAAAATGTTTTAGTGATTAAACTTTGATTTTAACTCTTTTAACTCTTCTTTGAATTATAATAAATGTCCTAATGTAATCCAAGTGGACGTAAATGATCATATTTTATTTCTAATGTTGTTTTTATTCAAATTACACTTATCCAATAGAATTAGGACATGTGTTAGGGTAATAATAATATCATCTTTACCTTTAATTACCATATTTACTTTTAACCGTGGTAAATAAAAATAAAAAGATACTATTCACCAAAAATTATTTTCATCTTATTGAACCACATTTTACTTACTGATATCAACTGTGTCTCTCATATTTTTCAAATTCAACTCACAGAAGCGATAAAATTAAATTTTATTTAAATTTTCAAATTCTCCTAGGAGGTGGGTAAATGACGGTAAAAAGTTCAATAAAATTTTTATATATCTAAAATTATTATAAACTGACTCCAATGAATTACATTGAACTTATATTGGTATTATGTATGTATTTTGACCTAAAATAAATTTAAATTAAATATATAATTATTTAAATATAAATTTGGTTTTAAACTATAACTCACTGTTTTTCACTATTAATCAAAAATGGAAAGTTTTCAGAAAAACACAAAAAATTTACCTTAGGCTAATTTTGATCTTCCGAATCCAAAAATGAAGTCCATTTTGAATGCTAAAATTTATAAATTTTGAAAAATTGGGTATTTCTACTCATAATGTCTAGTTTGATAGGTTGTGGTGTGTTAGAACTCGATGTTGCGTACAACACACACAACTCTATTATTCAAAGAGAAGTGTACCATGGAAGATTTGGATGTTACATTCTCCCCTACCTCAAATAACTTTGTCCTTGAAATTTCAAGAATATTACTGCATAAAAAGACTCGTGTGGTTCTTCATCATAAGTTCCTCGGGTTCCCACGTTGCCTCTTCCTTATTATGGTTTCTCCATAGAAATTTTACCAGACGAGTCATTTGGTGTCTCCGCACTTTTTATTTTGTATCAAGATCCTTGGCAGGCTCTTCGCAATAAGACAGATCGGGTTCCAGTTCTAATTCCTCATATGTGAGTACATGCATTGGGTCAGGCATGTATTTTATCAACAATGATACGTGGAACACATCGCCAACATTGGAGGGAATTGGTGGCATTTCCAAATGGTAATCTGCATCCCAAATTCGTTCTAGAATTTAGAAAGGTCTAATGTACCTAGTACTTAATTTTCCCTTCTTACCGAAACATGTAACACCTTTCCATGGAGATACCTTCAAGAAAACATGATCTCGTACTAGAAATTCCAAATCATTCCTTTAGTTATCAGAATACCTCTTCTGACTACATTGAGCTTATTTGATGTGGTTTTGGACTACCTTCACCTTTTCCATCATTGATTCCACAAGTTCAGGGTCTATGAGTTTTTTTTTCTACAACATTATCCCAACAGGTTGGTGTGCGACATCTCTTTCTGTATAATGCTTCATATGTTTCCATCTATATACTTGAATGGAAGCTATTGTTATAGTATAATTCAACCCGAGGTAAATATTGATCCCACATAAATTGAAAGTAAAGTGATCAAGATCTCAACATATCTTCTATGGTTTGAATAGTTAGTTCTGATTTTCCATCATTTTGAGGGTGGTAGGCGGTGCTCAAACGAAGCTCAGTATCTAAAGATTTTTGAGTACTTTTCAAGAATCTTGATGTAAAACATAGATCATGATCAGAAACAATCGATATGGGTACTCCATGAAGTCTCAAAACTCCATTAATATAAATTCATTCTAGACGTTCAAGTGGTAAATCTTCCCTTATAGCAAGAAAATTTGCTGAATTGGAAAGACGATAAAAAAATGACCCATATTGCATCGTTCCTTCTCAGAGTATTTGGTAGTCCCATGACAAAGTCCATCATGATATCATCCCATTTCCACTCAAGCATGGGAAGTGGTTGCATGACTCCTCTAGGTTGTTGCCTTCCAGCTTTCACTTGTTGAAAAACCATACATCTTGACACAAAATCAGCAATCTCCCTCTTCGTGTTGTCCCACAAAAAAATGTTCCTTCAAATCTCCATACATTTTGGTGCTCCAAGGGTGTATAGAGAAATTGGATCTATGATAATCATCCAAAAATTCCCTTTTTATATAAGGTATATCGGGAACACAAAGCCTCTTCCAAAATTTCAAAATTTCATCTTCATACACAAAGTCAATCAATCTCCATTCATTCACAGCATTATTCTTCTTTTGAAACTCTTCATCATCGGTCTGAAAACTCTTTATCCTTTCTATTAAAGATGTTTGGAAAACATTTGAAAAAGTATTGATGTTTCACCTTCCATGGTTATTCCCATATCCAACTTTACTAGATCCCTGAAAATAGGATCCCATCCAACTCTCATCTTGTTCAAAACTATATGATCTTTTCTACTCAAAGCATCTGCCACCTTATTTTCCTTCCCTGGGTCGTAGTGTATTGTACAATCATAATCCTTGAGTAGTTCAAGAAATATCCTTTGCCTCATGTTGAGTTCTTTCTGTGAGAAAATATACTCCAAACTCTTGTGATCAATATCCATCGAATATCATTTTTTTTCAAAACACTTTTAAAGGGAAGTGAGAACCCTTACAGCAGTACAAATTAAGCCCCAAAAGATATGACATTTTTGTGGAAGAACAATTTGATCCGATTAGAATTAAACTCCCTAAACATTATCCAGGGTATAGAGCTTACCTGAGTGCTTGGATCAGCCTTCAAGATGTCTTCATAATGTTCCGCCAAGATGTCCCAAGACTGCATATATTCCTCCAAGTTAATCTTCCCCATGTTGAAACCTCTAATCAAGATGCGCTTCTGCCTATCAATCCATTTACCTTTCCCCTTTGTCATTTCCACTTTAAGCATTTTCCCCAAAATTTGGTTGATGACATCCTGCGGAACCTTAATATCTAATACTTGATCCACTATTTCTTCATATGAGTGAAGAAGAAGGTCTGTGTGATTCATCACCGAAGCAATCTGTCTCTGGTAGTCAAAAAGAGGATCCGCCTCTTGCTGATTCCCAAGAGTCTGAGAATATTTCACATCCTCACTTTGTAGCCCAGGAGGGTGTGCAACCCCTTCTAGGGGAGGTTCATCCACAACAGCTGCCCTCGTGGGCATTCCAGCACCATTACATGTTTTTGAATGAGGATTACCTTTGCTTGCGTACCTTGTTACGGGAGGACTGGGCAGGTTGGAATACTCTTTCCTTGGGCATGACCTCCGGGTATGTTTGATAAAACCTTCTAAATCTAAAATTGTGTTTTTCCCTTCCTTGAAGAGGATCTAAAATAGTCCTCTGCAATCCCCACTTCTTTGGACTCACCAGGGGAGTCCGAAGCTGAATCCTCTACTTGGGAGACCTCACCTCCCTTAGCATACTCCTCACCGACACTGTCCTCCATCGCAATAGATTCACCGGGAGCATGACCCTCACCTTCTCCCAACACAACAAATTGGTTTTCAGAATTTTTGAAACTCCATCCAGATTTTTCCTTCACAGCATAGGAAGGTTTGTCTTGCATGGCCTGCACTGATATGGCTGGACCTCTTGGCTGTACAAATCCACAACCCATGTATTGGAAATTAATTGGAGTTTCATCCAATACCATGATTTGGGGATCCTCACCCAAGGATATTTTCGCATCACCAGCCTCAATCATGGAAGAGTCCTCGAGTGGAATCAGCGGAAAACCCATATCAACGTCCAAGTGCACATCCCTCTCATTGTGCCCTTCCACTTCCTGAACCGAACCTTCCTTCACGCTGACCCGAACCCTTCTCTCAGAAAGTTCTCCAGAATAACTGGTATTACCCATGTCCTTTTTTAGGAGATTGAAAATATCAGATACTTTTGGGTTCATTTGAGCATCCTTTGAAGCCTTATGGGGAACCTCCTTATCTGCAACCCTTGGTTCAAAACCCACTATTGAATTCTCTCTCTTGAATGACTGATTATACACTTCTTCCACATACAAGGAAACACCATCGGGCACTTCAGGTAGTCCAGAATCACTCTGAGTAGTAGGAACAACCCCCCCCCCCCATGATAAGAAAGGATTCGGAGGCATACCGATTGTGAATGCCCCAATCGTTAACAGGAAGAACAATAGTCAGGCCATGATTCAAAAATCACTGATTGTCTACAGCGAAACTCCTCCCCCACTGTGATCCATAACCAGTCTACCAGAGGCTTAGAAACATCCAATTCCACACATATGCGTGGGTATATAGGGTGAAACACTGAATTTTTGCGGCTATCCGAACACAAGAAACGCCCGACCAAATTTCCTAGCATTCGAATAATGGAGGGGTTTTGAAAAGGAAGGGGGAGACCAGGAAAACTTAATCAAATTGCAGTTGATGGTGTATCCCGATTCATATGAAATTCGTTGGACCATTGGAAAAGGTGGAACTGAGAGCCGTTGCAGGTGCGAGGAGCTATGGACCAAGCTTGAATCAGGTCCTCCTCTGACGAGAAGCGGGCCATAAAATGGCGTTTGTCGAGAAGCCCAACGGTAGCGAGATCCTGTAAGCCTTAGGCACCAAACACGAATCTATCGAAAACATCGACCAAAGGACAAATATTCTAGGAACGGCCCACCAAGGTCTTGTTGAGGAGTGTCGAAGCTTCTGAGAACTCTGATAGTGAAAGATCCAGATTAGGGTATCTCGAATGCAAATCGGGCAGTTTATGGCAGATCTCAATTTCAGGGAATGACGGGAGTAGGTTCGAATTGGGGAAAAGAGAGAAGGTAGGCCGGACTCTGAGGGGTCCCTCCCCCTCTGGTGGGGGAGGGACCGGATCTACGGCCATCTCCACCTAGATCCACTCAAGACGCGGAGCTCCCGAAGCCATCACCGCTTTACTGCAACACCTCACTCATGTGATCAATATAAATATCACATTTTTTACCATATAGATAGTGTCTCCAAATCATTAAAGAAAAGATTACATCTTCTTAATCAAGATCATGAGTATTATAGTTTTTCTTCTAAGTTTTTTGATGTCGTGATGCATAGGCAATAACCCTATCATTCTACATAAGGACACAGACAAGCCCGTTCTTTAATGCATCATTATAAATAAAAAACCCATCATTCCCCGATTGTAGAGTCAATATAATAGCATCAACTAATATTATCTTTAGTTCTTCAAAAAATTCTTCACACACTTTTGTCCAAACTAATTTAACCCCTTTTCATGTGATCTTTTTTAATGGGTTATCTAACCGGGAAAAATTTTGGACGAAACGTCGATAATAACATGTTAAACAAATAAAACTGCATACCTCGGTTATACTCGTTGGTGCTGGCCATTCTTGGTTTGCCTTGGAATTAGAAGGATCAATAGAGATTCCATCCTTAGAGACAATATGGCCAAGAAAAGAAATCTCATGAATCCATAATTCACACATTCTAAACTTCCCATATAATTTTTTTCTTCTAAGAGTCTTCAGGATAATGCACAAGTGATTTTCGTCACTTCGTATCTTTTGGAGTATACTAAGATATCATCAATAAATATCACTACAAAGTCATCAAGATATTCCTTGAAAACTCTATTCATTATATCCATGAATTCAAAGGGTTCATTAGTCAATCCATAAGGCATTACTGTAAACTCATTATTCCCATACCTGGTTCGAAATGTGGTTTTCAAAATGTAATCCTTCTTCACACACAACTGATGATATCTAGATCGAAGGTCAATCTTTGAAAAGTATTGAGCTCCATGTAGTTGGTCAAATAAATCATCAATGTGAGGTAGGGGATACTTGTTCTTTATTTTTATAGCATTGATCTCCCTGTAGTCAATGGACAACCTCATAGATCCATCTTTCTTCGTAACTAAAAGGAAATGGGATCCCCATGGAGAAACACTAGGGAGAATAAATCACTTATTACTCAATTACTCTAGTTGTTTCTTTAGTTCCACTAATACCACAGTGGCCATTCTATAAGGGGTCTTCGATATGGGCCTTGATCTAGGAATTAAATCAATGGAAAAATCAATTTCTTGTTCTGGATGATGTCCAGGTAAATCTTCTAGAAACACATCAACATATTCTTTCACAATAGGTACATAATTTATTTGAACTTTCTTTTCCTAACCTATAGTTGTTTCAATCTCTTCCTCCCCAATAACTAATTTTAGTTGAGATACTAGGGGTGAATCAAGATAAGAATTAGTCAGTGACAATTCTGCTCTAATGATAATGTGTTCTTTATCATTGTCATCAAAAATAGTAACCTCTTTCTTCTTACAATAAATTTTTGCATCATGGTCCGAAATCCAATACATACCGAGGATTATATCAAATTTAATCATGGGTACGATGATGATATCAGTAGATAAATAACATTTATATTCCCTAATGGGGACTGATTCACAAAACATTGCTGCAATGATATATCCCTTAGGATTTTTGACTGAAAACTCCCTTGTTAAATCAAATTGGAAATATCTAATTTTCTTAGAAAACTGGGAAGATATGAAAAAAATGAAATGATATATAATAAAATAAATCATTTTCTAAACTTAAGTAAACCATTAAATTACCTTATAATACATCTTTCTGATCTTCAACCGTAGCAGTAGTGATATCATAAGCTTAGCCTTGTTCTCTGGGCCTTTTCTGAGGAAAGTTCCCCTGGCGCTTAAGACATTATTTTTCATAATGCCCACTTTCTTTACAATTTTATCATTCTACATCGACAACCTTTTTCCTCCACGGGCAATCACAATCTTGGTGTCCTTTTTCACCACACTTGTAACAGACTCTCATTCCCTTCAAGAAAGTACCAGGGTGTTTCTTCCCACATTTACTACAGGATGGATATTCAACTTTTACCTTCTCCCCATTATTTCTATTTCCAGAGTGTTCAGTAGATCTCTTCTTCTCTTGCTTTTATTTAAAGTCATAAGACTTATAGAATTCTTTTTTTGTCTTGATAGCGGATGAGACAATATATTCGTATGACTAGAAGGATTGTGAGACTAATGCTTGATGGATAAATGGTTTTAACCCTTAAAATAAATGATCAATATTACTTATTGGGTTACGTATATAATATGCAACATGCCTCGCTATCCTTGTAAACTTAGCTTCATACTTTGTGACATTTCCATCCTCCTTTTGCCTCAAACTCAGAAATTGTATTTCCATATCCTCTCGATGGTTAGGAGGAAAGTTTATTTCTATGAATTTTTTTAAACTCCCTCCATTAAATATATGATACTTCATCATCTTATTTTTTTTTTTGGATCAATGACCACCATTGGTCAACATCTCTAGTGAGGTAGTAAACTGCCATGAAAACTTTTTCCCTTTCGCTACTCCCTAAGGCATGGAATATTTTCTCTATGGAATTTATCCATTAATTAGCCACTAATGGATTTTCACTCCCATTTAATGTTGGTGGTTGTTTCCTCATGAAGAATTATAACATTTATCCTCTATGATATGGATCAGGGTGCTCCATACGGGTATGGTTATTATTCATAACACGTGTGAGTTGTCCCATTATGGTGATAAGCTGATCAGCACCAGTTGTATCACCATCTCCACTATAATTATCTTGAACAGGAGGGAAATCCCTACATGGAGTGTGTGCATTGATACAGTTTCCATTCCTTCCACTAGGTTCCATTTTTGAAAAATGGAATAAAGTAGATTAGATTATGAATCGCAATACATAAATCCAATCTTCTAAAATACATAAAATAAATGGAATAGTTTATGGATATAATCCATAATCATAAAAATGTTTTCTTTTTGGAAGTATATACTCATAAACCCTTCAAAATGGTTTGTAAAGAAAATGAGAATTATCCTAATCATATCCTCTGGGATTTTCGTAACCAAGAGTGCACCAAGGCCCGTTGTCATGCACTAGTTCTCGTTCGAGTCTAGCTCAAAGTGGTGTTTTCGGGTTTTACCCCTTGGTACATCTGTACCAAATCCACCTCTACCTGCTCATATCCAGATATGGATATACTGCTTGGAAGACTCCCAAAATCTCTACAATACCAAAATTCTAGGAATTTCTTCTATACTAATCCTCAAAGTCTATCTTAGGGGTATGTTCTCTAATCAAAGTTCATCTAAATATAGTTTCCATGGTTTGTACTAAACATCCTCTGATACTAACTATAACACCCTGACCCCAGTTGCCCAGAGTTGGTTCATTATGATATAACATTGGAATGATCACAAAAGATCAAGTCTCGAAAGACCGATTAGTTTAGTAGCCTTGGAAGTACTAGATACATTCATAAGGTTAACATTACATCATAAAATAGAAAACTACAACAACATTGTTTCCATAGAAAACACTGAGATCCCAAAGAATATCCCTGTAGGTCAGTCATAATATACTTCTACACATCCTAGGAAAAATAAAACATAGAAAGGGGTGAGCTCAGATGCTTGGTAAGGATAACAATATAGTGTAAACTTTCATAAATAAGCATAAACATTTAAGTAAATGTATAAAATTAAAACAAAAGACTTTTAAACTTGAACTTCAGCATAATATGGCAAAGATAAAATCAAAATAATTCCATTTACTTACTCACATGGATATTCTACTAGTCGAATAACACTTGCAATATCAATATCCACATTCATAATGATGGAATGCATAATGCTAGACTTTCATAACCACATAGTCAAGGCCTTGTTCCAAGACTACAAATAAGATTTTGGAAAGGCCTTATGCCAAGACACTAGTTTGTCTAAGGAGACCTACCGATGCATCGAGGAGCTATAGTGGGCTCCACGCTTCACATACTAAGTCTAATTCATTCCTCATATGAAAAGGTTTAAATATAACATAAACAATTGTATTAAAAATATTAAACGAAATTTCAATACATTATCCATAAACCATGAATGGTATAAAAATAACACATCCACAGTCAAACATATTACAAAACATTCAATACAATATGTATGTTTTGTATCATAATAACTCAACTTCAAATAAACTTAAAATCCATCAAAGGATGTTGACATAGATGAAATCAAAACATTTTTTAGAGAAATATCGCTTTCTATTTTGAAATCATTTAAAATTCATATAATTATAATAGAAAACTTTTATTTTTGCAAATATTATTATAATATTTTAAGGGAATCTTTGATTATGTTGTACCGGCGTAATATAGCCGTACCCGCCGTATATGTTAAAAAAACATTCTTACCTTAATTTTGTCGAAAAGGTCCTAAAGTACGTTGTTTGGAAAATGACAGAAAGATTCCATTAAAACCATTTTATAAAAATACAAAAAAGGTTATAAATGACTTTAACCTGTAGTCTAGTAAATAATAAAAATGTTTTGGAATACATTTTTTAGGAAATATGGATGTGGATGATAAAGAGGTCCTGGTAGATACTTACTTAAAAACAACCATACATAATAATGAGATTTTGAAATTAACCCTTACCTTGTACTTTTCCTTGGTAATGGGTAGGTTAACCTCCTTTATAATGGTGAAATAATTTTTAGTAAATTATAAAATAATCATATACATTAATATGATATCATATATGATATTTTAACATTACATTGTTAATAATATCTTAGTATTATCGTCGTTTCGGGTGTTAAAGGATTTGTTTTCCTTTATATTATTTGTTATGTGAGTCATATTTGTTATGGATGGGATATATCTTATTCATATCCAGAATGATATCAAGTCTTTAAACATTATTTTTAATCATCAATTGAAAATTATTCTTCAATGGATACGATGGGGAATGAATCTCATCCTGTTCATGGAGACAGTAATCCGTACATACGCATGAGCGACAATATCATTCATAAAATAATATATAATTGGAAGGTATATCATATATACATAATCATTATCATGTTATATTTATTATTTAAATCAATTACACTTTATTATTAAACACATACAAATAATAATGTATTGAAAAACAATTACACCACGATGTGGAGACAGTAATCCGTACGTACGCACGTATGGTGACATTTCATTCAAAGGATGGATAGAATAATGAATATGGTTGTACCATATTAATAATAACATCACAGTATATATAAGATAATCGATTTATTATTTTAGAATGGAAACAACAAAGAAAGAGGAAATGGAAGAAGAAAGGAACTTGAAAGAGGTGTTGAATAATTTACCTCTTCTTCGGGTTCTTCCTTCTGATTTGATCAAAAGGGTGCCATAGGTTGGCTTTCTGACTAAAGGAGGTACTCTAGGATGAAGGGAGGAAAGTTGAGATTGTATTTGGGTAGGGTTTGGCTGATCCAAATGGCTTTTAAGGTGTGAACTAGAGAAAAGGGGGAGTTCCCTTTTATAAGAGGGGTGAGGGGCACCTTAGGAAAAGCTAGATATATTATAAAATCATTTTCGGTTTATAATAGCTCCAAAATGGATTATTTAAAGGATAAGGTGGGAATGTATATGAAACCATTCAAGAAATAGGTTTTAGATAGGTTTGGTTCAATATATTAACCTTATCTTTTATATTTAACTCTTAGTTAAATAGTTTCACATTTACCATGTCTCTTTGTATTTTTATATTATATGGTTAATAAACATACTATATACTTCCAAGAGAACCCCAAGTGGTTCATTAAAGATAAAAATATCATTATATAAGTCTTTGGGATTAACTGTAGATTTTTAGGAATATAATATCAATTAATAATATAATATTTGTTTTAAAAACTCTTTTATGTCAATTTTAACACTATTTCGTATTTTGTTTTTTCTAAATTTATAACCGAATTATTACTTTGAAACAAATTCCTCTAAAAAACCCTAATATGTCGTATTAACCTATAAATTATTTTAATTCATAAAATGTATCAAATTAAATTTAATTGCATATTAATAATATCAATTATTTAAATATTTCAGACATACGGTAATTACTACATCATCATTGTGTCATAAATAAATATAATTATTTAATGTCTAAAAATTATTAATAAAATACCATTATGTAGGAAATATTTTTAGATTTATAATGAATATTTATAGACTGATTTATATTTTTTATAACCCTATATTAAAAATGTTTTAGTTATTAAACATTGATTTAAACTCTTTTAACTATTCTTTGAATAATAATAAATGTCCTAATCTAATCCATGTGGACCTAAAGGATCATATTTTATTTCTAAGGTTTCTTTTTGTCGAATTACACTTATGAAATATAATTAGGACATGTTTTAGTGTAATAATAATATCAGTTTTACCCTTAATTACCCTATATACTTTTAATCGTGGTAAATAAATGTAAAAAGTTACTATTCAGAATAAATTATTTTCATATTATTGAACCACATTTTACTTAATGTTATCAACCGTGTCTCTCTTATTTTTGAAATTAAAATCATAGAAGCGGTAAAATTAAGTCTTCTCTAAATTTGCAAATTCTCCTAGGAGGTGGGTAAAAGACGGTAAAAAGTTCCATAAACTTTTTATATATCTAAAATTATTATAAACTCACACCAATGAATTACATTGAGATTATATAGGTATTATGTTTATAATTTTACCTAAAATAAATTTAAATAAAATAAATAATTATTTAAATAAAAATTTGGTTTTAAACTATAACTCAGTGTTTTTCACTATCCATCAAAAATTCAAAGTTTTCATAAAAATACCACAAATTCACCCTAGGCTAATTTTAATATTCTGAATCCAAAATTGAAGTCCTTTTTGAAAGATAAAATTTATAAAATTTCAAAAAGTGGATATTACTATTCATAACTGTTAGTTTGATTGGTTGTGGTGTGTTAGAACTCGAAGTTACGTACAACACACGCTACTATATTATTCAAAGAGAAGCATACCATGGATGCTTGGGGTGTTAAATTATTACCAATAAAAATTTCCAAGAGTGTAAAATTCACCGATGTTTCATTCTTATCCATGAAAGGAAATTGAATGTGCTGCAAGAACCTTTTCCAATTGTGATTGGAAATGAGGCAACTGATGAAGAGTTATATCTATGTGAGAAACATAGGAATGATGCTACAAATGTTTATTGCTTCATTCTATAATCCATGTCCAATTTTCATTAAACGCAACATGAGAATATGGATGCCTATAGCATGATATCTCACCTTCAAGATCCCTATCCGGAGAAGGTGAGACAAGAGAGGTACTAGATATCCAATGCTTTGTTCATAAATAATCATGGAGAGTCTATGAAAGTTGGGCCTCAATTAGTTAAAATTATTAACTACATTGAATGCCTGTACATCTTAAGGATTACATTCCTAGATGATTTTTGTATAGATCTCATAATTTCATCACCACCTAAGACCTTCTCCGGTTTTATTGTTAATTACAATATGATCAATAATGATAAGAGTGTTCTGGAACATCTTACAATTATTTCCAAGTAGATAAGGACACAGGGCCTGAAAAATCCATAGTACATATTTTGTACATGAAAAGGAAAAATAAGGAAAAGGGGCCCAAGATTATAAACATTCTAAGGCTCCCAATAACCTTCCTTCCAAGAAGAGGAATATGAACTCGAGGCAGGGCAAGGAAAAAATAAGAATTATCTTTTGTAGGTGGTAAGACACATCCCTGGAAAAGGAACTACACCTTGAAGCAAGGGGAATCTAAAGGTGAATCCATTATCGAGTGAAATCTTTCCATTTCAACACATTGGTTATTATATATAGATTTTGGTACACACATCTGTAACCAAATAAATGAACCAAGTAGATATCAAAATATTTCCAGAGGAGAGGTGGATCTGAGAACTTCCAATGGAGCAAGGATGGATACCATATCCATTGGTGAATACCATATTTCATTTCCAAATAGAATGATTTTGGTTTTAGGAGATTGTTATTATGTACCTATATTTACCAAGAACATAATTTCTATGTCCTTTTTAGATACAGATGGGTTTATTTTCAAATTTGGAAATAAATGCTATAAATTTTATAAGTTCAATATATGTTATGGTATGAAACATTTAAATAATGGTCTTTATGTATTAAATTATGAAACCAAGTGTTGACAATTGATAATTAATCATTTCCGCACAACTCATATAACACCTAAATTTATCATCACTATCTTGGTCTTATAAATGAGAATAATTTGAAAATGATCTATCAAGATGGTTATTAAAAATCATCTAAGATAAAATACCTTTAAAGATATTACTCTTTTTTACAAGGAAAACTGACCAAACCACCATCCAGTGGATAGGTTGAAATGGCCACAGAACATCTACGATTGGTATACACTGATGTGTGTGGACTATTTCCAGTATAATCTACATGTAGATATTCTTAATTCATTACTTTTTACTGATGAATTGAGTAGATATTGATATATCTACATGATAAGGTAAAAGTATGAGTCCTTTGGGTAATTTAATGAATTGAATAATGAATTAGAGAATCGTCTTGGTAAAAAGATAAAGAAGCTTTGATCGGATTGAGGTGGTTAATATCTTAACCAAGAGTTCATCGATTTTCCATTGAAGTTAAGGATTCTATCTCAACTCAGTGAACCTTACACACCATAGTGGAATTGTTTTAGTGAAAGGTGGAACCATACCTTTTTTGACATGGTAAGGTTGATGATGAGCCATGCATATTTTCCATTATCCTTTTGAGGATATGCATTACAAGATATAGCATAGACATTCAACTGAGTACCAACTAATGTTTCAAATGGAATTCATTTCGAGTTATGGAGTGGAAAGAAACCCATTTTTTTCCTATACACATATATGGGATTGTGAGGAATTTATTAAGGCCTTCTCAAGAAACAAGCTAGCACCTAGAGGAACGAAACTTATATTTATAAGGTATCCCAAGAAAACAAAGGTAAACTACCTATAAAACCCCTCAGAGAAGAAAGTGACTATCTCCAGACAATATGTCTTCCTTGAGAGGGATCACATACTCAAAAAGGATAGTGGGAGTAAGATTGACTTAGAAAAATTTGTTTCTCAAGATACACAAGAGATGGTATAAGAACAGATTCCATTGGTCCCCATGGAAGAAGCAGTTCCTAAAAAACAAGTACTATGTAGGAGCGTAAGATAGGTAAGAGAACCAGAGAGATATGGTTTTCTGGTCACCAATTATGGTGACTCATTATTGGTTGATAATGATAAACCTACCTCCTATAAATAGGCATTAGAGAGATTAAAATTAGAAAGATGGCTATGAGCTTTAAATTCTGAAATGCATTCCATATATTAGAACCAATTTTGGGTTCTGGTTGATATGTGAGTTGATGTAAACAATATTGGATGCAAAGGGGAATTAAAGAGGAAACTAGTCATAGATGGTAAGATATGTACCTAAAAATCAAGGATAATGGCTAAAGTAATCAATCATCATCAAGTAATTTACTATGATGACTCCTTTTACCCAGTTTCCATGTTAAAATCCATCAAAATCATAAGAGGTATAGCAGCTTACCATGATTATGAGATTTGACATATGGATGTCAAAACTGTATTCCATAATAGGAAACTTCAAGAAGATGCCTATATGACACAACCAAAAGGTTTTGGGACACTAGGTTATGCCAAAAGGATTTCCAAGTTGCAATGATCCATTTATGGATTGAAGCAATCATCCAGGTCATGAAACATTTGATTTGATGAATCCATGAAATAATTTGGTTTCATTAAGAATGGATGTGAGCCGTGTATTTACAATAGGTTTAATAGGAATGTGGTTTTTATCCTAGTAGTATATGTTGATGGAATATTACTTATTAGTAATGACATACCAATCTTATAATCTATTAAGGACTAGTTAAACAAGTGTTTCTACACAAAGGGCTTATGTGAATAAGCCTTTATTCTAGAGATCAAGATCATTCATGATAGATCCAAGTGGCTTCTTGGACTATGTCAAACTATATATGATGACTAGATACAAAAAATATTTAGTATGGAACAATCCAAGAGGGTATTGGTTCCAGTGTCACATGGTTTACATATTTCTAATAAAATGTGTCCTCAGACACAAAATGAGAATGAGATAATGAGTAAGATCCCATATGCTTCGGCAATAGGATCTATCATGTATGTCATGTTATGTACTAGACATGATTTTTCATATGCACTGAGCATGGTATGAAGATACCAAGAAGATCTAGGTGAAGAAAATTGGACTACTGTTAAGGATATCCTTAGGTATCTGAGAATAACTAAGGATATATTCATGGTATATGGATGAGATGAGGAACTAGTAATGAATGTTATATTGATTCTAGTTTTTAGGAAGATCATATTGATCTAAATTCATAATCAGGATATGTGTTTTGTCTCAATAGAGGATCTGTGAGATGGAATAGTTTAAAGCATCCATTTGTTTCTTATTCTATAGAGTAGTCCAAGTATATAGCGGCTTCTAGTGTAGCCGAGGAATCCATTTCGTTTCAGAACTTTTTCCAGGAGTTTGATGTGGTACCTAGAAGTAAAGACCTTATCAAATTTTATTGTGATAATACTACAATGGTGAATCTTGAAAAAATATCCAAGGTTACATCAATAGACAATGAACATACTCTAGAAGTATCCCACATGAGGTATTTTCATTAGAGGTGTGAATTTTCAGTGAGAAGAGTACCCACGGAAGAGAAAATGGTTGAACCCTTGACAAAAATCCTATCTCAACAGATGTATGAGTGTTATGTGAGAGTTAGTGGACATAATTTTGTTAACAGTTGGATCTAGTGCAAGTGGGAGTCTGTTGGAGTTGGTTCCATAAAAACATCATCTTTTTACATTATAATAAACATTTATTAATTATTTTTATTATTAATAAACTACTTATCACATTATAATTGTTCTTCTATGCGACATAGTATGTGATAATGTCCTAAGAGTAGTTGTCTCACTAAATGCTCATAGTATTTCCCTATTATGATGGTAACCTAGAAGTGATATGACACAATTCTTGAATATATGTTCTATAGCTGGATTATATTATTTGAGAGACTCAAATGATATAGGATATCAGGGGTGGAGACTCATATGACTTTGAGGAACCTTCTCAAGGTGTACTCCCTTAGTAATATTCAGTAAGATTTTTTGAGAATGAGACATGCCATTAATAAATACACATTTATATGTGTCATTGGATGTTCTTATATGTGGATTTGTGTATTGGTCCATAGACTTTAAGATTATCATTAATGAGTATTTAGAGTAGTGAACTTAGATGCATTAAGGAAAACCATGATGACAGATGCTCGCAGTGAGGTAGGATATGTCTGATGCATCACGAGTAATATTCCATTAATGAATAATGTGAGAAATGATTTATACATTATGTTCTTAAATGGAAGTTAATATTTCATTCCCTTGGGAGGAAATGATATAGTCTAAATAAATCCATTTCCATGGTGTTATATAGGAAAGGTCAATTTTCAAAAAGTCAAAGTAAGAAATATCGAGCATATAGGTTGATGGCACTGGCTTGCAACCTGCCCAATTCGAGATATTATGATAAAATTATTATATTATATGGTAAGTTTTTGTATGAGGTATCATGTTGTTTCATCATTTAATTCATTCTCTATGGGTACCTTGGCATGTTTTTAGATGTTAACTTTGTACTTTAGACTAGTTTGCCTAATTACACTGAGAAAAAGGCCTAGAGTGTCACACAGTAAGTGTATCAAGAAACTCAGTTAAATAATTATTATTATTTATTATTTAACAGGTTGAATAAATATTATTCCTGCACATGGTTTAATAATTATTCATGTATTGTGGGTCATATTTATTCTGTAACTTGTTATTCAAGATAATGTATTATAAGTGGAATATTTAATAAATAGTTATTTTCTGTTTAGTGAATATAATATTTATTTATTTATTGTAGAATAATTCAATAATATTTCTTTAATAAATAAATATGCATTATTCATGGCCTGATAAATATTGTCAAGGAATGGAGGACCAAGTTTAATGTTCAGGTGAGAAATAAGAAATATTTAATATTTTTTAATTAAATAATATTTAATTATAATTTATAAGTTAATAAAATGTCAAGAAATAATAATAATAATATAATAATTTCACATGGGGTTTTTCTAGGATTATATTAAAAATAAGATCTCTTGTGGTATTAATTTATTTTTAACCTAGAAATATAAATACCCTATTATGTTATTTTCTCAATAGATAAAATTCATTTTTGGTTTTGTACAATGATCTTGGAGAATCCTCTCAAGGCAAGGGATATCCCTTCTCCAAGAACACATCCATGAACGGAGAGAAATCCTCCTTCCCTAGATCAGGGAGATCTATTTGGAATCAATTCTCGAGGCAATCAAATGTAGAAAACACGAGCATAATGATGTTCCATGATTTCACCCAAATACTCCTTCAGTGATGTTTGAAGATTCATGGAACAAGTTAGGATCACCACAAGAAAAAATCTATAATCTATTTCTAAAATTCAATCACTGTGCACCACAAATTTTTCACTAGACTCATCAATGAATAAATAACCCCTTAAGGGTAATTCTTTAACCAATTAAATTAATTATAAACAATATGTGTTGATATCCTCTTTCTTTCTTCTAACACGATTCATTATTGTCTATTTCATTGACTCAATTCGGTGGATCATTGTTTTCATCATCTTATAGATTTCATATTGATAATCGATTATGGAAAAAATTAATATTGGGTACATTCCCATCTCATTCTTCTGATGTTCCTGGAACCTATAATTACACAAGCCCAGAACATTTCTTCCAAATTTTGAATCATACTTTTAGATTTTTCTTTCGTATTAGGATGATACAATATACTCATTCTCAAATGAGTCCCAAGGTATTTATGTATCCATTTCCAAATATGAGATAAATACCCTTGATATCTATATGATATGATCGAAAATGACATGCCATGCCTCTTTACCACCTCTCAGATATAGATTTAGGACAGATTCTCCACCATATGAGTTTCACAAATAGGAAGGAAATGGGACGAATTCATAATCCAATCTATTATAACCCATATGGAATCATGTTTCTAAAAAATTATTGGGATACCTATAATAAACTTCATTGTAATATGCTCCAATTTCCACACTAGAATAGGTAAAGAATACCACATACCTACTAGTCACTGATGTTTTTCATTAACTTGTTGACAAGTTAAGAATCCTCAAAGAAACTCATCCACCTTTATTTTCATGAAAATCCATAGAAACTACACATTCAAGTCTTTATAAATCTTCTATATTCTCGGATGAAAACCCCATATTAAATGGTTGTAATCATGATGATGATTTTTATGATAATCCATAGGTAAAATAAACATATTTATGAACCACAACATAGAACTGTCATCCATATTCCGGCCCTCAATTTTCTCCCACCATTTAGTTTTGAACTCATTGCAACAAATTCTACATCATATTTCTTTTCCCACTTTACCATCTTGAAAAAATTAGGAACAAGTGAAACTGGAAAGAAAACCACAACATCACTCGGGTCTTCACATTACATGTTCATGTCGGCTAGGATTAACATCAGCTACCACTCATCTAAATCCTATTTTTCCAACTGAGTATATTACTTTCTTCTTAATGCATCGACCATGAAATTTCTTTTACACAATGTATAAATTAATTCAAAGATGAACATTTCGATATATTCAACCCATATGCATTACCTCATATTTAAATCCCTTTGTGACAAAATATGTTTCAAGATCTTATGATTTGTAAACACAGTAAATTTTTCACCAAAGAAGTAATGAAACCAAGTATTCAACGCATGGATGAAAGTATCTAACTCTAAATTGTCTATTGGGTAGATCTTCTCATTCACTCGAAACTATCTTTAACCATAGGAAACAACATGATCTCATTTCATGAAAACAAATCCCAACCTTGAACTCTAAGCATCACAATACCCAATGTACCCTTGTCCTGATTCATGAAAAATCAAGATTGGTGCTGATGTAAGGAAAAATTTCAACTCTTGAAAATATTTTTAGCATTCCTCGGTTAATTGGAATGTAACATTATTCATTTTCAAATATTTCATAGGTTAATCTAGTTGTGAAAAATAGACACAATGAATCAGTAATTACCTTCTAAACCAAGGAAGCTCTGTATGTCAATGACTTTATTTGGTGGTTTCCAAGAGATAACAACTTATATATTCTTAGGATGCACTAAAACACCTCTTTCATAAATAACATGGCCATGAAAACAAACCTCTTGTATCCAAAAATCACTCCTTGATAATTTTTCAAGTGAATGGTGATCTCTCATGATTCCCAACACTATCGCCAAGTGTTGTTCATGATCATCCCTTGTACTTGAATATACCAATATATCATACACAAACACCACCAAAAAAGAATCCAGATATTGGTGAAATATCATATTCATTCATTCCATAAAAACCACTGGTGAATTCATAAGACCGAAAGGCATTACCACATATTCATAACGGACATATATGCTTTTGAAAGGTATCTTCATAATATCCTCCTTATGAACTCTCAATTGGTGATATCCTAATCACAATTCAATTTTGGAGAACAAATTATCTCCCATCAATTGATATAATAGATCATCAATGCATGGGAGTGGATACCAATTATTTATCATAACTTGATTAATCTTATGATAATCCACACATAGCTATAGTGTTCCATCTTCATTCTTCACATACAAGACTGATGTTTCCCATAGAGACGTGCTCAGCCAAATGAAACCCTTGATTTTTATCTCTTAAAACTACACTTTCAACACCCTTAATTATGTTGGTTCCACTTAATAAGTATTAAGTAAGATAATACTGGTCCCCAACAGGAGATCAATCATTAACTCCAATTCCCTTATAGGTGGTAACCATGAGAATTGTTTAGGAAAAGTAACTAGAAACTGGTCCATCGCCACTAGGAAACTAATTTTCTTTATATATTCCGTCGATTCCAAAGACAATGTGGCCAATTGATAGGAGAACATTCCAACTACTCATTCCAAAAAGCATGTTACACTTTCCTTTACATTCATTTCTCCTTTAAAGAGATGATCGATGCCATCCTCAGTCACAAAACTAGTTTCTCTTTTATAAAATCTGATGTGAGCCTTAAACATTGTAAACCAATCCATAGCTAGGATTACATCATATATATCTATCTCCAGCGCCTTCAAATCCAATTTTATCTCAACTCGATCAAAAATTATAGAAATTATCTACAATAAAAGGTTTGAAATTCTCTTTGACCAAGAGGAGTTAAATGTTTTATCATAGAGGGTATCATGTCATTTTTTAAACATATAAAATCAATAACATGATTATAAATAATGGAATTTGATGCTCCAGTATCAAACAAAACTTTTATAAGTGTAGAGTTCAAAAGGATCATACCTCTCATCATAGATGGTCCAGTATGATAATACATAACCACCTGCTCATCTACATATAATTGGTTCATCACTTCATTTTGTTCTTTGTTTCCCTACTATGATATCCCTGATTAATGAGTTACAGTACTCCTAGAATCACCCTGACTAGCTCAGCTCTGCTGATGAGATTGATTTTTCTTCCCATTATCCATTGAATCATACGGTGCATGTGATACATTGGAAGTGTCTCAGGCACCTGAACATGGGGAACTGTGACAATACCACAGAATATTTCCCATCTTATAGTAATTTTGGAAAGCTCTGGGTTGTGTTTTACACTCACTTCATGTGGTCAAAAGAACCACATAAAAAACATCCCACTTTTGTTATGGGTTTCAATGTAAGATTCACCTATCCAGATATTTGATTCTGATTCACACTCCCACCTATGAAGTAGGTGTCCCTCTTCTACTTTCTCCAAGCAATAGATTTCCTACCAGTTCACATGGGTATTAACATACTTCTCCCTCCCATAGCTTTTGAGATGTCCTGTTGAGCCACTATCTCTCTTTTCATTATCTCTGTATAATCTGTAAAATAGAGAACAACTATCTGGGAGTGGATATACTATATGAGACCCAATTAAAAAATTTGTGCCTTCAAGGACTCACTAGAAGAAACCTATGGTGAAAAGAATCCTGAATTCATTAGTATATCTACATACTCGGTGACAAAGAGTTTTTCCTGCTTCAGACTGAAAAAGTTTTTCGTTCTCCAAATCTTCAATGTGTGAGGATAGAATTATTTATTGAATAATTTCCCCAAATCCTACCATGCAAGGGCTTGGACTAATTTATCCTTAACTACTAAATCTCACTATTTTCATGCAATATGGAATAGTATATACATTTCAATCTTGACATTCCTCTCCACTAGTGTTTCGATAAAATCGAAGATACAATTCATTATGTTCAACAACACCTCTACCCTTTCTAGTTCATAATCACCATGTAAGATGGGTGGTTTATTCTTATAGAACTAAATGAAATGAACCACCTATCTTGGATCATCCTTTTGGTTCCCTATGTCTATAGCCTAAAATGATTGGATGATAATATGAACTAGTTGTTGGTTCACTTTTGGCTCAGGTGCAACCACATTCTCCGCAGATTCTTCTGGTTGTTTTCTACGAAGCCTACCAAGCGCCATTTTCTATATGAACAACAAATTATAGAAGTCTCACTCTCTAGAAACATAAGTATTATCATTTAAAATTCCATGAAATCAACTACCACAACATTTATTTCAAAAATCAACCTTTTCCATGTTATACCATTTTTAAAAAATTTCAATTTTCTTTTGAAAATCAATCTATTTCCAAAAAACCACAACCATGATATTTTAAAAAATATTTCATTTCAAAAAACATTGAAAATTTTAAAAAATCATCACTTTTTCACACAATCATAAATAATTAATCAAAATGATATATGCACTCCTAGTGGGAATTCATTCCTCTAATGCATGCCATACTAATATCATAGGCTAAACCCATAAGAATGAGATTCCATGTCTTATAAGTGTCTCCAAAACACTTATGTACCCAACTCCCTAGTAATTATATGATTAGTATAAAAAGGCTAGCTACCTTTTTTATTCTCAACATTTCAATTCCATACAATCCTACTCCTTTATATCATCTCAAATCAAGAAACAAATGCGAATGAATTTCAACTTTAGGACCAATAAAAATGATGACCACTTGTTCCACAAAGTAAAGACAAATATGATACAAATTTTCACATCCCTCCTTTTCTCATTGGCTTGAGAGGGTGTAGAGGCAATACTTGGCCGTAACCGACATCCCCAAGATGCGAAAGGCTGGTAAAAAATGTGGAAGGATTCAATATACTTGGGGTACAATTTTTTCCTTTAAGAATAAAACCACTAACCCAACACGTCAAAATAAATTTAACCACTATATGATAAATGAGAAAAAGAAATGCAACCGAAACATTTCATTTATATCATACAAACCAAAACCAAGTAGCACAGTAGAAGACAACTAGTATCAAAATGAACAGCAGAAGACATACGTCTAAAACAAAAAGACAACCACAAGACTCCAAAGCTCCATCTGATCCAATCTCCTACTTCACTAAACAACCCAATTATAATGATGTAGTGATAAATATGCGTGATACATTACATTTCTTCATGTCCAGGTAGATGAAATTTGTAAAAGCCAAAAATTTCCAATGTAGGGGTGAGTTCTAAAACTCAGTAGGTTTTCCGAAATGGCATCCCTACTAAATCCACCAGGATATAAAAGTTAGAAACATTTATATAAAACAATTTATATAGAAAAATTTCTAAAATAGTTTATAAATAAATATAAAAAATCATCCTATCAGCCAGTTTTCAAGTAAAATCCAATTTACAAATAGAGCAACCAAACAATGCTTTAAAACCATTTCAAACTATCCATTTTACATAACCATTTCATTCCACATAATTAACCATGCATTATTCATTATGAATGTTCCATAATCATGAGAGGTTTCTCATAGATCTACCAATTCATCATGATTTAATTATTTCCCATGTTCCATTACACATTTGGAACTGATAAGAAGGTCGTATTTCAATGAATCCTCATAAATGAAAATATGAACACACACACCAAGTATGCCCAAAAACCATGCCAATATCAACATGCCAAACATTTATATTATAACACCATTTAAAATAAACAAACTTTTTATTGAAAACATCTTTCCCTAAATATAATTAAGATAAAATTTTAAAATCACAATTTTAAAATCATTTATTAAAGCCCATTCCAATGAAATTCCAAAATTTCACACAAAATTCCAAACTGTCACTAAAGAATCCTTCAAACATGATTTTCGCACAAATTTCAAAATCATTTTCAAAAAATTAAATTAATTTTAAACTAATAAAATTAGTTGTAGCTAGATTATTTGAGAGTGAATCCACCCACCATGATATTTCTAGT
Source organism: Viscum album (assembly GCA_963277665.1). NCBI lineage: Eukaryota > Viridiplantae > Streptophyta > Magnoliopsida > Santalales > Viscaceae > Viscum > Viscum album. The sequence continues at coordinate 2,018,310,716 of OY728128.1, read as the reverse complement.
GAAAACATTAAAAAAGAACGAAAAACGTCACAAAACTGGGTTAAAACTACATGAACATGCCTTAGATCTCTTCCCCTATCATAAACCAAGCCAAATATAATCATATTTGGCATCTAAAACCTTATATCTACACACAGTGGGTGTATATCTAAGAAACCAAGAGAGTGGGTAAAGTGGATCTAAGATAACACATCAAGAAAGAAGAAGGACGAAGTCTTACCACAAGAATAAAACTTCAATGCCCCAAGTAATGACTCCAAATCACCTCTAATTTGATGATAGAATCTTACTTGACCTTTAAGAAATAAAAATAACAAGTTAGGGATGTTTTGCAGAAAAATGAGTCATAAAACATTAATCCAACCTAGATCCACTATTTTTTATCTAGTTTCCTTTCCATGCCTGGTTTAGTTTCATAGTCAATAAAATTGTGCACTAAATGTGTGCAAGCCACAGACTCAAGGAAAACACTCACATAATAAACTCACACAGTCTACAAACCATGCACCAATTGCACTGAATCCACTACCTTAAAAGACTAAATCCAACTTTTAAAGCGCATAGTTTCTCCTAAGTGGACACATGGTATGGTCAAACATTGTTCTAAACATTTGTCTTCCTTTTTTCCGTTGTCTCACTCTGTAGGGTTTCCTATAGTTGTTACACGGTTTTACAAAATCATTCACAGACTATTCACCTAATGAAAAGCCCTCAGAACCCTCCAAAATTCCTCTAGACTCCCCCAAACATCACCCATATACTATATATAATTAAAAATCATTATTAAAGGGTTACATACAATAAAACGGGGGTGCTACATGGATCATTTCACAGACAACATCCCTGATGATTTCTATGGATTACATCCCAAGGGATAAGTGGAGTTCAATATTGATATAGTTCTAGGTGTGCCACCAGTGTCAATTCCTTCCTTTAGGATGACACCTACATAGCTCCAGGAACTCATGAATAAATTGGAAGATTTATAGGAAAAAATTTTATATGACCCAAAACATTACCTTAGGGTTTTAATGTCCTATTTTCCATGAAGGTAGACGGTACCCTTTGGTTTTTTGCGGAAGATGGTTGAACTAACTTATGGTGGGGAACTGATATCAACTTCTTGTATATAAGACCTCTTCAACCAGCTCTGAGGAGAATCAATTTTCTCTAAGATCAATTTGAGGTTACACTACCATTTGGTGCAAGTGTGATCATCAAAAATACCACATAAAATGTTACAGAGTAGGTACAAATTGTACACATATTTTCTCATTTCATTTTTCCATATAAATATTCTTGTAGTCTTTATAGATCTAATAAATTTGGTTTTCCACCTATACCTAGATTCATTTGTGGTAGTCTTCATTGAAAATATCTTAGCGTATTTTCATAGTAGACATGACCATGATAACCATATTGATAGAGTTCTGAATACACTAAGAGAGAATCAAATATTTGTTAAGATCAACAATTGAAAATTATGGATCAGCAAGGTTTACTTCTTGGGTTATATCACTTCAAAGGTAGGCATATCTATTGAACTATAGAAAGTGAGCACTTCCATTTCTTGGGAGTATACCAATAATGTATTTGATATATATAGTTTAATGATATTGGTTGGATATTACATGAGATTCATCCAGGATTTAGCATGCCTAGATTCATCTCTTATGGTCTTGACTAACAAGGGTGTGATGTATTTCTAGTCTGAAGCTTGTGAGTCAGCCTTTTAGGAGTAGAAATTGAAACAGACTTCAACACCAATCCTGATTCTTCCAGATATGGGAAGATGGTATATTGTTTATTGTGATTCATCATGGATTGGTATAGGAGAAGTTATTATGCAAGAAGATTAGGTTGTAGTGTATGGATCCCACTAGCTAAGACCTCACGAGTGGAATTAAGCTACCCATGACCTCAATCAAGCTTTTTTGGTCCATGTTTTAAACTATTTGAGGCATTATCTTTTAGGCATGCAGTTCATCATTTATATATATTAAAAAGTCTCAAATACATCTCCACATAGAAATATTTTAATCTCAGACAATGTATGTGGATAGAATACCTATATTCATTTGACTTTGATCATGATTATACACCCAGAAAGGGTAATGCAGTGGCATACATCCTAACCAAGAATATTCATACATGGTCCATCCAGGAGGCCAATAGCGAGTTCCATTTGATGGTTTTGTTTTCTATGATGCACCTGGAGGAATGGGAATTGCATGGGTAGTTTTTTTTAGAAGCTCCAAAAGTGACATCCTCTATTCTATAGTTGATATAGATGCGACAGTTATCCGATCCGGAAGGCCTCATCCTAAGGGAAAGTATCTCTGGTGAGAAAACACCTCTTTGTTGGGTTGTTGATGGGAATGAGATAGTACTCTTCTGTGGACATATCTGGGATACTTTATACATAAATGAAGAGCTAATGTGTGAATATCACACTTATTTTTGGTAATTTTACCCTATAATTACCAAGTTTACCATAACATACATGATCAATATTTATGGCTATGAATGAAGATGTTGATTGTAGGTTTTATCATGAGGTGTTCCACCTATCAGTAGGTGATGGTGGAGCACCAGTGACCCACTGATATTTTATAACCCCTATCCATTCTTGAATTGTAATGTAATGAAATCAATGTGGATTTCATGATGGGATTCCCAAGATCTGCTCGAGGTAGAAATGCAGTATGGGTGATCATCGACATGTTTACCAAGGACGCACACTTATTTCCAATCCAAGATACCTTCTCATTAAATGATATTGGGAGATTTTATATTTTTGAGATAGTGAAACTTCATGGAGTCCCTCATTCTATCATATCAGACCAAGATGCCTAGTTTACATCATGGTTCTATCAGAGGATGTAGAAGGCCCTAGGTTCTTAGGTGCTCTTTAGTATAGATTATCACTCCCAGACTAATGGGCAGTCTTAGCAGAAGATAAAAGTGCTATAGGACATTCTCCAAGCTTGCGTCTTTAATCTTGGAGGTTCATGGAAAAAAACTATACCTATTTTTGAGTTTTCCTTTAACAAAAATTTCTAGGAAATGATTTATATGGATATATATGAGTACCAATTTGGTAGATAATACCATTCACCTCTATGCTGGTTGGAGGATGGTGAGGTAGCACTAATGGGTCCTCATCACATTTAGGAGACTTCAATGCAAGTATAGATTATTTGAAAACATATGGTGACATCTCTATCCATGCAGATGTCTTATACTTAACACTGGCGAAGACCTATGTAGTTTCAAGTGAGAACTTGGGTATTTCTGTGAGTTTTTCTAGACTGGTTCATAGATGGATTCAATGACCAAGAAAGTTATCGACTCATTATAATGGGTATTTTGAGACCATGGAAATACTTGGTTCTGTAGCCAATCGTTTTCTACTACCTCATAGGTACCATGCCATACAATATGTTTTCCATGTAACACAACTTTATTAGTATCATGATGACCCATATCATTTGTTTGATCCATAGTAAATTTAGCTAGAGGTGGATGCGTCTTTTGAGGAGAATCTGATATGTGTCATTGATCAGATCATGAAGGCTATCTGAGGTAGGTCAATTCCACTAGTATCGGTTCTATGGTAGCATGTATGGTTAGATGATGATACCTAGGAGTGGGAGGCCAATGTACATGTGAAGTGGTGAGAACTCCTCCTATATGGAATTCTACCACCCTTGAAAGGGAAACTCAGGGATGTGTTTTTTTTAGGGGAAGTTTTAACTAACAAGCTTTTCAAAATGGTATGAATCATTGTTTTTAGCTTAAATTCCTTAATTTGGACCTTGTAATGGTACTTAATGGATTCATGAAGGTCTTGAGGATGTCCAAAAATTGTTCATATCCCAAATCCCTAGAATTTGGAGAAACAGACTACACCACATGGTTAGTAGAAACTGTGCCACCCAGCTCACATAGTTTATACTAACTGTGCGGGGAATTTCATAGGGAAGCTTGAGGCCAAATAGTTGTCTAAAATTGTGTGGGTCGAGGTGCATGCATGGGTGAGGATTCAAACATCCTTGAGAGTGTAATTTCACATGGTTAGTGCAGGGTTAGTCAAACCGTGCACTTGGAACATGTGAGGGGTCCCCTTAAAAAGTGTGGGGTGCATAGGTGGCACACTAGTTGGCCAACTGTGCGGCCCAGTAAATGAAGGTAAAATGAATTTTTTTCCCTGAAATGTTTTTAACTCAAATTTTATTCTCATCCCTCTCATTTCCATCAGAAGACATGTATGAGAGCTCATCCTCATATTGATCTAGGGATTTTAATATCTCCCTCATCAATCATCTCTTTCCTTCACCATTGGATGTGTTACAGATTTAAGAGTAAAATCTTTAATCCTATTCCCTCTTTTACAAGTTTCTACAATCCACTTTTTTGATATTTTTGTGCAACCTCATTTAACATATTTTTAGGTCATCTAACAATTCTTATGATAACTCTCATTCTAGAGGAAATCAATGGCCGACTCTGTATGAGGAGAACGCTACGAACCTAATGTAGGTGGTGTAACTTCTTTCCCTCATGTTTCATCACTTTTATAACATGTGTAGTTGTTTTTCATGCCATACCTTTCTAATGACACCTATAAATTGTTTAATAAATTAGATTAAATGATTTGACATGATCAATATGACCCCATTGAGTGGCTAGTCAACCCTTTGGTTGGCCTCTTTGAATTAATCCACCCCAATGGTTTTTCTTTACCTTAGTGGCATATTTTCCCTTTATCCTAAATTTTCTAAACACCCCATTGAGAGGTGTTGCCTTGTAATAAATTTCATGAGTTAATGATTTGAGCTAAGAGGAATGGTGGGACCTGGGTTAAGCCCTTATACCCCATGACATAATTGAATATCTTAATTAAGTGATTTTACCAACCTGTTAATCATGTTATAAATATTTACTTGTTAAATGACATGATCTTGACAGTCAAACATACCCTCACTTTACAGGGAGACTGATACAAGGGTACCAAATTAATGACACCTTGGATAGGTTCATCGTGTTTTAGTTAGAATTGTCAATTAATTGTAAATACACTAGGGGAGATACTATGTATTCCTTGTACGAGCTCACCATCCATTTCCTCTCCCACTAGATGAGTGATACCGGTTCCCTAAGGGAGACCCTGTGGATGGTCTTGGTGGAAATATGGTTATACCATGCCATGAGTGACACTCCGACCCTTATTTAAGATACCAGGAATGTACTCAGAGGTTCTTTGTTGTTTTCACACAATTCAAGAGTGATATTTTGGATTTCATTTATGGTTCACATTGAATAGAATCCCAAGACAATCAGTTTATACAAAGCCCCTACATCGATAATTAGTATTCCTTCGGGATCTCTATGGATAGATTCAAGGTGCATATTATTAATTTATAAAGATGGTAATTAAACATAAGATTAATAATATGTAACTGAAATTCTTGGTATCCTTCTGCCAAGACAAATCACATTCTTCCGGATGATCCATCCATTAACACATTTTTTATAATAGATCTTCCCATATTTCTTACATCTGCAGGTTTATTCTGTTTAGAGATATTCAGATTAGGTCGATGTAGTAATAGTAGAGCGGGTTCCCCAAAAGTAACCCAGTATGATATATTTATTTATTTTCAACACTAAATTTATTATTTATTGTCACATTTCTCAGTTTATACACATGTAATGGATTGATCTAGGCATCCTTTTTAGTGGATTAATTTGTATATCTCACACCCTTCCTGGGTCACCTTTGGTACCCAAGAAGAATTCAGGATTTCAGGCATAGATAAAGGGAAGTGGCCAACTTTTGATGACAGATTTTTTGGTCTAGGATTGAGTATGGGTATAGAGGATCGGGCCTATGTTCATGATGCTTGTTGAAGCAGCTTTGTATTCTTTTTATATTTTGGTTAGAATGTGGTATATGCCTATATCCCTTGTATATCATGTACCTATTTTGTATAGATACATGATCATTATCCTCATATTTGGAATCTATTATTAATTCATATTACACTTTTTATATTTAATTAATGATTAATTTTTCCTTTATTTTTATGTTATCACTACTTCTGATGATTCTTATTTATTTATATACCATTGTGCTCCACTTTGATCTATATGGGAATAATATTCCCTATGGAGACACCAAAAACTCTCTCTACTGGTCGGCTACATCTGGAATTCAGCGAGGAACGGTTGAGGACGTGTGGTTTACCATATTAGGGACCCACTAAGTAGCTTCTAGTGTAGGATTCCACAACATGGAAGGACAATTCAGCACCTATAAGGGGTGATTGGTTGCAAAAGTGTTTAAAGAGTGTCAATAAATTGACTATGAAAAAACCATTTCACCAGTTGTAATGTTGAAATCCATCAGAATTCTACTTTCTATTACATCCTTCCATGATTTTGATATTAGTAAAATGGAGGTCAAAATAGCTTTACTTAACAATGACCTTCAGTAAGTGTCTATATAAAAATAACCGAAGATTTTGGACTCCAAAAGAAGCCAAAATGGTTTTCAAGTTTCAAATATCAATTTATATATAAAATAAAGCATCCAAGTCATTGAAAATTCATTTTGATGGGGCCATAATGGAATTTGGTTTCATAAATAATTAATGTGATCTAGGTGTCTACAAATGGTTTAGTGGGAGTACGGTAATTTTCTAAATAGTATATGTTGATGACATATTACTCATAGGAAATGAAATACCAGTACTACATTCTATTAATACATGGTTGAATAAATGTTTCTCTATAAATGACTTAGGTGAGGAAATATATATTTTTTGGATTAATACCCATCATGATAGATCTTAGAGACTACTTGGCCTAATTCAAGGTACATAAGTTATCAAGATAATGATGATAATTAGTATGAAACAATCCAAGAAGATATTTTTGGTAATATCACCTGACATTCATAATTCCAAAAAATGTGTCCTCAAACACAGGATGAATGAAACAGAATAGAAAGGACTCCATACACATCAGAAATTGTGTTTGTCACGTATGAGTTTCTATGTACTAGGATAGATTTTTTCAATGGATTGTGTGTAGTAGAAAACTATCAGGATAATCTAGTTGACCACCATTGGAGGGGATTCAAGACTATCCTTAAGTATTTCAGGAATACTAAAGATATGTTCCAGGTCTACGGAGGATGTGAGGAACTAGTCATCATAATATATGAAAATACTAGTTTCCAAACTAATCAAGATGATATGAAGTAAAAAACTAGATACATATTCACTTTCAATAGAGGTTTTTTGAGATGGAATAGATCAAATAAGGCTCTGTTCATAGATTCTATATTATATCCCAAGTATATTACAACTTCTGAGATTGATAAAGAAGAAATATAGATACGAAACATTTTCCAAGAGCCTGACGTGGAACTTAACAGTAATGCTCCTATCACATTCTATTGTGATAATACTATAGTGGTGACTCTCACAAAATATCCAAGGTCACATCAGCAGATGAACCTCATACATTATAAGTATCATCTCTTGTGGGATTTTAATCAGATAGGTGAGGTTGTGGTAAGTAGTATATCCACAGAAGACAATATGGTGGATGCATTGAATAAATCCTTGACTGAGAATAAACATGATTATCATGTGTGGTCTAGCATTGTAACACCTCAAGCTTCCATGATACGCTTCTCTTTCAATAATGCAATAGCTTGCATTGTACGCATGTTCGAGATTCTAACACACCACAAGCAATCAAAATAGCCATTATGAATAGTAATACCCACCTTTTGAAATTATATATATTTTATATTTCAAAATTGACTTCATTTTTGTATTCGGAATATCGAAATTATCCTAAGTTGAATTTTTTGAAATTTTCTGAGAACTTCCAATTTTTTTATGAATAGTGAAAATACTTAAAAACAACTTTTTAATCAAAATAATTTATAATGATAAATTATACTATTTAGTGGTTTTAATGTATAATTAGAATATATTTTTACCATTTTATCCAATGGTGGTCATTATAATTAATTTCACTTTGAAATTGGACATAAACAATTGTGAATCATTTGATATATATTGTTTCAAAAAAAACACGCTATTTATTGTGACAGCAGGAATTAATAATAAAATTAATTAATGAAAATTATATTCTTGGAATTTTGTAAAATAGGCATCATTTTTGAATTTGGAATATCAATTATAGCTTAGGATGAAATTTTGGCATTGTTCTGAAAAACATCAATTTTTTATGAATAGTGAAACCACTAAGTGGTAGTTAAAAACTGATTTTTTATTTAAATGAAACATTACCACTTATGTGATTTGATTTTCAAAAATCCGACATACATGGTTGTCATTAAGAAGTAAAATATGGTACAATGGGATTGAAATATTTTTTTGTGAATAGTGACTTTTAAGTTTAATTAATCGCAATTAAAGGTAAATAGTGAAATTTAAGGTCAAAATGATATTATAAAAATATGAAATGACTTTTACACCTGTCCTACCCCTATTGGATGAGTCATGTCCGACCAATACAAACCATGGGTCAACTTGGGGACCCCATGGAGCCACTTTGGTAGGGAAATGACATTAAAAACTTTTTATTTAATGTTAAAATAAAAATGTCACAAACAAGAGTTGTTTTAATAAAAAAAATTTGAATGGGGTTATACAAGTCATATTTTTGACTATAAATATTCATTAGAAAGATAAATATATTTCCTACATCATGATAGTTTTTTTATAATTTTTAGACATTAAATAAATTAAATTATTTATGACACCATGATGATGCATGGATTACCTCATTAATTAACGATTTAAATAAAATGAAAATATAATATAAAATCTAAGACTTAAACTTGTAAAAAACCTATTGGATGAGTAATTTCTAACCCTTATCACCTTATCCTTTAAATATATAAGTTTGGGACCTTTAGAATCCGAAAAATCATTTCATAATAATGTAACATTTCAATCTTTCCAAGAGTTCCCCTTCTCTCCTGTTATAAAAGGCCCCCACCCCTACCACCTTATTCAAACTTTCAAGCCATTTGGATAGGCCAAACTCTACCCAAATACTCTCCCAAAGTCCCTACCTTAATCCTAGAAGCCTCACTTTGGGCATAAGTCTTCCCAAGGAAGCCTTTGGCTCAAATCAAAAGAGTTACCCGATTTTAAGGTAATGTCTTCTCTTATGTTATTTTGTTTTATTTTTCTTATCCAACCCCCTAAACTCTTTTTATTCATTTCTTTTGTAACAACACCAGTATCCTCAATATACTAGGATGTTGTTATAAGAAGTATTAGAGCTACACTTACACACACCTACATCTAATGGTTAAAGAACATATTGTTTCTGTGGATGGTGAATTTCTGCCTCACGAATCGATGATTGTTCAATATTATTTTAACACCTCTAATAGTGGCCATTTTGATGACACTATTTTCATATATGATATAAATATTATGTTTATGTTTTCCTTATGCTTCTGTATTTCTCATTTATGTCATACTTTGTGATTTCCATTTTGGGTAAACGCGATAATTTCATTTTAGGAAGTGCGGACTACCGCCCCCTCAAAGTGATTTGAATCATTAATGCCATATGTGGGATGTATAAAGGATGGAGTAAATGGTATTATAAATTATATTATACTGGAATTATAATATACCTTTATATAATTATAACTTCATTCCATTAAATATGAAATATAAATGAAAGTAGCATTCATGCGTACGTACGGCTTACCGTCTCCATGAACGGTGCATTTCATTTCTTACCTCTAAATGTTATGTAATATTATAAATGAATGTATATACTGGATATATATGATATATATGATATCTAAATCATGAATATAATTCTGGATATAATGTATATTTCACCACATGAACAACTTGTAATTATAAGAAGTTTATTTTTGACTCAAGTACCAAAGATCGACAAAATGACCATTATTAACTTAAATAATTACATAATGTTCATAACATGGTAATAAGTTATATAAAAGGAATAATTAAAATGAAAAAGGTTCTTAATTAAATAGAAATTAACTCTAGTTTATTATTCAGGAGTTTAAAGAACGATCGAGTCAAGTCAGACACAATGAAAGGGAACTTCTTAACCCGATTTCCATTCTTTGGGTTAATCTCCTACTTTCAAATTATGTCATGATATTATTACATCCTATCTTGTATTTATACTTTCTTTATGTGTACATATAGTGAATACACATAATAGATATATTTTATTTAAAAATTATCTTTTTATGGGATTTCATCTCAATCTCCATTCAATGAGGCATATTTTGTTTTATACACAAATTTCTTTTATATGGTGTATAAACCCCTTTGACTATTAAGTTTATTCAAAAGGAATATTTTTATACGAAGAGTTTTACTAAACGAAAAAAAAAGGAATTTTTTTCTTGTCGTACGTTTGCGGCGACAACGACTTCTCCACCAGCATAACCATTATTTGAGTTTCATCTTCCTCTACCAGCCATAACATTCTTTAAATGAAAAATAAATACAAAGTTTTAATTTTCTTTAATTTTTGTATTGAAAATGGTTTTGAAAGTGTTTTTATTACATCAATGTGTTGTATTGATATCTTGTGATTTAAATGTGGAAATGTTATGTTTCCTTTATGCATGTTTTATGTGATACGATTATGTTATGGTTTATGATATGTTTAAACCTATTCATATGAGGAATGAATTGGACTTAATAAGTGACGTGTGGAGCCCTCTATAGCCCCTCGATGCATCGGTAGGTCTCATGAGACAAACTAGTGTCTTGGCACGAGGCCTTGACAAAATCTTATTTGTGGTCTTGGCACGAGGCCTTGGATACGTGGTTATGATAGTCTGAAATTATGCATTCCATCATTATGAAAGTGGTTATTGATATTGCATGTGATTATTCGTCTAGTATAATATCCACGTGAGTAATTAAATGGAATTATTTAATTTTATTTTTTCCATATTATGCTGAAGTTCAATTTTAAAAAGGCTTTTGTTTTAGTTATACATTGCCTTAAATGTTAATGTTTATTTACGAAAGCTTCGGCAATATTGTTATTCTTACTGAGTATCTGAGCTCACCCCTTTCAATGTTTTAATATTTTCCAGGATGTGAATAAGTATTTTATGAATGACCTCCAGGGATAGTCAGAAGAGGATATGGGTGTGGACTATGGAGACTTTGTTATTATAGTTTTTCACTTTATGATGTAATGTAACATTTATGAATGTATCTAGTGTTTCCCAGGCTACTAAACTAATCGGTCTTTCGAGACTTGATATTTTATGATCATGCCAATGTTACGCAATAATGAACCGACTCTGGGCAACTGGGGTCGGGGCGTTATAGTTGGTATCAGAGGCAGTTTATTACTAACCTTGGAAGCTAGATTTAGATAAAATATGATTAGAACACATAGCCCGAAGATAGACTTCGAGGATTAGTATAGAATAACTTCCTAGAATTTAGGTATTATAAAGATGTTGTGAGTTTTCCGAGTAATACATCCCTTTCTGGATACGAGAAGGTAGAGGCTGCTCTGGCATAGATGTACCTAGGGGTAAAACCCGAAAACACCTCTTTGAGCTAGACTCGAACGGGAACTGGTGCACGACAACGGGCCTTGATGTACTCTTGGTTACGACACTCCTGGGGGGTGTGCTTAGGATAATTCTCATTTTCATTACAAATCACTATGAAGGGTTACGAGTATATACTTCCTCAAAGAAAACATTTTTATGATTATGGATTATATCCATAAATAGTTAAATTTATGTTATGTATTTTACAAGTATGGAATAATGTATTTTGATTCATAAACTAATCTAGTTTATGACATTGTTTAGAAATGGCGCCTAGTGGAAGGAAAGGAAACCGTATCAATGCACGCACTCTATGTAGGGATTTCCCTCCTGTTCAAGATAATTATTGTGGATCTGGAGATATAACTGGTGCTGATCAACTTATTACCATACTGGGACAACTCACTCAGGTTATGAATAATAACCTTACTCGTATGGAGCACCCTGATCCGCTACATGGAGGATCAATGTTAGACCGCTTCATGAGGCAACAACCACCAACATTTATTGGGGGTACAAGTCCATTAGTAGCTGAGCAATGGATAAACTCTTTAGAAAAAATATTCCATGCCTTGGGGAGTAGTGAAAGGGAGAAGGTTGTCATGGCAGTCTAGCGCCTCACTGGAGATGTCAATCAATGGTGGTCACTGATTCAAAACAAAAAGGAAGATGATTAAGTATCAAATATGGAATGGATAGAGTTCAAAGATCTTTTCTTAGAAAAATACTTTCCACATGACCATCGAGCAGATATGAAAAGGAAATTTCTGAGTCTTAGGCAGAAGGAGGATGAGAATGTCGCAAGGTATGAGGCTAACTTTAAAAGGTTAGCGAGGCATGCTGCAGATTATATACGTAATCCAAGAAGTAAGATTGATTGCTTCTTTGATGGGTTAAAACCATTTCTCCGTCGAGCATTAGTCTCACAATCCTTTTCATCATACGAAGATATTGTCTCATGTGCTATCAAGACAGAAAAGGAATTCTCTAAATATTATCACAATTAAGTAAAGCAAGAGAAGAAGAGAACAGTGGAAAAAGAGACAGATAAAGGGAAAAGGGAAAGAAGGATTTTCCATTATGCGATAATTGTGGGAAGAATCACCCTGGTACTTTCCTAAAAGGAATGGGATTTTGTTATAAATATGGGGGAAAAGGTCACCAGGCGCGTGATTGCAAGGGAAAGAAAGAGGCTATCAATGTTGAATGCTACAATTGTAGGGAAATGGGGCATTATGAAAATGAATGTTCTAAGCGTCAGGGAAACTTACCTCAGAAAAGGCCAAGGGATCAAGGACAATCATATGTTTTTACTATAGTTGAAGCAAAATAATTAATGTATTGGTGCTTTTGGACTCAAGAATTATATTCGGTTTATAAAAATAATGTGATATATATAAGGATTGTACTGAAGTACTTGTTGTTATAATTAAGGTTTTAATATGATGAAGGCAATCATATTTTTAGTATGTGACAATAAGAAAAACGTTACTTTGTTTGGGGAATCTGATGTTACAATTGATTTTTGAATTTAGATAAAGCCTGGACAGAGGTATTTTGGATAACTATATAGGTTGGAATGGATTAAGTTGAACCTTGGATAGTATTGTTTAAGGTTAAAACATTTCTGAAGATTATTTTTGTAATATTATAATACTATAGTTTTAGGAAAAGGACAACCTGCAGGTTGGGGGATAACACGTCGCGTCAGACAAAGCAGCAGGAATCGAACCCACATCCATAGTGCGATAGGCCTTTATTACCTACCACTATCCTACCGGAAGTCCCTGGTTATTAGAAAATATTTTTCCTAATCTAAATGGTGGGTGTTAATATTTTGAACCTTGTATGATTAGGAGAAATATAATATTTTTGAGTTTTATTATCTTTTTGAGTGAAAGATGAGTTTGTGGTCGAAATTATATGAAGTTTGAAACTCTACTTGTCAAGAATAAATATATATATACCTATCTCTTATTATATGAATAAATTAATTCTTAAACTTTAGTAAAGGGATATTAAAACAAAAAATGTGTTATCCTAATACCTTATGTCTTGTTGAACTTATAATATTGAAGGCTTTGAGGCCATCAATTTTACGCTTGTTTGTGATTGATGACCCCAATCACTCCCTATAAATATTTACGTTTTTCCTCCAATTATATGTCTCTAATTGCCACCAATATTCTCCTTATCGAGATCATAATTTAGTGGTTACTTTTTCAATTTCCTTTCCCTCTTATTAAGGCTAAATTTTATTAACCCTATTTTCGATGTGAGTTTTCCATAGAGGTATTTTCTACTTTCAACCTTTTATTTTCGAAGAAAAATTTCACATTGCGAGGACGCAATTTATTGAAGGAGGGGAGAATGTAACACCCTGATCTTCCATGATACGCTTCTCTTTCAATAATGTAATAACTTGCATTGTACGCATGTTCGAGATTCTAACACACCACGACCAATCAAAATAGCCATTATGAATAGTAATACCCACATTTTGAAATTATATATATTTAGTATTTCAAAATTGACTTCATTTTTGTATTCGGAATATCAAAATTATCCTAATTTGAATTTTTTGTAATTTTCTGAGAACTTCCAATTTTTTTATGAAAAGTGAAAATACATAAAAACAACTTTTTTAATCAAAATAACGTATAATGATAAATTATACTGTTGAGTGGTTTTAATGTATAATTAGAATATATTTTTACCATTTTATCAAATGGTGTTCATTAGAATTAATTTCACTTTGAAATTGGACATAAACAATTGTGAATCATTTGATATATATTGTTTCAAAAAAAACACGCTATTTATTGTGACAGCGGGAATTAATTATAAAATTAATTAATGCGACTTATATTCTTGTAATTTTTTAAAATAGACATCATTTTTGAATTTGGAATATCAATTATATCTTAGGGTGAAATTTTGGCATTGTTCTGAAAAACTTCAATTTTTGATGAAGAGTGAAACCACTAAGTGGTAGTTAAAAAACTGATTTTTCGTTTAAATGAAACATTACCACTTCTGTGATTTGATTTTAAAAAATCCGACATACATGGTTGTCATTAAGAAGTAAAATTTGGTACAATGGGATTAAAATAATTTTTGGTGAATAGTAACTTTTAAGTTTAATTAATCGCGATTAAAGGTAAATAGTGAAATTTAAGGTAAAAATGATATTATAAAAATATGAAATGACCTTTACACTTGTCCTACCCCTATTTGATGAGTCATGGCCGACCAATACAAACCATGGGTCAACTTGGGGACCCCATGAAGCCACTTTGGTAGGGAAATGACATTAAAAATGTTTTATTTAATCTTAAAATAAAAATGTCACAAACAAGAGTTGTTTTACTAAAAAAAAATTGAATGGGTTTATACAAGTCATATTTTTGACTATAAATATTAATTAGAAAGAAAAAAATATTTCCTACATCATGATATTTTTTTTATAATTTTTAGACATTAAATAAATTAAATTATTTATGACACCATGATGATGCAACGATTACCTCATTAATTAACGATTTAAATAAAATGAAAAGATAATGTAAAATCTAAGACTTACACATGTCAAAAACCTATTGTATGAGTATATTTATAACCACTATCACCTTATCCTCTAAATATATAAGTGTGGGCCCTTTAGAATTATAAAAAGCATTTCATAATAATGTAACATTTCAATCTTTCCAAGAGTGCCCCTTCTCTCCTATTATAAAAGGCTCCCACCACTACCACCTTATTCACACTTTCAAGCCATTTGGCTCGGCCAAACTCTGCCCAAATACTCTCAAAACTTTCCTCCCTTACTCCTAGAATCCTCACTTTGGGCATAAGTCTTCCCAAGGAAGCTTTTGGCTCAAATAAAAAGAGTTACCCGATTTTAAGGTAATGTCTTCTCTTATGTTATTTTGTATTATTTTTCTTATCCAACCCCCTAAACTCTTTTTATTAATTTATTTTGTAACAAAACCAGTATTATCAATATACTAGGATGTTGTTATAAGAATTATTCAAGTTACACTTACACACACCTACATCTAATGGTTAAAGAACATGTTGTTTCTGTGGATGTCGAATTTCTGCCTCACGAAATGATGATTGTTCAATATTCTTTTAACACCTCTAATGGTGGCCATTTTGATGACACTATTTTCATATATGATATACATATTATTTTTATGTTTTCCTTATTCTTCTGTATTTCTCATTTATGGCATACTTTATGATTTCCATTATGATTAAACGCGATAATTTCATTTTAGGAAGTGCGGACTACCGCCCCCTCAAAGTGATTTGAATCGTTAATTCCATATGTGGGATGTATAAAGGATGGAGTAAATGGTATTATAAATTATATTATACTGGAATTGTATTATACCTTTATATAATTATAACTTCATTCCATTAAATATGAAATATAAATGAAAGTAGCGTTCATGCGTACATACGGCTTACCGTCTCCACGAACGGTGTATTACATTTCTTACCTCTAAATGTTATGTAATATTATAAATGAATGTATATACTGGATATATGTGATATATATGATATATAAATCATGAATATAATTCTGGATATAATTTATATTTCACCACATGAACAACTTATAATTATAAGAAGTTTATTTTTGACTCAAGTACCAAAGATCGACAAAATGACCGTTATTAACTTAAATAATTACATAATGATCATAACATGGTAATAAGTGATATAAAAGGAATAATGAAAATGAAAAAGGTTCTTAAGTAAATATAAATTAACTCTAGTTTATTATTCAGGAGGTTAAAGAATGATCGAGTCAAGTCGGACACAAGGTAGGAGAACTTCTTAACCCGATTTCCATTCTTTGGGTTAATCTCCTACTTTCAAATTATGTCATTATATTATTACGTCCTATCTTGTATTTATACTTTATTTATGTGTAAATATAGTTAATACACATAATAGATATATTTTATTTAAAAATTATCTTTTTAAGGGATTTCATCTCAATCTCCATTCAATGAGGCATATTTTGTTTTATACAGAAATTTATTTTATACGGTGTATAAACCCCTTTGACTTTTATATTTATTCAAAATGAATATTTTTATACGAATCATTTTACTAAACGAAAAAAAGGAATGTTTTTCTTGTCGTACGTTTGCGGTGACAACGAATTCTCCTCCGCTGTAACCATTATTTGAGTTTTGGCTTCCTCTACAAGCCATAACATTCTTTAAATGAAAAATAAATACAAAGTTTTAATTTCCTTTAATTTTGGTATTGAAAATGGTTTTGAAAGTGTTTTTATTACATCAATGTGTTGTATTGATATCTTGTGATTGAAATGTGGAAATGTTATGTTTCCTTTATGCATGTTTTATGTGATACTATTATGTTATGGTTTATGATATGTTTAAACCTATTCATATGAGGAATGCATTGGACTTAATAAGTGACGGGTGGAGCCCGCTATAGCTCCTCGATGCATCGGTAGGTCTCATGAGACAAACTAGTGTCTTGGCACGAGGCCTTGACAAAATCTTATTTGTGGTCTTGGCACGAGGCCTTGGCTACGTGGTTATGCTAGTCTGGCATTATGCATTCCATCATTATGAAAGTGGTTATTGATATTGCATGTGATTATTCAGCTAGTAGAATATCCATGTGAGTAAGTAAATGGCATTATTTAATTTTATTTTTTCCATATTATGATGAAGTTAAAGTTTAAAAAGGCTTTTGTTTTAGTTATAAATTTCCTTAAATGTTAATGTTTATTTACGAAATCTTCCGCAATATTGTTATCCTTACTGAGCATCTGAGCTCACCCCTTTCAATGTTTTAATATTTTCTAGGATGTGAAGAAGTATTTTATGAATGACCTGCAGGGATAGTCAGAAGAGGATATGGGTGTGGACTATGGAGACTTTTTTATTGTAGTTTTTCACTTTATGATGTAATGTAACATTTATGAATGTATCTAGTGTTTCCAAGGCTACTAAACTAATCGGTCTTTCGAGACATGATCTTTTATGGTCATGCCAATGTTACGCAATGCACCGACTCTGGGAAAATGGGGTCGGGGCGTTACAAGCATACTAGAAGTCATAGGTATTTGTCTATAGTCCAAGTGGGATTTTTTTATAATTGGTGTCTTATGACCAAATATTTTTACTCCTATTACAAGTATATCCAATTTATAGAATATTAAGTAAAGACATTTTTACATATTTTTCATTGTTTTGCATGGATTTAATGTAATAATTTCCAAGAGTATTTTTTTTCATTGATAAGGTCATAGTAGTTCCCCTATATGATTAGAACCATGAACTTATCTAAAAATATTCTTAATATAGTTCTACAGTTGGATAATGTACTTTGACGACACACATAGTATTGAGACTGTCATGTCACAACCGTTTTTGTGTGTGTTAGTTTTGATCCAGTTCATTAGAAATACTAACGATTATCTTGGGTTTTGTGTGATATTAATATTTAGTTTTTAACTTCCATAAATTTCTAATCATCACACCATGGCTTACCCAAAGCTTGTTTGGGAGTTTTGAATAAAATGGTGGTTACTTCATGATTTTGGCCAACCATGAGCTCACTTCCATATTTAAAAACCAAATTTGTTTCTTTTATAACTCTTTAATTTTTTAACATTTTTCACTCATTACACTTCCAACATGGCCTAAATTGACCTATTAAAAAAACCATATCCATTTTGAATCCTTAGGAGCTCATAATCATAGTGGATTTGGGTGATTTATTTAGGCATTGGACCAACCAATGAGCCCATTTCCAGATTCAAGGAAATTAATTTAATTATTTCATATCCCATTCATTTGTTAACCTTTTTTGGTCATTAAACCTCTCACGCGATACTAAAAATCCAAGCTGCACCCCCATTTTCCATTTTCCCTCTTTGGACCTCATCTTTATCGTGGATTATGGTGAATTTCATCAATATTTCTCAAATCATCCATATTTGTAAAGGTAATTTATTTCATTTATAAATCATTTATATATTAATATTTTTCATCAAAATTTGTTTCCCCTGGTTATTTCAGACCTATATATCTTTTACATTTATTTTCAATCCATTCCCTCTCCTATAAGTGTTTGGATTTAAGGGAAAATGAAGAGTTCTCTAGTTTCCAAGTTGATATTCTTTCTCCTTTCTCCTCCCTCATCCTCCTCCTTCCATTATATATTGGTTAATTATTATCTAATGGTTATGTATGACCTTGGGTTCTATTTTGGAATGATTTTTTATTGTTGTTATGTTGGTTTTGGTTTGGTATTCTTATATTTAGGGTTTATAAACTCGTGGCTGGTGATTTCAGTTGTGTGTTTCCATTCCGCCATTTTTTTGAGGTGGGTTCTCCCAAGAACATGAATTTATTATTTATGTTTCATATTTTTCATGTTTTTATCAACTTTTATACATGATTATTTTTTCTGTAAAAAAAATTTATTTTCTATTTGGTGTGCAAAATAGTTATTTATGCCTTGTTTTGTGTAAAATTGAGTTGTTTAGTTATAAAAGTGCACACCCCGTGTTTAAATAATTGTTATGATAGTTTTATCATATGGATTTTGATTTTTATGACCTGTTTTATCTACAATAATAAATTTTTGGCATGAAATTTTGGGTTTTTACCTCTTTGGGTGTTAAATATAAGTTGTTTTCCTAAATATTGCATGCCTAGTTTTCAAAAAAGTTCCATGTTGGATTTTGTGTCTTAAATGTGATATAAAATGACTTGTTTGAATTTATTAAAGTATGGGAAGCATGTAAAGTGTGTTTTGGGGTCCTTTTAGGGAATTAAATAGGGGTTTTGTTTTTATAAAGGGATGGGTATTGGTTTTTGACATGTTTTAAAAAGAGTTGCTGATAAGTGGGTCATTCGGCATTTTTAAGAAAATGGTTGAACTTTGAATGTGTATCCTAAGTGTTTTAAAGGGATTATGTAAATGTTTTTTCTGATTATGATTGTTATTGTACACCACTTTAAAAACGGTGTAATTTTTACTTATGATGCACGTTGGTTAGGTAAAATTATTAAAGGCTCGTTTATCATTTTTCTTACAAAAGGGTTTTCATGTGTGTTCAATGTTGCAGCATGAGAGCCATTTTATGATCCATGAAATTTATTTATTAAATGGTTTTGGGGCTTAAATTTTTTTTATATGGTATTTGTGGGTTTTTTCCTTAAAATATCATTTTTAAAGAGATTTTATGTGTAGAGCCTTGTTATACTTCTTCAAATTGTTTTATAAAAATATTAAGTGGTTTATTGATTTGTTAAAGAACTGTGAGGCATGTGTGTGGGATATTTTGTGTGGTTATGATCTGGGTATGTATTTTTCATGTTAAAAGGGTATTTGATAATATGTGGAACATTATTGAGCACTAAAGGGAAACATCGGTACCTAGGTGGGTGAACCTGTACTAGTATGCTAGTGATCTGGAGGGGTTTCATCCCTATTTCACGTAGCATGTTTGATGATGAAAACACTATCTAAACTATGATGTTGATGATGTTAGGGGCCACTAGGTTATGGGTGATTCTCCTAATAGTGTCTCATGTGCAATAGAATGGATATTTATTGTGGTTACGTTCACCGTGATACAAGGTACCTGGGGATCACGACTAACTAGTGCCTAGGGGTGTTCCTATGACATGTGCTCATTAACTATTTCGTACTCACCATCGGCATAAAGTGTGTTTGGTTGGTAAATTCAGATGTGTGTCTGTTTTAATTAAAATTTTACAATCTTAAAAGTATCCCTCTTGAAAACATTTTTCATTTTGAATTTGCACCTCTTTGAAAACTGTCACTAGCAATCTTATTTATAAAACATGCATGTTTTTGTCTGGTAATTTTTATAGCCTGGAACCTCATTTGGAAAACATAAATTTATATCTTGTATTTAAAGCTTGAAATTGATGTTTATTTTATTTAAAATTATTTTCATTAGTGATATAATATCGGGCTAACCTACTGAGTTATAATACTCACACCTATAGACTTCTTCTATTTTATCCCTTTGGAATGTTTCATCTTGAGATTGATTTTCTTGGGAGACATGTGATAATTGTGATGGAGAGTGACCAGAGGGGTCACATGGAGTTATTTGGTTGTCATTTTTCGTCAGTTGAGTTGTTGGTTTAGTTTTACTTTTGGTGTCATGTACAAATTACGTTCAGTTCAATTTTTATGTAAATATATTTTGGGTTTTCTGTTTCTTTCCTTTGTTTGATTAATTGTTTATAATTTGGTGAAATCATTCCCTTGTGTACTCTAGTTATTACCTCGCTGTTTCTTTCATTCCCAGGAATATCGGGGAAGCCTCTTGAGACTTGTCACAGGCTGGCCTAGGTGACTGGTTCAGGGTCAACTTGGGTCGGTCTGTGACTTGTCAAGTGTAAGTACTCATAAGAAAATTATCCATGTTCTAATAATGTTTACACTTAGTAGTCTATAATATGGTATATTATGAGAACATACCCACTATTAATAATTATTCATGTTTTTTGTCATCAGATATTCATATCTGTGAGCCTGAAATACACCAAATTCATAATTTAGAAGTGGTTTAATAAACCACCACTAAAACAATTGTTATAATTTAGAGGAAGTTTTTTAAAAACCACCACTCAAATTTATCCATTTATTAAAAAAATACACTTTATCCCCAGAGACCCCACACTTCTCCCCTAATCACCCTACCATGCTCCCTCGAGAACCCCCAACATTGAGCCCTCTTTACCACAGTATTTCCTCCCTCATTGACAGCTCTGCTCATTTCCCCCCTCACCGGCTCTAGCCATCACTGGTGTTCTTTTTCCCCTCGATCCCCTAACCACAATCCATCATCTTCTGTTCATTTTCCCTTGAATCCCCCAAACCCTCTCCCTCACTAGCATTGTCATTTCTCCTTAGCCCCACCGACCATTTCCCTCACTGGCTATACGATTTCTCATAAGCCTCCCTTACCCTCCCCCTCACCCTCACCACCTACAGGTCTTCTCCCTCAAGTAATCCCTTCCAGAAGTTATGTGGTATAAATTTTTAAGTTGGTTTTCACCATATCTAGGGTATGATATAACTTTAGGAATTTATTGTTTATAGTGTGAAGAATTCCTCATTATATTTAACATACTTTTATTTATACTAATTTTACTAATTCCATAGGTCTTGAGTTGGTGATTCTATTCATTTATATTTTTTACATAACTATCAATACATGAAAATTTTAAATTTACTTCTCCTAGATATAACATATTTTTAAACTATCTCCATTGATTTATATACGAGTTTCACTTTTCTATTTTATAAAATAGTTTAATGTCAAGAGGTTTTTCCATATATGATATGTATAATTTATTCCTTAAAAAGGATCATTATAATTTTAATGGATTCTATAAAGAACTAATAGATTTTATTATATAATAATTAAAACAATAACTGATTATATAAATTAATATATATTTTAAGATAATGATCATTTTGGTTTAAATTCTATTTTTTCCATGTCTGGATTGAATTAATGGTGATATTATTTGATTCCACCCTTTATAGGTTCCACATTTTATCATATAAATAATTTTTTAATCATGTGATTTGAAATGGTTATATATTGATATGAAGCCTTTTGTTTATATAAATGGATTTATATGTGTGACATGATAGTCTTTTAAATATTTTGTTTGAAATTTTCATGTTTGAATTAGAAAAATCCTTGGAAGAACATAGATATCTATGTGGGAGTTCTAGGTATAAGTGTTATAATAATTATATTTCATTCTACTTTTACACAAAATTATGATTTAAATATAGCTATTATAATTCACTCTCAAAGAGGAAAAGGAATTCTAAATTGGGGTGTGCTGATAGGATTTCATCATAACCTAGTGACATGGTTATGTGTGTGTAATGTACTAGAATTTCCTATTAAGACCATGACAGTTATCCACTGATGTTTAATGGTTATTTTTTTTATTATTTTATTTATTTGATTCACTCTTTAAAAATTATCATTATATTGAAAATAAATAGTAAATACGTTGTTTATTTTATTTAATATCTCTTAAAAATATAAATTTATTTTCTTATTTGTTTACAAACTAGCATATATGGTTTATAATATCATTGTAAAATCAGTGATTGACACTTGTTGACTTTCTTTAAAGAGGGGTGTCTTGCCTTCAAAAGTGATTTTATGGAAATAGATAGATTTCTAAATTGGTTTTCAAGGTGTGGTTTGGTAAATTATTTTCAAAGAAAATTTGAAATATTTTTTTTATTATTGATTGTATGGATTTTATCTTACTTATGTTTTAAAAAATATCATCCATGATTTACTTCCATTTTCTGAGTTGACTTTCATAGTACTTAAATGGTATTTCTTATAAGTATTTGGGTGGTGTCTTTTTATATTCATTTATATCTTTTCCTACCTAGTAATATTTATGTGTTTAATTTTTAAATAAAGTGTAGGGACATTTTGATATATATGGATAATATCTGGATCACCTTACCAATGGACACACCTCATTATGCTATGGGTTTGGAGGATTTTTTAGATTTTTCAATTTCTAATTGATCTGTTGATTGGACAATAATATGTCAATGTCCTAAATGTAAATTTATAATATGGTTGAAGAAGCATAAATTATATGAACACTTGACATTAAAACAATTTCCTTCTCAATATTTATGATGGATTTGGTATGGAGTATAGAATGTTATAGAAAGTTTGAGGATAGATGTAAATCAATAGAATGCACTCATAACTTCATTGAAAATGGACAATGAAAAGAAAAATCTTATAAATGATGCTTTGATAATAGAAATACAACAACATTTACATCAAAACATATCATAACAACCAGTTGAGGGTGCTACAAATAGTAACTTAATAAGTGATGTTTTGGGACTATAGGACATCCTGATCAAGATTGTAACATATCATTGGATCCTCCTCTTAATTCTATAGAGACTTATGTAATATAGAACTTCACTGAGCATAAAAATGCTTTTCATGATTTAGTTGATGATGGAAATAAAGACTTGTATGGTGGACGTCTGAAATATTCAAAACATTATTTTCTACTGAAGTTGTATCATATAAAATGCCTATGTGGAATTATAAATAAAACGATGTCCATGATATTTGAATTTTTCGTGATGAATTTTGTGAAGCTAAAATCGCTGAGTTTTTTTGTGATATAAAAAAACATGTTAACTAGCATGATATGAATTACAATAAAATACATGCTTTTCCCAATTATTTTATGTTGTATTGGGAATATTATTCATGCAGATAGGAATGAAAAAAATGCACTAATTCCAGATAGATGTTAATGGGTGATCTTAGAAGTTTGAATCAACATACGACTAAGAATATTAATAAAATGAACACACCTACAAATTTTTTTCATTACTTACCTTTGAATCCTTGATTACAAAGATTATTCATGTCATTAAAAATCGTCGAGCACATGAAGTTGCATTCTATAGATAATAACACTGATGAGTTAATGAAACATCCAAGAGATTCACAATTGTAAAATTCATTTGATTCATTACATCATAATTTATCATCTGATCCTACGAATGTGAAATTAGGGTTGTTTTTTGATAGATTCAACCCATTTGGAACTTTGAGCACTAGTTATAGCATTTGTTTGGTTGTTTTGAACCCTTACAATATACTTATTTAGATTTTTATGAAAAAATTATTTTATCATTTAGATGATTTTTCATGGAATAAAATGTCTATAAATGATGTTGATGTATACTTGCATTATTTAATTGAAGAATTAAATAACTTATGGCGCAACAATGTTGAGACATATGATGCATGTTCTATAATAATGTTAAAAATGAATGCTGCTCTAATGTGGAAAATTAGTGACTTCCTTGGACTTGGGATATTTGATGTTATTAATATTTGCATGACTTATTATATTCCCCCTTTACATATTTTATATGAAATGTGCATAATTTGTGTGAAATTTTAATGTTTTAATATTAAGTATAATGTTTGAGCATTTTTAGAAGTAGTCAAATTGAGTCAGTTTAATGTTTTAATTATACCTATCACTATACTGATCCAAATTGTGTGCTTCTTGTTTTTTAGGATTCTCCTTTCAATATACAACATTTCATTAGAAGGAACCATGATCCAATTCTGCCATTTGAAGGGTCATATAGTCCTCACAAACAAGACCAAAGAATCTGTGAAGAAACTGGACTATTCATGAAGATTGATTTACTGGGCTCAATCCAGAAGTTAAAAAACCTTAACTCTCCACCATAATTCGGGGGACACTACATGTCATCTTGGATAAAAATTTCATGGCCCAAATCCATGTACAATGGGCCCAAATGAATCTTTGAAGTCCAGCCCACCATTCTGGACGAGAATGAAAATCAGTATAGTATTCATGACATATCTCCTGATGTAATCATCCAAGAGAGCTGAGATTTTTCAGTGTGAAAGAGGAGATGTATGCGGCCGACGTTGTTGAATAAACCATTCGTATTTGAAGGCATCTTAATATTCAAAAACCCTTTCACATTATGGACTTCAAAAAGACTGGATTGAAATGGACAGTTTAAGTTTGTTTATTAAACCGGCCATAACTTTTTATCCTTACGTCCAAATGACTCCAAATTTTGAGAGTAGTCGGAAAACATTATTTTATACAACTTGGAATAAGGAGATATTTGATGATTAGGCTGTATGAATTGCCAAATTGGCGATGCAAGTGGAGGGACAGATTGGGAATGCAAATAGTCCACTCCTTGGGCTATAAAAACTCTCCCCTTCTCTCCTTGAGAGGGGTTGGTATTTAAGAAGAGAGGAGATCATATTGGCACGAAAAAAGCTTTTCCAAAGGCTTGGGAGGACCTGCCATACTCAAGTTTACACTTGAGAGACCTTTCCTCCTCTCTTTCTTTTCACTTACTTTTGTGTTCTTCATTTTTTGTAATCTTGTAATTCTCTTTCTTTGTAATTCTGTTTTAATTCAAGTTACTTCTTCAATATCTCTTATTCTCTTCCACCTTCTGTATTTTAATATTAATGTTCTTAAAATAGTTTAAATTCAGTTCAATCCCCTTCCCTTATTTAGCTTCCTCATTCAATCGAAAGTTCGTTTTTAATTATTATCATTGTTCGTGTGTGTGTGTCGACGTACCACTCTTTTCTTATCCCTTTCTTTTTCTTCTCTTATTAATTTATAATCATAATCATTATAACCAGATTATTAATCACCCAAATGGCTGAGTAAATCTCTCATTGGGGTGAGTTATAATTTAGGTATGTTAAGTGATTGAGAGCTTCTGCTCGATGAATATTCTTTGAATTAACATTGTGTATGTTGGACTTAACATGTCATGGATTAATGGCTTGTTTTGTTTAACATGTGGTTTCAATGGATTATTGGAACCATAAATACACAACCATAATAAGATCTGATTGAGATTATAACCTTATGTTAAGTTAAGTCTTGGTTTAAATCCTTAACACTTAAGAATTCTAATCAACATCATCTTGTGACATGGGTGTTAATTTAAATTCAATATAAAGCAAAGCTCGAGGATATCACAAGCTTAACTAACCTAATGATGAACTCACCCCAATCTTTATCAATTTGGTAAATCAAACATCATCCATAAATCATTTCAATTATGCTCTGCAAACAAACCCCCCTAATCAAAATACAATCAACTAAAAACAAACGACTACTACAAAGTATCATCGCCGAGGATTCGACCCGAGTGCTGCTATACACATTAGCAGAGCACCGGAACTTTGACCGGTCGATAGGCGACAATCGGCCGTGCGTTTCAAATGGCGCCGTTGCCGGGGATGGTGCTTTAAGTAGTCATTAGTTTCTGGTTATTGTAAAAAAAAACCAAAAAAATACAAAATTTTAAAAAAAATTGAAAAAAAAACACAAAGAAAAACCCGTCTTCCTCTTAAAAATCATAAACTGAAAAAATAAAAAGAAAAACCCGTCTTCCTCTTTCTTCCATAATCTCTCTGAATGCCCCGTAGCCTTCCAAACAATCCCTCGGATTTGTTTGACCCTGAAATTGATAGAACTCTTCGCCAACTTAGGAGGAACATAAGAGATACTCAAATAATTCAAGAACCAGTCCTCATCCAACCAGTTGAAATTGAAATGGCCAATCCTAGGGAACAAACCCTAAAAGAACTTGCTACCCCTGATATGAATTACCAACCTCTTGGTATTCAATATCCAAACATTGAAGCTGACTTCGAACTCAAATCAGGTTTGATTCATCTTCTCCCTCATTTTCACGGGCTAGCCGGTGAGGATCCACATCTTCACCTTAAAGAGATCCAAGTAGTATGCTCTACCATGAAGCCTCAAGGGGTTTCTGAAGAACAAATCAAGCTTAGAGCTTTCCCCTTTTCCCTAGCGGATTCTGCCAAGTCTTGGCTCTACTACCTCCCACCTGGTTCCATAAACTCATGGGTTGACATGAAGAGACTTTTCCTTGAGAAGTTATTTCCCGCTTCCCGAACAGCTTCTATCCGAAAGGAAATAAGCGGCATCCGTCAATTCCCTAATGAATCACTCCATGAGTATTGGGAGAGGTTCAAAAAGCTTGTGGCAACTTGTCCACACCATCAAATCCCTGACCAACTCCTGATCCAATACTTCTATGAGGGGTTATTGGCTATGGAGCGAACTCTCATTGATGCCGCAAGTGGCGGTGCTCTTTTTGACAAAACTCATGCAGTTGCACGAGAACTCATAAGCAACATGGCTGCAAACACGCAGCAATTCCATACTCGAGCACATGCTCAAGTGAAACAAGCCCAAGAGAATCAATCCATAGAGCCCAACAAAATGACTGAGTGGATGAGTGAACTTACAGGTCTTGTGCATCAACTAGCGGTGGCTACCAAAGCCCCAACCTCATCTTCTCCACAGTCACTATTCCCTGGACCTATCAAGAATTGTGGAATCTGCAACTCTCCATCTCATCCGACTGACACATGTCCACAAATTCAAGATGATCCATCTAATTCATCTAGTCCAATGGAGCTCAATGCGGCATATGCTCAGCGAAACTTCAACCCTCAACAATCAGGTCAGTTTGTTAGAAATTTCAACCAACCCCACTCTGAGCCCTTCTCTTCTACCTTTAACCCACCTCTGAGGTATGGTAATCCCATTTCTCATCCTCCTCAGTTCCCTCATCAAAACCCAAACCAGTTCTAATATGGTCAAGGTGGTGGTAATATCCATCAACCTTATCCTTTTGTTCCTCAACCCCAAAGGAACAATCCTCCTCCTGGATTCCACTATCCTAATGAGCCTTCCCAAATCCCCACACAATACAATCGCTTTCCCAAGAACCAAAATCAAGGCCAACCCAATTTGGGACAAGCCTCTTCTTCTAAACAACCATGGGAAAGTGCTGTAGAGGATCTTGCTTCCTTCACCCGTTCTAGCCTCAGGAACATTGAAACCCAAATAGGTCAACTTGCATCCCACCTGAGCCAGCAACAACAATCAAATTCTTCCCAACTCCCAGCTCAACCATTACCCAACCATAAGGGTAATGTAAGTGCAATTGCACTTAGATCGGGAAAGCAAATTGCTATGCCCCATGCTGATTGCTCTACCTCCCCTTTCGATGTTGATCTAGAAAATGAAAAGAACAAAAAGCTGGAAAAGGAACTTGAATCCACTCCTTCACCTCCTTCCATTCCTCTAAGGAACCCAATTCCTTTTCCTCAAGCCATCTTCAAGACTAAGAAGTCCTTTGAACCTGATCCTGAAATGCTTGACATGTTTAGACGTGTTGAAGTGAACATCCCCCTCTTAGATGCCATCAAACAAATCCCTAAGTATGCCAAGTTTCTTAAGGAATTGTGCACCCATAAGAGGCAACTTAGGAACATTGAAAATGTTTCAACCCAATAGTCCATTCCCATGAAGTGCAAAGATCCAGGGACCTTCACGGTTCCATGTCAAATAGGGAGTTCCAACTTTGATGATGCACTCATAGACCTTGGAGCCTCAATAAATGTCATGCCCAAATCCATTTTCTCCAACCTTGGTCTAGGTCCCTTGCACCCAACGGGTATTGTCATTCAATTAGCCAATCGAAGCACTGCCAGTCCTGAGGGGATAATTGAGGATGTTCTTGTTCGGGTCAATGATCTTATCTTCCCAGCTGATTTCTATGTCCTTGACATGGAAGGTGAGACGACCTCTTCTAGATCTCCCCTAATTCTAGGAAGACCATTCCTCATGACTGCGAGAACCAAGATTGATGTCCATTCAGGCATCTTATCCATGGAATTCGGTGACCAACTGGTCAAGTTCAACATTTTCCAAGCCATGCGATACCCATCTGAGGATCACTCTGCATTCTCAATCCATGATTTTGAAAAAACATCTAAGATTCAATCGAACCCCAATCCACCATGTTCTTCATGTTATAATGATAAAGGATCTTGTGAAATCTGCACCATGATTAACAAAGTCATAAATGGTGAATTTGATGTGGACCTCTCATTCATAGACTCCATCAATCTAGAGGAACTTGAAAACTCTCTTGAATCCCACATCAACTCTGATCTCTACTGCTCTACCTTGGACAGTGTTGAGGAAAATGATCCAAACCCATCTGGAATCCCTTCTCCTGCTCCTAACTTGTCTATCTCTCAAATCAAGGCTGAAACTGATCTAAAACCACTTCCTTCACACCTCAAGTATGCATTCCTTTTCCATGATCCCTCCTACCCTGTCATTATCTCTGCTTCACTTTCTGAAACTGAGGAGTCCCAAATTGTTCAAGTGTTAGAGGAAAACAAAAATGCCTTAGGTTGGACCCTAGAGGATATTCCAGGAATCAACCCTGCCCTTTGCATGAATCACATCCATCTAAAAGAATCATCCAAACCAATTAGGCAACCTCAAAGAAGACTCAATCCACTCATACTTGAGGTAGTTAGGGAAGAGATTACCAAGCTTCTTAAAGCTGGTATTATCTACCCCATTTCTGATAGTGAATGGGTTAGTCCAATTCAAGTCGTTCCTAAGAAGGGAGGGATAACATTTGTCACAAATGAACATGGAGAAGTGGTCACAACTCGAGTGAAAAACAAATGGCGTGTGTGCATCGATTATCGCAAATTGAATGCTGAAACACAAAAAGATCACTACCCACTTCCTTTCCTTGACCAAATGCTTGAGAGATTGGCCGGAAATTCACACTATTGCTTTCTTGATGGTTACACCGGCTACTTCCAAATTCCAATCGCACCTCAAGACCAAGAAAAGACCACATTCACTTGCCCCTTTGGAACCTATGCCTATAGGCGAATGCCTTTTGGCCTTTGTAATGCTCCTGCAACATTCCAGCGGTGTATGATGAGTATCTTTTCCGAATTCATTGAGAATTGCATGGAGGTCTTCATGGATGACTTTACCATTTATGGCGAGTCATTTGAATCTTGCTTACATTCACTCTCTTTGGTCCTTCAAAAGTGTGTCAAGTGCAACCTTGTGCTGAATTTTGAAAAATGTCACTTCATGGTTTCAAATGGGATTGTTCTAGGTCACATAATTTCTCAAGAGGGTATCCAAGTTGGTCCAGCCAAAATTGAGGTGATCCAATCACTTCCTGAACCCAAATCAGTTCGAGACATTCGGTCCTTCCTTGGTCATGCCGGTTTCTATCGGCGATTCATTCAGAACTTCAGCAAGATTTCCCTCCCACTCACTCGTTTACTTCAAAATGATGTCACATTCAATTTTGATGAGGCTTGCAAGAGAGCCTTCATTGAACTCAAATCTGCTCTCACATCTGCTCCAATAATCCAACCCCTAGATTGGTCCTTACCATTTGAATTGATGTGTGATGCTTCTGATAGGGCCATTGGGGTTGTTCTTGGTCAAAGAAGAGAAAACATTCCTCATGTCATCTTTTATGCCTCAAAAACATTGGATGAAACTCAATCACACTACACTGTGACTGAAAAAGAACTTTTAGCTGTGGTTTTTGCCTTGGATAAATTCTGGCCCTATCTCTTAGGTGCCAAAATCATCATCTTCACAGACCACTCAGCATTAAAGTTCATACTTAAGAAAAGTGATTCCAAACCAAGGCTAATAAGATGGATTTTAATGCTCCAAGAGTTTGACCTTGTGATAAAAGATAAACCTGGAAAAGAAAACCCCGTGGCTGACCACCTGAGTAGAATTTCTAATTCTTCTCATTCTGAAATAATTGATCCTGAATATCCAACTGAACACCTATCATCTCTCACTCCAAAGTTACCATGGTATGCCCCAATTGTCAATTACTTGGTTTCTGGTGTTTTCCCTGACTATTTTTCAAAAGAACAAAAAGAAAAGATGAAAAGTGATTCAAATCATTATTTTTGGGAAGATAATAAACTTTGGAAAACTGGGGATGACATGGTAATTAGGAGATGTGTTGATGAAACTGAACAATCCTCCATCTTGGAATTCTGCCACTCAATGCCTGGAGGTGGCCACTTTGGACCACAAAGGACTTCTCGAAAGGTCCTAGATTCTGGATTCTTTTGGCCTTCACTCTTCAAGGACTCACATGAGTTCTGTCAATCATGTCCCACTTGCCAAAAGTTTGGCACAATTTCCAAAATAAACGAAATGCCTCAAAAGCCATTAATCTTCTGTGAGCTTTTCGATGTTTGGGGAATCGATTTCATGGGACCTTTTCCCCCTTCCAATGGATTATCCTACATTATCCTTGCTGTTGACTATGTTTCTAGGTGGGTTGAGGCCAAACCCACTAGGAAAGATGATGCTCAAACTGTGAGTGAGTTCCTCAAAACCCATATCTTCCATCGATTCGGAACACCACGTGCTTTGATAAGTGACTTAGGAACTCATTTCTGTAATAGAACCATGGAGTCACTTTTGAAAAAGAATGGGGTTGTACATAAAACATCCACTGCATATCACCCTCAAACAAATGGAATGGATGAACTTTCTAACAGAGAAGTGAAAAGAGTGCTTGAAAGAATTGTTAAGCCCACAAGAAAAGACTGGCCCGATAGACTTGGTGAAGCACTTTGGGCCTATCGAACAGCCTATAAGACACCCATTGGGATGTCTCCATTTAGGCTAGTTTTTGGTAAATCCTGTCATTTACCAGTTGAAATCCAACATAAGTCATTTTGGGCTGTCAAAACTTGTAATTTTGATTGTGAAAAATCTGGTGAAGATAGATTGTTGCAGTTGACTGAATTGGAGGAGCTTCGAATCGATTCGTATGAGAACTCCATTCTCTACAAAGAAAAGGCAAAGTCACTCCATGATAAGAACATTCTTCGAAAGGTATTTCATGAAGGTGAAAAGGTAATGCTCTTCAATTCTCGATTTCGACTTCACCCAGGTAAGCTGAATTCTCGTTGGGATGGACCTTTTATTATTACTAATGTTTACCCATTTGGTGCATTGCAAGTCGAAGACCCTTCTTCAAAAAGAACATTCACAGTTAACGAACATCGGTTAAAGCATCACCATGAGAGGTCTCACAATCCAGGAACCACGTCGACTTGCATCGAAACCCCAACCACTTCAATAGAACCACCACTGTATGGAGACCCGCCAAATCCAAACCAGGGGGCACCTCTTTCCCTTTAACTCTCCCTCTCCTCAATCTCTCTATCTCTTCCTCTCTCTACCTCTTTCTTCTTCTTCCTCTCTCTTTCATTTTGTTACCACTTTATTCATCAAACCCTTTCTTTTTATCTTTCTTGTGTGGGTGTGTATTTTAAAAAAAAACCTTAAAAACTAAAAAAACCAAAAAACACAATTACTTAAAAAAATTACAAAAAAAGAGTCATGCTTACTCACCATCTAGTTTTGAAATTTTGTCCAACCATTTTGGGGAGTCAAAAGGATTGTTTTAAACTCAAATATATTGAATTTTGATCTCAAACTTGGGTAAACAATTTTGTGTCAATAACAAACATTTTGAATGAACAATTTTTGGTGGAAAATGATTCTCCCCTACCATGAGGAATAACATTAGCCTTCATGCCAAGGTCATCTATGACCATATTTTTCATTGTGTGTCTTCACCACTGATTGTGAGTCTTGAGTTTGTGGACCTTCGAGCTGAATTTACGTCTTTTGTGTGCATTAATATGATAGAGGCATTTTCTAAGCCACATGAGAATCAGAATAGCCAAATAGCCTCCCGTTACCCTTACATTGATCCTACTTTTGCAAGCCCCTTTGAGCCTATGAAAACCTTTCTTTTGATAGCCACATTACAAGCCTAATACCTTGTCCCACCCAACATCTTCATGGATTTTCATTGTACAATTTTTTTGAAATTTAAGTGTGGGGGGAATGGACTTCATTTTTGGGCGTACATTCATTGATTTCCAATGTGTCATCATATGCTTGAGGGAAAGCATCCATTCAAGTGTGGGAGAGAGGTTGTAATTCTGTGAGCTTTGGGGTGTATATGTGTAATTGTCATTTGTACAAAAGTCATTGAAAAGTGTTCAAAAAAATGAAAAAAATTATATAAAAAAAATGAAAAAAAATAAAAAAAAGGAATGGGTTGTGTCTTGGGTGGGTCAAAAATCATTCATCATCAACCTTTGTTCGTGTTATAAATTAGTTCCATGTGGAGATCAAGCAAGGGTTGGGAGATGACTGTGAGACTTGTTTCAAGCACAACTTTCGAAAAAAAAGAAAAAAAAGAAAAAAAAGAACACTTGAATCATCTTGTATTGTGTCATTATTGGAAGTCTTCCATGTTGTACATATTCCATCATCTCACCCTATTCCATTTTCTATCTCCCTCACTTTTCATTCATCACACATTCATGCCCTTCTAAATATGTGTTTCTATTTCCTTTCAAATCAAATTTCAAAAAAAAATGTGCATTTCTTTTTCCATGTTGGTGTTTTTAACCCCTCTTTTCCTTTGGACATTATATACCTACCGTCCCATAGCCACTGAAAAACCCCTTAAAAGACCTCTTGATTCTTGTACACATTAGATTTGGGAATGGAAGCTGAGAGCTCTTACAAACTCTTGATTTTCACTTTTTGTTGGTGAATGAGTGAACCTCCTAAAATACATTTTTATCATCTTGAGAGGAGTAAGTTTTGAGTGCCTACATTTTCTAATTCAAACCGTGAACATGAAAAAATGAATTGTTTCTGATGCATTATTGTGAACCAAATTTGTGATGGAATTCAATATGGATTAGTGAAATAGTCTAAACCTCCCCTGATTGGAGAAAACAAAATTTTAATATTTGTTGGTGAGTGAAAATGATTTTGTCATGTTTTTATATTTGTTGCACATGAGGACACGCGCAAATATAAGTGTGGGGGAGTTTATGTTATTAATATTTTCATGACTTATTATATTCCCACTTTACTTATTTTATATGAAATGTGCATAATTTGTGTGAAATATTAATGTTTTAATATTAAGTATAATGTTTGAGCATTTTTTGAAGTAGTCAAATTGAGTCAGTTTAATTGTTTAATTATAACTATCCCTATACTGATCCAAATTGTGTGGTTCTTGTTTTTTAGGATTTTCCTTTCAATATACAACATTTCATTAGAAGGAACCATGATCCAATTCTTCCATTTGAAGGGTCATATGGTCCTCACAAACAAGACCAAAGAATCTGTGAAGAAACTGGACTATTCATGAAGATTGATTTACTGGGCTCAATCCAGAAGTTCAAAAACCTTAACTCTCCACCATAATTAGGGGGACACTACATGTCATCTTGGATAAAACTTTCATGGCCCAAATCCATGTACAAGGGGCCCAAATGAATCTTTGAAGTCCAGCCCACCATTCTGGACGAGAATGAAAATCAGTATAGTATTCATGACATATCTCCTGATTTATTCATCCAAGCAAGCTGGGATTTTTCAGTGTAAAAGAGGAGATGTATACGGCCGACTTTGTTGAAGAAACCATTCGTATTTGAAGGCATCTTAATATTCAAAAACCCTTTCACATTATGGACTTCAAAAATACTGGATTGAAATGGACAGTTTAAGTTTGTTTATTCAACCGGCCATAACTTTTTATCCTTACGTCCAAATGACTCCAACTTTTGAGAGTAGTCGGACAACAGTATTTTATACAACATTTAAGAAGGAGATATTTGAAGATTCGGCTGTCTGAATTGCCAAATTGGAGATGCAAGTGGAGGGACAGATTGGGAATGCAAATAGTCCACTCCTTGGGCTATAAAAACTCTCCCCTTCTCTCCTTGAGAGGGGTTGGCATTTCAGAAGATAAGAGATCATATTGGCACGACCAAAGCATTTCCAAAGGCTTGGGAGGACCTGACATACTCAAGTTTACAATTGAGAGACCTTTCCTCCTCTCTTTCTTTTCACTTACTTTTGTGTTCTTCATTTTTGTAATCTTGCAATTCTCTTTCTTTGTAATTCTGTTTTAATGCAAGTTACTTCTTCAATATCTCTTATTCTCTTCCACCTTCTGTATTTTAATATTAATGTTCTTAAAATAGTTTAAATTCAGTTCAATCCCCTTCCCTTATTTAGCTTCCTCATTCAATCGAAAGTTCGTTTTTAATTATCATCATTGTTCGTGTGTGTGTGTCGACGTACCACTCTTTTCTTATCCCTTTCTTTTTCTTCTCTTATTAATTTATAATCATAATCATTATAACCAGATTATTAATCACCCAAATGGCTGAGTAAATCTCTCATTGGTGTGAGTTATAATTTAGGTATGTTAAGTGATTGAGATCTTCTGCTCGATGAATATTCTTTGAATTAACATTGTGTATGTTGGACTTAACATGTCATGGATTAATGACTTGTTTTGTTTAACATGTGGTTTCCATGGATTATTGGAACCATAAATACACAACCATAAATAAGATCTGATTGAGATTATAACCTTAAGTTAAGTTAAGTCTTGGTTTAAAGCCTTAACACTTAAGAATTCTAATCAACATCATCTTGTGACATGGGTGTTAATTTAAATTCAATATAAAGCAAAGCTCGAGGATATCACAAGCTTAACTAACCTAATTA
This sequence comes from Viscum album, assembly GCA_963277665.1. NCBI lineage: Eukaryota > Viridiplantae > Streptophyta > Magnoliopsida > Santalales > Viscaceae > Viscum > Viscum album. Next base: position 2,018,274,953 of record OY728128.1, on the reverse strand, counting down.
TGAACTCACCCCAATCTTTATCAATTTGGTAAATCAAACATCATCCATAAATCATTTCAATTAATCTCTACAAACAAACCCCCCTAATCAAAATACAATCAACTAAAAACAAACGACTACTACAAAGTATCATCGCCGAGGATTCGACCCGAGTGCTGTTATACACATTAGCAGAGCACCGAAACTTTGACCGGTCGATAGGCGACAATCGGCCGTGCGTTTCAATCTTATAAAGCCGGAACACTTGGGATTGGATTTTCCTATTTGTAACATTGAATTTAAGCTCAAATGACCACTTTATAGTAATAAATGGTGTTTCTTTTTTCACTGAAGATTTATCAATGCATCTCATACATTTCAGTTGAAGGAGTCAAAATTCCATAGTTCTACTGATCATAGTGAACCTCCATATTTGTGGACAACACCTAAAATGGTGGAACAAATTAGAAATGTTGAAACAGAGTTTGGGAAGGTGCATCATTTGAATGATAGTGGGAAACGAGTTCAAAGTGCATCATTAAGTGATATTGGAATTCTATAAAGGAAGAAAAAAATTATATTATTCAAATGTCCATTTTGGGAATTTAATTTGTTATGGAATAATCTTGATGTCATGTATATTGAGAAAAATGATTGTGAAAATTTGATCTTCACATTTGTAGGGTCCTGAAAAAAGTCCACAAAAGGGAAGTAAGATACTCCCTTAAAATTAGTGGAAAAGTCTAACCATCAATTTGGGAAAAATAAGAATAATGTTCATAAGAAATTGTAAAGGACCAAACTAGTCCACGTACCAGATCATCATCAGTGGTACACAACCATTTTGGTGAATCGTGCCACCCACAGACGTTTTCATTCATGAAATGGAGGCGGACCTCCAATCAGGGCTTGAACCAATTGGCCGGTGAAGTGAGGTCAGACAGGTCTGCAGTTGTGAACCACGCTAGTCACAAACCAAGAAGACCCCCCCCCCCCCAACATGCACCGCGTCGTTCTGGAAATGGAGATGGATCCCTACACGGCTGCAAAGCACCACTGTGACCACGTCGGTTTACAGGAGAGGGGAATTCAATATACCCCACCAACCTCGGGTTGACTAAGTCATCTGTAGTCTGGGTTTTCTATCCTGGGTATCCACAAAAGTTTTTGCATAACAATGAATACAACCCTTTCCCCATCTAAAAAGGAATTCAAGGGGGAGAAGAAAGGTATCGCCTAATTGATCAAAGGATTCTTGGCGATCGGCTCTTAGAATGAAGAGACTTTCAGGATCATAGGGTTTTGTGGACCATGAATTTTCGATTCGCGAACTAGAAACATGTTGAAAATGGGGATGAATTGTTATGAACAAATAAAGGAATAAGTAAATTAATAAACCATGAACCTAAAATTGGTAAAAATATGAACCATGGACCCTATTTAGATTCACTACCCGTGAACCTGGTAGCCAATTCACCTTCTTCGATCCAGCATGCCGTGTGGAACACTCCTACGCAGGCGAATCCTTGACCGGTGTTTCCCCCAGCCGACGCCACTCGATTTGAATCTAGCCACATGTACCAATTTGGTACATAGACCAAACCCAAAGCCATGTATAACTCCGGTATGTGGGATTCACCTCAGTCTGCGTACCACACTGGTACGTAAACTGCCTCTCCATCCACATAGAACCTACCTATGTGAAGGGCTCCACTCCTTGTATGGCCATGTGGCCTGCTAAGGCCTTTGTTGTTTTTGTCCCCCAGGTCATATAAGGCCCTTCCAATTCATTCCAATCCTCTATATTCCCCCATCAGCCTATCCATTAGCACAAATCCAAGGACTCTCCCAAATCCACTGGAATGGCATGCTAAAACCTTCAGGTGCATTAGCACGCCCTCTTGAGTTCACATACCCACAGTAGGTGGATACAAATCGTTTACCCCATCCCTTGAAATGACATTTGGAGAATCCCTAGGTTCACATACCAACAATATTGAAGAGTCCGATCTCGGGAGCCCCTTTCTATCTCTCCACTCTCCTGGATGGACAGATCCCACTTGCTTTTCCATTCAATGATCCCCAACGGTGACCAATTCACCCTACCCCTGAAGAGAGTGACTGGGAATCCATCCGGGTGTAACCCCTAACCTTCATCCCTTCCTCCATTCATTGGACCCTCGTCCAATGTAAAGTAAATAGTGGGAAGGCTCATCACCTTGCCCTCTTCCACGGTCGACGTTCCCTCTTCCACTTACAGAGGAGGAAAAGTGAAAAAAGTGTGTGTTTTATGGAATATTTTACATTATCTTGTTTCTCACACTGAGAATTAATCATGTGGGCATAGAGATTTGTGATATTCACAGAGTCCATAAAATGGTGGCGATGAAACAAACTACGTGGGTTTTGATCTCTACCTTTTAATTAGGGTAAGTACGACACCTCCCTAAGGTTCAATCCTAGATCATGCCACCAAACACATGTAAGCCTTGACCATACCCCAACATGGGATTCCAACCACATCCTCGATAGGAAACTATTAAATGTAAGCCTTGACCTTCCAGAACTACATACACTTTGATTCCCAAACAACCGGGATATGTGGGAAACCTCCTTGGGGGCTGACATCTATGTCTGATACCCATATATTCTTATCAGACTGTGTCTTCATGCCCAAAAAAGGATCATACCCAGGCCTAGGAAATCATTTCCCCTAGGTCCTTTAGGACTCTTTGGCATAAGTCATACACCAACCTTGACTAGGAACATGTCACCCAGACTTCCTTTCCACATAATGTTAAAATGTATGGTTGGGTCCTTGTCACATGACCTTAAAAGGTTATGTGTCCTATTATGTGGCCCCAAACTACATGGATTCTGATTCCCCTCACAGGATACATAGGAAGCCCGTATTATCAAGTTCGATCCAGATTATCAAGTCACACTCTATCCCCACTGAACAATAATAAGCTGTAGATCACCTAATTATAAAGCTTGAGACTAGTGCTACTTGAACAAACTTGAACTTAACCAGAATCACCAATCCAATAAGGGAGGGTAAACCTCAGATATAGAAGATTCCGGGTCCCTCTGTATACCTGTGCCTTGAAACCCAAGGGTAATCTATGGATACTATGCTTGTGGTTAAACAAAATATTAACGAACATATGAACACATCTTAAATTTATAAGAGAGTACTAGAATAGGGAATAATTCCCCCAAAAAGAGTGTCATGAGCCCAACTTCCCATCCTGTCGACCAATGTGAGTTCATAAGTTTCATTGGCCATATCACCCAACGAGCACCTATATTTGGAAAGTAGGTCCATGGATAGTTGGATACAAGAACCATTGGTTGTTTCTGGATCTGTGAATAAACCTGTTGGAGACTAGGCGATGTCGCGAAGATGTGGAACCCGACAAAAATGATTAAACAACACCAACTCCCTATAATCTGGCATGGGAACTTATCACATCACAATCGCTGCGAAACAAAAATAGTGAACCCGACATGAATCATTAACCAGCATGAAGGATTCAACCTAACCTGAAATTATCCATAACAATAAATGGATGATTAATATCCAACAACACATCTTGTTCATTCTTCAACCAAAACAAAAATGACCTGACTGTGATCCCTCGACCAAGGTGCTGAAATAATCCCACTTCGCACCCTCTTTCTTTTTCAAAAGGAGGTCCATGTAGGGTCCTTAATTACGCATGGTATTATGAAATCCTATATTGATGGGTTTTTCTATTTGTACTTTAATTTTTTTTTACAGGTATTTAGTTGATCATACATCAATCCAATGGCATCTCAAATTAATTCAAAAACATGCAAGATGATCAACGCGAAGACATGGACTCTCAATCGGTAGAGGACCCTGTCACCCACCCAACATCTTCAACATTAGGTCTCGGTCATACTGATCAGAGAGAAACACTTTAATGGTACTCCCACGACTGTGTAGGAAGCTTTGTACACCCTCCAGTAAGATAAGTCCCATCGTCCTCTTGCCTAGCAACGACCGAGAGGAATGATCCAGGCGGCCCCTGTAGCCATCTCAAACCATTTCGGGAACCTGCCCCCGAAATGAGAAAATGGATACCTCCCTTGTGTTAGGGAGGTGGATGAGGTCGACGCTGATGACTTCTTCCCTTCTGGAAAGGATTTTTTCTCCATGTACCCCGCTGGAAGACGTCTCTGTAACTATGTCGTGACCTCGTATCTCCACCCTGAACCAGATACCATTCTGAGGATCTATGCCCACGCTCCCTGAACTCTGGCCCCTCAGACCACCCACCTTGGGTAGTCGAAATTCAACTAGTAACAGGTCATCACTTTGGTTATTGAGGATTAAATCTACTACTCATACATGGAGACATATCACGGGAAGCCCCATGTGCCTCTCTACTCTTTTAAAACCCTTCATCCCAACATGGCAGCAACCTATGAGCAATCATGCATCCCCACTGAGCCTTGTCAATCCTGTCACCCATATAGGATGGATCCAACCTGTTAGGCACATCTCCCTACCTGGAGATATGAATCCCACCAACCAGAAGTTGTGGAAATCCAGTGCCTAAAGGACTGGCTCCTCACAGATGCTCCTAATCCCACCATCCCGATATGGTGGCGATCATCATGCAGGCACGTATCCCTAGAAATAGAGACCACCGACTCGATACGGTGGGACACCAACATATGCAGGGACCTATTTCTATAGATTAAAGTAATGTTCTTCATCCTGATGTGGTGGAAAATGAATAAGTAATCTAGCATATCCCAACACCGGGGCAGACTTGTTCACCTACAACGACACAGGAGAATTGTTAGTATCCACTGACCATTGGAGGACCTGAGCGATACATTCCTCATCTGATAGTGTAATGGGACCTCATACTCATTACTTCCAAGGATGTCTCTCTACATATCCTGGAAATGATAGAGGAGGAGGTATCAATCCTAGATCATATCTTGCAAACTTTCAAGAATGTAATTGCATCGGTGGAAACAGCAAGGACTCGGGCCCATGATCCCATCTCCCCAATTGAGGTGACTCATCTAAGAGACGATATATCCCCAAAGGAAGTATGTCATCATCCCTAATTTCACCTAGGAGGGTCTTTGTCCATATCTCGCGATAAAAGGGAAATCAGATCGAGCATACTCACTCATTCCAACTAGGGGACAGTCGTCCATCATGGTGGATGCTCTAGGGTAGGAATATATCCATTTCAAAACTCAAGATATTCATTGGAATATCTGGGAAGAATCACAAAACCCAATTAGATAGGGACCCAGAGGTGACTGTCGTTATCAACAGCAGATGGTCCCCGCTGCCTGTAAGAGAGAACCTCGAACGCACTGAAGGCTGCTGAAAAATAAAGACGGGGTCAATGACTCAACTCTGCTAAATGATGTGGTTCTCAATGCTACCAAACATGTATAAAAGGCTCAAAACCCTTCCAAACCATTACCATACTATGGGAATGGTAGTAGTAGTTGCGAATTTCCTCCTCGCAATGTCGCTACCAACGGCTCTGAAGTTTCTCCCCATTGAACCCATGAGGGCCTCCCTCATGGGAATATAACGATTAACCATGAGAGCTCCTCTTTTGATGTGAGTCACAAAAGCCCTCCACATGGCCCGATGATTGAGCAGCAAGAAGGTCTTCCGCTTTTTGTGGTCCTAACTAATGGTCCTCCCCGGGGTATACGTTGCAAATACCCTCCGTGAAGTGTGACCATAGATTATGGTGGTATTCCCACCATCATAGTCACAACTATGAACTTCCTCTCTACAGTGACGTATCATCATGATAACAAGGTCCTTCACTTGTTGTGGGATACACTACAGGCCCTCCCCAGGGGTTACCTTGCAATGATATTTCACAAAGCCATGAATCAAATTATGGTGTTAGTCCTCACCACTATAATAGAAAAGGTCCTCCCCCCAGAGACTTCAGGAAACAAGAAGGTCCTCCACTCATTGAAGTACATTCTAAAGGCCCTCCCCAGGGTATTCTTTGAAAATATTCTCCCTCCGAAAACAATAATGGTAGCCCTCTCCATCACGGAAGCTATGACGGTTGTCCTCACCATCATGGTCGCCAATGAGAAGGTCCTCCCTATATGGCCTTAAGCAACAAGAAGGTCCTCCCCTTGTAGAATTATGTACTGAAGGACCTCCCCATGATTCACCCTAAACATCAAACCATGATCGTCATCCTTGCCACTATTATAACCATTGAAAATGACCTCCCCACAATGGACATGAACTGCAAGAAGGTCCTCCCCTTGTTTCAGTACACTATGAAGGTCCTCCCCAGGGTATGGACTACAAATTATTTCATGCAGTCAGACATCAGGTCGTGATGGTAGCCCTCACTGCTGCCACTTCATATGTGAAGGTCATCCCCATGGTGACATATCATACCTACCGGAAGGTCATCCCCCTACCGAATCAAGTATATAAAATCCCTCCTATGATGAGGCACTCAAAAGGAGGGAATCAAGAATGTCAGATTCCTAGTAAACTATCAATGACATTCTTCATCAATCATGAGATGGTCCGGGACCACGTTCATCCTCTGATCCACCCCGGATCCTCCCACATAACGATTTGGCCGATAGCAGCCCCGCTACCTCCGATCATACTATCAAGGATCATCTCATCTGGGATGATCAAGTGGAGGAATAAATAGTAGAATCACATGCTGATGTATTGCACCCGAGGAAATGGTTCTGAAGGGATGATATACTAGTAATGTCTTGGCACACAGCCACCTCTCAGTTCCACATATCTGTAGAGTTTTCGGAAGGAAGCATACATGACATCTGCTCCTATATTTGGACAACCCTTCACTGGTTGAAATTAAACTTCCTACCATATGAAGGGTATGCCGATCATATCAAGAAAATAGGGGAGATCATGTGTCACATTGACCTAGAATCCCTTCCTTCGGTGTGATGACCGCGATCAGAGAGGCACAAAAGGGACCTTGATTCAACCTTCCTATGTTCACTATACAAATTGCATCACCTTATTGATGATGCTCTGACGGGAGTTCATATCTGTGGATGTGGAGAACATGGGGCTCTGCATTCCACTCCACTTCTTGTCTGGCAGAACACACTCGGCGTAAGGTCTTGACATGCCATAATTTCAAGATGAAAATAAAATGATGCCCCTATTCATGAGAGGTGGCACATCTGACAGACACAGGCCTTGAGTAAGTCTCAAAAGCATCAGGCCTGAAAAGAGCGATCCATTCATGAACTCCTCAATTAGGCTACCAAAAAAAATTGGTAGGATTCTTGCCTATTAAAATCCAATCAGAGATTAGTTCTTTCCTCCCTAGAAGGAATTAATTCATAGGTGAACTCGGCCCCAGGACCAGCTCACCCTTGAATGGGAGAATGCGAGATCAGGAAGGAAACGGTAGCAGCAGCAGCTGCCGCAATATGGGACCAATCCCAGCATGTAGGGCTAGGGGATTTTTTAACAACAAATACCCCCGTAATACTAGCAAAAATGGTAAGAGGCACGGCACCCAAGGAAGAGATCTAACCCCTTCCCCTGGGGATAGGGCATTATTACCTCAATAACAACCTCCCCCCAAGAATCGGTATTATCTCATTTGGGTAGGGTTGTCAGAGGAGGAGGTTCTTGTCTAGTCTCGTCCATTGAAACATAATCCCCTTGAAGAGGAAGATGTTCCATAAGGTCACACCGTGGATCCATTCATGTCACCCGTTGTCAAGAGACCTGAAGACAATCCCGTGAAAGATGGGGGAAACCTGTATGAGGTGCAGAAGGTCCTCTTTCTACTTGTAAGATAACACCTCCCACTTCTAGAGTTCTACCCTTTACCAACAGTTCAGAACCATTGGTAATGGCTTGGAAACCATTGGTATATTATATACCAACTGTTTCCCAAACCGTGGCCTAGTAAGCCGTTAATAAAGGCTTATACCAACAATTCTTTGTACACTATTGGTATAGGTGTTAATGTAAGAGATATACCAACGGTTTCACAAACCGTTGGTATATGTTATACGATATTAGTTTATACCAATGGTTATTGGAAATCATTGGTATAATATACATAAAAATTATATACTAATAGTTTTCAAAACAATTGGTATACATCTGCTATGACTCCACAGTAGCCAGCAGCCCAGCAGCTCTACAACAGCCCTCCAACCTGCAACTCCCCATGACCTGTAAGAACACATACACATCCAGAATCCAAAAGCCTACATTGGATGTTTAAAATTAATCCATAATTCAGAAAGATAGAAATTTAAAATTCATTCCTCACTCAAACCACAACACAATAGAAAAATCTAGAATCCAATACATCCAGAATTGAAATGCAATAACACCCATAACACCATTAAAAAATTAAATTACAATTCATCTATAATCCAATACACATAATAGTATTCAAAATTTAGAATTCATTACCAATACAGTCAGAATCCGATACATCCAGAATTTAGAAATTTAGAATTGAAAAGCAATAACACCCATAATAGTATTAAAAATTTAGAATTCACTCCTCACTCAAACCAAAACACCAATACACACAATGGAAAAATCCTACATGTTATAGGAAGAACATGGGATGTTTACTCATGGTCTTGGGATGACTATCTTAAAACCAAAAGAAAAACATGGGTAGAGTGGACAAGGATCATGATACCCATAAGATTGATAATGGTATTGGTCATGTGCTTAGACCTAAGATGAGTTATTGGAATCACATGGGATGTTTATATTCATCAAATGACTATGTATCCTTAAATAAATGGTTCATGATGTGTTAGTGGGAAACATTGGACAACCTCGATATATGAGATGGGTTACCAGAATAGCCTACATGTTTTTTATTGACATTTCTATTGGAACATGGGGGTATGTGGGTAATTTTAATTTGGCCTCCTCGGTGTGATGTGAGATGAATCCCCATTTTGGGTTGTGGGTATGAATATTTAATTATGTCTTTTGAATTGGGTTCCCAAAGGGACTTTGGTTTTTTCCTAGAACCCACTATTTTACGATGGGATTGGAGAATTAAATGTCATGTGTTTTAGAATAGGGGTAGGAGTTCCTCTTAGGAGAAGTGGATTTTGTGAGGCTGTACCATGGATCCTTGTGTTAAAGTATCAACAGAATATTAATATGCTTGGTCAGTTTTCCGTATGCCAATTGTTTTGACATAAAATGTTGTCCATTTTAAATAAAAGATAGACACTTCAAGTGATACCGGATACACCGTGTCTCGGATTGAGGTGGGGATGACTCATATACATCACATATGTTCTATGGATCATTTTCCTAATGTATCAAGAAAATCTGAATGCATTTGGTCGTTTTTCTGTATGCTAGTTGTTGTTTTCACCAAAAATGATGTCCATTTCAAATAAAAGTGAGGAACTTTGAGTGGACCCACCGACATCGTGCCTCAGATTTAGGTGGGTTTGACTTGTACATGTCTCAAATGACCCATGTATTTTTGTGATAAAGTATCAACATAATCCGAATATGTTTGGTCGGTTTTACATATGCCAGTGTTTTTACTTAAAAGAGTATCCATTTTAAACAAAAGAAATACACTTTGAGTGGTACCAGCCACACCATGGCTCGGATTGAGGTGAGGTTGACTCGTACACGTCACAAATGACCCATGGTTCCTTTTTTGAATGTATCAATAGAATCTGAATGTGTTTGGTCGGTTTTCTGTATGAAAGTTGTTGTTTTCACTTAAAATGTTGTCCATTTGAAATATAAGTGAGACACTTTGTGTGGTACCGGGCACACCATGCCTCAAATTGAGGTGGTCTTGACTCGTACATGTCAAAAATGACCCATGGATCATTTTTCTAAAGTATCAAAAAAATATGAATCTGTTTGGTCAGTTTTTCCATATGTTAGTTGTTGTTTTCCCTTAAAAATTTTTCCATTTCAAATAAAAGTAATACACTTTGAGTGATACCGGCCACACCATGCCTCAAATTGAGGAGAGGTTTACTCGTACATGTCACAAATGACCCATGGATCATTTTCCTAATGTTTCAACAGATTTTGAATGTGTTTCGTCTGTTTTCCGTATGCCAGTTGTTGTTTTAACTTAAAATTTAGTCCATTTCAAATAAAAGTGAGACACTTTGAGTGGTACCGGCCACACCGTGCCTTTTATTGAGGTGAAATTTACTCATACACATTGAAAATTACTTATGGATCATTTTGATAAAGTATCAATAGAATCAGATTTCATTTGGTTAGTTTTTCTTATGCCAGTTTTTGTTTTCACTTAAAATGTTGTCCATTCCAAATAAAAGTAATACACTTTGAGTTGTATTAGCCACATCATTCCTAGGATTGAGGTAGGGTTGACTCGTAAATGTCACAAAATACCCATGTATCATTTTTCTAAATTATCAACACAATCCGAATATTTTTGGTCGGTTTTCCATATCCCAGTTTTTTTTACTTAAAAGAGTATCCATTTAAAATAAAAGTGATACACTTTGAGTGTTATCGGCCACACCATACCTCGGGTTGAGGTGTGATTGAATCGTACATGTCAAAAATGACCCATGGATCCTTTTCCTAATGTATAAATAGAATCCGAATGCGTCTGGTTGGTTTTCCTTATGCCAGTTGTTGTTTTCACTTAAAATTTTGTCCATTTCATATAAAAGTGAGACACTTTGAGTGGTACCAGCCACACCATGCCTCGGATTGAGGTGGGGTTAACTCATAAACGTCACAAATGACCCATGGAACCTTTTTCTAAAGTATAAACCTAATCCGAATGTGTTTGGTCAGTTTTCTGTATGCCAGTTGTTGTTTTCACTTAAAATGTTGTCCATTTCAAAAAAAAGTGAGACACTTTTAGTGGTACCGGCCACACCATGCCTTATATTCCGGTGGGGTTTACTATTACACGTCAAAAATGACCCATGGATCATTTTTATAAAGTATTAGCACAATAATAAAACATTTGGATAGTTTTCCATATGCCAGTTTATTTTACTTAAAAGAGTATCCATTTCAAATAAAAGTGATACACTTTGAGTGGTACCGACCTCACTGTGCCTTGGATTGGGGTGAGGTTGACTTTTACACGTCAAAAATGACCCACAGAACCTTTTCCTAAAGTATCAATAGAATATGAATGTATTATTTTGGTTTTCTGTATGCCAGTTGCTGTTTTCATGTAAAATTATACCCATTTCAAATAAAAGTGAGACACTTTGAGTGGTATTGGCCACACCAAGCCTCAGATTCAGGCAGGGTTGACTCGTACACATCAAAAATGACCCATGGATCCTTTTTATAAAGTATCAACAGAGTCTGAATATGTTTGGTCAGTTTTCCGTATTCTAGTTTGTGTTTTAACTTGAAATGTTGTTCATTTCAAATAAAAGTGAGACACATTGAGTGGTACCAGCCACACCGTTCCTCAGATTGAGGTGGGGTTGACTCCTAAACATCAAAAATTACCCATGTATAGCTTTCCTAAAGTATAAAAAGAATCTGAATGTGTTTGGTTAGTTTTTCAATATGTTAGTTTTTGTTTTCACTTAAAATGTTGTCCATTTCAAATAAAAGTGAGACACATTGAGTGGTACCGGCCACACCGTGCCTCGGATTGAGGCAGGGTTGACCCGTACATGTCAAAAATGACCCATGTATTGTTGTGCAAAAGTATCAACACAATCCAAATCTGTTTGGGCGTTTCTCCATATGCCAGTTATTGTATTCACTTAAAATGTTTTCCATTTCAAATAAAAGTGAGACACTTTGAGTGGTACCGGCCACACTGTGCCTCAGATTGAGGCGGGGTTGACTCTTACACATAACTTGGGTGTTTATAGTTCCCTCAAGTGGGGATTCATGATCCAGGTGAGTCTAATCCTCTCCTTGATTCCTCTTTTTTATTAGGGTTTTCACTCTTCTCTCATCTTTTTCTGAAGCTCTAAAACCCTCTTTTCCATTGGGATTTTTAGTGAATCTTGAAGAGAGCATAGATTGGGATCTGAGATTCCGAATTAAGAGTGTGATTGTCTCTGGAATCAAGGTCGGTTGTCGATGCTTGGTACTGAATTAATAGTAATGGAATGTTAATTAGATTGGGATTTAGGGTGAATCTTGAAAAGAGCTTAGATTGGGCTCAGTGACCTTATGATGTAGTAATTTGTGTAATGATGTCGGTGTTACACATTTTTGTGAGGCACCTAGTTGAGGATAAGGATATATGTGGTGGGGTTTATTCATGGTAGGATAAGGGTGGGGGCTATCCAAGGTCTAGGGAGGAGGGTGGGGGGCTGTCGAGAGGGCTGTCTAGGGGCTGTCCGGGGAGCTGTCCGGGGAGTTGCCTTTGGTGCTGTCTGGGGGGCTATTCGAGGGGCTGTCTGGGGTCCAGGGAGGAGGGTGGGGGCTGTCCAGGGGCTATTTGGGGGATGTCTGGGGGGTGTCTGGGGGCTGTCTGGGGGGCTATCTGAGGAGTTTTCTGGGGGCTGTCTGGGGTCCAGGAAGGAGGGTGGGGGGGCTGTCCATGGGGCTGTCTGTGGGGCTATATGGGGGGGGGGGGGCTGTTTGGGGTTCATGGGATGGTATATACATATTTTCTAATCAAATTGTTTCATGGTTAAAAAAATAATTTCATTACATCAACTTCTAATCAGACCACCAATTTTCTAAATTCCACTAAAAATTTACAATTTCATTAAAATAGGGGGATGCCACAACAAATCATAAAATCACATTTTATTATTTATAGATAAAAAATAAATATAATGTGACCTACCTAATCACACATATATTGAGGCATAAAAATAATTAAACATCAAGGGTCGGTAATATCATTCAAAAATGTAACGGATCAATATGTCCCTTATTAGCATAATTATAATCACCATCATCTTCACCCTCATCCTCGTCCTCATCATCTTCCTCATCATTTTCTCCACCCTCCTCTTCCTCATACTCAGCCTCAGCCTCCTCATCGGCCTCCTCCTCCGCCTTGGCCTCCTCCTCGCCCTCCTCCTCCGCCCCGGCCTCCTCCTCCACCGCCTCGGCCTCCTTCTCTCCATCATCTCAAAAACCACTTGAACTGCCACCTGGTGAACCATATATAGAATTAATTAAGGAAATATATTCCTCACAAGTACTGTCGACCTCTAGTGGAAGTATTGGACGTAAAGCTTCCTTCTTTTTCATAAATGCATTGTTTTCCATAGCAGACTGTGATGTCGTCTCTATGGCCCTTTTTTCAGCATGTTATACATGTGCCTTAACCTGCTGCAACTCGTTGGGGCTACAACTCGTACCTGATGAGGTCCAATTCCTAGTCGGAACTATACTTTTCCCAGGATGACAGCGTACTCTACCAGGGTGCTCATCTCCCAGCACCTGATATAAGTGATCATTTGGACCAAAATTGTCAGGTTACTAGGCATCAAGGGCCTCTAAAGCTACCTGTTACAAAATATAAATATATTTTTAAGTTAAAAATAGGGATTAAAATTTCAAATCTACAATGTAATACTTACAATCTGCTGCTAAGTCAGTTCATTAACTGCACTTCCATATTTCTTTTTTCTACTCAAGAAAAACAATTTTTCTTGAGGCACACATCCTTCTATATTCAATTTATTCCTCTACAATGACATTGAATGTAGTAAACCATAATTAAAAATATGATACCAAAAAAATAGTAATTTCATAACAAAAATTATATAACAACTTTAGCAATCGAATAAATTACAAAGGAAGCAACAGAAAATGAATGTCATAATGAAATATTATAAAGTAGCATACCAGTTGTCTCTCAGGATCTGGTATCATAGTATCTCCCAATGTGTGGATGTATTTATTATCATCAATGGTTTTTTTATTTCTTCCATATGTATCCTAAATAAAATTCAATAATTAGTTTTAACGAAAAACATGAAAATTTTCATTTAAATACTTCTAATTTGATTAATATCGTAAATTGGATAGTCACATAATCAGTAATCATCTGTTGGTACTGTTCTAATAGAAAATCATCCATGACAGTGACTGCCTCCAACTCTATGCCCACTCTATCATGTCATCCAATGTACAAATCATGGTTATAATCTCTCCAAATCTCTCTTAAATACTTTATATGTGCTGGTCGTGCACCCTCACCATCGGGGAAATTAAACCGCAGATGAAACAAAAATATTAATTCCTATAAAAAATATATATATATATTGCATTAAATACAACTAATTTTTTTACCCATATCTCTGCCCAGGTTTTATCATTGACTTAATTTGGTAGTTTTCTCCATCAGAGAAGGCCGACAGGAATGATGTTGGAGTATTTGGAAAGCGTCGGAAAAAAACTCCGACATTGTTGCTTGGATTTTTCAATCAACTGACTATCTTCATTGTATTCCACCATCAACGGTGTGCGGTGGTTCCACACCGAACACATGCGTGTAGGCTCCTGCCCCTGCCTCTTATCAGTTGATGTATCTGTTATGAAAGAAAAAAAATATTTTATCAATACATGTTATAATGAAAATAGATAATGGTGTAACAATTTTTTAGGGTTGTATAAGTTTACATGCGGTAGTATGATCAATGGGCCCTGCTAGATCCATAGAAACTGAAGGAACACCCTGTATAGATGGAGTGGTTCCCATTGTATGCTCCGTAGGGACAGACTCTGGTGGAGCAGTAGTTGAAGAAGATGGAATATAAAATCCTGGAGAGATTGAAGCATTAGTAAAAGGAGATGATAGGGATGGCTGGCCAAATGTTGGATGGGGAGTGGGAATCATCATCGGATATGACACAGACGGGTGAGGAGGGTCATATTTAAATGGTGGTGAAATCATGAGAGGCCTAAATATATCGTCTGTCCCTAACGACACACCAGGATCAGAATGTGGGATGGATGGTATGTAAGTGGGAGGGCAGGGTCTAATCGGGTATGTCGACCAGATCGTCTAGCTCCCAGACCACCCACCCCCCCCCCCCCCGTATGAACACCCCTAGTACTAGGACCACTACTTGGCTACTCCTCAAATAACAGTAGCCTAATATATGGATCTAAATAAAAAATTAAAAAAAATTAATCACGTGACATTATATATAATTTAAATAAATATATTTGAAATAAAATACTCACTGCAAGCACTAGTGATGGAATGCCCAGCTCGGTCATGCGACGATTGTTTTCCATAATATGTTTCTGTCACCTCTCTTCAATTGGATTCATTTCATGTATTTGAAAACATATATGGAAGTAAATAGACAATGATAACTAATGTGTATCCCAAGAAACAAAATAAATGAGAGGGAATTAGGGTATTCATGGATAATTTAACTAACAATTGTTTTAGGTGAGCTTGAAAAAATATATAATGAATTTAATAAATCATACAAGACATAATAAAAATAATAATTTTTAGTATGATGATTATTTTATAAGTGTTATCAATCTTTTAAAATCATGTAACATTGATTCTACCAGATTCATAAGTGGAAAAGAAATTTTCAAAATTAAGTAAAAATTTAATTTCATTAGCACAGGTAGATGATGCAGGTTTCAATATTAAATCAATTTGAATAGAACCATCCTTAACAACCCATATTGAGGTAAACCAAAAGAATTGAGAACATGAATGGATGATTTTATATATTTCCCACCACAACTTCATGTTCATAGTCAACTCTGACAATTGATCTATTATTGTCATCAAAAGAAATAAATGGATTGGTTCCAATTCCAATAGGGATGGTGTCAATTCCATCATCACCATCATCAAAAATATGCCTTGGAATTACTTCAACTATGACACCAAATTCAAGTCAAATTTGGTCTTTGACATAGAAAACTTGTTTAGGCATATATTCCAATACATCTGGTTCTTTGATAGCATGAGTGAGAGTCATATTAATTACTCGGAATCCAAAATCATAAATAATTGTGTCATGTCTCTTCATCAAATCAATCCAATGACATTTCATCATCGTGACTCGTCCATGAGAGTAATAATCCAACATTATTATTTTTTCAATGACTCCATAATAACCCACATTTTTAAATATTGGTCTACTATCTGATGCACTAGCATAACAATCTGTTGTGATAGTAACTATAACACCATCATGTTTTCTTCTCATGTTCTTTGCTCATTCAGTGACAATAAATTTGTACCCATTGATAACAATTGATTTACAGTCACGAACCACAATATATGGACCAAAATCCAAAGCACTTATTTCCTTAGAGACAGAGTCAGTAGGCATACTTAATACCTTCAATATAAATGAATATTAAAATTAATTAAATTTTGATTTAATTATTTTAAACAATAATATTTTTACCTTCAATTTTAACCTAGCAGAAAACTCTTTGCTATGAAAAGTATCCCTCCTTCTCAAAAATAATGAACGATGATTTCTATTTATCATTTTCTTAAATTCCCTATATAAAAAAATATGAATAGTTTAGAAGATATATATGTAAGTCATACATATTCAATTTAGTTACCTGATGTTGTAATCGAACAAATCACAGTTGAATAAAATTGTGCAATGTGCCATCTCCCGTTATTCAAGGCTTAATGTCTTCAATGTATATGATCTAGGAATTCCACCTGTTTGAGGAAGTAATGGAAAACTGGGTTCAGTTTTCTCATAATGTTCTTCTTCATTTTTTATTGTTCTGTTCATTATTGTAGTAATATCAGACAAATACATTGAGCATAAATCCATACATTCTTGAGCCAAGTAACCATTCACGATAGATCTTTCAGGATGATTCATGTTTTTGACATAAGACTTTAATGTTTAGATATTTCTTTCAGTTGGATACATCCAACGAAAAGAAACAGGTCCTCCAATAAGTATTTCAGTGGGAATATGGACACTCAGATGCAGCATGCATGTGAAAAATGATGGAGGAAATATTTTCTCCAATGGACACAAAATTAATGGGTAATCTATCAACATTTCATTCAAGAACAACTTGGACAACTTCTTATCACAAAGATCTCTAAACATATGGCACAACTGAATAATAGTCACCATTACATTATTGGACAAAAGATGATGGATTTCTATTGAAATCAACTCATGCAGAAGAATGTGATAATAAAGAGTATTCAATGATTTTAGATTTAAGTATCTTATGTTGACCCATTAAGATATGTTGCTTGAATATCCATCAGCAACTCTAATAGTCTCTAATACTTCCAAAAAAAAATTCGTAGGTATCATCACATAAGAAGCACATCGAACTTTCCATTTATTTTCAATGATACGCACAAGATGCAATTATGGTCTGATTCCCCAATCCACCAAGTCATGCTGAGACTGTAAATCATCTTTTGTCTTTCCCTTAACATTTAGAAGTATCGAAAGAAAAATTTCACAAATATTATTTTCAATGTGCATTACGTCTCATCAATTATTTAACAAATTGGTTGACCAATAAGGACAATCAAAAACGATACTCCTCTTCCCTTAATTGTTACATGTTTTAGTGGATACATTCTTTCTCTTTCCATATTTCATTTGACCCTTCCCGAATGAAAAACCAAAATCTTTCAATTTTTTAAGCACAACACTTCCAGGCATATGGGGAGGATGATCATCAGTCTCTATGGTACTATCAAATCTTCGAAAATTATTTCCATATGGATGGTCCATTGGAAAAAATCGTTGATGTCCCATAAAACTGAAACTATAGTGATGTTTCAGTACTCTAGAATGTGTATTCTTCATACAAATAGGACATGATAGTTTTCCATTCATGCTCCATCCAAACATCATTGCACAAGCCGTAAAATAATTGATCGTCCACATAATCACATCACGCCTCGGAAATATGTATTTTGAATATGAATCGTATGTGTGCACTCCCACATCCTAAATAAGTTTCAACTCTTTTATTAAAGGTTACATGTATATGTAAATATCAATGTCAGGATTAGAAGGGATAGATATGAGTATACTCATGATAGTGAAATGTTTTTTCATACACAATCATCGGGGAAGAATATAAATGTGTATAAAAAAGGGCCATCTATTGTGCGATGTAAGCATCTGCCCAAATAGATTAAAACTGTCACAGGAAAGATCCAACCTCACATTACGCACGTCAGCTGCAAAATCAGGATATCGAGCATCAAATCTCTTCCATGCAAATCCATCTGCAGGGTGAACCATCTCATCATTAGTCTTCTTTCTCTCAGTATCACGTCATCTCATTTTTATTAATATTTTATGAGACATAAAAAGATTTTGGAGACTGGAGATCAATGGAAAGTGCCACATTACTTTTTGTGGCACGCAGGATGGTGTTCCACCAGATTTTGACTTCTTGCGTGATGTGCCACATTTTATACAATCATTTCATTTAGCGGTTTCCTCCCAGAATGAACTGAAAACTTTTGGGAAAGAATGAATTTTGTTTCTTGAAAATCTATGTTCCTCAACTAACATCCATTCCATATAGTGGTTTGAGGGAATATCTACATCATCTAGAAGTAAATCCCTCTAGAAGGTAAGAATGAAATTGACTGCTGTATTAGAAATCCCATACATAGTTTTCCCATGAAACAATATGATTAAAAATTCTAGCCTTTTCATTTTATCATACTATCGATATACTGGAGTCATGACAACATCATTAAATTTTTTTCACCCTTAAAAAATCATCATTTTCATTATACGCATCATGTGTTCTCATATCGATGTCTTCTTGGGTCAGAATCCTTTCTTTTTCATGATTATTAATTAACAGAAACCGGTCATATAACAAATTCTCCACTCCAGTCCTCTCATTTGAATCATCATCAATTTGATATTTCATTTTATCCCCATTGTGATACCACACATAGTAATTTGTTTGAAAACCATATTTGGATATGTGGTATCTGACTTCCTCACAGCTCAATCAAGGTCTGCCAACACAATTGGAACATGGGCAGTGTATGCGACCACTATCTTAACATTGTGAAATGCAAAACCTAAAAAACACGCCAAATTGTTTTTAAAATATCTTGAGATCTGATCGGTTTTATTCATCCAAATTCTATCCATTCTGTAAAAATACAATTGTTATAAGTCATTTCGTCAAAATCAATTCAATAATTTTGAAGTTTCATCGAAAATATATTTAAGCAAACGAGAATTGTTCACTTTATATGAAACCATAACTGACACACTACTCTATATGAGAATCATAATATAAAAGACAAAAAAAATACTATATTTATAAGAAAAAATATTTGAATAACTATACATGAGTGTACAAGATCAGGTACACTTGTGGAGGAGAATTATTCAGGAGTTGACTAAATTTTAGATCGAAAAATTTTATATTTTAGTAGATAATTTTAGTTATCACATACATTGGCCAAGGGGAAGGGAGTGTCTAGGGGGTGCGGGGTGTCCAGGGGGTGGCGGGCTATTCAAGGGGGGTCGAAGGTGTCCAGGGGGTGGGGGGCTATCTAGGGGTGTCAGGGTGTCTAGGTGGGTGGGCTGTCAATGGGGGTGGTCGGGCTGTCTGAGGGGGTAGGGGGTGTCCAGAGGGTAGGGGTGTCCAGGGGGGTGGGCGGGCTGCCCAAGGGGGTGAGCGAGGTGTCCATGGGGTGGGTCAGCATGTCCAGGGTTTCATGGTTTCCAGGGGTAGGTGGGTTTTCTAGGGAGTGGTGGGGTTATCCAGGGGGTACGGGGTGTCTATGGGGTGGTCGGGTTATCCAGGGGGAGGGCGGGCTGTCCACGGGGGGTGGTCGGGCTGTCCACGGGGGTGGAAGGGCTATCCAGTGGGGTCAGCGGTGTCAAGGGGGTGGGGGGGGGGGGATTTCCAGGGTTGGGGGAATCCGGGGGATGGGGGGTTTTCGGGGGTGGTGGTTGGGTGTCCGATGGGGTGGGCAGGCTTTCCACGTGGGTGGGGGTTGTCTAGGGGGTATGGCCTATCCAGGGGGTGGGCGAGCTGTCAACGGGGTGGTGGGGTTGTTCAGGGGGTCGGGGCTATCTAGGGGTGGGGGTATTTCCCTAGGTGGGGGGGGGGGGTTAGGGGCCTGACGTGTCCAGGGGGTGGGCGGGCTATCCCGGGGGGTGGCGGGGGGTGGCAGGCTGTCCAAGGGGTACGAGGTATCCAAGGGTGGGGTGGCTATCCACAGGGGTTGAGGGGCTGTCTAGTGGGTTCGGGGCTTTCCTGGGGGTGGGGGCTTTGCAGGGGTGGGGGTTGTCTAGGGGTACGTGGTGTCGAGGGGGTGGGCGGGCTGTCTAGGGGAGGCAGGGCAGTCTAGGGGGTACGGGGTGTCCCAGGGGCTTGGGCGGGCTGTCCACGGGGGTGGGGGATTTCCACAAGGGGAGGGGGTGTCCAGGGAGTGGGCGAGGCTATCTATGGGTAGAGGGTGGGTGGGCGGGCTGTCCATGGGGTGGCGGGGCTGTCCAGGGGGTACGAGGTGTCCAGGGGGGGTGGGCGGGTTGTCCACGGGAGTGGGGGGTTTAATAGGGGGTACGGGGTGTCCAGTGGGTGGGTGGGATATCCACGAGGGTGGTGGGGCTATCCACAGGGGTCGGGGCGTCCAGGGGGGTGGGGGCTTTCTAGGGGTGGGGTGTCCAGGGGGTACGAGGTGTCTAGGACAGCCCACCCCACCCCCCTTAGACATCCCCCACCCCCACTGGACACCCCCCTCCTTGGATAGCCCATACCCCCCTCCCCGACCTGGATAGCCCCCCCCCCCCCCCCACAGAAAGCCCACCCCACCCCCCTTGAACCGCCCACCACCTCCCCGACCTGGACAGACCCCCCCCCCCCTCCCCAGGACAGCCCATCCCCTCCCGAGACACCCCACACCCCTCCCCTGCCGCCCCCCTGTAACACCCTGACCCCAGTTACCCAGGGTCGGTGCTTTATTTTAATACATTTTCATGATTACAAGGAATCAAATCCTGAAAGACCGAACGGTTTAGTAGTCTTGGAAGATATATTACATACATGAATGTTACATTACACTTTATAACATACAAAACAACATAAATAATCCTTTATGAACGCCATTATTCCCCTATCTTAACCCTGCATATCAATCACAACACACTTCTTGGAATCCTGGGGAAAATAAAACATTAAAAGGGGTGATCTCAGATGCTCAGTAATGATAACAATATACCGGAAACTTTCATAAATAAACATAAACATTTAAGGCAATGTATAACTAAAACAAAATCCTTTTAAATTTGAACTTCAGCATAATATGGAAAAGATAAAATGAAATAATTCCATTTACTTAATCACATGGATATTCTTCTAGTTGAATAATCACATGCAATATCAATAACCACTTTCATAATGATGGAATGCATAATTCCAGACTATCATAACCACATAGTCAAGCCCTTGTTCCAAGACTACATGTATGATTTTGTCAAGGCCTTGTGCCAAGACACTAGTTTGTCTCATTAGACCTACCGATGCATCAAGGAGCTATAGCGTGCTCCACCCGTCACTTACTAAGTCCAACGCATTCCTCATATGAACAGGTTTAAACATAACATAAAATTCATATTAAAACTATCATACGAGATGTCAATACTTTCTCCATAGACCATGAATGGTATAAAAATAATACATCCACAGTCAAACATATCACAAAACCTTCAATAAAATATGGAAGTTTTTTATCATAATAAATTAGCTTCAAATAAGCTTAAAATCCATCAAAGGATGTTGACATAGATGAAATCAAATCTATTTGAGAGAACTATCTCTTTTTATGAAATAATTGAAAAGTCACACATTTATAAAAGAAGTAATTTAAAAGATATTTTTGAATCAAAGTGTCCCATACCACTTTTAAACATTTGAAAAGAAATATCATTTCAAAAAATTCATGTCCATATAAATAAATCCTGAAAATATTTTTGAAAACATGGACATTAATTAAAAATATTTATAAAGATAAATCTTTAAAACTATTAAAATTCTGATCTTCATAAAGAGTACCTTTCAAAAATTCTTAAATTATTCATTTTGAAATCATTTAAAAGTAACATAATTATAAAATAAAACATTTACTTTCAAAATATTCTCATAATATTATAAAGGAAGCTTCGACAATTTTATAATAGTAGAAAATAGTCACAGCCTCCATATAAGTTAAAAAAGATATTCTTACCTTAATTATGTCGAAAAGTTTAAAAAGGACCTTGTTTGGAAAAACGTTAGAAAGATTCCTTTATAAACATATTATACAAATTCAGACAAGGGTATAAATGAATTTAACCCATATTCTATAAAATTGAAACAATGTTTTGAAGTACATTTTTAAGAAACATGGATGTGGATGATAAAGAGGTCCCAGTAGATAATTACATATAAACAACCTCAGATAATGAAGAGACTGTGAAATAAACCCTTACCTTGTACATTTCCATGGTTGAGGGTAGGGTAACTACCATTATAATGGTGAAATAATTTTTATTAAATTATACAATAATCATATACATTAACAGGATATCATATATGATCTTTTAACATTGATTTGTTAATAATATCTTAGTATTATCATCGTTTCGGGTGTTAACAGATTCGTTTTTCTTTATATTCTTTGTTATGTGAGCCATATTTGTTATGGATGGGATGTATATTATTCATATCCAGAATTATATCATGTCTCTAAAAATTATTTTTGATCATCAAATAAAATTTAGTCTAGAATGGATACGATGGGGGATGAATCTCATCGTGTTCGTGGAGACGGTAATCTGTACGTACGCACGAGCGACAATATCATTCATTTGATATTAAAATAATAAATAATTGGATGGTATATCATATATACCGAATCATTATCATGTTATATTTATTATTTACATGAATTACACATCATTATTATGCCTATCCAAATAGTAATATATTGAATAACAATTACACCACGACGTGGAGACAGTAGGCTGTATGTATGCACGTATAGTGACATGTCATTAACAGGATGGATATAATACTAAATATGGTTGTACCATATTTATAATAAAATAACAGTATATATAATATACTGGAGTTACTATTTTAGAATTGAAATAAAAAAGAAAGAAGAAGTTGAAGAAGAAAGGGACTTGAAAGAGGGTGGTGAAAATATTACCTCTTCTTCGGGTTCTTCCTTTTGATTTGATCAAAGGGGCTCCTAGGGATGGCTTTATGACTAAAATAAGACCTCTACGATTAAGGTAGGATAGTTTAAAGGGTATTTGGGAAGAGGTTGTCTGAACAAAAAGGATTTTAAGGTATGAATAATTGGTTAGAAGTGGTGTCTTTTTATAAGGGGGGGCTCTTTAGGAAAAACTTAAATTATTAATTTATAATAAATTCATATTCGGTTTCTAATGGGTAAAAAGTAGATTATTCAAAGTATAAGATGATTATGGGGTCGAAATCCTTTCATCCAATATATTTTAGATACTTTTGTGTCACTATATTAACATTATATTTTAGTTTTAACTCTTAGTTAATTAGTTTGACATTTACCATGTCACTTTGTATTTTTATATTATATAGTTAATAAACATACTATATAAATCCAAGAGACCCCCAAGTGGTCCATTAATGATACACCTATCATGATATAAGTCCTTTTGCCGAACCTTAGATTTTTAGGAATATAATATGAATTAATAATTTAGTATTTGTTTTCAAAACACATTTATGTCAATTTTGACACTATTCAATAATTGATTTTTATTAAAGTCTTAACAACTTTATTAATTATAAATAAATAAATTTAATAAATCATAACATGTAATATTGACCAATAAAATTCTTGGATGTCATCAAAACTTTCAAATTATATTTATTTTAACATTTATAATACCAATTATTTGATTCATTCCTTAATAAGGAAAATACTGCATCATTATTGTGTCATAAATAAATTTATTTATTCAATGTCTAAATATTATAAATAAAATACCATTATTTAAGAAATATTTTTACATTTCTAATGAATATTTATAGTCGAAAAGATAACATATATAACCCTATGTAAAAATTGTTTTACTAAAATATATATGCTTATGTCATTTTCGTATTTACTTTAACTTAATTAATATAAAGTGTCCCTATCACTTACAGGTGGATCCATGAGGTCCCAAAATCGACCCAAAGATTCCCATAGTAGTAAATGAATCATTCAATAGAGTTAAGACACCTTTTTGGGGTAAATTAATATTATTATAATATTATTTGTTTACCCTTATTTACCGGATTTACCCTTTAACCATGGTAAATAAAATATTTACCGAAGTAATTATTCAAAATGTCTAAAAATAAGAGTTACCTATTTACACAATTTGACATAATGATTTAAAATATGGAATACATTTTTTCAAATTCAAAACACAGAATTGTTAGAAATTAATTTAAAATTAATTTCCACTGTAAAAACAAAAGGCGTGTTTTTTAGAAATAATAACTATCAAAAGATTGACACTTGTTTATGTCTGGTTTAAATGTGAAATCACATCCAATGACCAAAATTGTATTAAATTGTAAAACTATATTCTAAATATACCTTAAAAACACTCAAATTAATAATTTATCACTATTAATTATTTCGATTAAAAAATTTGTTTTTAATCAAAATTTAGTAATTTTCACTATTCATCAAAAAATGAAAGTTATCCGAAAAGTACCAAAATTTTACCTTAAGCTAACTTCAATATTCTGAATCCAAAAATGAAGCCCATTTTGAAAAATAAAACTTATAAATTTTCAAAAAGTGAGTATTATTATTCATAACGGCTAGTTTGATTGGTTGTGGTGTGTTAGAACTCGAAGTTGTGTACAACACACGCTACAGTATTATTCAAAGAGAAGCGTACCATGGAAGAATGGGTTGTTACATTCTCACCTTCTTTAAATAAATTACTTCCTTGCAATTTGAAATTATTTTTCAAAAATAAAAGGTTGAAAATAGAAAATACCTTTGTGAAAACCCACATCGGAAATTAGGTTAATAAAATTTAGTCTTAATAAGAGGAAATGGGAAATAAAAGGGTCACCACCAAATTATGATCTCAATTAGGAGAACATTGGTGGAAAATAGAGACATATAATTGGAGGAAAAACATATATATTTATAGGTAGTGATTGAGGTCATTAATCACAAGCAAGTGTAAAATTGAGGGCCTTAAATTCATTAATCTATGATGATTTAAAATACCATTGGTTCAACAAAACAAATGGTATTAGGATAACACATTTTTGGTTTTAATATTTCTTCACTAATGTATAATAATTAATTTATTCATAGAATTAGAGAAGAAGAAAAATATATATTTGACAATTAGAGTCCTATCCTTTAACTAATTTCTACCATAAACTCATCTTTCACTCTAAAAGATAATAGAAAATAATATTTTATTTATCCTATTCATATAGGGTTAAACAATAAATTTATAATTCATCTACAAGACTTTTTTTTTTAAAAAAATACTACATTTTTCAATCAAGGACATCACGTGGGCCAGTGGTAGGTGATACACCCTTGTCGCCCTTTGGTTGCGGGTTCAAGTCTCGTGGCCTTGCCAGACGCGACAGGTTTCCGCCCGACCTCCAGGTTGTCCTTTTATGGAAATAAAAAATTAATCTCAAACTAGAATTATCCAAAATAATTCTATCCAAACTCACAGTCCAAAATTTATAAAGAAGTTAAACACAATAAAGATCCTTTTTTCCGCTTAATAACATGTGAACACCTTCATCATGTATTCTTTTAAAACACTACAACATCCTGAATTACCATAAAACCTTATTTATTACATTCATGATCCCTTATTCCTTATAGAATGCTGGAAATAATCCTTCTATCCAAAAATTTTGTAAACTCCAACAATGATGTAATATACAAATCATTAATCAGTTTCAAGGTTGTCAAGGATATCCAATATGATTTATCCAAATCAATCATGAATTATTCCAAAATCACTACCTCAGTATCAAGACCATATTATGGTTTATCTTTCTATCAAACATATATTTTCCAAAAATTTAACTTGATATTGTGTCACTTTTCTTGGTTCCATACAATCTCAAGTCCTTAATGAAATAGTATTTCAGTACAATCCTTATATACTCCATAATTATTATAACCAGTAAATTGTTGATACAACACTCAAATGAGATAAGTCTCTAATAACAACATAAGAACTCAAATCATTCCTCATCATTTGTGGTAGTATCATAACATGATTATTATCCAATAGCATCATTTGGGGAATACTCTGATGATTTGGACATTGGTTTACATACTTTCCCAACTCCTTTCAGATGAAGCATTGTGCATTTGAAACTTTTTTCTTACCCTTGCAGTCACGTACATGGTGTCCTTTTTCTACACACTTATAACAAAATTTCATTCCCTTCAGGCAAGTTCCAGGGTGTTTCTACCCACATTTATCAAATATAATAAAATTCGTCTTTTCCCTCTTCACTTTATCCATCTTTCTCTCTTCCATCATTTTCTTCTCTTTCTTCCCTTCAAATCCATAGGACTCGGAGAATAATTTACTTATCTTATTAACACATGATACTATTTCTCCATATGTTGAGAATACATGGGAGACTATTTCCCTTCTAAATGTTGTCTTAATACCATGAAAGATATGATCATTATTACTCTTTGGATCATACGTATTGTTGGAGTTCACATTCTTTCTAATGGGCGCCATTTCTATACAATGGCATAAACTAGTTCAGTTAATGAATTGCAATGAATACTTCCAAACTTGTAAAATAACTAACGTAAATTGAATGATTTATGGATATAATCCATAATCTTAAAGATTTTTTCATTGAAGAAGTATATACTCATAAACCCTTCATTATGATTTGTAAATAAAAAGAGAATTATCCTAAGCATATCCCCCGGGAGTGTCGTAACCAAGAGTGCAACAAAGCCAGTTTTCATGCACCAATTCCCATTCGAGTCTAGCTCAAAGAGGTGTTTTCAGGTTTTACCCATAGTTACATTTGTGCCAGAGCCGCCTCTACCTACTCGTATCCAGACAGGGATTTATTTCTCTGAAAACTCAAAAAATCTCTACAATACCAAAATTCTAGGAAGTTCTTATATACTAATCCTGAAAGTCCATCTTTGGTCTATGTGCTCTAATCAGAGTTTATCTAAATCTAGCTACCAATTTTATTTCTAAAAATCCTCTAATACCAACTGTAATGCCCCAACCCCAGTTACCTAGAGTCGGTGCATTATTTTAATACATCGGCATGATTACAAGGAATCAAATCCCGAAGGACCGAATAGTGTAGCAGTCTTGGAAGATATATTACATACACGAATGTTACATTACACTTTATAACATACAAAAAAACATAAATAATACTTTATGAATGCCATTATTACCTTGTCTTAACCCTACATATCAATCACAATACACTTCTTGTAATCCTGTAAAAAATAAAACATTGAAAGGGGTGAGCTCAGATGCTCAGTAAGGATAACAATATGGATGAAACTTTCATAAAAAAACATAAACATTTAATGCAATGTATAACTAAAAAAAATCCTTTTAAATTTGAACTTAAGCATAATATGGAAATGATAAAATAAAATAATGGCATTTACATAATCACATGCATATTATAATAGTCGAATAATCACATGCAATATCAATAACCAATTTCATAATGATGGAATTCATAGTGCCAGACTATCATAACCACATATTCAAGGCCTTGTGACAAGACTACATATAATATTTTGTCAAGGCCTTTTTCCAAGACACTAGTTTGTCTCAGGAGACCTACCGATGCATCGGGGAGCTATAGCGAGCTCCACCCGTCACTTACGAAGTACAATGAATTCCTCTTATGAACAAGTTTAAACGTAACATAAACATTCATATTAAATCTAACATACGAAATGTCAATACTTTCTCCATAAACCATGAATGGTATAAAAAACACATCCACAGTCAAACATATCACAAAACCTTCAATAAAATATGGAAGTTTTGTATCATAATAAATTAACTTCAAATAAGCTTAAAATCCATCAAAGGATGTTGACATAGATGAAATCAACACTATTTGAGAGAAATATCTCTTTTTTTGAAATCATTGAAACATCACACATTTATAAAAGAAGTAATTTAAAAGAGATTTTTGAATCAAAGTGTCCCATACCAATTTGAATCTTTTGAAATGAAATATCATTTCAAAACATTATTGTCCATAAAAATAAATCTTTAATATCCTTTCGAAAACAAGGACATTAATTAATGATATTTAGAAAGACAAATCTTTAAAACATTTAAAATTCTGATCTTGATAAAGAGTACTATTAACTAATTCTTAAAATATTCATTTTTAAATCATTTAAAAGTTACATAATTATAAAATAAATCTTTTAGTTTCAAAATATTCTTATAAGCTTGTAAGGGAAGCTTCAATGATTTTATAATGGTAGAAAATAGCTGCCCCGCCGTATAAGTTAAAAAATACATTCTTACCTTAATTCTGTCGAAAAGGTTAAAAAGGACCTTGTTTGAAAAAATGGCGGAAAGATTCCTTTATAAAATTCTTATAAAAAGTCAAAAAAGGGTATAAATGACTTTAACCAATATTCTGAAAATTTTTAAGAATGTTTTGAAATACATTTTTATGAAACATGGATGTGGATGACAAAGAGGTCCCAGTAGATAATGACGTATAAACAACCTCGAATAATGAAGAGATTGTGAAATAATCCATTACCTGGTACTTTACCTTGGTTTAGGGTAGGGTAACCTTTTGTATAATGGTGAAATAATTGTTATTAAATTATAAAATAATTATATACATTAATATGATATCATATATGATCTTTTATCTTTGATTTGTTAATAATATCTTAGTATTATCATCGTTTTGGGTGTTAACAAATAACTTTTTTTTATATTCTTTGTTATGTGGGATATATTTGTTATGGATGGGATGTATATTATTCATATATATAATGATATCATGTCTCTCAAAATTATTTTTAATCATCAAATAAAATTTTGTCTTGAATGGATATGATGGGGGATAAATCTCATCGTGTTCGTGGAGATGGTAATCCGTACGTATGTACGAGCGGAAATATCATTATTTTGATATTAAAATAATATATAATTGGATGGTATATCATATATATAAAATCATTATCATGTTATATTTATTATTTACATGAATTATACATCATTATTATAACCATCCAAAAAATAATATTTTGAAAAACAATTACACCATGACGTGGAGACGGTAGGCCGTACGTACGCACGTATGGTGAAATGTCATTCAAAGGATGGATAGAATACTGAATATGGTTGTAACATATTTATAATAACATCAAATTATATATTAAATATTGGAGTTATTATTTTATAATGGAAATAAAAAAGAAAGAAGAAGTTGAAGAAGAAAGAAACTTGAAAGAGGGTGGTGAAAATATTACATCTTCTTCGGGTTCTTCCTTTTGATTTGATCAGAAGGGCTCTTTGGGTTGGCTTTATGAAAAATTTAAGGCCTCTAGGATTAAGTGAGGATAGTTGGGAGGGTATTTTGGCAGAGGTTGGCTGAACCAAAATGCATTGAAGGTATGAAGAATTGGTTAGAAGTGGTGTCCTTTTATAAGGGGGAGGAGGGGCTCTTTAGAAAAAACTTAAAGTATTAATTTTAATATAAATTTATATTTGGTTTATAATGGATAAAAAGTGGGTTATTTAAAGTCTCAA
This sequence comes from Viscum album, assembly GCA_963277665.1. NCBI lineage: Eukaryota > Viridiplantae > Streptophyta > Magnoliopsida > Santalales > Viscaceae > Viscum > Viscum album. The sequence goes on along the minus strand of OY728128.1, from coordinate 2,018,245,184 downwards.
GTGGTTCTGGGTAAAAATCCTTTAAACCAATAGATTTTAGATAGGTTTGGGTCATTATATTAACCTTATGTATTAGTTTTAACTCTTAGTTAATTAGTTTGACATTTACCATGTCACTTTGTATTTTTATATTATATAGTCAATAAACATATTATATATATCCAAGAGACCCCCAAGTGGTCTATTAATTATACAAATATCATGATATAAGTCCTTTGGCCGAACCTTAGATTTTTAGAAATATAATATCAATTAATAATATAATATTTGTTTTAAAAACTCATTTATGTCAATTTTGATACTATTCAATAATTGATTTTTGTTAAAGTCTTAAAAACTTTTTTAATTCAAGAAAAATTCATTTAATATATCCTAGAATGTCATATTAACCAATAAAATTCTTGGATTTCATCAAAATGTTCATATTATATTTATTTTAACATTTATAATACCAATTATTTGATTCTTTCATTAATAAGGAAAATACTGCATCATTATTGTGTCATAAATAAATTTAATTATTCACTTTATAAAAATTATAAATAAAATACCATTATGTAGTAAATTTCTTTAGCTTTATAATTAATATTTATAGTCTAAAAGATAACATATACAACCCTACATAAAAATTCTTTTTTAAAAGGATATAGGCTTTTTGTCATTTTTGTATTTACTTTAACTTAATTAATATAAAGTGTCCCTGTCACTTAAAGGTGGATCCATGGGGTCCCTAAATCGACCCAAAGATGACCATGGTCGGATATGTATCATCCAATAGGGTTAGGACACTTTTTAGGGTAAATTAATATTATTATAATATTATTTTTTTACCCTTATTTACAGGATTTACCCTTTAACCATGGTAAATAAAATATTTACCGAAGTAATTATTCAAAATGTCTAAAAATAAGGGTTACCTATTTACACAATTTAGATATCCTGATTTCAAATATGGAATCCATTTTTCGAAATTCAAAACACAGAAGTGGCAGAAATTAATTTAAAATTAATTCCCGCTGTCAAAACAAAAAGCTTGTTTTTAAGAAATAATAACTATCAAAAGATTGACACTTGTTTGTCCGGTTTAAATGTGAAATTTCGTCCAATGACCAAAATTTTATTAAATGGTAAAAATATATTATAAATATACATTAAAACCACTCAAATTCATAATTTATCACTATTAATTATTTCGATTAAAAAAAGTTGTTTTTAATCAAAATTTAGTAATTTTCCTTATTCATCAAAATATGAAAGTTATCCGAAAACTGCCAAAATTTTACCCTAAGCTAATTGTGATATTCAGAATCAAAAAATGAAGCCCATTTTGAAAGATAGAATTTATAAAATCTCAAAAAGTGGGTATTACAATTCCTAACGGCTAGTTTGATTGGTTGTGGTGTGTTAGAACTCGAAGTTGCGTACAACACACGCTACAATACTATTCAAAGAGAAGCGTATCATGGAAGCATGGGGTGTTACACCCCACCCCACCTGGACAGCCACCCCCCCTCCCATCTGCACGTCCCCCCACCTGGACAACCACCCCCCCCCCCCACCTGGACAGCCCACCCCCTCCCTTAACACCCCACACCCCCTCCCCCACCTAGACACCCAACCCTGACCCCCCTGGACAGCCCAAACCCCTCCTTGGGGCAGCTCATACCCCCCTCCCCCACACCCCTATAGCCCCCCTACCCCTTGGACTACCCACCCCACCTAGAAAGCCCCCACACCTGGACAACACCCCACACCTGGACAGCCCCCTACACCTCATGCACCCCCTTAGAGTATTTTTATTTAAAATCATTTTATACATTAAAGAATCCAAATTATCATGCATTAGCCATTTCACTATACGAAAAAACATAAAACCCCACTAAACATAATATATAAATCCCCACTAAACAAAAAAAATTAAACAAACATAAAACAAACAAAAAACAAACATAAAACATACCCTTTACCCCACTAAACAAAAACCTAAAACAAACCCTTTACCCCTACACTAAACAAACCCCACTAAACAGACCATTTAAGATGTATGAAGTGTATAAAAAAACATAATACAAATAATGGTTTTTTTAATCCAACAGAACTAATTCTAATTTACCCGAAATCAAAACATCAAACATAAAATAAAAACCGTAATAACAGTAAAACTAACTTACTAATTTGAAGTGTATAAATAAAAATTTGTTTGATTGAAGATGGATCTTCTGCTGGAAGGTGTTTTGAGGCCGAGAAGACATTGGGATGAGGTCTGGATTAGGTCTGCAGTCGAGTGTACTGGAATCTAGGGTGTTGGGTATTTGGGGGAAAACATTCCCAATGTTTTTTAAAAACCGTTGTGAAAGCCTCTCTTTACCAACGTCTTATTAAAACCATTGGTATATGTTAGAGGAACTGAAGCTTTCCCAACAGTTCTATAAACCCGTTGGGAAAGCCTAACTATTTTTAAACTTTTTCCAATAGTTTGAGAAACCCATTTGAAAATGTGGTTTTTTTACAGTATACCCAAAGTTTCTTCAAACCATTAGTATATATCCATTGGGAAAACCACCATTTCCAGTAGTCCCACCCTGAATTATGCATCTATCATCATCGTGGATTTTAACAAAATGGGTGGAATTGAAGACGATGCAAATCCAAATGGATCAGGAGTAGATGGTTCCATTCAGGATTTCATTAACAATGAGCCAGCAGGCATGCACATCCGGAACTAGAGGACCGCCCTGATCCTAGACGCTCTAGAAAATCCCCCTCCACATCCCTATCAAGTCACAAATAGAGAAAGGAACAAAGTCCAGATTTTACTTAGCCTATCTCCTTCTCTCAACACCAATGAGCCTCCCGCGCTCGAAGAGAGGTTCACTTGGAAGGAGGAGGAAATGAAGGAATTAAGACAGATTAATGAAGAGCTACTCCAGATGAACTGTCCTGTTGAATATGTGCCTCAAGATGGGTCATAGTATGCACTTCCAACAAGTGCACCTCAAAATCAAGGGTTTGCCTCTAGAAATGAAACATGGTTTGGGCCCCCACCCAGTGCGGAACCTGGCCTATCCAACTACCTGAACATGGGTTCAGAAGCATAACAATACTTCCCTCCACTCAGGAAGAAACCGGAGAGAGTACATTTAAAACCTCCGAAGATACCACCAATGGCATATGTGAGTTAGGTACCAGCTGATCCAGCACATCACGTAGTACCCCAGGCTGTACCCGTTTGTGATCAGGCCAAACAGGATATAAACTAGGATCTCTCCAACACCATTGAAGCACTGACATATTGATTAGAAGAAATGCAAGACCAGCACGCTCTGATACAGCCAGAGAGAAAGCCTTACCCAGACTGGGTGAGCAACACGCCGCCCCCACAAGATTTTTGAAGACCAGTATTCTCTATATTCAATGGATCTAGTGACCTGAAACAACATTTGATGCACTACGTGTCTCATTGCGACCCTATGATATGAAATCCGGAGAAAAAAAATGAAGTGAAACTCAGATGCTTCAGGTAAACCATACAAGGTTCGACATTCCTTGGGTATACAAGACTGACAGCTTAGTCAATAAAAGGATGGGAGGATCTTCGACGACAATTCACATTCCACATCAGCTCAATGTTCCCCATAAGGATGGTTAGCGACCTCATGAATTGAAAACAGATGGAGAATGGGAGGGTCTCGGACTTCATTTCCCGATGGAAGGGTCTGAACTACTCTCTGAACAGGCTGCTTACCTAGGACGAGATTCTTTCTATATGAATCGACAACCTCTAAGATGAGCTGAAAAAACCACTCATACAAGTGAGATGCACCCCCTGATTCTAGGATTTATCTTTTATTTTCCAATGAATCGAAGACTCCTTGTAGCGGACCAACCTCAAGTCCCGAATAGACTCACAGGCTCCTTCAAAGTGAGAAGGAAGATCTTATGCATCCTCTGTCATGCTCAAGCCAGCCCCCGCACCTGCTCCACCACCTAGGCCTCTGTAGAATCTCCAAGGACCTCCCGTGTATCAATGGATGCCACCACCCTGGCGAGACGATCAAAGAGGACATAGGAGAAACCATCTTGTGGAATGAAGAAATAAAGTTTACTTGTTCCAATAATACCAAGACCAAGACTATTTTATAGATTCCCTAAATTGAAACAGTCTCCACTTACCACAGCTATGAAAGCCTGAAGAATTCAGCCTCAACAACTGACCAGATTATTGTCCCTACCATCAGATGATGGGACACAGAATTCAAGAATGAGTCATCTTCAATGAACTCCTATAAAGGATGGTGGACTTGGGGTAGGTCAAGATAGGACCGCCCTCGGCACATGTAGCATATGTTTTTTCCATTGACCCAAATGAGGGGGAGGAGTGGAGAAATGTTTTTAGCAAACAGGAGAAATATTTTTATGGTTGGATGACTTGGAAGACGGTCAACCGAGCTCATGGAATACTCTGAGCTCAATTGTAGCAACTGGTTGTGCCTCCAACTTCTCCTAATGAAACATAGTCTCTATCCTCAGTCCCACAACCCTCTACAACCTGGTCATCTGGGAATAATCAAAGAGGAAAGAGACATGTACAAGAGGAGAAATCTATGATAGGGCCAAAGGTAGACTTGAAACTTTCGGATTTCATGCCCTCATGAATAACACAATGGGAACCGACCCACAAAACAGCACCATTAGAGGCTTCCAACCAGGATAACCTATCATCGAATGAGGAACTAATCATTGGTTATGCCAATGTACTCCATTTACTAGAACCATTATCTGATGAAGAGTGTTTTTATGAACCAGAGTTTTGAACACCTGGTCTGAGGATCGGATGGAGGAATCACAGAAGCAAGGGATACCAAGGCAGACATAGTCATGTCCAGAAACAACCCTATGGTTATACCCTGACTCAAACCATTAATGTTGCGGAGACTTGTGAGAGAGCATTTCATGGGACCGATATAGAGAATGAATATTCTTATACCCCCACGAGCAGCCACTCTGGACCCATTATTCTTAGGTACCCATTAGAGGAGTAACCATTGTCTAGCTGCCTAAGGCTCACAAGTAAACAAACCAAGTCAGGTCCCCAGAACACATGAGAACCACCAATGCATTCCCCTCTGTCTAGTCCCTCCTCATCTAATGATCCAACCCCTAAAGTTCCCATTAATGAGATCCCACAAATGTAGAAGTGTCAACCTCTTGAGAAAAATTATGATAACTTAAAGTAGGTGGCCTTAGTACTAAACAAACTATCAATCATGGATGCCCTGAGCTTGTCAGAAGACCTCTGGGTGGCTTTCATAGAATCCCTACTCAGTCCCTATGAATTTCAAACTGATGTTTCTTCCATTGAGATATATCGAACAGAGACTAGCCCGGCTGAATGTAATTCAACGATTTCCTTCACCGATTAGGATGAATATTCCACTATATAATAACACATCAAAACCTTATATGTGTCCAGCATGATAAATGTAATTGATTTACAAAAAGGCTTCATCGACAATGGATCTAGAGTCAACCTTCTCCCACTACGACAACTTTGTAGGTTGTATTACAATGAGAACAATATAACACCCAGGGCCAAAACACTCTTAGGTTATGGCAATAGTGAGCATAAGCCGGTGGGAAAAATCAAGCTCAGAACCCATTTTGGCGACCTTGTGGCCCATTAATAGATTCTGGTGGTTCGACAAACCACGACATTCAACACCCTTTTAGGAAGTCCATGGATTCATCAACACATGGCCATTCCTTCCTCCTATGACCAGTGTATCAAATATTGCATCAAGGGACAAGGTGGGACATTTTACACTAATAAGGCCCCTTTCAAGCTCTCCGAGTCACATAACATCGATGAAAGATTTTACTAGCTAAAGGGGAATACATCTGCAATTGATGGTATTTATTGGGTCCCCACCCCAAACGGTCTATAAGTGGTTCCCAAAGACCCCCTCAAGAAGCTCGGTGAAGAGTAAGTGCTTCCCATCAACCATGTTGAGAGAAGGAACCCGATTCTGGATGCCTATTTAGTTGTTCTCATGATCTCATTTTTGACAACTGAGCCTGACAACGCATAAGCACCTGTTGACCCTCAATCTGGGGAAGCATGCTCAAGAAAGGGTGCTCATGCCCCATATTTGGAATCTCAATATATCCCTACCTCACTCTCTGAGGAGTAAGAAGGAAAAGACACTTGTCACCCCCATGCTTATCCCTCTCGATAGGTTCCCACACAACCAATTGAGTTAGAGGAATCCTCTTACGCCACAGAGCTCCTAAGCGACATCTTTCCTCTGAGCATTAGAGAGCCAACATCAAGAGCTCTCTCCCTGTCAGAAGGAGAAGAAGATGAGGATTTGGGGGAAGAAGAAGATGATGACTTTAAAGATTCACCTCCTGCATTCGAAGAGGGTATCTCTACAACTATCGACGAACCCAGGGAAATAAACCTAGGTACCGAAGAAGACCCAAGACCCACTCTAATATGTTCATCCATGTCTTCAGAGGAACACTAGGTATATACATCCTTCTTGAGGTAGCATCGAGATGTTTTCTCCTAGAATTACAAAGAGATTACTTTACTCGATCACGAGGTGGCGGCACATCACCTAGGCCTAGAAAAAGATCACTGAGGCTATAATAAAGCTGCCAGAAGGACGCACCCCACACATGCGGCCAAGATAGAGGCTGAAGTTGACAAGATGATCAAAGCTGTCTTCATTCGGGAGGTCCAATATCCCATCTAGTTTTCCAACATAATCCCTGTAAAAAATAAGAATAGACATATACACATCTGCATCGATTTTAGAGATCTTGATATTCATTTCCCAAAAGATGATTTCCCGATCCCGATCACCAAACTATTGATTGATGTGATAGCTATATATGAGGCTCTCTCCTTCATGGATGGTTATTCATGATGTAATCAAATCAGAATGGCCCGAGAAGATGAAGAAGCCTCTTCCTTTAGGTCCCCCCAGGGATTATTTTTCTACAAGGTCATTCCATTTGGTTTGAAAAACATTGGCTCTATATCTCAACATGCCATACATCATATTTTAAAACCATTCCTGGGGAATTTCATCGAATGTTATGTTGATGACTTGGTGGTAAAATCACGAAAATGCTCGGATAACCTGTCAGACCTTGATACTATCTTTAGAAAACTTTGGCAACATAGCCTGAAGATGAACCCCTTGAAATGCGCCTTCAGGGTTACCTCATGAAAATTTATCAGCTTCATAATATGCCATCATGGAACCGAAATCGACCCTGATAACACATAGTATATCTGTGGTTTTCCACCTCCCTGTAACCACTATGAGCTGAGAGGACTCCAAGGACATTTGGCATATATCAGGCATTTTATAGCCAGCCTCGCATGCAACTGTTTTCCATTTTCTAGTTTGATGAAGAATGGAGTTACCTACCAATGGTAAAATTATTTCCAAGAGTCATTAAACTGCCTCAAGAAGTACCTCTTGACTCCACCGGTGATCATGCCTCCAGTGGAAGGAAGGCCACTTATCCTCTATGTGACTACATTAGAATGGTCACTAGGATCTTTCTTCGCACAGATGAATGATGTCAGTAGTGAAAAAAACCTTTATTATCTCAAACGAACCATGATTGATGTTGATAACCTATATTCAAATATCAAGAAGATCTGTTTTTATCTGGTCTTTATGGTCTAGAAATTGTGACATTATATTCAGCATCATTAAGTCCATTTGATCTCATACAGTAATCCGCTGAAGTACATCCTCATCCATCCAATGCAGACCGGACGCCTATCCCTATGGGAAATCATCCTGCAACAGTTTGACAATCACTTTGTGCCTCAAAAAGCTATAATGTTTTAACAATTGGCATACTTTTTGGAAAAGAATCCCCCAACATAGATTGCCTCATCAGATGTAGAACTCCCCAAAGAAGATGTCTTCTCTATGAAAAAGGATTTCAAAATGTGGGAAATGTACTTTGACGACACATCCAGAAGCCGGACAGGTAAAAGAATGGAATAACCCAAGTTTAACAAGGTGGGGATGGGGTTCATACTCATATCCCCAAAGTAGGTGGTTTTTCCATATTCCTTCCACTTGTCAAAAGGATGCACAAATAATGAGAATGAATATGAGGCCATCGTTTCAGGTCTACAGTTCTCACTCCAATAGCAAGTGAAATACCTTAATGTAAAAGGTGACTCGGAACTGGTCATCAAGCAAATCAATGGTGACAATTCTATTAAGAAGGAGGAGTTGATCCCCCTATTTGACCACGTTTGAGGATTAATGGAAGAGTTCCCTAATGAACTGTCATTAAACTATGTTCCCCAGTCTCAGCATGCCAAGGATGATGTGTTAGGCAATGTGGCCACAACCCTAGCTGACCCAGACGCAGATGAAATAGTAATCAACATTTCTCACTATCAAATACTAGTGTTGTATGTTCAAACTAACGTGGAAAAATCGATGAAGTTAGACCTGTCCCTGAGCCGTATTTTCCTACTACCAGTTGGATGACCACCATTACGATCTACCTTCAAACAGGATAAATTCTACCAGACAGGACTGGAAGAGGGAAAATGTGGAGAAGGGTAGTAAATTTTGTCATATATGGAAACAAGAGATACCAAAAGGTCCTCTACAAGTGAGGTATTGATGGATTCCTTCTCAGATGAATTGATGGAGAAGAGACTACTACCTTCATTAATGAAGTGCATTCCAGAGTGTTTGGAGGACATCAATCAGGATCCAAGATTTCTAATCAGATTCGAAGGCTTGGATACTATTGGTGCACCCTAGCATAGGATTGTGTGAACTTTATAGAGAAATGAAACTCCTGCCAAATTCTTGCCAACTTCATTCATCGTCCCCCAGAGCTACTTCACATAGCTTAGTACACCTGAACATTCTCCTTCTAGGGAATAGAGGTCGTGGTACCATATCCTCCCTCCATGGTCAAAAAATTTAAATATATTCTCATAGAGACCAAATTATTTTCCAAGATTCCATAATCTATACCCCTTAATGAAGTCAGTTCAAGAATCATCATCAGCTTCGTGAAAGGAAATATCATCACCATATTTGGTGTCCCTCATACAATAGAGATGGACAACGACACAAAATTCTGCTCTGCCTAATTCGAGAAACTATACCAGGAATATGGTATCCAGACCAACCATTCATCCCGCTACCATACAGTGGCCAACTAACATATAGAGGCCTTTAATAAGGCCCTATATAACAAACTCCAGAAAATGGTTGACAAAGAAAAGAATTCATGGCCAGAAAAACAATTCCATGCCTTGTGGGCCTATCAAATCACAACTCGTACTGCTACCCAGGCTACTCTATACTGATTAGTATATGGAATAGAAGTAGTTCTGCTCATTGAACTCGAATTTTCATCACTCCACATTTCCATTTGTGATCAACTATCCAACAATGAGTAATTAGAAAAGAGATTTGATGAATTGGAGTGACAGGATGAGAAACGGTTTCACACTTTTCACCACCTGAAAGTATGTCAAAATTTGATTGCATGAGCCTTCAATAAAAAGTATTTTCTTTGGTATTTAATCAAAGGAGAATTGGTATTGGTCCTATGGACCCCAATGATACCTAGAAAGAATCCACCGAAGTTGTAGCCATAGTGGGAGAGACCACATATTATACACAAGGTATACTCCAATAGATCATATGCCCTGATCTCCAGAGATCGGAATCTCACCACCGCTCCTACAAATGTGAGATTTATGAATACATATTTCATGTAACCATAAGAGTAGTTTTCATCCGATCTATAGGACGTTAAACTTCCAAGCCCAGAATGTACATACTTCATGACAATAAACTACATAGTAGAGTATCCTTACCCCATGTCATTAAACTAAACGTTACATTGAACCTGCGACATGACAATAAATTGTGTCACACCAGTCTGAAATCTATGACCCTAAACCAAGAGATAATAATCCTTGTACTGTGATCTCAAAATTTCTAGGATTTCTCCCCTAGAGATGTGTGTTAGAGGCTCCCAGCCTCATTCACGTCGGTTCTGCTATAAAATCGTAGCCTGTGCCCCTGTTTGGAAGAGATTACTTACGGTCTGAGCTCTATGACCCCAAAATATGAAAATGATGTCCTAGTGTCATTAATTTAAACTATATAATGAGATAGTGTCTTCACATGAGAAAAACATTGAACTCCGGGAATTTTTCATCTACTGTTCCATGTTCAAACTGTTATGTACGGCTTGATTCCAACCCTCGCAGGATGCATAGCGATGCTAGGATTTCTGTATCCTGGCCCAGCCGCCCTGAAAAATTTCCCCACTCCCACGTATAATTCATATTTTCAAAGTAAGACCATTTTAATTACTATCGATTTGAGAACTATGTATGGCTAGATTCCTGCCCTCACATCATAGGTAGAAACGTCAGGATTTCTATATCATGGCCTAGCCACCCCTGAAGAAAACATGACAACCCTCATCCTTACCATATGAAATTAAACTACATGAAGCTCTTTCTTACCACATGATGCTAAACTAAACGGAGATCATCCTGACTGAATGACGTTAAACCGCATGGAAACCCTTTTCACGTCGGTTCGACACCATCATTAATGCATGACCTTTAACTACACAGATTTGAGAATGCTCATTGTCCTTACTACATGACAATAAACTGCATGGAAATCGTCCTTACTACATGACCTTAAACTGCCTGGAACAAGTCCTGATCCACTCCAGATACCCAGTAAACCATGGCTGAAACACTAATAGAACTTTTGGATGCATCCTCTTTATGAATCAGACTCCATGAACTGGAGGAGTGTAGATCATCATAATCACCCATGGCCATCGGAAGTGGATGGTCATCGACCTACGGACACCTTTTCATGACTATGAATACCATGCCCTTAGCGGCTCTTCATATTGATGACCCCTGACCCGTCTACAAATGGAAAGTCTTTCATAGGTGACACTCTTTCTAGCTCCATATACTTACCAGTCCCTGAGCCCCCATATCTCATTTCCTAATCCAAAAAATTTCTAGAGGAATGGTTTACATTTTTTTCCCTTCACATCCATATGATTCCAGGGGCCCCTACCTGGTTATCTTTCATATCCACATGTGGTTCCTATGACTGCTTGTATCCATGACATAATGCCAGAGTTGTGCTGCTTTAACCCAATGAACAATTGAAATCTAGTTGTTTCTCGTATGCTTGGACACATCTGTCCCCACCTTCTAGACTATGTGTCATGAGAGATATTAGATCTTCATAATCATTCACGGACATTAAAAGACGAATTTTATCGACATGCGGACACCTTTTCATGTCTATGCATACCATGACCTCAGTGGCTCTACAAATTGATCACCCCTAGCACTTCTACCAAAGGCTAGTCTTCTCAAGCGACACACTTCCTATCTTTGTACTCTAAATGGCCACAGATCTCCCACACCACATATCCTTATTTGAGAGACCTCAGGATTACATTTTACACATTCACCCCCCTCTCTGATCAGAGCACGCCAGAGCATCCTAATTCGTTTATCCCATGGGTAATCGTAGCATCAACCAATATTGGTCCGAACCCTATGACCGTTAAACTAAGGGCAGATCGTCCTTACCAAAAGACGTTAAACTTCATGAAATGGATGTGTACCCCAATCATAGGGTAAATCAGTGCAGGGAACATCCTAAACATCAAAGACAACTGTGTCCTAACACCTCTGACAAGACTATAAATACACTTTCCATACCTCAGACTCTGTGACCTAGATAATCATGTATCCTCATAAACCTCTAAGGCCATAAAACATGGAAGTTCATCGACCTGTGGAAACCTTTGCATGACTATTCATACCATTTTATCAGTGGATCTACATATTGATCGTCCCTGGCCTGTTTACCAGAGGAAAGGCATCCTTAGGTGACACTCTTCCTACCCCCATACGGTCAACGTCCCCAGATCCCTTACATCATTTCTCATGATCCAAGAGTCCTCAAAATCATAGTATACACTATTTTCATCCTTCCCACGTCTTGGAAATGTCCAGGTATTCAGACTCAGTATCATTTTATTCAAGATTTACCTTTACAACCACATCCTTACCGCATGACAATAAAATGCACGGAGCACATCCTCACTGCATGATGATAGACTAGAAAGTCCACGAACATATATATTCAAAAATGTCCCCAGTTACAAGAATTTATATAAAAAACTAAATTCCCCTCATCCTCACTACATGATTTTAAACTACATGGAGACCGTCCTTGCCGCATGATGTTAAACTACACTATATTGAAAGAACTCTTCACATGTTCAGTAAGGAAAGGAGGCCTCCCTCTCTTCCTTAGTGCATGGTTCAGGCCTGCATGAATCATCTTCTTACATCTACATGATAGGTATGACTTCATCCATTCTCGAGATATCATAACTCAAAATGCTCCCCCCGTGTCAAGACACCCCATCCTCGTGAACAATACATTGTAACCAGAAAGAACTGAACTCTCATAAACCACCCCTGGTGGTCTTGAATCCCAACTACCCGAAAGTTTCTTGGAAATCACTATAATACAACCAATGAACTAATAACACCGTTGCACGACTATACATACAATTCCCCCAGTGGCTCTAAATATTGTTACCCATGGACCATATTCCAAAGGAAAGTCTTCTTTAGGAAATACTTATTTCTGAATGCCTCCTGGCCTCTGATCCCTCATATCCATCCCAAGATTCAGAAAACTCTCTGATCTACAGTTTAAAAACCTTTCCACAATCAGGTCTGATTATGGAGGGAAATTTCTGGTTAAATTCCTGCGAACTAGGGAAAGACATTCCATTTTGAAAGAATGTACCAACTACATGAATTTAAACTGCATCAAGATCTAACCCTCCTTCACGACGACCAAGTGTGTGTAGGAGTGGTCTTTTATCCATATCCTTGATTAATATGGATTTCCCCAAACCCTTCAGATACTATGTCAATTTTAAGCCACACATGGTGGTTTCCAAAACCTTCTTTGAGCCACCACTGGTGGTCTTCATAATTCTAACTTCCATGAAGTTACCCGACCATCAGAAATGGACATTCATTGACTTAATGACACCCTTGCTTGACTATGAATATCATGCCCTCAGTGGATCTGCATAATGAGTCTCAGGTCCCATGTACCAAAGGTAAGTCTTCCATAAGAGATTCTTTTCCTAACTTTGTACGCCTATATGTCTCATATTTCCCATGGAATTCCCCACATTCTATCCAAAAATTAATAAAAAATTTCCCCCCATATACGTATAAAATGTATTAAGGCATCCATAGTCAGTAAAAAACGCTTTAGGGACCTCGCCCCACCACATTTGGTCAATGATGTTCAACCTAAAATATAAGTAATGGTAGTCTTGTTTTCAGGACTTCAATCCACTCACAGAAATAGGTATGAAACTTGCCAAGAAGAAAACCCGAAATGGGTGTCTTGGAAAAAACTGAGTATATGCTCGCCATGCCTACACCTTGTATGGCCTCGAAAAAACATTGTGTAATAAATATTCAAGAGGCACAAACCCCGTTAGGTTGAAAACCCGCAAAGGGTGTTCTAAGAAAATGCCAAGTTATGCCCTCTAAGCCCGTGTCAAGCAGGAGTAGGAAAACATTATGGTAATAATGAAAAGGAAAAATAGTTCATGAGGTATTCCATTCAACCTCAGCAATAGTCAAACTATGCTCGCAGGTCCCCTTAGCTCAGAAAAAAATTAGAGCTCGATTCAGTTATCTCAGCTTACAGATTTCAAGTCCCGATTCAAAAATAACATCTACCTGAAGTTATGCTAATAGGAATACGTATAGAAGAGGTGTTTAAAAGAAAAAAATTGTCCCTTTAAGTTCAGAAATAATGGATAAACATCCCCAATTTGGAGTCTCTCCAAAGTAAAAAAGGGGGATGGGAGGACATGCTGTAATTTGGGACAAAGCTACAATAGGCCCCAGTTCACCTTTCCAAAAGAATGGTGATTGATTGTAGCAAGACATCGATAGTTTTTCCATGGAATTCCTCTCCTTCGTTTTGTCATTAGCTATTGGATGCACCTGCTCCAAGATAGCTTTAAGGTCCTGCCTTTTTTCTGAACAACATTATAAGTCACACGCAAGGAGGCCAGTTGTCCCCTAAACTTGGTTGTGTGGGCTTCGCACTCCCATAAATATTACTCTTGAACTTCCACCAAATAATTTTCCTTCACTTCCTTGTCCGTCAGATGATCATGTGTTTCCGAAATTTCCTAGAAAGTTTCCACCTGGTAGTGGGAAAAATTGAACCTGGTCATCTTTTCCACGCAAGAGATGATGTCTCCTCAGGAAATGGCGATATGGTAAATAAGGTAGTGAAGGTGCTTCAAATAAATGTTGCCAGAACCCATATCCATAAATAATCACAACAAATTTTCACCCTCTCCGGTGAGATTGGTCAGGGGTGTCTCTGCGGAAAGAGAACGGAACTGGCACCATGCCTCTTTGTGCATACCTGGTGTCTTGATACAACATCATCACATTGATCCTCCTCTATTGTCACATATTTTCAAGAAGTAAATTTCCCCATAGGATTGTGGAGAGACCAAAATATAGTCAACCAAGGTGGGAGACTCTCTTTTCCCTAATATGGCCCAGCCACTTGAGCCAGAGGTGGAGGACTAACCGCGGCCTCCGGGATGATTAGTGATACTTGGCTAGTACTATTCTCATGATGATCATGGGAAATATCCGTAGGAGGGGAGAAGTATGAATCCCTCCCCACTGAAATGGATTGCACTGATGAAATCTTTCCTAGACACTTTTGATGATGGATCTAGTGCCTTCTCACCATGAGAGCAAGAGCAGTAGGTGTATCCATCTGGGTTGCTGAAGGGATGGAAGAAAAAGGCGTGGCTATTGCACCTCTCACGAAGAAGGGAATGTGTGGTGTTGCTACCAGTGTAAGAAAGGGACAAGAAACGTTCAAGGGTTTTTGTACCCTCTGAACTGGTTTTCCCAGCATCCACATAGAGTAACAATCGACCTATACTTTGGCATACTCTAGAGATATGAAGGTGTGACCTATCATGTAACGAATGATGATCTCTCTAGAATCACCATTGTGCATCATCATAATCCACAATTGACATAGAACCAAAGGATGATATTCTCCCCAAATTTGAACAACCGGAAGCAACGTAGTCTGTTGAAGGCATACAAACTGCCTGGTGAACTAGTAGGGAAGGTATGGTTCACAAATAACTACTCTGTCTACACTGGTGGTGAGCATCCTATCCCGAAGATTAGTGAGGTATGGACATTTCTCCTTAGAGTCGCCTTTTTCACCTCTCAAGGATCCATGATGAGTAAGATGTGGTGCGAATGTGAAGTAAGAAGTGTCTTTCAACAACACAACCATGTTGGAAACAATCAGAGTGTGGGGAAGAACAACAGAAATGTTGAGGAGAGATTGATGAAAGTCATAATGGGCAACCCATGTGGTATGTTGATACTCATAACAGGGGAAGTTTTCCACTATCCACCCTTACAGGAATTGGAATCGTCCACTGAGAAGGTGCAGAGACCTACCTTCCTAAATCTGTCCTAATAATTCATAAAGTCGGGTGAGGTTAGGAAGGGAAAAATTAATTGGTCGACCCTCCGCCAGTATGGTCTCCATCATCAAAGTGCAGGAACGAACCCTATTGTATGATTCAAGGAATGGGAAGAGCAATCCACTTAAGAACATGGCGAAGAAACCTACTAGACTAAGATTATGTGAAATGTCAGGCCAAAACTCGTATCCCCATGAGGAACACAACCCTACTTCAAGGGTAGCACAGTATGAACCTGGAGTTTGGCAGGATTGATGGGTTGGGTGAGTTCGAATATGGCGCACCTTCGGCCTAGGCCCATTCGTCTGTATGAATAACTTTATCCACGCTTCAAACAAGATAAGGGAACAGGCATCAAGATGATGGCCCAATTATCCCTCTGCCATAACCAGCTAACTCCTCGTCAAAGGAGACATGTGATTGGTATTATTCCACATGGCAATTGTTGGGATAAATGAATCTTATATCTCTCTAAGGATATGAAGACCTCCATGATACTAGATGTCCCACAAATTAATCCCCACTTCTCTATGTGGTAGAATAAAGGTGTTGGTTCTTGAACACCAGCGACACCGCCATTCCGAAATGATTTCTCCAGGAGAGGTGGTGGAAACATAATACACCCAGGATGCCTGGTGCAATCCCACTACCTCCAACTGGTCAGGGCACTCCAAAGAGGTTTGATGCACCGAGAATGCCTAGGCCAACTCATTAGAGAAGCATCCTCCAGACCGAAAATCCCACTTAGTGCTCCATCAGCCACTAAGATTTTCTTAGGAAATGTTGATGATAGATGGGTATTATCAGACATCTAGTCTTGGAACATCATCATAAAACTCATGTTGTATCGGATTACACCAAATATACACAAGAGGGGGTAAATTGTGTATTTTCAAAAATCATTATGAGATTGTGTTCTGCCTTTTAACTTTAATCAAATAAAATGATGCCGCTGAAATTTAAATAGCAGTAACATAAGATGTATAGTTTTTCGGTGAACCGAAGGTCCCTATTCCACTCCACCAATTATCTACTCCATGAGCTCGGTGATTTTCACTATCTGGTCCTCGTTTCAACAATCCGGTTCATAACTGAGTATAGGAAGTTGACACCTTTACAATCTAAGGAAAAACAAAGCCTTCTGGTTCATTTACAGAACCTACACATCTTAGTAGGAGAATCTGATCACTCAATAATAGAAAGAAAATATTTTCATATTTTGAAAATACTTTCTAGATGTTCTTCACAATTGCAACAACATTCAATTGACAGTAGGTAGATTTTTGCCTTCAGAAATAATAATCTTCACATAAGAAACATTTTGAGTCGATCACGTTGTAGTAGATATAGAAATATAATTCACAACTTTAGCAGTAGAAAATTCACAGTAGATCTTTGTTGTAGAACAAGTGAATCTTCTATCGTGTTCTATCCTCTTTTAAAAAACAGATCTTTGATGCTCATTTGGAACCAGCAGATCGGTGTGTTTCAGTAGTCACTGTTTTTCCTTTTTCCAGAATAATCAAAATATCACACATGATCAATAATAATCGATGAAGTTTAAAAATCCCATATCAATAAAAGAATGATGAGAACTTCTCCTATAAAATTAGATCCCCAAAAGTCGCTTTTTTACTCGTGATATTCAAACATTTGAATTTACAAAGTATTCGTAACTTCCCTGAAGACTCGACATAAAAATCTACTTTTAATTAAATTATCAAATCATTGATGAACAGTTTTGAAACAGTCAAAATCATAATTTAAAATGAGATTTAAATCTGGCATGAAATCAGCCTAATAATCAGCGTATTGACCATTGCATAAAAATATCGACTTTAAATTCTCCAACACCAAACGTAAGGTTAAGTTGAACTGTATGCACCCTCTGAATGTAAGGTTGATGATGTAGTCTTCAAACGTAATGTTCACAATGTAAGGTTGACAATGTAAGGTTGAAAACGTAAACATGACAAAAAACGTAAGGTTCATTCCAAACGTAGGGTTGGTCATCCATACTTTTCTCGTCAACATACAAACATACTATAAAAGATCCATACTTTTACTTTATCCATAATTTTCCAAGAACGTATGGTTATTTAAAAAAGTAAGGTTGATGAACCATGCTTTTGAGAAACAAACGTAACGTTTAATATTTATGTACGGTTCTCCTTCTATACTTTTTTGTTATCCAAAACGTAGGGTTCCTTCATAAGGTAGGGTTCTTCTTCCATACTTTGCTGATAACGTATGGTTATTTAACCATACTTTTTCCTTATCTCAAAAATTATACATGGTTTTTATCCTTACACTATGTTTATCCACGTAGGGTATGAACAGTGTTTCCATAACATGCTCAAGCAGATTCAGAATATATAGAGCATGAACAGTGTTTCCAGAACACGCTAAATACGAATACTTTAATAATAAATTCCCATAATTTCAAGAGTAAAATAAAATGATAAATTCCTGAAAAATGATTAAAAAATAAAATCATTAGAAAATAATTAAGGGTATTTGTGATCATCAAAATTACCATAAAGAGATAGAGTATTAATATAAACTCCCCCTTTAAATAAAAATATTATGTATTTTTGAAAACAACACATTCTCAACAATCTCCCCCTTTTTTGATGATCACAAAACCCATAAAATAATATGACTAATTAAATGAAATTAACTTTCAAAATTAGTTACATAAAGTTATAGAATTTTGAGAGGAAAAAACAATATTTAATTTTAACAAAATCATTTCAATAAATAATCATTGTATTTTCATTAAAAAAAATCTCCTCCTTCCTGAAAATAAGATATTTTTTCTTTAAAAATAAAAGTAATGAATAAAAAAAGTTTTTAGTATTATCTAAGTTTCTCCCTCTGGTAAAAAGTAAAAGAAAATTCCCCTTTAGAATAAACTTAAGATAGTTTTCTGTAAAAGTATAATATGTATAATTCCAAAACATTTTAAATATATAGGAAATCGTTTAGATAAGGTTTTAAAATCATAAAATAAAATGTTGTGTTTATCCAAATTTCTCCCACTTTTTATGATATCAAAAAGAATGACCAATCATGGATTTTAACACATTTAATGTTGCACTGAACTATAGGTAAATTCTATTTTTAACGATGTATCAATAATTAAATATGGAGTACAGGAATATAAAAACAAAGACAGTAAAACAAATAGAAATAATGAAACAAATTTTTATTAAATGTCCAAAATAGATACAATGATGATAAACACAGGAATCAAGGTTTTTTTTTCAGTGAACAGGTAGGGATTATCTTCTCTGGAATGTAGACTTGATCTCTCTTAACTGTTCTCTCAACCTTTTCATTAATCCATCATAATGATTAATAATAAGATTTCTGGCCTCTTGAGTCATATGAATATCTTCAATGAGATTGACTCTGAAAAACTCGTGAAGCCTTTCTTCTTTCTCGATAAAAAAAGACATCTTCTCTGTGAATTTTTCTAAGAAAGAGCGGATTCTTGGATCACTGGATGTTAACAGATCAACTAAGAATTTATGATTATCTAAGAGAACATATAATGGAGAACTGTTGCACTAAAGATCTTGCAACCTATGATTCATATTGCTCATTACAGCTGTGATATCTTGAAATCTTCTGATTAAATCAGGTGAAGTGCATGATCTACTAGCAGCACTATTCTCAATTGATGCAAATTGTGTCTCTAGAAACAAATTAAGATCTGAGAAATATGAATTCAGAACCATTTCATATTTCAATTTGTCAATATCATTTACCATATCCCCTTTAAAAATTTCAACTTCTTGTCTTGAAACATCACTCTCTTTAAGATTTTGAAATTTCAACTGTTCAGATGCTAAGATGCTTCTCAGAGAATCATTCTCACATTGCAATTGATATAACTTTTTGTACAACTCTTCAGCTTCCCTACTCATTGAATCAGAATCACCTGGTGCTTGATTCATATTCTTAGGCTCTGTGAGAGGTAGCAGTACTAAAGGTAATGCTTCAGCATCAGATTTTTCTTTCTCCTTGTCCTGAGTAGGTTGGTCCACTGATTTTTACTCAGAATCCTTTTTAGACTCTTCCATAGAAAAATCCTCTTGAAGAACTTCTGTGTGAGCTTCAGAAGCATGCTCATCATGAATATCTGCAATTTGTTAATTTAATGAAATATCTAAAATGATATTCTCTGGAGTTTCCTGAGGTCTGTGCACTTCCTCACCAGGATCTGCCTCCTTTTCTTGTTGAAGCACAACAGCAAAATCATCTACAGCCTATTGTTCTGATCTTTCAACTATAATGCATTCATGATCAGGGTCTGTAACAGTGACATTCTATTCCTGAGGTTGTTCCACATCCTTTTCTCTGAAAAAGATGTAAGAGAGTAAATCTCTTGTAGTTAAGTCGGGGGAAGTAAGTTCCTCAGTCGAAGGTCTTTTCCTCTGAGTTTGATGTCCCTCCTGACTTCATTCTTCCTCAGCTTCTACCACTTCAAATCTGATCCTCCTTTCCGTAGTGCTAACTCTCAATTCATCTTTTCCCTCCTTAGACTTTGTAGATTGAGATTGAGCACTCTCTGATTCATCATCTGCTCCTACTGGAAAATTTTTTCCATTGATAGTACTCTAAAAATATCCAATCTTCCTTAAAGTTATAGCATTAACCACATTACTGTGATGACAGTGTACTCTGGCATCCACCAGTCTCAACATGTCCTTATTAAGAAACATCTTGCAAATGAATCTACCAAAAGGAAAAAAGTTCATTCAGGTATCACTCTGACAAAAATATCTTAGGTATCTAACCATATACCTAGGAAAATTGAGTTTGACATCACTGAGAAAAAGAAACATTATATACATATCAGGATATAATATCTTTTCCAGCTCAGACATCCTTGGTGCAATCCCTGTTTTCACAAATTTGAGCAAAATTTTCTGATCAGGCTCTAAATCCTTGATAAACGTTTTCATTACAGTCTTAATACCAAAGAGAAACTACATTATGTCTTCTGATATATGCACATAATCTCTAATATTTTCTAAATAGAAATGAAAAACTCCCTCATGAGGGAAGTTGAGAATCTGACCAATTTCTACGGACCAGATTGAGAAATCCCTATCCTCTATCTTATCCATCATAATGTCCTCAGTATCTCCCATACTAAACTATACAGATTTGAAGAAGTATCTCAGTTCTACCTCATATAGAAATTTTTTATTTTCACTGTTGAACATCTGTTCAAGGTTCTGAAATGGCAGTGCTTGTTTCAACAGTAACTTTTCTGAAATAACCAGTCGATATCGAATACATTTCCCAGTAAGATTTTTCTTCCTTTAGAGTGTTGTCTCTTGACATTGCTTATCTTGGATTCACTGGCTCATTTAGTCCTTACCATCTCTGTGAGAATCCTTGAAGCATTGATGGTTAGGGTTTTAGAGGTTCAAAGATTAGGTTTGACGAGCTGAAGTGCGGTTTGCGGGTTCCAAAATGTTTTGATAGAAATGACACAGTTTAGAAGTTGAAAGGGTTTTTGACAACCTTGATTCCCCGATATTTTAATAATCATTACATATATTTAAAAATAAATAAAATAGATTATGTAGGGAAAATAAACTTATTCTGTTTGAGAAACAAAATAGCTAAATTATTTTAAGAAAAATTAAAATAAAGTTCTTCCATTGTAAAATAAAATTTTATTTAAAATCAAATAAACCTAGATCCCCCTTAATAAAATCAAAACTTGCAGTGGGAAGAGGATTAGTAAAAATATCAGCTAATTTAATTTCATTACTTACAAATTCAAAAGATATATCCTTTTTAAGAACATAATCTCTTAGAAAATGATGTCTGATATCAATATGATTAGTTCAAGAATGATTAATAGGATTTTTTGAAATATTTATAGCACTATTATTATCACATAAAATAGGATTATTATTAAAATTTAGTCCAAAGTCCATAAGAGTGTTTTTCATCCACAAAACATGTGCACAGTAACTGCGAGAAGAAAAATATTTTCCTTAGCTGTTGACAGGTCAACTGAATGTTGTTTCTTACTTGACCATGACACTAAAGATTTTCTTAAAAAGTGACAAGTTCTTGAAGTTATTTTCAAATCTAATCTAAAACTCTCAAAGTCTGCATCTGAATATGAAAACAAATTGAAATAAGAAGTTTTGGGATAAAGAAGAGATTCAAAAATTGCTCCTTTTAAATATCTAAAATTTCATTTAATAGTAGTTAGATGAGATTATTTAGTATTTGATTGAAATCTTGCACAAAGACATACTGAATACAATATATCTAGCCTGCTAGCTGTAAGATATAATAAACTACCAATCATAACTCTATATAACTTGTTGTAAACTAATTTTCCAGTTTCATCCAAATCAAGTTTTATATTAGTACACATATTAGTTGTATATGTCTTGATGTTTTCAAGTCCAAATTTCTTCAAAAAATCAGTAATGTATTTTCTTTGATTAAAAACATTTCCAAAATATTTTTGATAAATTTGATGTCCTAAAAAGAAATTTAGTTCTCCCATATTACTCATTTCAAATTCTTTTCTCTTTAACTTTGAAAACTCATGACAAAGGGTTTTATTAGTTGATCCAAAAATTACATCATCAACATAAATTTGAACCAATAAAATATTAGAATTCATATTTTTCTTAAACAGTGTTGGATCTTCCATTCCAACAGTAAAATCATTTTTCAAAAGTAAAGAGCGTAATCTTTCATACCAAGATCTAGGAGCTTATTTAAGGCCAGAGAGAGCTTTAGTAAGTTTAAAAACAGGATCTGGTTTTTGAGATTTTTCAAATCTATGAGATTGCTGAACATAAACTTCCTCCATTAAATAACCATTTAAAAAATGCATACTTAACATCCATCTGAAATAATTTAATGTTCATATGAGATGAATAGGCTAAGAGGATTCTAATGGCTTCTAGTCTAGTTATAGGTGCAAAGGTCTCATCACAATCTATAACTTCTTCCTAATTATATCCTTAACTACAAGTCTAGATTTATTTCTAGTTATTATTCCTTGGTCATCTTGCTTATTTCTAAAACCCATTTGGTTCCTATTACTGGATAATTATGTGGTCTTTCAACTAATTCCCAGACATCATTTCTTTTGAACTGGTTTAATTCTTCTTGCATTGCTATTATCCAGCTTTCATCATCTAAAGCTTCTTCTATAGTCTTGGGTTCTAATTGGGATATAAAGGAAGATAATTCTACATGATTTCCTATATTTTGTCTAGTTTTTATTCCTGTATCTAAGTTTCATATTATAGTTTCTAAAGGGTGATTCTATAGGGTTATAGTCTGTCTTGGAAACACACTTATAGGTTCTTCAATATCGTGTTCTTCTGAACTGAACTGAAATTTATTTATATATTTTTCATAATCATTTTTCCAGTTCCTAAGCCTCATGTTATCATTAAAGTCAGATTCATCCATTTTATCTTTCCTTTTCTCAAAGGGATTAGATTCATCAAATTTCAAATGAACTAATTCTTCAACAATCCTTGAATTCTTATTATAAATTTTATAAGCATTGGAAGTAGCTGAATATCCTAAGAAAATTCCATCATTATATTTTGGATCGAACTTACCAAGATTATCCTTGGTGTTTAACATGTAAACCTTGCATCCAAAAACATTAAAGTAGTTAACTTTAGGTTTTCTATTATTCCAATGTTCATAGGGTTGTATTTCAAAAGAGGTCTAATTAAAACTCTATTCATTATATAGTAGTTTGTGCTTACAGCTTCTGCCCAAAAGTAGGTAGGAAGGCTGTATTAATTTAGCATAGTCCTAGCCATTTCCTGAATAGTCCAATTTCTTCTTTCAACAATTCGATTTTGTTGAGGTATTCTAGGTGTAGAGAAGGTGTGTTTAATACCCATATTTGAGCATAAGGAATTAAATTCCCGATTCTCAAATTCTCCACCATGATCACTTCTTAATGAAATTATTTTAAAACCTTTTTCATTTTGAAAATCTTTAAAAAAAACATTAAAATAATGTAAAAGCTTAATTTTTAAATTTAAAAAAAAATCCATGTAAATCTATAATAGTCATCAACTAAAACATATACATATAATTTACCGGCTAAGCTTTCTACTCTTGAAGGTCCAAAAAAATACATTTGAATAAGTTCTATAGGTTTATATGTAGCAATTTTTTTAACAGATTTGAAGGATGATTTGTGTTGCTTGCCAAGTTGACATACATCACAGAATATGTCACTTTTAAATTTGAGACTAGGAAAATCAGAAACTAAATGTTTCTTAGATAAATTATTTAAAACAGATATATTACAATGTCCAAGTCTCATATGCCAGATCCAGGATTCATTTATTTTAGCAGTTAAGAAATTTACTTTTTGTTTACGCAATGAATTTAAATCCAGGGTATACACATTATCATATCATGGTGCTCTAAATTTAAGAAATTTATTTTTGAAAACAGAACAACAATTGTTAGAAAAATAAACAACATAACCATCATCACATAGTTGAGAAATACTTATCAGATTGCGTTTCAATCCTTGTACATAAAGTACTTTATTAATTGACACAGCTTTTGGGTCTCCAATTGTTCCAATACCAATGATTTTTCCTTTGGCATTGTCCCCAAAAGTGACAAGTCCACCATCTTTTTTAATGTGTATAGTGAAATTCAATGAGTTTCCACTCATATGTCTTGAGTAGCCACTATCCATATACCATATTTCCTTTTTTATCGGGTGACCTTCTCCCTGAAAATACATATACACAGATTGCTCTAGTGCCCATATTTTGTTGGGTCCAGTAGTGTTAGCTAGCAAGAATCTGGGAATCCAGACTTTCTTTCTTTTTCTAATTTCACATGAGTCGAATAGATCATTTGATACAAAAGCATTCTTAATCGAACTTATTTAGGGTTTTCTTAAGAAACCGTTTTTATAAATATGTCCCATTATTCCATAGTAATTACAATATAGTCTTTTTGCACTTGGAATAAAATAGTTTTTGTACAGCTTGGGTTTTTCACCTTTACTGCCAATTCCAAATCTTTCCTTTTTAATGACATTTTTCCCAAGGATTTCATTTAAAGTATTTTCTCCTTTAGTAAAAAAAATGGTTGTAGTTTTATAAGTTTCTACTTTAGTTTGCTGTGATTTTATCTTTGAATCATAATCTGTATTGTTAGAATAAATTGAATCAAATTTTTCAGTTAACTCCTTATATTATTTCAGCATTGTATCTCATTCATCAGAAATAGCCTTATGAACATTCTATAAAGACTTATGCTTCTTAAATAGAGAGTTATATTTTTATTCAAGCATATTGCAGTAGGCTGCAAGTTTTTCATTAGAGTAATTAGATTCAGAACTAGAATCAGAAGAGTAGTAAGATTGTACCTCATCTGTTTTTGCCATAAAACACATGTTTTATTTCAGATTTGCTTCATCCTTATCTGAGTCTGATTGACATGTACTACTGGAGTCTTCCGATACACTCCATGTAGCTTTCATGGCTTTCTTGTCCTTATGCTCATAGTCATTTCTTTTGAAAAATTTCTTTCTCTTGTCTTCTTTTAGCTGAGGATAGTCAGGTCTGATATGCCCCATTGTGGTGCATTCATAGCATCTTACTTCCTTATCATCTTTTTTAAAGGATTTTTTGAAGACTCTTTTCTTTATATAGAATTTTGGGCATCTTTGGGCTAGCTGAGCCAATTCCACATCAGAATTAGATAACCCAGAACTCTCTGACTTCTATTTTCCATTTTTCTTCATCATTCTGTTTTTTCTCTGGGATGATACTTTCAAGGCAGTATCATCTCTTTTTATAATCACGTTATGTTCATTGGATTCATCTTCCATCTCAGCTTCATACATCATTAATGTTCCAATCAGTTCTCTCATGGTTAAATCTTTGACAGGTGTCGACTGTCTGATTACTGCAGAGATTCCATTCCATTTTGTAGGCAGTACTCTCAATAATTTTAAAGCTTGATCATCTTGCTTAATGGAATCTCCCAAGGAAGTTATATTATTGGAAATCTCTTTCAATCTTTCATTAATTTAAGTAATACTCTCACCTTCAACCATTCTTAATGTATCAAATTTAAGCTTAGCAGTTGCATATCTCATTTTCCTGATATTGTTAGTTCCTTCGTAAGCAACAGAAATAGTTTGCCACATTTCATATGTTGTTGGGAATTGAGATACTCTGTTAAACTCATCAGGTCCTAGACCACATATAATTGCATTCATTACCTTAGAATTCATATCATATTCTGCTTCAGTATCTGCACTCCATGTTTCAGGTTTTTACGGAATTTCATATGGAGTTAGAATCTTAGAATAGACTCTGTATCCAAGATTTTTCAGATAGATAATCATTCGAGACTTCCAGCATCCATATTTTTTTCCATTGAAGTACGGTGCTCAAACCATAGAAATTCCCTCTCTTGTATTAGTCATCTTACTCTGTGTATAACCACTTTTAGCTTGTTCAAACTTTGTTAGAAAGCTCAACCTTTTATACCAATTGTAGGATCTGATTACACCAAATATACACAAGAGGGGGGGTGAGTTGTGTCTTTTCAAAAATCTTTACGATATTGTGTTCTGCCTTTTAACTTTAATCAGATAAAATGATGCAGCAGATATTTAAATAGTAGTAACACAATATGTATAGTGGTTCGTGGAGCAGAAGGCCCCTAGTCCACTCCACTAATGCTCTACTCAACGATCTTGGTGATTTTCACTATCTGGTCCTCGTTTCAACAGACCGGTTCACAACTGAGTACAGGCTGTTGACACCTTTACAATCCAAGGAAAAACAAATCCTTCTGGTTCACTTACAGAACCTGCACAGCTTAGTACGAGAAGCCTATCACTCTAGAATAGAAAGAGAATATTTTTCTATTTTGAAAATACTTTCCAGATGTTCTTCACAATTGCAATAGCATGCAATTGACAATCGGCAGATCGTCGCCTTTAGAAATAATAATCTTCACATAAGAAACATTCTGATTCGATCCTGTTGCAGTAGATATAGAAATATAATTCACAACTTTAGTTGTAGACAATTCACAGTAGATATGTTTTGTAGAACAAGTGAATCTTCTATCACGTTCCTTCCTCTTTTATCAAATAGATATTTGACGCTCCTTTTTAACCAGAAGATCGGTGTGTTTTAGTAGTCTCTATTTCTTCTTTTTTCAGAATAATCAAAAGATCACACATGATAAATATTAATCGATGCAGTTTAAAAAGACCATATAAATAAAAGAATGATAATAACTTCTCATGTAAAATTATATCCATAAAAGTCTCCTTTTTACTCACGATATTCAAACATTTGAATTTATAGAGTAGTCGTAACTTCCCTAAATACTCAGCATAAAAATATCCTTTTAATTCGATTTTCAAATCATTGATGAAACGGTTTTGAAACAGTCAAAATAATACTTTAAAATCAGCTTTAATTATGGCTTGAAATCCGCCTAATAATCAGTGTATTGACCGTTGCATTAAAATATCGACTTTAAATTCTCCAACGCCAAACGTAAGGTTAATTTGAACTGTATGTGTCCTCTGAACGCAAGGTTGATGAAGTAGTCTTCAAATATAAGGTTAACAACATAAGTTTGACAACATAAGGTTGACAATGTAAACTTGACAACAAATGTAAGGTTCATTCCAAACGTAGGGTTGGTCATCCATACTTTTCTCTTCAACTTACAAACGTATGATAAAAGATCCATACTTTTACTTGATCCATACTTTTCCAAGAACATATGGTTGTTTACAAAAGTAAGGTTGATGAACCATACTTTTGAGAAAAAAACATAACGTTTAATATTTACGTACGGTTCTCCTTCCATACTTTTCTGATATCCCAAACGCAGGGTTCCTTCCTAACGTAGGGTTCTTCTTCCATACTTTTCCGATAACGTATGTTTATTTGACCACACATTTTCCTTATCTCAAAAAGTATACACAAGTTTTATCCTTAGGCTACGTTTATCCATGTATGGTATGAATAGTGTTTCTAGAACACACTCAAGCAGATTCTGAATAAGTAGCACATGAACAATGTTTCCAGTACACGCTAAATATGAATACATTAATAATAAATTCCTGTAATTTCACGAGTAAAATAGAACGATAAATTCCTGAAAAATTATTAACAAATAAAATAATTAGAAAATAATTAAGGGTATCTATGAGCATCAAAATTATCATAAAGAGGTAGAATATTAATATAAACTCCCCCTTTAAATAACAATATTATGTATTGTTGAAAACAACACTTTCTCAACAACTCACGGTAACACAGAGTCCATGCCGAGCCTTGGAGTATGAAGATGTTCTCCTCAATTGGAGTGGGGATGATTTCTACTACTGGGGAGATTTTGGCGCGGTCATGACCTTGGGGTGCCTCTAAACG
This sequence comes from Viscum album, assembly GCA_963277665.1. Classification (NCBI taxonomy): domain Eukaryota; kingdom Viridiplantae; phylum Streptophyta; class Magnoliopsida; order Santalales; family Viscaceae; genus Viscum; species Viscum album. The sequence goes on along the minus strand of OY728128.1, from coordinate 2,018,217,063 downwards.
GATGAAAGGGAAGTCATGGTTAGGTAGCAGCAGAGGTACATCAGCGGGAATACCAAAATCGTAAACTATATGGATAACAGGTAAGCTAAGAGTTATAGCGTCAGGAAATCCATCAAAAATTTATCACGGGGAATGACGTGCGTTTGAATATCATCATTTCCATTATTTTCCATGGCGGCCCTCTTCTTAATCAATCCAGCAGTAACTCATTGAGGAAAAATGTTTTCTTATAGAATTAGAAAACTATAACATGGTTTAGTCCAAATGATAATATTCAGTCCAAGTCCAAATATTTGGAAAAGGCTCCACCAAGGGAATGCATAGTAAGCCCTATGTACCGAACCAAGAGTTGGTTCGCGATGCCCATATTCCATGAACCTTTGGTACATGGAAGAGGTATGCAACATCCTAGCCCACAGAATGATGGCCAGTATAATTCTTACCAAACCCTTACATGAGTTCTCATAATTTGGGACTTAAATGAAGTTTTAAATGAAAATTCCATAGTTTGAAGAATACTTTCTGTCAGAGGATCACTGAACCACGTATACTTTTCCATATTCGACCCTCCGTGATTTACTTTTTAAAGTTGTTAGAGTTTAGTTTGTGGATGGGAAATTAGTTCATGAACAGGGGAAAGCACGGATGAGGATCAGTTTTCGGAAGTCGAAGCTGGTTCACGGATGAAGTTGTTTGCGAAGGAAGTTGTACACAAAGATGGTACATGGAAGCAAGGAGTGAGGGAGCTTTTCAATGAATAATTCAATAAAGGACAAGTCACATGGACCCCTTTATATAGTCTTGGTCCCCCACTGTGTCCATCTCTCTACCACAATCCACTCTTGTTTCAGGACCACTCTACATTGGAATAGTCTCCACTTTGATCCGATCGTACCCATTTCTGATGGGGGGAATTTGTAGGGTCCTGAAATAAAATCCTTAGAAGGGAAGGATGATACCCCCTTAAAATAAGTGGAATAATCTTCCCAATAATTTGGGAAAAATATGAAGAATGTTTAGAAGAAATGGTAAAGGACCAAACCAGTCCACGTACTGGTTCATCATTAGTCGTATGTGGCCGGTTCGGTGAACCGCACCACCCATAAACCAGGCGGACCCCCCCCCCCCCTACCGCACACCACATCATTCATGAAATAGAGGTGGAGCCATACGTGGCCGCAAAGCACCCCCTTGACTAATCTGGTTCCCAGGCGAGGTGGATTCAATATACCCCGTGAACCTCGGGTAGACTAAGTCATCCGTAGGATGAGTATTCTGTCATGGGCCTCCTCAAAAGGTGTAGCATAACCATAGATACAACCCCCTCCCCCATCTATAAAAGGAAATAAATGGGATAATAAAGGGATCTGATTATTGAGGATCTGATTCTTGGTGATTGGCTCGTGGACGGAAGAGGCTTTCGGGAGCTTAGGATTTCACGGACCATGAGGTTCTGATTCACAAACTAGAAATAGGTATAAATTGGGGAAGAATTGTTAATAACTGAAGAATTAATAAGTAAATTGATAAACCACAATCCTAAAATTGGTAAACTAAAAACCATGGCCCATATGCGGATTCACTCCCCACGAACCAGGGAGCATATTCCCCTTCTTCGATCCAGCACGCCGCATAGCACCCTCCTACATGGGCAAAGCCCTGACCGATACTGCACCCAGCCCCCAGCACTTGTGCGGACTCCAGCATCACATACCAATTTGGTATCTAGACCAAATCTGATGCCTCATACAACTCAATTATTCGGGATTCCCCTCAGTCTGCATACCACACTAGTATACGGACAACCTCTCCTTCCGCACAGCACCTACCTATGTGAAGGGTTCTACTCCTCATATGTCCATGTGGCTTGCCATGTCCTTAAGTGTGTCCATCCCCCAAGTCATATAAGTCCCTTCCAATTTATTACATTCCTCCAAAATCCCCTCAATAGCATATCCGTCGGCACAAAGACAAGGCCTCTACCAAAGCCACCAGACCAGCATGTTGAATCCTTCGGGCGCATTAGCATTCCCTCCTGAGTACACATACCCATCGTAGGTGGAGACAAAGGGGTTACCTCATCCCTTGAATGGGCATCAGGATCATCCCTGGGTTCACATACCCACAATAGTTCAGATTCGGATCCTGGGATCCCCTTTCTACCTCTCCACTCTTCAGGATTGAGGGATCCTGCTTGCTTTTCCATTCAATGAGTGCCAACAGTGAGCACTTATCCCCTCCCCTGAAGAGTGTGACTGGGAAACCATCATAGTTTAATCCCCTAACCTTCATCCCTTCTTCCTTTCATTGGACCCTCTTCCAATGTAATGTGAATAAAGGGAAGGCTCGTCACCCCACCCTCTTCCACAGTCGATGCGCCCTCTTCCACTAGAGGAGGAGGAAAAGTGGAAAAGGTACATGGCTTGCTGAATCTTTCACATTCACTTGTTTCTCAGATAGATCATGGCTCATGTGGGCTTAGAGATTTTTTATGGTCACAGAGTCCACATAACAGAGGTGATATAATGAACTATGTGGGTTTTGATCCCTACCTCATAAGAAGGGTACGTAGGGCACATCCTTGAGGTTCAATTCCAACTATGGCCCCCAACCACATGTAAGCCCCGACCATACCCTAACATGGGATTACAACCACACCCTAAATAGGAACTATTACGTGTAAGCCCTGACATTCCAGAACCATGTACACTTTGATTCCCATACAACCAGGATATGTAGGAAACCTCAATGGGGGATGAAATCAAAGTCTGATACACACCTATCCTTTTTAGACTATGTAGTCAAGCCTCTAATAGGACTATACAACAGCCTTGGAAATCATTTCCCCTGGGTCCTCTGAACCTCTTTGGCATAAATCACACACCAACCTTGACTAGGAACTTGTCGTCAAGACTTCCTTACCACATGACGTTAAATTGTATGGTTGGGTCCTTGTCACACGACCATAAAAGGTGATGTGTCCCTTTAAGTGGAAATGAACTACGTGGATTTTGATTCCTCTCACGAGGATATGTAGGAAGCCCGTATTCTGGGTTTGATCCAGATGCTCAAGTCACTCTCTGTCCCCCCTGGACGACAATAAACTCCATAGTGCCTAATTATAAGGCATGAGACCAGTGTTGTCTGAACAAAGACAAACAACCCTAGAATCACCAATCAAATAAGGGATGGTAAACCGCAGATGTATATGATTATGGATCCCTGTGTATACCTGTGACTTAAAACCCAGGGGTAATCTATGGATACTATGCTTGGGTATAAACCAAAGATTCGCAAATATATGAACACATCTTAAATCTAGAAGAGAGTCCTGGAATAGGAAATAATTCCCCCCCCCCAAAGGTTCTGATGAGCCTGAATTCCCATCCTCTCGATCAATGTGAGTTCTGAAGTGTCGTTGGCCATATCACCCAATTAGCGCCTACCTTTGGAAAGTGGGTCCATTGATCATTGGATATGAGAACCGTTGGGTGTTTCTGGCTCTGTGAATAAACCCATTAGAGACCAAGTGAAGTCATGAAGATGGGGAACCCAACTGAAATGAATTACAGCACTGACTTCCTTTAATCTGGCACGAGAACTGATCACATCAGATTATCCATGAAACAACATTGCATAATTATCATGGAAAATTGAAGGTCCATATCAATTCTTATAAGTAATTATAAACAACGAACGTAAAGCATATTCCTTTGTCAGATGAGAATAGAAAGTGTGCTCTGGAAAAAATTTCAATAATAAATAGGGATAAAGATATATTCATTTGAATTTTAAATCATTTGAAGGTATATGATGGGTATTAAACTAACATCTCAAGTTTTGTTGATTTAAATCATCATATGTTACATAGATTTAAAATCCATGATTTGTGTATTTTTTTTACAATAGTTACTACCATTGGAATTGCAGACATTATTACATGATATGGTTACTATAGTCATACTCCAATTTTATACAATCATATGAAAACTATGTGAGAAAAATCTATAACCAACTGAGCTTGACAACATTATTGAGAGATTTGTATTGACACTTTGTGCAATGGATGTGATCTTTCCCCCATTATGTTTTACCATCATGATGCATTTAATTGTGCCTTTGGTTGAGGAAACTAAATCAAGAGGCCTTGTACATTATCAATGGATGTATCCAATTTAGATTTAATTTATTTATATGTTATTCATCTTAAGTAAAAAATTCATGGAAATTAATTAAATATATAATTTTGTTTTTTAATTATTAATTCACAGATATATTTTCCATTTGAAATCATATATGAAAAAAAAATTCAACCTAAAGGCTCTATTTTTAATTCTATTTAGAAGAGGATTCTTTTAACTTTTATTCTAGATACATGGATGATATTGAGAAAATATTCAATCAGGTTGGACTTGTTGATGACACATCGACTCAATCTCAATTACATAGAAAATCAAAAAAAATTCCTACTATTGGTCAATCAGTTGGGAGGATCTCAAATCTTACACTGACTGAAATAGAATTATTAAAGACAGACCAATATTGGTAATGAATAGTGAAATTGTAGGACCATTTGTTGAACATATTAGGATACAAACAAAGAGACATATTTGAGGCCAAACATGAAATGAGAATGATATAACATAAGTATGTTTTCAAAAAAAATATTTTTCATATTAGTTTGGGAAAAAACAATGTAATATCATTAAAAATATTAATATTCGAATATAATAGGTTTCTCAGACTTCTATTTGACTGGTAATGGGTCTAAAATTGACATACACTTCAATAGATATGGTCTTCGTAAGTTATACCTCCATATGTTTCAATATATACAACTTTCTTCAATGAAAACATGAGAAACAAGAACCAATAATTATACACCAAATGACCACAAAAAATAAAAAAAAATTAAAGATTCAACATAATTATAATTATTTTATTTTTTTCCTTTGAATCTATACGTTGTTTTTCATTATTTCACTTATTTTTATGGATGAACTCACACGGTAATGAAGATGATGACCGATAGGTAATTTTGCACCTCAGCTGATGAATCTCTTGCAGATGTTTTATCTTTGTATCTCGATCACAACAGTTATTCATCATCAGAATAAAATTTATCAATATTTTTATTGATATGGGAAAAAATAGTAATGAAATTAAATAATGAGAATACATACCATGTACAAATCATCGATTGAAGAATTGTTGAAATTTTGATTTTATCGAAGAAGTAAAAAATGTTGAAAGAAATAGAATGAGGATGTATATATTTTATATGAAAATATTTATGGTGGTGATGAATTAATATTTATGTGGTATTTTTAATATAGAAATGTGTGTTGTGAAAAAAATGAAATATCGAACATGCGTATTTGAAATTTACTTTTATCGTCGGGTAAATATATAACCGATGTTTAAAATATTCTCATTTTGGGGTTTTAACGTTAATTATTTATAAAAGATGCCAAAAAGTGACTTTCAATTTCATTTATATGAAAAACAAATGCCAAAATGTGGCTTTTAATCTCGGTTATTGAAAAAAATGACGTTAAAAGTTAGGTCTTACAATGTCCATATTTCTATGTCCATCAATTTTGATCTGTACGTCTATTTTAGCTCTATGACCTGTAAAATAAAATATTGAGAAATTATATAAAACTTGGATATTACTTTTAGTGTCTTTTATTTGAAAAACTGATTCCAATAAGTGACTTTTAACATTGGTTACTGAAAAAAAATCGACGTTAAAAACATTATCTTATAATTTTCAACTTCTGACGTCCAAAACATTTTATCCATAAGTCTGTTTTAGCTCCATGAATAGTAAAATCAAAGCTTAATAAATTATATAAAACTTGTATTGGATTGTTAACAACCTTTATTTGAAAAAAACACAAAAAATAAACTTTTAATGTCAGTTACTCAAAAAAACAATGTTAAAAATCAAGTCTTACAATTTTCAACTCCCGACATCCATAACTTTTGATATATAAGTCTGTTTTAGCTCCATGACCTGTCAAATAAAATAATGATAAATTATAAAAAACATTTTTTTTATTTTTAACATCATTTATGAAGTTCCCAGATCAATGTGAATCACTAATAGGTGGAGGGGGAATCATTGATCCCTTTTAAATCTTCTTACTAATTGATACTTTTCAATTAAACCCCCATGGCTGGTGGAAGCCTCAATCCACTATTCTTGTGTCTCTAAAACTTTCCTAAAATGATTCTATAAATGTAAAATCACATAACACATGTAATTAAATGTTCATTTTAAATACCTACTCCTTTTTTTGTTGGTTATTCGCCCCAACACAGCTATAATTCAGTGAGTAATTACAATAGTTGATAGAGAGTCCCACTGTATATCTCATGATTTAAATAGAAGGTTTGTTTAACTAGTTACCATAGTGTTACTAGAGTCCCACTGGCCTTCTTTGGAGTCCCACTAAAAACTTCTTCCTCCTGGATTTCACAAGAGATTCTCCTTGATTCATTGTGAATGGATCTTTTGATCTTCCCTCACGAGCATGTTGAATCACACTTGCTCGTGAATCTCTTTTATAATCATCAATATCCTTTGCAAAGGTATGTTGTCCTTGATTAATAAATTTTTTTACTTCCCTAATTTGTACTCACCTCAATAATTCTCGGGGAATTTTTTCTTCTTCTGATAAAGACACGACCTCACTAAGATGTGTTCCAATGGTGCACATAACTTCTTCCAGAATACGAAATGGAAGAATGATCTTGCACAATATCATCACTATATCTCTTCTTAGATTCTAAAATATTGTTCACTCATATATAAGATATTCTTTAGTTCAGTCTTGCTTCAATATCAGTTCTCATTCACTTTGTGTGTGGATTTCATGGCATCCAAACATCTTTTTTTTATATCTCAGTTCCTTTCACTCGTGCATCTATTCATGCATGATTTCATGCATGTGTATCATGATTTTGTACATTCACTACCTTCATTTTTTCATGTTCATTCATGTATTCATGCACAATCTCTTTTCTTATTAGTGTGAAAAGGCCAATGGGTATATCATTTTGAGCACACACACTTCCTCTTTCTTTTTCTCACTTAATATCACACACACAATCCATTTTTTATTTAATTCAAGTTTATGTGGATTGTATGTTTTAAACTAAACCCATCTTTAAACCCAAATAAGTTTGATCCACTCTTTGGTTTGTTCGGGTATCTCAAATCATGGATATGCAGGCACGTTCATCATGCATGCATTATCCTTCTTCTTTTTGTGAACAAAACTAAATGGATGGGGAATGTGAGTGGCTTATTCTTCTTATACAAGTGAATTTTATGTGTACACTTCCCTTTTATTATTCTCACACAAAGGGTGTGCGTGGATTCCATTCACGAACTAGGATGGTTCACTGTCCTTCTCTTTGTGAACTGCAACTGGTACACAGCTCATACCTTCGACAACCACAAGTGGTATGCAGACTCCTTCTTCACTCTTAGGGTGAGCGATAGTCTCCTTCACATAACCAAAGTTTTTCATGGTTCTGTCATTGCAATATCACAATAAGGGTGGGGAGCACTAGTTGTGTGTTTTTTTTCTTCTTCACGCATGAAGCACTGTGAGGGTTTGAAGGAACCTGTCATGTGTTCGGCATCCTTCGAAAACCAGGGTGGTTCATGCTTCTACTTCAGGAAATGGACGTGTGGGACTCCTTTGCATATCAAGGCTATGTGGTACACTCTTCTTAGCCCAATGCTCTATTTTTTGGAAAATAGGAGATCTCTCAAGATTTTCAACAGCCGACCCTCAGCCGAGGGCTCTTTATTTATAGGCAATAATCACCACGTATCAACTCATTCAAATATTCAGGGTTGAATGCTTTGAAATCCCATGATCATTAGGTTGTAATTTTTCAAACATGAGATTGAGATATGGAACATATCTCAGTTGTTTCCCATTCAATGAGGTCTTTCTTATCTGTAGTTTTCCTCACATGCATGTGTTTTCGAATACATGCAAATCTTCTTCACCATCTAAGCTTGATCGAGGAGCTTTCTTCCTAGCCTTGGCAGCATTGAATTGCCTTGGACTCATTTAAACTCTTCATATTAATTCATGCATGTAATGTTTAATGCATGCACAAGTTTGGTTACATAGGACGATCGCCATACACTAAATTTGAGCGTCAAAGGTGTCCAGGAGGTTGATCTCAGTGGATCGGTAGTGGCGATGGAAAGCAGCGATGTCGGGTGAATCTCCATGTGGTTGGAGGTTGAACAGATGACACGACTATTATATCATATCATATTGATAACAGATAGCCAAATTTATTTTGTAGGATGCGGGATGGGGCATGCGGTTGTGATCTTTCATGAGATCAGATGGATGGCCAAGATTGCCTCCGTGTTTTTTAAACCCATCCCACATCGAAATAGAGACCCAGGATATAGCTCATTTATAATACAATCCACTACAGCCTTAATTAATAATTCTCCTCCTCCCTCCATGGTACCGCCCCGTTCCGTGTTCACCCAGCGGGTGCACTCTTAGTGCCCACTATGCCTCCTCCAGGTACGCTCCTAGAGCCCACTATGCATGCTACCTGCACGGGTTGACCATAGTGCGTGCACCTGCCGGGTTATACACCGTCTGCGCATAGCCCACCTTACGCGGGGATCACCTTGAGGGATTCCCTCAGGCGCGGTTGACAATCGGGCTCCTCATGTGTTTGAGGACGAGGGCCTCAGCTAGCCTCCATGGTTGGCCCCTTATTTTTTAATGACAGTCCATATATATACTTAGTTAAAAACCAAATGTCTTATACGAGAATCACGCATGGACACCTTCTTAGTTCATGGTCACTTCTTCAAAAGCCATCCCTATGCACATCTCCTTATCATTTCCTCTTCTTTATTTCTTTTTGTAACATGAATCCCAAAACACAATTCTCATGTTTCTTCTTCCAACCATGGAAGTAACTCTTCTTAAAATCCTCATGCATTGAAACACAATGCATGGTAACATTGTAGTAAACAATGTGTTGCCCTTAACACAAGTCTTGTTACATGAAGATCAGAAACATCAATCATATAATTTTTAAACTTCATCCATTTAGATTCCATGGATGGATATTCAACACTTGATCCACTTAGTGACTATGAATGGATATTTACTTCATTCCTCATGCAATTGAGGATTTGATGGACTTCATCAAGTGTTGTTACAATATATCACCTTGATAAAAGTCTTGTAACATAGGACCAGTTCTACAATTTTTATATTATATATAAAGAATGTCCAAGCATGAAATCCAATGTCATTTTATACTGATTATTCAAGCGACATAAGCTTTGGAACAACTTCTCCACTTCAATCCTCATTACTACCACTTTTCCATACACATAATGACACTTGACACCTTATTGAAATCTTATTGACAACAAATTAAACACCATGCTCTATAATATCCCCCTTTGTATTTTGTTTTCAATAATAATTAATCACACTTTAAATGGGTCAATATGTGGGCCTATCTTTTCTCCCTCTTATTTTCAACCAAATGCAAAGGTGTAGTGGGGTCTGTTCAAGAACATGTCCTCTTCCATTTGAATAATATATTCTTGAATATTTCTAAGAGAGGGATGATGTAATGTGGTCCACATAGAAATTATCCTCTAGAAAATCTACTCTAGGTCTACTTTGTACTATCTTAGTATAGAAAACAAGAGAGATATGAGAAAGGTTTTAAATTCTATCCATAAACAACCATACATGTGAAATCAAGATTGGAATGGTTAAATTATTTTCCTAGGGGTTGGAAATACTCATATTTATCAATGAAATGCTAAATATTTCACATACTCCACCAAACTTATTAGAAATTTCAATTTAAAAGATAAATCTCCCCCTTTCACCCCATATTTTCAAGATAAATACAATTAAGAACAAGAAATGGAAGTGTGATTAGAATACCTCAACTTAAAATTATTTAGATGATATTAATTTCAAGGCTTGTCATGAAATAATCCTTTATATCATCTCCTTCATGTTTTCTCCCCCTCAATGGGTGCACTCCCTTTGAAATACCATGATGGAGAATATCATCAGATAATCTTGAAGATATGAATGTTGATACTCTTCCACTGTGGATCACATCAAGTAATTATCAAATCATGAATAATGATTCCAACTTGTAGTTATCCACTTCAATCATCCAATTATCATATTGAGGATGACCTTAACCTTTAAATCCCAAAAATATAAGCTCATGTATATAACAAAAATATAATGGAATAATATGGAACACTTTTGAACTTCTTAATAGAAACAATGGGGCTGAGAATTTTCTCTCAACCTGAGAACTCCTCTCCTTGTAGCTCTAAAGTGTCTAGTACTCTTCATGATAATGTCTCCTCTCTATAACTCCCCAACCATAGTTACCCATATTTGGTGCATTATTACATATCATTGGCGTGATCTCAAAAGATCAAGTCTTGAAAGACCGATTAGTTTAGTATCCTTGGAAATACTAGATACATTCATAAGTTTTACATTACATTGTAAAATGAGAACTACAACAACATTGTATCCATATACCACACTCATATCCCTTAGAGCATCCCTACAAGTCAGTCATAATATACTTCTTCACGTTCTGGGAAAAATAAAACATAGAAAGGGGTGAGCTCAGATTCACAGTAAGGATAACAATATAGCGAAAATTTTCATAAATAATCTTAAACATTTTAAGGCAATGTATAAGACTAAAACATAAGCCTTTTAAACAAAAAATTCTGCATAATATGGAAAATATAAATCAAATAATTCCATTTACTTATTCACATGGTTATTCTACTAGTCGAATAATCACATGTAACATCAATAAGTACTTTCATAATGATGGAATGCATAATGCCATACTTTAATAACCACATAGTCAAGGACTTGCGCCAAGACTACAAATAAGATTTTGTCAAAGCTTTATGTTAAGATAAAAGTTTGTCTCCTGAGACCTACTGATGCATCGAGGAGCTATAGCGGACTCCACTCGTCACTTACTATGTCTAATTCATTCCTCATATAAAAATGTTTAAACATAACATAAACATTCGTATTAAAACTAGCATATGAAACGTCAATACTTAATCAATAAACCATGAATGGTGTGAAAATAACACTTCCACAATCAAACATATAACAAAACCTTCAATACAATATGAATGTTTTATATCATAATAAATCAACTTCAAATAAACTTAAAATCCATCCAAGGATGTTGACATAGATGAAATGAAAACTATTTGAAAGAAATTACTCTTTCTATTTTGAAACCATTTAAAAGAAAACATTTCTTTTGTAAATATTATTATAATATTCTAATAGAAGCTTTGATGATGTTATAACTGCATAAAATAGACACCCCCACCATATAAGTTAAAAATACATTCTTACCTTAATTTTGTGAAAAAGCTCTTAAAGTACCTTGTTTGAAAAATGACAAAAAGATTCCTTTAAAAAAATATATGGTAAAATAAGGGTATAAATGACTGTAACTCATTGTCTATTAAATATTAAAAATGTTTTGAAATACATTTTTATGAAACACAGATGTGTATGATAAAGAGGTCCCAGTAGATACTCACGTATAAAACAACCTCGGATAATGAAGAGATTGTATAATTAACCCTTACCTTGTACTTTTCCTTGGAAAAGGTTAGGTTAAACTCCTATATAATTGTGAAATAATTTTTATTAAATTATAAAATAACCATATACATTAATATAATATAATATATGATCTTCTAATATTGCTTTGTTAATGATATTTCAGCAGTATCATCGTTTCGGGTGTTAATTGATTCGTTCTCCATTATATTCTTTGTTACGTAAGTAATGTTTGGTATGGATAGGATGTATCTTATTCATATTCATAATTATATTATGTCTTAAAAAATTATTTTTAATCATCAAATTAAAATTATTCTTGAATGGATACGATGGGGAATGAATCTCATCGCGTTCGTGGAGACGGTAATCCGTACGTACGCATTAGCGACAATATCATTCTTTTGATGTTAAAATATTATATAATTGGATGGTATATCCTATATAAAGAATAATTAACATGTTATATTTACTATTTACATCAATTATACATCATTATTATACCCATCCAAATAGTGAAGTGTTGAATGACAAACTACACCACAATGTGGAGATGGTAAGCCGTACGTACACATGTATGGTGACTTTTTCATTTATAGGATGGATAGAATAATGAATATGGTTGTACCATTTTTGTAATGACATCACAATATATAGAAGATACTTAATTTATTATTTTATAATGTAAATAACAGGGAATTATGAAGTGGAAGAAGAAACGAACTTGAAAGAGGTGATGAAATATTTACCTCTTCTTCGGGTTCTTCCTTTTGATTTGATCAAAAGGGCTCCTTATGTTGTCTTTATGACTAAAGGAAGGCCTCTAAGATGAAGGGAGGATAGTTGGGAGGATATTTTGTCTGGGTATGGCTGATCCAAATGGTTTTAGAGGTGTGAATTTGATAGTAGGGCAAGTTCCCTTTTATAAGAGGGGTGAGGGGAACCTTAGGAAAAGATTGAAATAATATTTTATAATAAATTCATATTCTGTTTATAATGGATCCAAAATGATTTATTTTGAGGCTAAGGTGGGTATGGATCGAAAAAAGTTCAAAAAAACGGTTTTATATTGGTTTAGGTCGCCATATTAACCTTATCATTTAGATTTAACTCTTAGTTAAATAGTTTGACATTTACCATGTCTCTTTGTATTTTTATATTATATGGTTAATAAACATACAATAAACTTCCAATATAACCTCAAGTTGTTTATTAATGAAAAATATAATTTTATATAAGCCCTTTGGCCGATCCATATATTTTTAGGAATAGAATATCAATTAATAATATAATATTTCTTTTGAAAACTCTTTTGTCAATTATGACACTATTTGGTAATTTTTTTAAAAAAATCATAACAGAATTTTTACTTCGAAAAAAATTAATTTAATCAAACTTAAAATTTCAAATTAACCTAGAAAATTAGTTTAATTCATTAAAAGTCTCAAATTACATTTATTTTGATATTTATAATTTAAATTATTTCAATCTTTCATTAATAAGGTAATTACTCCATCATCATTATGTCATAAATAAATTTAATTATTTAATGTCTAAAAATTATAAATAAAATACCATTATGTAGGAAATATATTTTTATTTATAATGAATATTTATAGTCTAATTTATCTTATGTATTACCCTATATTAAAAAAGGTTTAGTTATTAAAAATTGAATTTAACACTTTTAACTCTTCTTTAAATAAAGTAATAATAAATGTCCTAATCTAATCCATGTGGACCTAAAGGATAATATTTTATTCCAGAGTTGGTTTTTGGTCGATATACACATATATATTATAATTAGGACATGTTTTAGGGTAATAATAATATCATTCTTACCTTTAATTACCCTATTTACTTTTAACCGTGGTAAATAAAAGTAAAAAGTTACGATTCAAAAAAACTTATTTTCATCTTATTGAACCACATTTTGCATACTGATATCAACCATGTCTCTCGGATTTTTTAAATTCAACTTACAGAAGTGGTAAAATTAAGTTTTATGCAAATTTGTAAAAGCTCCTAGGAGGTGGGTAAAAGATGCTAAAAAGTTCAACAAAATTTTATATATCTAATTTTATTTTAAAAATGACTCCAATAAGTTACATTGAACTAATATTTGCATTATGTTTCTATTTTTAGATATAATTAATTTAAATAAAATAAATAATTATTTAAATAAAAATTCGATTTTAACCAATGACACGGTGTTTTTCACTATTCATCAAAAATTAAATGTTTTCAGAAAAATACCAAAAATTTAGAATAAGCTAAATTCAATATTACGAATCAAAAAATTAAGTACATTTTGAAAGATAAAATTTATAAAATTTCAAAAAGTGGGTATTACTATTCATAAAGGTTAGTTTGATTGGTCGTGGTGTGTTAGAATCTCGAAGTTGCGTACGATGCAAGTTATTACATTATTCAAAGGGAAACGTACCATAGAAGCTCGGGGAGTTACATTATCCCCTCCTTCAAATAATTTCATCCTTTAAATTTATATAATACTACCACATAAAAAAGATTCATATGGTTTTTCATCATAAGTTCCTCAGGGTCCCACGTTGCCTCTTCCATCTTATGGTTTCTCCATAGCACTTTTACCGGATAAGTCGTATGGTTTCTCAACACTTGTTCTCTTATACCAAGATTCTAGATAGACTCTTTGCAATAAGGAAGATTAGGTTCCAGTTCAATTTTCTAATAGGTGAGTACATGTGTTGGGTCAAGCATGTATTTTCTCAACTGTGATACATGAAACACATCATGAAATTTGGACAGACTTGGTGGTATTGCCAAATGGTAAGCTATATCCCCAATTCGTTCTATAATTTCGAAAGGTCTGATGTACCTGGGACTCAATTTACCCTTCTTACCGAATCATATAACTCCCTTCCATGGAGATAACTTCAAGGAAACATGATCTCCTACCTGAAATTCCAAGCCCTTTCTTCGGTTATCAGCATTGTTCTTCTGCCTACTTTGTGCTACTTTGATGTGGGTTTGGATAACCTTTACCTTTTCCATCATTTCATCAATACATTTGTGTTCAATGAGTTTTCTTTCACCAACATCATCCCAACACGTTGGTGTGTGACACCTCTTTCCATATAACTCTTCATATGGTGCCATCTGAATACTTTAATTGAATTTATTGTTATAGAAAAATTCTACCAAATGTAAATATTGATCCCACATACCTTGAAAGTCAAGTGGGAAAGATCTCAAAATTTCTTCTACGGTTTGAATAGTCCATTTTGATTGTCCAAAAGTTTGAGGGTGGTTGGCAATGCTCAAATGAAGTTCAGTATCAAGGGATTTCGGAAGACTTTTCCGAAATCTTGATGTATAATGGGGATCAAGATCAGAAACAATCGATAAGGGTACTCCATGATGTCTTACAACTTCATTAATATATATTCTTTTAATATTTTAAAGTTGTAAATCTTCTGTTAAAGAAATAAAATGTGCTGACTTGGTAAGACAATCAACAATGACCCATATTGCATCATTTCTTCTAAGAGTCTTTGGTAGCCCCATGACAAAGTCCATCGTGATATCACCCCATTTCCACTCAGGTATGGGAAGAGGTTGCATGACTCCTTTAGGATGTTGTCTTCTAGCTTTCACTTGTTGGAAAATCATACATCTCAATACAAAATTATCAATCTCTCTCTTCATGTTGTCCAACCAAAATTGTTCCTTCAAATCTTTATACATCTTGGTGCTACTATGGTGTATAGAGAAATTGCAGCTATGGGCATCATCCAACAATTCACTTTTCAGATTAGGTATATTAGGAACACAATGTCTTTCAAAATTTAAAATTTTCATCTTCATATATGAAGTCACTCAATCTCCCATCATTCACAGCTTTAATTTTATTTTCAAACTCCTCATCATCATCCTGAGAACTTTTTATCCTTTCTAGTAAAGATGGTTTGGAAACCATTTGAAAATGTATCGATGTTTCACCTTCCATGATTATTCCCATATCCATCTTTACTATATCAATGCAAATAGGATCTCTTTCAACTCACATATTGTTCAAAACACCATGATCCTTTCTGCTCAAAGAATCTTCCACCTTATTTTCTTTCCCCGGGTGGTAGTGTATTGTCAAATAATAATCCTTGAGTAGTTCAAGCCATCTTCTTTTCCTCATGTTGATTTCTTTCTGTGATAAAATATACTTCAAACTCTTGTGATCAGTATATATCTCACATTTTTCACCACATAGATAATTTCTCCATATCTTCAAAGCAAAGATTATAGTTTCTATCTCAAGATCATGAGTAGGATTATTTTTCTTGTGAATTTTTATTTGTCGTGATGTATAGGCAATAACCCTATTATTCTTCATTAGGAAACAAAAAAGTCCTTTCTTTGAAGCATCACTATAAATAAAAAACCAATCACTACCCGATGTTAGATTCAAGATAAAACAATTGACTAATCTTATCTTTACTTCTTCAAAAAAAATTCACACTCTTTTGTCCAAACAAATTTAACCCCTTTACGTGTGAGCTTGGTTAATGGGTTAGCTAGTCGGGAAAAATTCTGGATGAAACACAGATAATAACCTGCTAAACCAAGAAAACCGCATACGTCAGTTAAACTCGTCGGTGCGGGATATTCATGGATTGCTATCATCTTAGAATGATCAATGGAGATTCCATCCGTAGAGACAATGTGACCAAGAAAAGAAATCTCATGAAGCCATAATTTACACTAGCTAAACTTCTCGTATAATTCATTTCTTCTGAGGGTTTTCAGAATGGTGCACAATTGATTTTCATGATCTTCATAGATTTTGAAGTATATGAAAATATCATCAATAAATACCACTAATAATTCATCAAGATATTCCTTGAAAACTCTGTTCATTGGATCCATGAAAACAGAGGGTTCATTAGTCAGCCCAAAATGCATTACTATAAACTCGTAATGTTCGTACCTAGTTTGAAATGTTGTTGTTGGAATGTCTTATTTCTTTACACACAACTGATGATATCTAGATCTCAGGTCAATAATTGAAAAATATTGAGCTCTATGAAGTTGGTCGAATAAATCATTAATGCGAGGTAGGGGATACTTGTTCATTAAAGTTATATTATTGATCTCCCTGTAGTCAATACATAACCTCATAGACCATTATTTCTTCTTAACAAAAAGGACAAGGTCTCCCCATGGAGAAACACTAGGGTGAATAATCCCTTATTACTCAATTTCTATAGTTGTTTCTTTTGTTCCACTAATTCCACAATGTCCATTCTATAAGTGGTCCTCGATATGGGTCATGAACTAGGAATTAAGTCAATGGAAAACTCAATTTCTCATTCTGGAGGATGTCAAGGTAAATCCATGGGAAACACATCAACGTATTATTGCACAATAGTTACATCCTCTATTTTAACATTACATTCCTCACCCATAGTTATTTCACTCTCTTCCTCCCCAATAAATAAATTTAGTTGAGCTACTGGGGGTGGATCTAGATAAGAATCAGATGGTGACAGTTCTTTTCTAAAGATAAGGTACTCCTTATCATCATCGATAATTGTAACCTTCTTCTTCTTAAAATAAATTTTCACATAATGGTCTGAAATCCAATCCATACTGAGGATTACATCAAACTCAATCATGGGTATGACTATAAGATCAGAAGATAAATAACGTTTATATTCCTCAATGGGAACAGATTCACAAATTTTTTTTCAATGATACTTCCCTTAGGTGTTTTTACTGACAACACCATTGTTAAATCAAATTAAAAATATCTAATTTTCTTAGAAAACTGGGAAGATATGAAATAATGCGATGATCCAGAATCAAATAAAACATTGGATACACTTTAGGAAACCATTAAATTACCTTCCACAACATCTTCTGTAGTTTCATCCATAGTATTAGTGATAGCATAAACTTCGCCTTTATCCCTTAGCCTTTTCTAAGGTTAGTTTCCTTGGATCTTAGGAAATTCAATTTCATAATTCCCCATTTCTCTAAAATTGTATCATTCAACATTGACATCCTCTTTCGTCCCCTTGCAATCACGAGCTTGGTGGATTTTTCCCCACACTTGTAGTAGACTCCCATTCCCTTCAGGCATGTACTGGAGTGTTTCTTCTCACATTTACCGCAGGATTGATATTTAACTTTTCCCTTATTCCCCTTATTTCCATTTCTCGAGTGTTTAGAAGATATCTTCATATATTTCTTTGCTTTAAAGTCAAAATACTTAGAGAATTATTTTTCTTTCTTGATAGCACATGAGACAATATCTTTGTAAGATGAGAAGGATTGTGAGACTAATTCTCAATGGAGAAATGTTTTTAACCAATCAAAGAAATGATAAATATTAATTTTTGGGTAACATTTATATTCTACTTCATGCCTTTCTAACCTTGTTAATATAGCTTCATACCTTGCGACATTCTCATCATCTTTTTTCCTTAGACTTAGAAATTTTCTTTCCATATCCACTTGATGGTCATGAGGAAGATATTTTTCTAAGATAATCTCTTTAAACTCCCTCCATTCCATATTTTATAATTCATCATTTTCCACTTTTTTTGAATTAATGACCACCATTGATCAGCATCTCCCGTGAGGAGATAAACTACCATGACAACCTTTTCCCTTTACCTACTCCCCAAAACATGAAATATTTTCGCTAAGGAACTTATCCATTGCTCATCTACCAATGGATTTATACTCCCCTTGAATTCCGGTAGTTGTTACCTCATGAAGTGATCTAACATTGATCCTCCACATTGTGGATCAAAGTTCCTCATATGGGTAAGGTTATTGTTCATAACCTAAGTGAGTGGTCCCCGTATAGGGATAATCTGATCAGAACCAGTTGCATCACTATCTCCAAAATAATTATCTTGAGCAGGAGGGAAATCCCTACATGGATTGTGTGCGTTGATACGGTTTCCATTCCTTCCACTAGGTTCCATTTATAAATAATGGCATACACTAGATTAGTTTATGAATCACATTACATAATTCCAAACATGTAAAACACTTAACATAAATTGAGAAGTTTATGGATATAATCCACAATCATAAAAATGTTTTCATTGAGGAGGTATATACTCATAAATCCTTCATTATTTTTTTGTAATGAAAATGAGAATTATCCTAAGCATATCCCCCAAGAGTGTCGTAACAAAGAGTGAAACAAGGCCCGTTGTCGCACACCAGTTCCCATTCGAGTCTAGCTCAAAGAGGTGTTTTCAAGTTTTACCCCTATGTACATTTGTTCCAGAGCCACCTCTATCTGCTCATATCTAGACAGGGATGTATTTATTGGAAAACTCAAAAAATATCTATAGTACCAAAATTCTAGGAAGTTATTGTATACTAATACTCAAAATCAATCTTAGGGTAATGTTCTCTAATTATAGTTTATCTAAATCTAGTTTCCAAGGATTGTACTAAACTTCCTCCAATACCAAATGTAATGCCCTGACCCTCTTTACCTAGATTCAGTGCATTATTACATAAAAATGGAATGATCGCAGAAGATTAAGTCTCAAAACATAGATTAGTTTAGTAGCTTGGTAAATACTAAATACATTCATAAGTTTTACATTACATTGTAAAATAAAAACTACAACAACATTGTCTCCATAGACCATACACATATCCCTTAGAATATCCCGGTTGGTCAGTCATAATATACCACTTCGCATCCTGGGAAAAATAAAACATGGGAAGGGGTTAGCTCAGATTCTCGGTACGGATAACAATATAGTGGAAACTTTCATAAATAATCTTAAATATTTTAAGGCAATGTATATGACTAAAACATATACATTTTAATCAAAAACTTCAGCATAATATGGAAAATATAAATCAAATAAATCCATTTACTTATTCACATGGATATTCTACTAGTCGAATAATCACATGCAACATCAATAGCCACTTTCATAATGATGGAATGCATAATGAAAGACATTCACAACCACAGATTCAAGGCTTTGTGCCAAGACTAAAAATAAGATTTTTTCAAGGCCTTGTGCTAAGACACTAGATTTTCTCCTGAGACATACCAATGCATTGAGGATCTATAGTGGGATCCACCCGTCACTTACTATGTCCAATTAATTCCTCATATGAAAAGGTTTAGTCATAACATAAACATTCGTATTAAAACTAGCATACGAAATGTCAATATATTATCTATAAAAAATGAATGGTGTAAAAATAACTCATCCATATTCAAACATATTACAAAACCTTCAATACAATTGGTAAGTTTCATATCATAATAAATCAACTTCAAATAAGCTTAAAATCCATCAAAGGACACTGACATTGATGAAATTAATACTATTTAAATGAAATAAATCATTCTATTTTGAAACCATTTAAAAGAAAAAAAATGGAAATATTCTTATAAGCCTTTAAGGGAATCTTTTATGATGTTTTAACGGTGGAAAATAGCTACACCCTCCGTATAAGTTAAAAAAGACATTCTTACATTAATTTTGTCGAAAAGGTTATAAAGTACCTTGTTTGGAAAACGACATAAAGATTCCTTTAAAAAACAAATAATGAAAAATAAGGGTATAAATGACTTTAACCCACTCTCTATTAAATAGTAAAAATGTTTTGAAATACATTTTTTTGAACCACGGATGTGGATGATAAAGAGGTCCTTGTAGATACTCACGTATAAAACAACCTCAGATATTGAGTAGATTGTAGAATTAACCCTTACCTTGTACTTTTACTTGGTTGAGGGCAGGTTAAACTTCTGTATAATGGTGAAATAATTGTTATTAAATTATACAATAACCATATACATTAATATGATATCATATATTATCTTTTAATACTTCTTTGTTAATGATATTTCAGCAGTATCATCGTTTCAGGTGTTAACTGATTCGTTTTCCTTTATATTCTCTATTATGTAAGTAATGTTTGGTATTGATATTTTGTATCTTATTCATATTCATAATTATATTAAGTCTCTAAACATTATTTCTAATCATTATATTAAAATTAGTCTTGAATGGATATGATGGGGAATGAATCTCATCACGTTCGTGGAGACGGTAATCCGTACGTACGCACGAGCGACAATATCATTCTTTTGATATTAAAATAGTATATGATTGGATTTTATATCATATATAAAGAATCATTAACATGTTATATTTATTATTTAAATCAATTATATATCATTATTATACCCATCCAAACAGTGAAGTGTTCAATGAAAAACTACGCCACGACGTGGAGACAGTAAGTCATACGTACACATATATGGTGACTTTTTCATTTATAGGATGGATAGAATAACCAATATGGTTTTACCATTTTTATAATAACATCACAGTATATAGAAGATATTGGAGTTATTATTTTATAATGGAAACAACAACAAAAGTAAGTGTAAGATGAAAAGAACTTGAAAGAGGTGATGAAATATTTTCCCCTTCTTCAGGTTCTTCCTATTGATTTGATCAAAATGGCTCTTTATTTTGGATTAATAACTAAATTAAGGCCTCTAGTATTAAGGTAGGATATTTGGGAGGATATTGGGGTAGGTTATGGTCGATCCAAACGGATTTGGAGATGTGAATTTGAGAGAAGGGGAAGTTCCCTTTTATAAAAGGGGTTGAGGGGCACCTTAGGAAAAGATTGAAATAATATTTTATAATAAATTCCTATTCGGGTTATAATGGCTCCAAAATGATTTATTTATAGGATAAGGTGGGTATGGGTCTAAATCCTCTCAACCAATGTGTTTTAGACTGGTTTCAGTCACTATATTAACCTTATCATTTAGATTTAACTCTTAGTTAAATAGTTTGACATTTACCCGATCTCTTTGTATTTTTATATTATATGGTTAATAAACATACTATAAACTTAAAATAGAACCTAAATTGGTTCATTAGTTACACATAAAACATTATCTAAGACCTTTTTCCTAACCATATATTTTTAGGAATAGAATATCAATTAATAATATAATATTTGTTTTAGAAACTCTTATATGTCAATTTTGACACTATTTGGTATTTTGTTTTTGTTAAATTCATAACAGTATTATTGTTCAAAAAAATCATTTAATCAACCCTAACATTTCATATTAACCTAGAAAATTAGTGGAATTCATTAAAAGTCTCAAATTGCATTTATTTGGATATTTATAACATCATTTATTTCAATCTTTCATTAATAAGGTTATTATTGCATCATCATTGTGTCATAAATAAATTTAATTTTTTAATGTATAAAAATAATAAATAAAATACCATTATGTAGGAAATAATTTTATCTTTCTAATGAATATTTATAGTCCAATTTATCTTTTTTATAACCCTATATTATAAATGGTTTAGTTATTAAACATTGAATTTAACACTTTTAACTCTTCTTTAAATAAAATAAAATAAAATGTCCTAATGTAATACAAGTGGACCTAAAGGCTCATATTTTGTTCCTAAGGTTTTTTTTGGTCGAAATAAACTTATCTAATAAAATTCGTACATGTGTTAGGGTAACAATAATATCATTTTTACCATTAATTACCATATTTACTTTTAACCGTGGTAAATAAAGTCAAAAGTTACTTTTCACCAAAAATTATTTTCATCTCATTGAACCACATTTTACTTACTGAAATAAACTGTGACTCTCATATTTTTGAAATTCAACTCACAGAAGCAGTAAAATTAAATTTTATTCAAATTTGTAAAATCTCTTAAGAGGTGGGTAAAAGACAGTAAAAAGTTCAGTAAAATTTTATATATCTAATTTTATTATAAAAATGACTCCAATGAATTACATTGAACTAATATTGGTATTATTTATATATTTTGAATTAATATAAATTTAAATAAAATTAATAATTACTTAAATAAAAAGTCATTTTTAACCAATAACACAGTGTTTTTCAACATTCATCAAAAATTGAATGTTTTTAGAAAAATACCAAAAATTCATCCTTAGATAATTTCGATATTACGAATTCTAAAATGAAGTCCATTTTGAAAGATAAAATTTGTAAAATTTCAAAAACATGGAATTACTATTCATACCAGCTAGTTTTATTGGTCGCGGTGTGTTAGAATCTCGAAGTTGCGTATGATTAAAGTTATTGCATTATTCAAAGGGAAACATACCATTGAATCTTGGGATGTTACACTCTCCATTTGACATCTTGATCTTTAATTGTCAGAATGGACCCTTTACATCCATTAATTTTCAACTTGTTAGGATTGTTTGTATTAACATGTGTAAGTAGTGAATTATATTTTTGTAGTTCTCTAGCAATATAAAATTGGTTAGGCCAGATTACAAGACACTACTTGGAATTTTCTGTCTTGGAGCTTCCACATTGCTTCTACAATGCTTTCAAGTTACCTTTCTTAGGAAATGTATCAAAATTATCTTCAGGAATGTCTTCAATCAATCCTATCTTCTTCTGGATTGATTCTCCTTTCAATTTGATATTTTTTCCGTTCACATCAATGGTTGTTTTCAGTGATCCAAGGTATGAACTTTCTTTCCATATTAGAAGCATATTTTCTTTGTTGAGATGGTATTCTTGGAATCCATCTTGAACTTCTTCCAGGGAATAGTTTGTTTCATAGTTTTCTTGACATTAGGGTTTTTTATATTCCCAAAATAATACTTTTCAACTCTTTTTTCTTTCTCCTACCTTTGTTGTGGACTGTGCTTATTATTAACATATTCACGAGGCATGGTAGGACTAAACCAGCACTCATCATAACTGTGAAAACTTCTATTGCAATTATCACAAAATTCTTCAAGATACACAAATCTAATCTTGATAGACATATTGTTTTTAATATTTTCATTCTTCCTTAGCATTGCAGGTTGCTTCATTTATTCACTTCAAATTTCCCTGAATGTAGGCCTTCCAAAATTTTCATATTCTCACATATTTGGGCAGAAATCATTGACCTGATGCCCAAACTTCTAACAACGCCAAAAATATCCAACAAATATCCTTATTTTACTTGTAGTATCAGTCTGGTTAGATTTAGTGCATTTTTGTCTCTGGAATTGTCTTACTTTATTTGAAGCATCATTTTGGGAGTTTCCCTTCTTAATAATTCCAGTATCCACCCTTTACATTTGGATGGATATATTTACATTTTTATCAGTCCACTTCTTCCCAGATTTTGGCTATGAACCTGTACTTGCAGATAAAACTGCATTAGTAGAAACATAAATAACTAGGTTATGGGATACCTTCTTTTTTTACGTTTTTTCATTATATTAGATGATGATTTGATATTCCTCTTGGAATCATATTCCACAATGCAAACTCAAGTGGAAGCATCTCTTCTTTTAGATCTTTGGGAAGTTACAGGTTGAAGTGATTTTTTATTCTTCAATTTCACCTATAGCTCTAAACACTTCATGTGGAGGGGGTTCTTCTCATCCCCAACTAATCTCATCTTTCTTTACCAATTATCCTTCAGCTTTATCATTTTTTCTTCATGCATATTTTTTGATTGTTACAAAGTGATGTCATGTAACAACCCAAACTTTCATTAATGGAAATACCTCTTGATCTAATTTAATGTTTCTTTATGTAAAATGCTTATATAAAATTTCGAATTATTTGGTTTTATGTTAAGAATTGTGACCATTTATAATATATTGATTGAACATTGATCGCATGATTAGTATAAATATTGGGCTTTAATGAATCAAATTTACTTAGACATAGGAATTGATGGCCTCATCTAGTAGACGTGCTCCATACAAAGCCCATTTGTCAGAGATTAGAAATATGGTTGTGTCTTTAGGCTTCTCTCCTGACCAATCCCAATCTGAGCTTGAATATGTTAAGATCGAGATGGACTGCCTATGAGATAAGTGGAAGTTGATAGAGATTACCACCCGAGCAATGTTATCTTAGCCACCCCAAGAGTCTGTCACCATCACACACCTTACACTTCGATCTTATGTGGGTGTTATAAGGGGTTATGTAACAAGACCCTGGTACTATGGTTATGTACATTATTTTCGTATATAATAATGAATATACTTTATTTTATTATTGTTACCTTGTAAATTGCTTTAAAAGCACAAATAGTATTTTTAGTTAATGTTCAACGAAGAAATCTATTTTTATGAATTAATGGTTTTTTTAATTAAATAATATTTTAATAGATTATTATTATTTTTATTAAAATAATTTTAATTAAATATAAATGATCATATAATTTTATGAATGCAATTGTAATTTTCATTAAGGTTCGAAATCCATTTTTGTCAAAACCAGTTAATTTTCGATAAATGTCGTTTTTTATTTTAAAAGTGAAAACAAGAATATTTATAAAATTATTTAGATAAAATAAATATTACTTTTCGGATTAAATTAAAACAAGTAAAATTTCAATTTTTAACATTTTTAAACACAAAATAATTGAATAAAAAATGGATTGAAATTTATTATTATATCGGTAATTTTCAATACAAAATCAGTTTAATACATTGGAATAAGGGTGAAATAAAACAGTGAATCGTGGTACGATCTCACCCCCACACAAAAACATTTTCACTCCTAGGAGAAGTATAATATCCTAATAATGTCCCATACCTAAAGAAAAGTTGTAAAAATATCCAAGATTATTTTGAAATTAAATTAATCATATCTTTTCTATGGAATCAATTTTCCTATCATTTTTCTTTTCTCACATTCAAATTAGTTGAACTTCATTTGTTCACCCATGAAACATGTCACAACCTACCTCACCTTAAAATTTTCCCTCATCAATCAAAGAACATATGAAAGTGGATTTATCCTCTTTTCCCAGTGATCATGTTATATTACCATATGCTTTCTATGATTCTCATTTTTCTACTGGCAGAAACTAGTGTGCTACTCAAGAGGACTTCCAACAGGTTGTTCTGAGGTTCAAGGATTGGTAGGATTTAATGTTTAAAAATTTGAGGCATAAGAAGAGTGCTTAATCTCTTATGTAAAAAACATGTCAAAATTCCGCAAGTGTTCACAACTAATGTACACACTCAACCCCTCACAAAGTGTATCACCTCTAACTCACTCTCCCCATTGTCTATTTTTATGGGTCACAACCAATCAATGAATAATAATGAGTAAAAATCCTCTTTTCTCCATTTTTTTCTTTTGTTATATTTTTTTCAATGTATAGAACTATTTTTTTGTATAGTTTTTTTTGGAGTTAAATAGGGAAACATGTGTAAAACAATGATGATATATGGCTTGTGAACCCATTGCCCAAGGAAAATGTAGGAACCCTTTATATCAACCCATAACAATGATTCTCTCCCCATAATTCCCATGGATAAACACACTCTCCCACACTTGATGAAAATAAAACGAGAATATACACAAGATATGGGTAGTTAGGGATAATTTAGCTTGTAATGTGGCTACCTAATAGGCATTTCATGGTCTCTTAGGCTTAAGAAGGATAAAATGTAAAGGTGACCAAAAATAGGGGATAATTGTAAAAATGGATTTTCAATGAACAATTGCCTCTGTCATTAATGTAGAATTCTTGAATCTTATGGATTCAAAAAGAATCAAGGAAAGTTCTAGTTTCTCTACATGACCCAAGACTCTCAAGAAAGTGATTAAATGGAAGAATATACAATAAAGGGAATATAATGTCTCTCGGGTAAGGGGTTAAAATATTGGTTAGTGCTAATAAGGCATGGGTTTCAAAAATCCATTAAACACCTAAGAATGATGTGAAAATACAAATTATAGAAAAAGATTCCATATCAACATTCATTTGAAAAACTTTTTTCCAAAAACAATGGAATTTTTCACATAATCTACTCAAGAATGAAAAATGATTTTGGATATTCTTTTTAAGATCAATTTTTATCTAAAAACACAGAATAAGGAAAAAATAAATCAAAAAAGAAAACACATTTTTTTAATTTTTTTTTGTTTTTCTTAATCCTAAATATGACATGTCGCCCTGCACCACACCTAAAAGTTACATTATATTCAATGAAAGTGTTTTAAATAAATAGACATGTAAATAAAGGTGGGGAGAAGGGACAACCTGCTAATTGGTGTCATATGTTCAATCTATCAGTTGGATTTCCTCCATGATATTCTTTGGAAAATCCTCATAGATGTGTTTGATCCACTGCAAATTGATAGTAATCATTTTTCCACTCATCTCATGAAAACCCTATATAGCACCAAAAGGGTAAACATCAGTAACAGTATAAGGACCGAGCCATCGGGAATGAAGCTTACATGGGTGGAGATTTATCCTAGAATTATACATGAGAACCATCTCAACAATATGAAACTTCCACTAATGTATCATGGTATCATGGATAGCCTTTTTCTTCTCTTTATATATTCGGGAATTTTCATATGCATCACGTCGAATTTCTTCCAACTCTTGAATCTGCAGCTTCCTATGCACACTTATATCTGAAAGATTAATATTTCATTGTTTAACAGCCCAATATACATGGTGTTCTACCTCCACTGAGAGGTGACAAGCCTTTACAAACACAATTCTATATCATGACATTCCAATTGGGGTTTTAAAAGCTGTATGGTATGCCCAAAGTGCATCATCCAAGTGAAAACTCCAATCTTTTCTATTGGGTTGTACGGTATTTTCCAAGATTCTCTTAACTTCCTGATTTGAAATTTCTGCTTTTCAGTTAATTTGGGGGTGATATGTTGTAGTGACTTTATGAACAACCCCATACATATGAAGAAAATTTTTCATGTTGTGATTTAAAAAATGTGAACCCTGGTCACTAATGATTAATCTAGGTAAACCAAACCTACTGAAAATTTGGGACCTCACAAAATCAACAACCACTCGAGAGTCATCGGTCTTGGTGGCCTTTTCTTCCACCCATTTAGATACATAGTAAACAAACAATAAAATATACACAATGACAAATGAATTTGGAAAAGGCCCCATGAAATCAATTCCCCATGCATCGAAGATCTCACAAAATAACTTGGGTTGTTGGGGCTTTTCATTCCTCTTGGAGATATTCCATGTGAATTAAAAATGACTACATGACTTAAAAAATATATGGGAATCCATATAAAAAGATGGCCAATAAGGTCCCAATTCAAGGACCTTTCGATCTGTACATTGAGAGACAATGTGGCCCCCACAGGCCAAAGTGTGGCAGAAGGTCAAAACAGAGGTGAACTCTTGGTTAGGGACACACTGACAAAGTACTTGGTCACCAAAAATTCCCCACAAATATGGGTCATCCCAAATGTACCCCCAAGATTCATGCTTTAGTCTCTATAATTGTGAAGTTTTAAAATTAGTGGGGACCTTATATGTTGCTAGAAAATTCACAATGTCCACATACCAGGGGGTAAGGTCCATAACATCACAAAGGGGCTCATGAGGGAACAATTCTCCAATGAGGAGGGGTGATTCAACATGACGGTCCAATGGTGGAGAAATCCTACTAATGTGGTCAGTTACCACATTTTCCACTCCTCTCTTATCTTTAATCTAAAGTTCAAACACCTGGAGGAGGAGCATCCACCGAATGAGGTGTGGCATAGCTTATGTTTTCTTTTTGGAGGAAATAATGGGAAACATGATCAGAAAAGACAATGATTTTTGAACCGATAAGATATGAATAGAATTTTTCCAAGGCAAACACAATACAAAGAAGTTCTTTTTCAATGGTCATGTGGTTTTCCTAGATAGGGTCAAGGGTACGTGAAGGATACGCAATGACATGAGGAGCCTTATCAACCCTTCGTGATAAAACTGCCCCAACTGCAAAGATAGAGGCATCACACATAAGTTCAAAGGGGAGATACCACCTTGGAGGTTGGATGATGGGAGGTAATGTGAGACTCCTTTTTAGTGAATTGAATGCATCCTCACAATTTTTATCAATCAACAACTCAGAATCCTTTTGTAATAACCGAGACAAGGGAAGTGCGATCTTACTGAAGACTTTAATGAATCGACAGTAAAAACCAGCATGAACCAAGAAGGATTGCACCTCACGAACACATTTTGGATATATAAGGGTTGAAATTAATTAAATTTTTGATTTATCCACTTGAATTCCCTCTTTTGAAATAACATGCCCAAGAACTATCCCTCATTCAACCATGAAATGGCATTTCTTGTAATTTAACACAAGATCTTATTCTATGAAATGATGGGGGATAGAACCTAGGTGATCCAAAAAATAACCAAAGGAAGTTCTATAAACTATGAAATAATCCATAAAAAATTCCATACATTTTTCTAGGCACTCTGAAAATATACTCAACATACAACGTTGAAAAGTACCTGGAGAATTACAAATACCAAAAGGCATCCTTCTGTATGAAAATGTTCCAAATGGACAGGTAAATGTTGACTTTTCCTGATCCTCGGGGGCCATAAGGATTTGGAAGAAACCTTAATATCCATCAATGAAACAATAATGGGACTTACCAGGCAATCGTTCTAACATTTGTTCAGTGAAAGGTAGAGGATTGTGGTCCTTCCGTGGGCTTGATTTAGTCGACAATAGTCAAAACAAACTCGCCAACTGTTTTGCACTCGTGTTGGAACGAATTCATTCCTTTCATTTGACACAACTGTTATTCCGATTTTTTAGGCACAATTTGCATTGGGCTAACCCATTTACTATCAGATATAGGTTAAATGATCCCCACAGTAAGTAATTTATTGAATTCCAATTTTACTACTTCAAGGAGAGTGGGATTCAACCGGAGTTGAGATTTTCATACGGGCTTAGCCTCATCATCCAAAAGTATATGGTTCATAAAAATAGATTGGATAATCTCGGGAATATCATCCAATGTCCATCCTATTTCCTTTTTACAGTCTCTTAGAAGATCCATCAGTTTTTATTACTACTGTTGAGAGAGGTTATTTGAAATAATGACGGGCAATTGGTAAATAACCTCAAGATAGGCATATTTTAAATCAGATGGAAGTGGTTTTAATTCCAACACTAGGGGTTTTTAGACTGAGGGAGGGTATTTAGGGGAAGTGAGGTCCATCAAACTATCTATCTGCTCATGTTTATTCTCTAAAGATATAGAATCTATTGAAATGAGATTTACAGAATCATCGACGGTCATGGGTACCTCAGAATGAACATAATCATCAATTAAAGTACAAAATTTACACTTTTCATAACCCACAAAACACTCAGAACATGACTCAAAACTCAAATAATCCAAGGGTGAAGAAGAGGAAAATGAATCAGAGTATGGGTTGAGGATAGAATTGAGTGTGTGTAAATCATTTGAGAGTACTTCAATCGAATAGATAGGAAGAGTGGAGTGCTCTTCAACAAGGTGTTTCATAGCCTCAACGATGTTAAAACTTACCTTTTGTCCACCGAACTCCATGGATAGCATACCATTGTTAATGTTTATGATCGTCATTGCTGTTTTGAGGAAGGGCCTCCAAAATATGAGAGGGGAATGTCCTTGTGTTCGAGTATCTTCCTTCTCAAGAATATAGAAATCAGCGAGGAAGATCAGATTCTTCACTCTTACAAGGACATCCTCAATCACTCTAGTTGGATGTGTTGTACTCTTATTGGTAAGTTGGACAAAAATTCCTGTTGGTTGAAGCTCTCCAACCTACAGAGAAGTATACATGGATTGAGGCATTACATTAATGGAATCACCAAAATCTCGCATAGCATCATAAAATAAGGTCTCCCATTTGGTAAATGGTATCAAGAATGTGCCTAGATCCTTTAATTTTTTTGGAATTACTGGTTGAATCAAAGCCGAGAAATTCTCCCCCAAGTTGACTCTCTTATTCCCCTTCAACTGTCGTTTATGGGTTCAATGTTCTTTATGAAATTAGGCATAACGGGGAATATTCTTGAATTCATCCAATAAAGGAATATTAACATGAACCTTTTTAAATGTATCAATTATTTCATTATGAATCTCATTATCAAAATTTTTCTTGGATTTAAAGAGTCTTTGGGGGAAAGGAAGATGAATCGATTGTTCATTTTAATAATCAATTATAATTTGATTACCTGTTTTATTTTTATTTCTTTACTTGAAATTTTTGAGGGTTGAGAAAGAGTGTATTCAAGAGGGGGACATACCTGTTCTATAGAATTAGTAGAAGGAGAAACTTCCTTAACACTACGAAGTGTAATTACACATAAATTACCTTTGTCCTTTGGGTTGGCAATGTTTTGGGATGATAGTTTTCCAGAACCATGCATCTTAAGCTCACCGATGGTGTTCTCCAATTGTCCCACTTCAGTTCGTAGGTCTTGAATTGCCGATTGTGTGGTCTGTTGGAACTAGAGGTTCTGGGTTTCCATTTTTTTCACCATATCCTTGAGGATTGTTTCAGATTTGGGAGGAGGAGGATGATTGTTTTGAGAAGTTTAAGGATAAGAAGGTTTCATACCTTGGCCTTGTGGATACCAATTATACTTGGGGTAACCTGAGTTTCCTCTTTATCGGTACTGGGGTTGTGTTTTCCACCCATGGTGTGGATTTGGATTGAATTTTTCCTGCTTGAAGGGAGGTGCTTGTTGGAATGGACACCCTAGAAACACGGCTGCATATGACTCAGGTGAATCTTGATGTTGTGGTAACTGGTGAGAAAAATGAGTATTGTCATAAAACATACCACAATGTAATGGAACAGGAGAATATTTTTAGTTACCTCGTGCTTGATCTAATTTCCTTAGAAGGTTATGCATCTCATCAAGTTTATTATCTTCCTTTTTTTCTAGGGCTGAATGACTTACCTCATGGACTCCTCGGGTTGGTGCAATTTCTTGTGTACTAAATTGTTGTGCATTTTGAGCCATGTTGTCTATTAAGTCGCAAGTGGAGGAATGAGTTTTATCAACTAGGGAACCACTAGCTACTGTATCTATCATTCCCCGATCCATGGGGACAATTCCCTCATAGAAGTATTGGATTAACAGTTGTTCACTAATATGGGGGTGGGGGTAGCTTGAGAAAACTCTCTTGAATCTCTCCCAGTATTCATGAAGGTTCACTCCTTGTGATTTCCTAATTCTATAGATTTATTTCTTAATCAATGTAGTTTGTGTAATACCTCGAGCTTCCACAATACGCTTCTCATTCAATAATGCAATAGCTTGCATTGTATGCAACTTCGAGTTCTAAAACACCGCGACTAATCATAGTAGCCGTTATGAATAGTAATAACCACTTTTTAAAATTATAGAAATTTTATATTTCAAAATGGACTTCATTTTTGGATTCGGAATATCGAAATTAGCCTATGTTGAATTTTTGGCATTTTTCTGAGAACTTCTAATTTTTTATGAATATTGAAAAATACTTAAAAACAACTTTTTTAATCAAAATAATTTATAGTGATAAATTATACTATTTAGTGGTTTTAAAGTATAATTAGAATATATTTTTACCATTTTATCCAATGGTGGTCATTATAATTAATTTAACATTGAAATTGGACATAAACAATTGCCAATCTTTTGATATAAATTGTTTCTTAAAAACACGCTATTTGTTGTGACAACGGAAATTAATTATAAAATTAATTAATGAAACTTATATGTTTGTAATTTTGTAAAATATACATCATTTTTGAATTCAGAATATCAATTATAGCTTAGGGTGAAATTTTGGCATTGTTCTGAAAAACTTCAATTTTTGATGAATAGTGAAACCACTAAGTGGTAGTTAAATAACTGATTTTTCATTTAAATGAAATATTACCACTTATGTGATTTGATTTTCAAAAATCCAACATACATGGTTGTCATTAAGAAGTAAAATGTGGTTCAATGAGATTAAAATAATTTTTGGTGAATAGTAACTTTTAAGTTCTTAATCGCGATTAGAGTAATTAGTGTAGTTTAAGGTAAAAATAATGTTTTAATAATATGAGATGAGCTTGAAACATGTCCTACCCTCATTTTATGTTCCATGGCCTACCAAGACAATCCATGGGTCAACTTGGGGACCCCATGGAGCCACTTTAGTTAGAAAATGACATAAATACCTTTTATTTAATGTTAAAGTAAAAAATGACACAAACATGAAATGTTTTACTAAAACAATTTTTAAATGGGGTTATACAAGTCATATTTTTGACTATAAATAGTCATTGGAAAGCTAAAAGTATTTACTACAACATAGTATTTTTTTATAATTTTTAGACATTAAATAAATTAAATTATTTATGACATAATTATGATGCAGCGATGACCTCATTATTTAACGATTTTAATAAAATGAAACGATAATGTACAATACAAGGCTTACACTTGTCCAAAGACTATTGGATGGGTATATTTCGAACCCTTATCACCTTATACACGAATTATATAAGTGTGGGACCTTTATAATCTGAAAAGAATTGTATAATAATGTAACATTTCCTTACTTTCCAAGAGTGCCCCTCCTCTCCTCTTATAAAAGGCCTCCACCTCTACCACCTCATTCACACTTTAAAGCCATTTGGCTCGGCCAAACTCTGCCCAAATACTCTCCCAACTTCCCCCTCTTACTCCTAGAAGCCTCACTTTGGGCAGAACTCGTCCCAAGGAAGCCTTTGGCTCAAATCAAAAAGGGTTACCTGATTTTGAGGTAATGTCTTCTCTAATGATGTTTTGTTTTATTTTTCTTCTCCAACCCCCCTAAACTCTTTTTATTCATTTCTTTTGTAAAAACACCAGTATCCTCAATATACTAGGATGGTTTTATAATAAGTATTTGAGCTACACTTACACACACATACATCTAATGGTTAAAGAACATACGGTTTTTGTGGATGGCGAATTTCTGCCTCACGAAACGATGATTGTTCAACACTCATATAACACCTTCAAAGGTGGCCATTAATATGTCACTATATTTATATAGGATATATAATATGTTTATGTTTTACTTATGCTTATTTATTTCTCATTTATGGAATACTTTATGATTTCCATTATGGGTAAACGCGATAATTTCATTTTAGGAAGTGCGAACTACCACCCCCTCAAAGTGATGTGAATCGTTAATGCCATATGTGGGATGTATAAAGGATGGAGTAAATGATATTATATATGAAATTTTACTGGAATAATATTATAACTTTATATAATTATGATTTCATTCCATTAAATACTAAATAGAAATGAAAGTAGCGTTCATGCATACGTACGGCTTACGGTCTCCATGAACGGTGCATTTCATTTCTTACCTCTAAACGTTATGGAATATTATAAATGCATGTATATAATGGATATATATGAAATATATGATATCTATATCATGAATATAATTCTGGATATAATGGATATATCACCACATGAACAACTTGTAATTATAAGAATGTTATTTTTGACTCAAGTACCTAAGATCGACAAAATGACCGTTATAAACTTAAATAATTACATAATGTTCATAAAATGGTAATAAGGGATATAAAAGGAATAATTAACATGAAAAAGGTTCTTAAGTAAATAGGAATTAACTCTAGTTTATTATTCAGGAGGTTAAAGAACGGTCGAGTCAGGACGGGACGCAAGGTAAGGGAACTTCTTAACCCAACTTCCATTCTTTGGGTTAATCTCCTACTTTCAAATTATTTCATGATGTTATTATGTCCTATTTTTTATTTTTACTTTCTTTATGTGTACCTATGGTGAATACACATAATAGATCTATTTTATTTTAAAAATTATCCTTTTAAGGACTTCGTCTTAATCTCCTTTCATTGAGGCATATTTGGTTTTATACACAACTTTCTTTTATACGGTATATAAACCCCTTTGACATTGATTTTTATTCAAAAATGAATCTTTTTTTACAAAGTGTTTTAATAAATGACAAAAGGAATGTTTTTGTCTTACGTATGCGGTGACAACGACTTCCCTGCTGCCGTGACCATTATTTGTGTTTCAGGTTCCTCTACAAGCCATAACGTTTTTTAATGAAAAATAAATACCAAGTTTTAACTTTATATTATTTTGGTATTGAAAATGGTTTTGAAAGTGTTTTTATTATATCATTGTGTTGTATTGATATCTTGTGATTGAAATGTGGAAATTTTATGTTTCCTTTACGCATGTTTTATGTGATACGATTATGTTATGGTTTATGATATGTTTAAACCTATTCATATGAGGAATGAATTGGACTTAATAAGTGACGGGTGGAGCCCGCTATAGCTCCTCGATGCATCGGTAGGTCTCATGAGACAAACTAGTGTCTTGTCACGAGGCCTTGACAAAATCTTATTTGTGGTCTTGGCACGAGGCCTTGGCTACGTGGTTATGATAGTCTGGCATTATGCATTCCATCATTATGAAAGTGGTTAATGATATTTCATGTGATTATTTGACTAGTAGAATATCCATGTGAGTAAGTAAATGGAATTATTTCATTTTACTTTTTCCATATTAGGCTAAAGTTCAAGTTTAAAAGGCTTTTGTTTTAGTCATACATTGCCTTAAATGTTAATGTTTATTTATGAAAGCTTCCGCTATGTTGTTATCCTTGCTGAGCATCTGAGCTCACCCCTTTAAATGTTTTAATTTTTCTAGGATGTGAAGAAGTATATTATGAATGACCTGTAGGGATAATATAAAGGGATATGAAGAGAAGATGTTGTATTTTTGTTTTACTTTATGATGTAATGTAAGACTTATTATTGTATCTAGTGTTTCCAAGGCTACTAAACTAATCGGTCTTTCGAGACATGATGTTTTGTGATCATGCCAATGTTACGAAGTAATGCACCGACTCTGGGTAGCTGGGGTCGGGGCGTTACAGTTGGTATCAGAGGCAGTTTAGTACTAACCTTGGAAGCTAGATTTAGATAAACTCTGATTAGAGGACATAGCCCAAAGATAGACTTTGAGGATTAGTATAGAAGAGATTCCTAGAATTGTGGTATTATAGAGATGTTGTGAGTTTTCCAAGCAATACTTCCCTGTCTGGATATGAGCAGGTAGAGGTGGCTCTAGCACATATGTACCTAGGGGTAAAACCCGAAAACACCTCTTTGAGCTAGAGTCGAACGGGAACTGGTGCACGAAAATGAGCCTTGCTGCACTCTTGGTTACGACACTCCCGGGGGATATGCTTAGGATAATTCTCATTTTCTTTTCAAACCACTATGAAGGGTTATGAGTATATACTTCCTCAAAGAAAACATTTATTTTTATGATTATGGATTATATCCATAAATAGTTCAATTTATGTAAAGTGTTTTACAAATATGGAATTATGTATTTTAATTCATAAAGTAATCTAGTTTATGCCATTGTTTAGAAATGGCGCCTAGTGGAAGGAATGGAAACTGTATCAATGCACGCACTCCGTGTAGGGATTTCCCTCCTGCTCAAGATAATTATTGTGGATCTGGAGATACAACTGGTGCTGATCAACTTATTACCATACTGGGACAACTCACTCAGGTTATGAATAATAACCTTACTCGTATGTAGCACCCTGATCCGCAACGTGGAGGATCAATGTTAGACCGCTTCATGAGGCAACAACCACCAACATTTAATGGGGGTACAAATACGTTAGTAGCTGAGCAATGGATAAACTCCTTAGAGAAAATATTCCACGCCTTGGGGAGTAGCGAAAGGGAGAAGGTTTTCATGGCAGTTTACCGCCTCACTGGAGATGCTGATCAATGGTGGTCATTGATTCAAAATACAAAGGAAGATGATGACGTATCGAATATGGAATGGAGGGAGTTCAAAGAGATTTTATTAGAAAAATACTTTCCTCATGACCATCGAGCAGATATGGAAAGGTAATTTCTGAGTCTGAGACAAAATGAGGATGAGAATGTCGCAAAGTATGAGGCCAACTTTACAAGGTTGGCGAGGTATGCTGTAGTTTATATACGTATCCCAAGAGGTAATATTGATTGTTTCTTTGAGGGGTTAAAACCATTTCTCCGTAGAGCTTTAGTATCACAATCTTTCTCATCATACGAAGATATTGTCTCATGTGCTATCAAGACAGAAAAGGAATTCTTTAAGTCTTATGACAACAAAGTAAAGAAAGAGAAGAAGAGAACGATGGAACAAGAGACAGATAAAGGGAAAAAGGGAAAGAAGGATTTTCCATTACGTGATAATTGTGGGAAGAATCACCCTGGTACTTGCCTAAAAGGAATGGGAGTTTGTTATAAATGTGGAGAAAAAGGTCACCAGGCGCGTGATTGCAAGGGAAAGAAATAGGCTATCAATGTTGAATGCTACAATTGTAGGGAAATGGGGAATTATGCAAATGAATTTCCTAAGCGTCAGGGAAACTTACCTCAGAAAATGTCAAGGGATCAAGGACAATCTTATGTTGTTACTACAGTTGAAGCGGAATAATTAATGTATTGGTGCTTTTGGACTCATGTATTATATTCTGGTTATTAGAATAATGTGATATATATATAAGGATTGTACTACAGTACTTGTTGTTTCAGTAAGGTTTTAATATGATGAAGGTAATCATATTATTAGTATGTGACAATAAGAGAAACTTTACTTTGTTTGGGGAATCTGATAAATTGATTTTGGAATTAAGAGACCTTTTAGAGAAAGTCTGGACAGAGGTATTTTGGATAATTATAAAGGTTGGAGTGGATTAAGTTGATCTTTGGATAGTATTGTTTAAGGTTAAAAAATTTATGAAGATTATTTTTGGAATATTATACTACTATAGTTCTAGGAAAAGGACAACCTGCAGGGTGGGGCATAACCCGTCGCGTCGGACAAATCTGCAGGAATCGAACCCACAACCATAGTGAGACAGGCCTTTATTACCTACCACTAGCCAACAAGAAGTCCCTGGTTATTAAAAAATAATTTTACTAATCTAAATGGTATGTGTTAACATTTGGAACCTTATACAATTAGAATAAGTATAATATTTTTGAGTTCTATAATCTTTTTGAGTGAAAGATGAGTTGACGGTTGAAACTCTAATTGTCAAGAATAAATATATATATACCTATCTCTTATTAAATGAATAAAATTAATTCTTAAACTTTAGTAAAGGGATATTAAAACAAAAAAAAATGTGTTATCCTAATACCTTATGTCTTGTTGAACTGATGATATTTTAAATCAACATAGATTGAAGACTTTGAGGCCCTCAATTTGACAGTTGATTGTGATTGATGACCTCAATCACTCCCTACAAATATTTATGTTTTTCTTCCAATTATATGTCTCTAATTGCCACCAATGTTCTCCTAATCGAGATCATAATTGGGTGGTGACTTTTTCATTTCCCTTTCCCTCTTATTAAGGCTAGATTTTATTAATCTTATTTCCGATGTGGGTTTTCCACAAAGGTATTTTCTATTTTCAACCTTTTATTTTCCAAGAAA
The DNA here is from genome assembly GCA_963277665.1 of Viscum album. Lineage (NCBI taxonomy): Eukaryota > Viridiplantae > Streptophyta > Magnoliopsida > Santalales > Viscaceae > Viscum > Viscum album. Next base: position 2,018,179,019 of record OY728128.1, on the reverse strand, counting down.
AATTTCAAATTGATAGGACGCAATTTATTGAAGGAGGGGAGAATGTAACACCCTGAGCTTCCACAATACGCTTCTCATTCAATAATGCAATAGCTTGCATTGTACGCAACTTCGAGTTCTAAAACACCGCGACTAATCATAGTAGTCGTTATGAATAGTAATAACCACTTTTTAAAATTATAGAAATTTTATATTTCAAAATGGACTTCATTTTTGGATTCAGAATATCGAAATTAGCCTATGTTGAATATTTGGTATTTTTCTGAGAACTTCTAATTTTTTATGAATAGTGAAAAACACTTAAAAACAACTTTTTTAATCAAAATAATTTATAGTGATAAATTATACTATTTAGTGGTTTTAAACTATAATTAGAATATATTTTTACCATTTTATCCAATGGTGGTCATTAGAATTAATTTAACATTTAAATTGGACATAAACAATTGCCAATCTATTGATATAAATTGTTTCTTAAAAGCACGCTATTTGTTGTGACAGTGGGAATTAATTATAAAATTAATTAATGCAACTTATATGTTTGGAATTTTGTAAAATAGACATCATTTTTGAATTCAGAATATCAATTATAGCTTATGGTGAAATTTTGGCATTGTTCTGAAAAACTTCAATTTTTGATGAATAGTGAAACCACTAAGTAGTAGTTAAATAACTGATTTTTCGTTTAAATGAAATATTACCACTTCTGTGATTTGATTTTCAAAAATCCAACATATATGGTTGTCATTAATAAGTAAAATGTGGTTCAATGAGATTAAAATAATTTTTGGTGAATAGTAACTTTTAAGTTCTTAATCGCGATCAGAGGTAATTAGTGTAGTTTAAGGTAAAAATAATGTTTTTATAATATGAGATGAGCTTGACACATGTCCTACCATAATTGGATGTGCCATGGCCGACCAAGACAATCCATGGGTCAACTTGGGGACCCCATGGAGCCACTTTAGTTAGAAAATGACATAAATACCTTTTATTTAATGTTAAAGTAAAACATGACACAAACATGAAATGTTTTACTAAAACAATTTTTACATTGGGTTATGCAAGTCATATTTTTGACTATAAATAGTAATTGGAAATATAGAAAGATTTCCTACAACATAGTATTTTTTTTATAATTTTTTGACATTAAATAAATTAAATTATTTATGACATCATTATGATGCAGCGATGACCTAATAATTTAACGATTTTAATAAATGAAACGATAATGTACAATCCAAGGCTTACACTTGTCCAAAGACTATTGTAAGGGTATATTTCGAACCCTTATCACCTTAGACACGAATTATATAAGTGTGGGACCTTTAGAATCCGAAAAGCATTGTATAATAATTTAAAATTTCCTTACTTTCCAAGAGTGCCCCTCCTCTCCTCTTATAAAAGGCCCCCATCTCAAGATCCTTTATCTCTTTATCTTTTTCATCATGTTTAGAAGATATGAAAACCATAGATATTTTGTGAAACTTTTAAAATGCGTGTAAAGTTTCTAAAATTACCGTTTCAAAGAATTATTTCTCACAAATACTTCCCTAACATTTTTCAGTGACTTCATCATATCATTCATTACAAAGATAAATTGTTTTTTCTTTTTTACTTAACATGTTTTGTGAGAGTGTTGGATAGACCAACCCTTTAAGAGAATGCCTCTTCCATGGAATCGGCTTCTTCTTCCACCTACAATTTTTCATCTTGAAAAGTGTTAATGATTACAGTAATGTGTCTTGACACTTCTCTAACATTCTTTAGATGGTCTTTGAGTGTCGTCTAAATAATCACTAATTGATCTATCATCATCATATATTTAGAAGGCTTTATCATAAGAGTAATAATAATAAAAAGTATTATCACATGTTGTACCATTCATATTACCTTCAGTAGAAGGTGTCTCCCCATTAGTAGTAAGCTTCTTCTTCATCTTCCTTGCCTGTGTTTTCTTTCTATTATTCTGTCTTGGTAGGTATCTACATTTGAGGTGGTTCACTCATCTCCTCCAATATGCACTTCATAAATACTCTCTTGGATCTTTGACAGGCAACCTCCCTCTGATACCAGTTGAAGTTCCCAAATCTGTGTGAATCACTGAGAGGGGGAGGGGGTGAATCAGTTATACCATTTAAATATTTTTAATAACTGATTCTTTTTAATTAAACCAAAATGGATGGTTAATGCCTTGATCCACTATCCTTGTATCTCCTATCAATACCTCAAATGATTCGATAAATTTAAAGTCACTCAACACAATGATTTACAAGGTTCGGTTTAAAGACCTACTCCTTGCTCTGTTGGTTATTCTCCCCAACAAAGATTCTACGCTATAATTCAGTGAGTAAGTACAATGGTCAATACAGAGTCCCACTATATCTCTCCTGAGTTCAATATGTGGTTCTTTTTACTGCTTCCCACATTGTTACCAGAGTCCCACTAGCCTGCTTCAGAGTCCCACTGAAGACTTCTTCCTCCTGGATTTCACAAGAGATGCTTCTTGATTCACTGTGGATGGATCTTCTAATCTTCCCTCCCGAGGTTGCTGAATCACACATGCTCGTGAATCTCCTCAAGAATCTTCAACAGCCTTTGGCAAGGTCTGTTGTCCTTGCTCAATAATTCTGATCACTTCTTTGATTAGTAATAATCTTAATAATGCATGGGCAATTTTTTCTTCCTATAATGAAGACCCAGCCTCACTAAGATGTGTGACAATGGTGAACACAACTTATTCAAGAATATAATATGAAATGTTGATCTTGAAAAATATCATCATTTTCTCTCTTCTTGGATTCTCAAATACTTTTCACTCAGATATAAGATCTTTAATTCAGACTGGCATTAGTCTCATTTCTCATTCACTTCATGCATGGATTCAATGGGATCCAAACTTCTTGTTTTTGGATATCTCAGTTACTTTCACACATTCATGTTTTCATCCATGTGTCTCAATATTTTACACATGAATTTCCTTCTTTGTTTACACATGTGCACTAACAATCTTGATTATTACTTTTCATGTGTCTCCACGTGTGCATGTGCATTCATTCAAGCTTTCACAATATCTTTTCTTATTTGTGTATAAACCCCAATGGGTATATCCTTTTTAGCACACACACCTCCTATTTATTTTTCTCACCTAATATCACACAAAAAATGTCTTGGTTATTTCACTCAAGTAAATGTGACATGTATGTGTTTAAACATTAATCATCTTCAAACCCAAATGAGTGTGATCCACACTTTGTCTTGTTCGGGTATCTCAAATCATGCATATGCATGCATGTGCATCATGCATTCATTATCCTTATTCTATTTGTTAACAATCCTGAATGGATTGGGAATGTGTGTGGGTTATTCATCTTCGCCAAGGGGAGTGTATGTGTAAACTATCATTTTCTTCTTCTCACGAAAATGGGTGTACGTGAATTCCCTTCATGAACCAGGATGTTTCGCGGTCCCTCTTTTCATAAACCGAAACTGGTGCGCGAATCCTACCTCCGAAAACCAAAAGTAGTATGTGGAATATTCTTTCACTCTTAGGGTGGTCAATAGTATCCTTCACATAACCAAGGATGTTATTGGTTATGTCTTCGCAACAACACAACAAGGGTGCGTAGAACTGGTTGTGTGTTTGCAGTTTCTTCTTCACACATAAAGCATGAAAAGGGTTCCAAGGAACATGTTTCATGTTCGTATTTTCTCATGAACTAGGGTGGTTTGCACTTCTACTTCGTGCAAGGGATGTGTGGGACTCCTTCGTGTAGCAAGGCTGTGTGGAAAACTCTTCGTAGCCCGATGCTCTCTTTTTCAGAAAACATGATCTCTCTCAATATTTTCAACAATTGAGCCTTAGTCGAGGATATCTATTTATAGGAAAGAATCACCGCTTATCTATGCATTAAAATCTGCAGGGTTGAATTCTATTAAAGATAGTGATCTTTGGGTTTGAATTATTCAAACACGGGATCGAGATATGTTACATATCTCGGTTGTTTACATTCAACTAGGGCCTTCTTCACCATAGTTTATCCTCGTGTACATGTATTTTGAAATGCATGAAAATCATCTTCACCATGTAAGCTTGGTCGAGGAGAGTTATTCAAAGCCTTGGAAGCATCTTGTTGCATTAGCTTTATTTGAACTCATCATCTCGATGCATGCTTGAAACGTTTAATGCATGCATGAGTTCTGCTAATCTGGACGATCACCATGCACTAAATTTGAGCTTCAACAGTTGCTGGGAGCTCAATCTCAGTGGATCGGTAGTGGCGATGGTGAGGAGCTGTGTTGGGTGACTCTCCGTGTGGTCAGAGGTTGAAGAATATTCCACAACTATTGGATCAGCTCAGAAGGATCACAGACAGCCACGATTATTTCATAGGATGAGGGATGGAGTGTGCGACTGAGATCTTGTGCGAGATATGATGGACGTCAAAGATTTCCTCCACATTTTTTAAACTCATCCCACGTTGAAATGGAGACATGCGACACGACTCATTTATAATACAAGACACCATTACTTCAACTTAGAATTCTCCTCCTCCCTCCACGGTTCCACCCCAAACCCTGTTAACCCGGCGGGCACACTATTAGCGCCACTCTACCTCCTCAAAGCATGCTCTTAGCACCCACTTTGCATGCTAGCCACATGATTTGATCCCCGTTCGTGCACCTGTGGGCTTATACACATCCCGTTCTCACCTTGCCTCATGCGGGGATAGCCTTGAGGGATTCCCTCAGGCACGGTTCACCCTTGGGTCCCGCATGAGCTTGAGGATGAGGACCTTGGCTGGCCTCCATGGTAGGACCCTTATTTTTTAATTTAATGCCATATATATACATGGTTAAAAACCAAGTGTCTACTACAAGAATAATGCATGTAAACCTTCTTAATTCCTAATTACTTCTTCAAAAGCCATCACCATGCCCATCTCCTTCTGTTTTCCTCTTCTTTATTTCTTTTTGGATCCTGAATCCCAAAACACATTACCCGTGTTCCATATTCCAATCGTGGAAGGAACTCTTGTTGAACTCCTCATGCATTGAAACACAATTCATGGAAACATTGTAGTAAAAAATATGTTGTCCTTATCAAATGTCTTGGTCCATGAATATTATCACAATCAATCATATGATTTTTAAACATCATCCATTTAGATTCCATGGATGGAAACACTTCATCCACTTAGTGACTATGGATGGATCTTTACTTCATTCCTCATGTAATTGACGATTGAATGTAATTCTTCAAGTGTTTTGAAAATGTATCACCTTGATGAAAGTATTGGAACTTAGGACCAGTACTACAATCACTATATTTTATATAGAGAATTTCCAAGCATGACATCCAATTTCATTTCATACTGATTCTCCAAGGGACATAAGCATTGGAACAACATCTCCTCTTCAAACATCATCACTACCACTTTTCTGTACTCACACTAACACATGAAACCTTTTTCAAATAGTATTGAAAAAAATAAAATAGCATTCTATACAATTTATTTTGAAAAATGATGCCAAAAAGTGACATTTAACATGAGTTACTAAAAAATTGATGTTAAAATTCATGTCTTACAATGTTCGACTTCCGACTTCCATAACTTTTGAACCAAAAATCTGTTTAACCTCCATGACCTATAAAATTGAATATTGAAAAATTATATACAACTTGTATTTGGTTTTTAATGTTTGTTATTTGAAAAACTGATGACAAAAAGGGACTTTTAAATCCATTCTTGAAGAACTTACGTTAAAATGTTGACATTAAATACCATTTTTTAATTGTGTTAATTCAAACAAAAATATAATTAATTAATTAAAAATAAAACAAATAATTAAATAGAAATAAAAATTGAAATAAATTAATGGTATGTTTTTTCATCACATTCCTCACATCCTGATATAAATAAAATTAGCCCGTCATGATGACAACACATCTCATAAAACAATAAAAAGATATCATTATGCTCGTGTCATCATAGTTTCCACCGCAATCCACCATCAATGATCACAAAATAATAATCACCACTGTGAAGATCACCATATCATTAAACCAAACCATAATGAAAATAGGTCAACATGAAAAATAATGATAAGAAACATCAATCTTCTGAAATCAAATATAATCCTTCACATGTGATGGTATCACACCCAAACCAACGATGCAATCCCAGAATGGAGGATATCGGCATAGATGATGGTGATTGTGGTTTTCTTTAAAACAAGAGGGAGTCTGTTTCAAGGGGTATTGATTCCTAGATGATGCACAATGTGAAGGGGTCAACTGAAGCACAAGAGGGAGGCTGGTGGAAGGGGTATTATTGCCTAGATGATGCGTAACATGGAGGGTTCGACCGACATTGTGCACACATGGTGGATGTTAAAGATGGGTGGCTGCTTGCTTGTGTGTGGTAAAAAGAGAGGAGTGTCTAATAGCTTCTACAACTAGGGATTAGATGAAGGATGGAGGGGGGAAACAATGGGGGAAGTGGAGTTAGGGGGGTTGAGGATGAGGAGGGGGTGTTGGAGACTGGGATGAGGGAAGAGGGGATTGTGACGTTGGGGAGGGGGAATATTGGGAGAGGAGGTGGCATTGGGGGGGGGGGAATGGGGGGATTTGGGGTAAAGGGGAGACATCTTCCCAAAACAAAAAACAAGAGGAAATAGAAATTCTAATTTAGTATTTAAAAAAAATATAATTATCTAAATTTGTTAAAAATTCAAAATAAAAATTTAAAATAAAAAATTTAACATTTAAAATATTATATTCTAATTAACTATAAATAAAAATAATTTAAATAAAATGTTATAAAAGTGAAAATAAATGAATATTTATGAAAATATAGTTAAACACCGTAAAATATAGACATAATAATACTTTGAAAATGATATGACTACTATTAAATATAAACATAATAAAAATAATAATATTATAATAAAAAAGTATTTTATTAATACTAAAAATATATAAATGAATAAAATAATATACTAATATAGACAATTAATATATATACTAATAAATATTAATAAACTAATAATAAAACTAATGTTAGTGAAACTAACTGTAATAAAATATATTGTAAAATATAATATAAAAAAATAATTTAATTAATAAAAATACAAAATTACCAACACTATTATATACATTAACTAAAAATTATCAAAATATCTAAAATACTACAAAATTAAAAAAATAATCCTTAAAACAATAAAATTGGTTAGAAAAATAAATAAAACTAAATTATAAAATTAATCAAAATATAATAATAAATCATGTGCATAAAATGTAACGCCCCAACCCTAGTTATCCAGAGTCGGGGCATTGTTACATAACATTGGAATAATAACAAAAGATCAAGTCTCGAAAGACCGAGTAGTTTAGTATCCTTGAAATACTAGATACATTCATAAGTTTTACATTGCATTATCAACTGAAAAACTAAAACAACATAGTCTCCAGAGGCCACACTCATATCCCTTAGACTAACCCTGCAGGTCAGTCATAATATACTTCTGTTCATCCTATGAAAAATAAAACATAGAAAGGGGTGAGCTCAGATGCTCAGTAAGGATAACAATAGAGCGGAAACTTTCATAAATAAGAATAAACATTTAAGAAAATTTATAAGACTAAAAGAAGATCCTTTTAAACATTAACATCATCCTAATATGGAAAAGATAAAATCAAATAATTCTATTTACTTTTTCACATAGATATTCTACTAGTCGAATAGTCACATTCAATATCAATAGACACCATCATAATGATGGAATGCATAATGCTAGACTTCATAACCACATAGTCAAGGCCTTGTACCAAGACTAAAAATAATAATTTTTCAAATAATTGTGCCAGGACACTAGTTTGTCTTATGAGACCTACTGATTCATCGATGAGCTATAGCGGGCTGATTTCATTGGTGAGCGCATCAAATTAGTAGTTTTATTTTGACTAGAATTTCTACAGTATAGCAGAAACCCTAGGCCGTCTCTCAACAGAGCCTTAGAACATTAATTTAAAAAGTGGGTTTTGATTGTGAAATTAGATGTGGACTGAGGTTTTGTAAAACTTGGGGGTTTGATGATTAAAGATGAAAATAGAAAATGATAGCGATAAAACAATGTAGAAATTAACAAGATTAATAAATTGTGATCAACCCGGGGAAGTCTCGTGATGCTCATCCTTAGTCACTTCAAGAGATAGGGTTATGATCTTTTAATACCTATTTTGTAACACATATTAAAATAATATTAATGAGTTTATTCTAGGATAAATCCTAGGGTTCATTCTAAAACATACAATCATTCACCAGACATCGCCGATGATTGAGTGATTTGTGTTCGACATCATAACTGAAACTCACCAAGGAAACACACGACGAACTCGATGTGCTATCCAAGTTTGTATGTTACATCTTTGTGATACCATGAAATAAATTTTCATGACCTTTAAAGTGCTTATGTTAGTTCAATTGACCAATAAGAACCACACAAACACCGCAATTGAATGAGGGAAGAAAAAGTGATGAACGGTGTGAGAAACATCACATGAAAGGGTACCCCCAAACATGATCATTTGAGTTTGAGTATAACATACCTGTATATAACTCAATTAAATAAAAATAGATGATTAATAAAAACAACATACAACCTGGCATTAAAAAAAAGATCATTCAAAATAATACAAGTATGAAGCTCAGGATTACATCTCTTTCCTCCTCGGGGGATCCCAAGGGGTTTAGAAAGCCATGGGAGGGGAAGAAGAATAAGATGTTGAATTAGCACATCCCATAGCCTCCATGACTTCTTGGGATGATTAGAAGACTCCTTGGGGACTCCAAATGGTTGCGCCTTACCTCCTGGTCGAACCCCAAAATGGGGTGCCGAAGGTGCCAATTTATAGGCAAAGTGGGAAGTGGATTTGGGCACCCTGATTTCATGAATCCACTTTGTACATGATTTTGGTCGGAAGAAAGCTTTAACTCAATTTTGAAAAAACTAAAGAGATATTGGTCGACACCTTTTATACCTTCACTTCAAATTTGGCGACTAGATATGGAATATAATAAGTGATATCGCCAAAATACAGAGGCAATGTTTTGACCCCATGTAGATCCACATTATTGGACAGATCATCTTGTATGAGCCTCTTAATGGATGAATTGGGCTTCAGTTCCTTCATATGAAATAGATCCCATTAATGTTCAGATCAGCCCACAATGTTTCCTCCCATTTGGATGCACAGATTAGTAGCAACATGCATTTTAGTCTACTAGTGTTCTTGGATCATGTGCAGAATGGCCCATTTTTCATGGACTTCATCATAGGTCCTCCAAATCACCTCCACCTACAATATAATTATCAAAACAAGTAAAATTTCCATTTTTAAAATTTTTAAACACAAAATAATTGAATAAAACATGGATTGAAATTTTTTATTATATTGGTAATTTTCAATACAAACTCAGTTTAATAATTTGGAATAAGGGTGAAATAAAACAGTGAATCGTGGTACGATCACACCCCCACACAAAAACATTTGCACTCCTAGGAGAAGTATAATATCCTAATAATGTCCCATACCTAAAGAAAAGTTGTAAAAATATCCAAGATTCTTTTGAAATTAAATTAATCATATCTTTTCTATGGAATCAATTTTCTTATCATTTTTCTTTTCTCACATTCAAATTATTTGAACTTCATTTCTTCACCCATGCAACATGTCACAACCTACCTCACCTTAAAATTTTCCCTCATGAATCAAAGAACATATGAAAGTGGATTTATGCTCTTTTCCTAGTGATCATGTTATATTACCATATGATTTCTATGATTCTCATTTCTCTACCGGCAGAAACTAGTGTGCTACTCAAGAGGACTTCCAATAGGTTGTTCTGAGGTTCAAGGATTGGTAGGATTTAATGTTTAAAAATTTGAGGCAGAAGAAGAGTGCTTAATCTCTTATGTAAAAAACATGTCAAAATTCAGCAAGTGTTCACAACTGATGTACACACTCAACCCCTCACAAAGTGTATCACCTCTAACTCACTCTCCCCATTGTCTATTTTTATGGGTCACAACCAATCAATGAATAATAATGAGTAAAAATCATCTTTTATCCATTTTTTCCTTTTGTTATATTTTTTTCAATGTATAGAACTATTTTTTTGTATAGTTTCTTTTGGATTTAAATAGGGAAACATGTTTAAAACAATGATTTTATATGGCTTGTGAACCCATTGCCCAAGGAAAATGTAGGCACCCTTTATATCAACCCATAACAATGATTATCTCCCCATAATTACCATGGAAAAACACACTCTCCCACACTTGATGAAAATAAAACAAGAATATACACAAGAGATGGGTAGGTAGGGATAATTTAGCTTGTAATGTGGCTACATAATAGGCATTTCATGGTCTCTTAGGCTTGAGAAGGATAAAATGTAAAGGTGGCCAAAAATAGAGGATAATTGTAAAAATGGATTTTCAATGAACAATTGCCTCTATCATTAATGTATAATTCTTGAATCTTATTGCTTCAAAAAGAATCAAGGAAAGTTCTAGTTTCTCTACATGACCCAATACTCTCAAGAAAGTGATTAAATGGATGAATATACAATAAAGGGAATATAATGTCTCTCGGGTAAGGGGTTAAAATATTGGTCAGTTCTAATAAGGCATTGGTTTCAAAAATCCATTAAACACCTAAGAATGATTTGAAAAAACAAATTATAGAAAAAGATTCCATATAAACATTCATTTGAAAAAACTTTTTTCCAAAAACAATTGAATTTTCCACATAATCTACTCAAGCATGAAAAATGATTTTGGATATTCTTTTTAAGATCAATTTTTATCTAAAAACACATAATAAGGAAAAAATAAATCAAAAAAGAAAACACATTTTTTTAATTTTTTTTTGTTTTGTTTAATCCTAAATATGACATGTCGCCCTACACCACACCTAAAAGTTACATTATATTCAATGAAAGTGTTTTAAATAAATAGGCATGTAAATAAAGGTGGGGACAAGGGACAACCTGCTAATTGGTGTCATATGTGTAATCTATCAGTTGGATTTCCTCGATGAGATTCTTTGGAAAATCCTCATAGATGTGTTTGATCCACTGCAAATTGATAGTAATCATTTTTCCACTCATCTCATGAAAAACCTATATAGCACCAAAAGGGTAAACATCAGTAACAGTATAAGGACCGAGCCATCGGGAACGAAGCTTACATGGGTGGAGATTTATCCTAGAATTATACATGAGAACCATCTCAACAATATGAAACTTCCACTAATGTATCATGGTATCATGGATAGCCTTTCTCTTCTCTTTATATATTCAAGATTTTTCATATGCATCACATAGAATTTCTTTCAACTCTTGAATCTGCAGCTTTCTATGCACACTTATATCTGAAAGATTAATATTTCATTGTTTAACGGCCCAATATGCATGGTGTTCTACCTCCATTGGGAGGTTAAAAGCCTTTCCAAACACAATTCTATATTTTGACATTCTGATTGGGGTTTTAAAAGCTGTATGGTATGCCCAAAGTGCATCATCCAAGTGAAAACTCCAATCTTTTCTATTGAGTTGTACGGTATTTTCCAAGATTCTCTTAACTTCCTGATTTGAAATTTCTGATTTTCTGTTAATTCGGGGGTGATATGTTGTAGTGACTTTATGAACAACCCCATACTTATGAAGAAAATTTTTCATGTTGTGATTGAAAAAATGTGAACCCTGGTCACTAATGATTAATCTAGGTAAACCAAACCTACTGAAAATTTGGGACCTCACAAAATCAACAACCACTCGAGAGTCATCGGTCTTGGTGGCCTTTTCTTCCACCCATTTAGATACATAGTAAACAACCAATAAAATATACAGAATGACAAATGAATTTGGAAAAGGCCCCATGAAGTCAATTCCCCATGCATCGAAGATCTCACAAAATAACTTGGGTTGTTGGGGATTTTCATTCCTCTTGGAGATATTCCATGTGAATTAAAAATGACTACATGACTTGAAAAATATATGGGAATCCCTATACAAATATGGCCAATAAGGTCCCAATTCAAGGACCTTTCGAGCTGTACATTGAGATCCAATGTGGCCCCCATAGGCCAAAGTGTGGAAGAAGGTCAAAACAGAGGTGAACTCTTGGTTAGGTACACACTGACAAAGTACTTGGTCACCAAAAATTCTCCACAAATATGGGTCATCCCAAATGTACCCCTAAGATTCATGCTTTAGTCTCTGGAATTGTGAAGGTTTAAAATCAGTGGGGACCCTATATGTTGCTAGAAAATTCACAATGTCCACATTCCAGGGGGTAAGGTCCACAACATTACAAAGGGGCTCATGAGGGAATAATTCTCCAATGAGGAGGGGTGAGTCAACATGATGATCCAATGGTGGAGAAATCCTACTAATGTGGCCAGTTACCACATTTTCTACTCCTCTCTTATCTTTAATCTAAGGGTCAATCATCTGGAGGAGGAGCATCCACCGAATGAGGTGTGGCATAGCTTATGTTTTCTTTTTGGAGGAAATTATGGGAAACATGATCAGAAAAGACAATGATTTTTGAACCGATAAGATATGAATATAATTTTTCCAAGGAAAACAAAATACAAAGAAGTTCTTTTTCAGTGGTCATGTGGTTTTCCTTGATAGGGTCAAGGGTACGTGAAGGATACGCAATGACATGAGGAGCCTTATCAACCCTTCGTGATAAAACTACCCCAACTGCAAAGATTGAGGCATCACACATAAGTTCAAAGGGGAGATACCACCTTGGGGTTTGGATGATGGGAGGTAATGTGAGACTCCTTTTTAGTGAATTGAATGCATCCTCACAATTTTTATCAATCAACAACTCAGAATCCTTTTGTAATAACCGAGACAAGGGAAGTGCGATCTTACTGAAGACTTTAATGAATCGGCAGTAAAAACCAGCATGACCCAAGAAGGATTGCACCTCACAAACACATTTTGGATATATAAGGGTTGAAATTAATTAAATTTTTGATTTATCCACTTGAATTCACTCTTTTAAAATAACATTCCCAAGAACTATCCCTCATTCAACCATGAAATGGCATTTTTTGTAATTTAACACAAGATCTTATTCTATGCAATGACGGGGGATAGAACCTAGGTGATCCAAAAAATAACCAAAGGAAGTTCTATAAACTATGAAATCATCCATAAAAAATTCCATGCATTTTTCTAGGCACTCTGAAAATATACTCAACATACAACGTTGAAAAGTACCTGGAGAATTACAAATACCAAAAGGCATCCTTCTGTATGAAAATGTTCCAAATGGACAGGTAAATGTTGACTTTTCCTGATCCTCAGGGGCCATATGGATTTGGAAAAAACCCGAATATCCATCAAGGAAACAATAATGGGACTTACCAGGAAATCGTTCTAACATTTGTTCAGTGAAAGGTAGAAGATTGTGTTCCTTCTATGGGCTTGATTTAGTCGACGATAGTCAAAACAAACTCGCCAACTGTTTTTCACTCGTGTTGGAATGAATTCATTCCTTTCATTTGACACAACTGTTATTCCTATTTTTTTAGGCACAATTTACATTGGGATAACCCATTTACTATCAGATATAGGATAAATCATCCCCACAACAAGTAATTTATTGAATTCCAATTTTACTACTTCAAGGAGAGTGGGATTCAACCGGCGTTGAGATTTTCATATGGGCTTAGCCTCATCATCCAAAAGTATATGGTTCATAAAAATAGATGGGCTAATCCCGGGAATATCATCCAATGTGCATCCTATTGCCTTTTTACAGTCTTTTAGAAGATCCAGCAGTTTTTATTTCTACTGTTGAGAGAGGTTATTTGAAATAATGACGGAAAATTGGTAAATAAACTCAAGATAGGCATATTTTAAATTAGATTGAAGTGGTTTTAATTCCAACACTGGGGGTTTTTAGACTGAGGGAGGGTATTTAGGGGGAGTGAGGTCCATCAAACTATCTATCTGCTCATGTTTATTCTCTAAAGATAGAGAATCTATTGAAATGAGATTTAAAGAATCATCGACGGTCATGGGTACCTCAGAATGAACATAATCATCAATTAAAGTACAAAATTTACACTTTTCATAACCCACACAACACTCAGAACATGACTCAAAACTCAAATAATTCAAGGGTGAAGAAGAGGAAAATGAATCAGAGTATGGGTTGAGGATAGAATTGTGTGTGTGTAAATCATTTGAGAGTACTTCAATCGAATAGATAGGAAGAGTGGAGTGCTCTTCAACAAGGTGTTTCATAGCCTCAACGATGTTAAAACTTACCTTTTCTCCACCGAAGTCCATGGATAGCATACCATTGTTAATGTTTATGATCGTCATTGCTGTTTTGAGGAAGGGCCTCCGAAATATGAGAGGGGAATTTCCTTGTGTTCGAGTATCTTCCTTCTCAAGAATATAGAAATTGGTGAGGAAGATCAGATTCTTCACTCTTACAAGGACATCCACAATCGCTCTAGTTGGATGTGTTGTACTCTTATTGGTAAGTTGGACAACAATTCCTGTTGGTTGAAGCTCTCCAAACTACAGAGAAGTATACATGGATTGAGGCATTACATTAATGGAAGCACCAAAGTCTCGCATAACATCATAAAATAAGGTCTCCCCTTTGGTAAATGGTATCAAGAATGTTCCTAGATCCTTTAATTTTATTGGAATTACTGGTTGAATCAAGGCTGAGAAATTCTCCCCCAAGTTGACTCTCTTATTCCCCTTCAACTTTCATCTATGGGTTCAATGTTCTTTATGAAATTAGGCATAATGGGGAATATTCTTGACTTCATCCAATAAAGGAATATTAATATGAACCTTTTTAAATGTATCAATTATTTCATTATGAATCTCATTATCAAAATTTTTATTGGATTTATAGAGTCTTTGGGGGAAAGGAAGAGGAATCGATTGTTCATTTTAAAAATCAATTATAATTTGATTACCCGTTTTATTTTTTTTTCTTTACTTGAAATTTTTGAGGGTTGAGAAAGAGTGTTTTCAAGAGGGGGACATACCTGTTCTGTATAATTAGTAGAAGGAGAAACTTCCTTAACACTACGAAGTGTAATTACACTTAAATTACCTTTTTCCTTTGGGTTGGCAATGTTTTGGGATGATAGTTTTCCAGAACCATGCATCTTAATCTCACCGATGGTGTTATCCAATTGTCCCACTTCAGTTCGTAGGTCTTGAATTGCTGATTCTGTGGTCTGTTAGAACTGGAGGTTCTGGGTTTCTGTTTTTTTCACCATATCCTTGAGGATTGTTTCAGATTTGGGAGGAGGAGGATGATTGTTTTGTGAAGTTGAGGGATAAGAAGGTTTCATACCTTGGCCTTGTGGATACCAATTATACTTGGGGTAACCTGAGTTTCCTCTTTGTTGGTACTGGGGTTGTGTTTTCCACCCATGGTTTGGATTTGGATTGAATTGTTCCTGTTTGACGGGAGGTTCTTATTGGAATGGACACCCTGGAAACACAGCTGCACATGACTCAGGTGAATCTTGATGTTGTGGGAACTAGTGAGAAAAATGAGTATTGTCATAAAAAATACCACAACGTAATGGAACAGGAGAAGATTTTTAGTTACCCCGTGCTTGATCTAATTTCCTTATAAGGTTATGCATCTCATCAAGTTTATTATCGTCCTTTTTTTTAGGGCTGAATGACTTACCTCATGGACTCCTCGGGATGGTGCAACTTCTTGTGTACTAAATTGTTGTGCATTTTGATCCATGTTGGCTATTAAGTCGCAAGCGGTGGAAGGAGTTTTATCAACTAGGGAACCACTAGCTACTGCATCTATCATTCCACAATCCATGGGGACAATTACCTCATAGAAGTATTGGATTAACAGTTGTTCACTAATTTGGGGGTGGGGGTAGCTTGAGCAAACTCTCTTGAATCTCTCCCAGTATTCATGAAGGGTCTCTCCTTGTGATTGCCTAATTATATAGATTTATTTCTTAATCAATGTAGTTCAGGAGGCAGGGAAGAACTTCTCTAGAAAGAGTCATCTGAGGACATTTCAGCCCCCAATTGTGGTAGGCAGATAGTATAGCCATTTTTTGGGTACACCATCAAGGTAGAAAGGGAAGGCCCTAAACTTAATTAAGTCCTCAGACACATTTTGGGGGTTCATGGTGGAGAACACTATGTGAAACTCCTTAAGGTGTCTATGAGGGTCCTCACCGGGAAGAATATGGAATTTAGGAATAAGGTGTATGAGACATGATCTCATCTCAAAGTTGGATGCTTTCTCAGGATATTGGATGTACGCTGGTTGGTACTCCACATCAGGGGTGGTCAGTTCTTTTAATGTTCGATTATTTGCAGCCATGTTTTCTTGGCTTTGATTGGGTTAAATTTTCTATTGGTTTAGGACCACTTGAGGTTCCAAAAGTGTTTTCTCCATGTTACTTTATTGAACTTTTCAATATTCCTTGATTTGTGTGTGAAGTGACTTTTCGATTTTAGGGTCAAATTCAAAAGGTGTTTCTTTACCCGATCAGGTCATGAAAATAAGTTGTGAAGTTTGTTTTTTTGAATATGAATAAAATAACTTAATAATGGTGAAAATAGAATATAATTTTATAATACAGAATTATATAAAGATATATGGAGAATAATAAGAAGAGAGAGAGAGAGAGAGAGAGAAAGAACAAACCAAAAACAACCAAAAATAAAGACAAAAACCCAAAACAAAAGCAATTAAATGGGGGTGGGTATTTAAAGGAGTACTAATGAAGAAGTAAAATAAATAAATAAAAGTTAATAATGAAATGAAATGATCCTGGATCCCCAGAAATGGTGCCAGAATTTGATCGCGTTGTTGAGCACGTCAAATTAGTTGTTTAATTTTGACTAGAATTTCAACACTATAGCTACAACCCTAGGTCGTTTCTCAGCGGAGCCTTAGATCATTAATTTAAAAAGAGGGTTCTGATTATAAAATTATAAGTGGACTGAGGTTTTTTTAAAACTTGGGGGTTTTATGATTAATGATGAAAATTGAAAATGAATGAAATAAAACAAAGTATAAATGAACAAGATTAATTAAGTGTTATCAACCCGAGGAAGTCTCATGATGCTCATCCTTCATCGCTTCAAGAGATAGGGTTATGATATTTTAATACCGAGTTTGTAACACATATTAACACAATGTTACTAATTTTATTCTAGGATACCTACTAGGTTTCAGTCGAAAACACAAAATGATTCACCGGACACCGCCAATGATTGAGTGATTTCTGTTCGACGTCTTAACCGAAACACACCAAGGCAACACACGAAGAACTCGATGATATATTTAGGTTTTATGTTACTTATTTGTAATACCATGAAATAAATTTTAATGACCTTTAAAGTTCTTATGTGAGTTTAATTTAAAAATATGAACCACACAAACACCGCAATTGAATGAGGGAAGAAAAAGTGTTGAACGGTGTGTGAAACATCACATGAAAGGGTACCCCCAAACATGATCATTTGAGTTTGAGTATAAAATAGTAGTATATAACTCAATTAAATAAAAATATAGGATGAAGAAAAACCAAATACAACCATGAATTAAAAAAATATCATTCAAAATAATACAAGTATGAAGCTCGGGATTACATCACATTCCTCCCTGGGTGATCACAAGGGGTTTAGAAACCCATGGGAGAGGAAGAAGAACAAGATGTTGAAGTAGAACATCCCATATCTCCATAACTTCTTGGAATGATTATAAGACTCCTTGTGGACACCAAAATTGCAGAAACTTACCTCCTGGTCGAACTCCAAAATGGGGTTCCCATTGTGCCAATTTATAGGCAAAGTGGGAAGTGGATTTGGGCACCCTGATTCCACAAATCCTTTTGGTCCATGATTTTGGCCAGCCAAAAAGCCTTAAATCACTTTGGAAACACTAAAAAGTTGTTGGAATACATATTTTCTACCTCCATGTCAACGTTTGAGCCAGGATATGTAATATAATAATTGATATTTCCAAAATACAGAGGCACTGTTTTGACCCCGTGCAGATCCAATTTATTCGATAGATCTGCTTGTATGTACCTATTAATGGACGAATTGGGCTTCGGTTCCTTCATATGAAATGGATCACATTAAATTTAGGACCATCCCAAAAATGTTCAGCCCATTTGGAAGAACGGATTAGTATTATAATTCGTTTTAGTCTACTGGTTTTCT
The DNA here is from genome assembly GCA_963277665.1 of Viscum album. Taxonomy (NCBI): domain Eukaryota; kingdom Viridiplantae; phylum Streptophyta; class Magnoliopsida; order Santalales; family Viscaceae; genus Viscum; species Viscum album. The sequence goes on along the minus strand of OY728128.1, from coordinate 2,018,160,735 downwards.
TAGATCATGTGCAGAATGGCCCATTTTTCATTGACTTCATCATAGGTCCCCCAAATCACCTCCACCTACAATATAATTATCAAAAAAAGTAACATTTCCCTTTTTAAAAGTGTTAAACAAAAAATAATTGAATCAAACATGGAGTTAAATTTATTATTATGCATGTCATTTTCAATACAATATCAGTTTAATACATTGGTATAAGGGTGAAATTAAACAGTGAATCGTGGTACGATCACGGGCTCCACATGTCACTTACTAAGTCCAATTAATTCCTCATATGAAAAGGATTAAACATAACATAAACATTCGTATTAAAACTAGCATACGAAATATCAATAATTTATCCAAAAACCATGAATGATTTAAAAATAACCCATCCAAAGTAAAACATATCACAAAACCTTCAATACAATATGGAAGTCTTGTATCATAATAAATCAACTTCAAATAAGCATAAAATCCCTCAAAGGATATTGACATAGATGAAATCAAAACTTTTTTTAGAGAAATATCTCTTTCTACTTTAAAATTATTTAAAATTAATATAATTATAAAATGAAACATTTATTTTGAAAATATTCTTATAAGATTGTAAGGGAAGTTTTGACGATGTTATAATGGTGGAAAATAGCCACACCTGCTTTATAAGTTAAAAAAACAATCTTACCTTAATCTTGTCGAAAAGGTCATAAAGTACCTTTTCTGGAAAATGACAGAAATATTCCCTTCAAAAACATGTAAGGTCAAATAAGGGTATAAATGACTTTAACCCATTTTATATTAAATAGTAAAAATGTTTTGAAATACATTTTAAAGAAAAACATATGTGAATGATAAAGAGGTCCCAGTAGATACTCAAGTATAAACAACCTCACATAATAAAGAGATTGTAAAATTAACCCTTACCTTGAACTTTTCCTTGGTTGAGGGTATGTTAACCACCTATATAATGGTTAAATAATATTTATTCAATTATAAAAGAACTATATACAATAATATGATATCATATATAATCTTCTAATATTTCTTTGTTAATGATATTTCAGTAGTATCATCGTTTCGGGTGTTAACTGATTTGTTTTCCTTTATTTTATTTATTATTTAAGTAATGTTTGTTATGGATAGGATGTATCTTATTCAAATTTGGAATGATATTAAAGTATTTAAAAATTATTTTGAATCATCAAATAAAAATTAGTCTTGATTGGATATGATGGGGAATTAATCTCATCGCGTTCGTGGTGACGGTAATCCGTACTTACGCGCGTGCGACAATATCATTATTTTGATATTAAGATAGTATATAATTGGTTGGTATATCATATATAAAGAATCATTATCATGTTATATTTATTATTTACATCATTTATACTCATTATTATACCCATCAAAATGATGAAGTGTTTGAATAACAAACTACACCACGACGTGGAGACGGTAATCTGTACGTACGCACGTACAGTGAATTTTTCATTTATATGATGGAAATAATAATGAATATGGTTGCACCATTTTTATAATAAAATCATAGTATATAGAAGATACTCTAGTTATTATTTTATAATGGAAACAACTAAGAAAGTGGAAGGGGAAGATTAAAATAACTTGAAAGAGTTGATGAAATATTTACCTCTTCTTCGGGTTCTTCCTTTTGATTTGATCAAAAGGGATCCATAGGTTAGATTTAAGACTAAATTATTGACTCTGGGATTAAGGTAGGATAGATGATTGGATTTTTGGGTAGGGTTTGGCCTAGCCAAATGGCTTTGAAGCTGTGAATTTGAGAGAAGGGGAAGTTCCCTTTTATAAGAGGGGTGAGGGGAACCTTAGGAAAAGATTGAAATATTATTTTATAATAAAATAATTTTCGGTTTATAATGGATAAAAAATGATATACTTAGAGTCTAAGGTTGGGATGGGTCGAAAACCACTCAACCAATAGGTTTTAGACAGGTTTGGGTCACTATATTAACCTTATATTTAGATTTAACTCTTTGTTAAATTGTTGGACATTTACAATGTCTCTTCGTATTTTTATATTATATGGTTAATAAAAATAATATAAACTTAGAAGAGAACATAAATTGGTTCAGGAATGACATATATAATATTATTTAATCCCTTTAACTGAACCATATATTTTTAGGAATAGAATATCGATTAATAATATAATATTTTTTAAAAAACTCTTTTATGTCAATTTTGACACTATTTGGTATTTTATTTTTGTTAAATTCATAAAATCATTATTACATCAAAAAAAATTCATTTCATCAACCCTAAGAAGTAATATTAACATATAAAATTAGTGTAATTTATTAAAAATCTCAAATTAGATTTATTTGGAAATTTAGAATACCAATTATTTTAATCTTCCATTAATAAGGTAATTATTGCATCATCATTGTTTCATAAATAAATTTAATTATTTAATGTATAAAGATTATAATTAAAATACCATTATGTAGAAAATATTTTTATATTTAAAATCAATATTTATAGTCAAATGTATCTTATGTATAACCCAATATTAAAAATGGTTTATTTATTAAACATGGATTTTAACTCTTTTAACTCTTCTTTAAATAGAACAATAATAAATGTCCTAATATAATCCAAGTGGACCAAAGGTGATAATATTTTATTCCTAAGGTTGTTTTTGGTCGAATTATAATTATCCAGTAGAATTAGGATATGTTTTAGGGTAATTATGATATCATTTTTAACCTCAATTACCATATTTACTTTTAACCGTGGTAAATAAACGTCAAAAGTTACTTTTCACCAAAAAATATTTTCAACTTATTGATCCACATTTTACATACTAATATTAATTGTGTCTCTCAAATTTTTTAAATTAAACTCATGGAGGTGTTAAAATTATGTTTTATACAAACTTGCAAATGCTCCTAAGATGTGGGTAAAAGATGCTAAAAAGTTCGAGAAAATTTTATATATCTAAACTTATTATAAAATGACTCCAATGAATTACATTGAAAATATAGAGGTATTATGTATCTATTTTGACCTAAAATAAATTAAATTAAAATAACTAATTATTTAAATAAAAAGTCGGTTTTAACAAATAACGCAGTGTTTTTTCACTATTCATCAAAAATTGAAATTTTTTATAAAAATACCAAAAAATCACCCTAAGATAATTTTGATATTCCAAATCCAAAAATGAAGTCCATTTTGTTAGATAAAATTTATAAAATTTTAAAAAGTGGGTATTACTATTCATAATGTCTAGTTTGATTGGTTGTGGTGTGTTTGAACTCGAAGTTGCGTACAACACAAGTTATTGTGTTATTCAAAGGGAAACATACCGTGGAAGCTTTGGGTGTTACATTATCTCCTCCTTAAAATAATTTATTCCTTGAAGTTTTCTAGACTATTACTTCATAAAAATATTTGGGTGGTTCTTCATCGTATGTTCCTTTGGTTCCCACATTGCCTCTTCCATATTATGGTTTCTCCATAGAACATTTAGCAGACGAGTCATCCAGTTTCTCATCACTTGTTCTCTGGTATCAAGAATTATGTCAGGATCTTCACAATAAGACAGATCGGGTTCAAGTTCTAATTCTTCATAAGTGAGTACATGCGTTGGGTCAGACATGTATTTTCTCAACAGTGATATGTGGAACACATCTTGATCTTTGGAGAGACTTGGAGGCATTGCCAAATGATAAGCTACAACTCCAATTCGTTCTAGAATTTTGAAAGGTCCGATGTACCTGGGACTCAATTTACCCTTCTTACTGAATTGTATAATTCCCTTCCATGGAGATACCTTCAATAAAACATGATCTCGTACCTGAAATAACAAATCCTTCCTTAGATTAATAACAGAGCTCTTCTTCCTACATTGAGATTCTTTGATATCGGTTTGGATTACCTACACTTTTTCCATCGTTTACTCAACATGTTCTGGGCCTACGATTTTTCATTCACCAACATCATCCCAACAGGTTGGTGTGTGACATCTCTTTCCGTATAATGCTTCATATGGTGCTATCTGATTACTTGAATGGAAGCTATTGTTATAGTAAAATTCTACCAGAGGTAAATATTTATCATGCATGACTTGAAAGTTCAGTGAGAAAGATCTCAACATGTCTTCTAAGGTTTCAATAGTCTGTTATGATTGTCCATCTGTTTGAGGGTGGTAGGCAATTATCAAACGAAGTTCAGTATCCAGGGACTTCTGAAGACTTTTCCAGAATCACATATAAAATGGGGATCATGATCAGAAATAATCAATAAGTTTTCTCCATGATGTCTTACAACTTCATTAAAATATATTCTTACTAGATGTTCAAGTGGTAAATCTTCTTTTATAGGAATAAAATGTGCAGACATGGTAAGACGAACAGCAATGACCCATATTGCATTATTCCTTCTAGGATTCTTTGGTAGTTCCATGACAAATTCCATCATAATATTATCTCATTTCCACTCAGGTATGGGAATAGGTTGCATGAATCCTCCAGGTTGTTTCCTTCCAGCTTTCACTTATTGGCAAACCTTGCATCTTGACACAAAATCAGTAATCTCCCTCTTCATGTTGTCCCACCAAAAATGTTCCTTCAAATCTCTATACATCTTAGTGCTACCAGGGTTTATAGAGAAATTGGAGCTATGAGCATCATCTAACAATTCCCTTTTCAGATCAGTTATATAGGAAACACAATATCTATTCCCAAATTTCAAAATCCCATCTTCATATATAAAGTCGATCAATCTCCCATCATTCACAGCTTTAATTTTATTTTGAAACTTCTCATCATCAGCCTGAGAACTTTTTATCCTTTCTAGTAAAGATGGTTTGGAAACTATTATAAAATTATTGATGTTTCACCTTCCATGATTATTCCCATATCTATTTTTACTATATCCATGAAAATAGTGTCCCTTTCAACTCTCATCTTGTTCAACACTCCATGATCTTTTCTGCTCAAAGCATTTTACACTTTATTTTCCATCCTCGGGTGGTAGTGTATTGTTCAATCATAATCCTTGAGTAGTTGAAGCCATCTCTTTTACCACATGTTGAGTTCTTTCTGTGAGAAAATATACTTCAAACTCTTGTGATTGGTATATATCTCACATTTTTCACCATAGAGATAATGTCTCCATATCTTCAAAGAAAAGATTACATCAACTAACTCAAGATCATGAGTATGATTGTTTTGCTCATGAATTTTAGCTTTTTTGATGCATATGAAATAACCCTATCATTCTACATAAGGACACAACCAAGTCCTTTCTTTGATGAATCACTATAAATAACAAACCCATCATTCCCCGATAGAAGATTCAAGATAGGAGCATTGACTAATCTACTCTTGAATTGTTCAAAACAATTTTCACACTCTTTTTTCAAGCAAATTTAACACCTTTACGTGTGATCTTGGTTAATGGGTTAGCCAATCGGGAAAAATTCGGGGCAAAACACCGATAATAACCTTCTAAACCAATAAAATTGTGTACCTTAGTTATACTCATCAGTGCTGTCCATTAATGGATTTATCTTATCTTAGAAGGATCAATAAAGATTCTATCCTTAGAGACAATATGGAAAAGAAAAGAAATCTACTGAAGCTAGAATTATCACTTGCTAAACTTCCCCTATAATTCATTTATTCTAAGGGTTTTCAGAATGGTGCGCAATTTATTTACATGATCTTCATAGATTTTGGATTATAACAAGAATATTATCAATAAATAACACTACAAAGTAATCAAGATATTCTTTGAAAACTCTATTCATTATATCCATGAAAACAGAGGGTGCATTAGTCAACCCAAAATTCATTAATGTAAACTCGTAATGCCCATACCTTGTTCAAAATGCTATTTTGGGAATGTATTCCTTCTTCACACACAACTGATGACATCCAGATCGAAGGTCAGTATTTGAAAATATTGAGAACCCTGAAGTTGGTTGAATAAATCATCAATGAGAGGTAGGGGATACTTGTTCATTATTGTTATAGCATTGATATCTCAATATTCAATGAAAAATCTCATAGAACCATCTTTCTTTTAAACAAAAAGGATAGGGGATCCCCATAGAGAAACACTCAGGTGAATAAATCCATTATAACTCAATTTCACTAGTTTTTACTTTAGTTCCACTAATTCCTAAGTGGCCATTCTATAAGGTTTCTTCGATATGGGCCTTGCACCATGAATTAAATCAATGGAAAACTCAATTTCTCATTCTGGAGGATGTCTAGGTAAATCTTCTAGAAACACATCAACATATTCTTGCACAATAGGTACATCCTCTATTTGTACATTCCTTTCCTCACCCAAAGTCATGTCATTCTATTCCTACCCAATAATTTAATATAGTTGAGCTACTAGGGGTGGATCTAGATAAGAATCAGATGGTGATGTTTCTGCTCTAAAGATTAGGTACTCCTTATCATCATCGAAAATTGTAACCTCTTTCTTTTTACCAGAAAATTTCACATCTTGGTCGGAAAGTTAATCCATACCGAGAATTATATCAAATTAGATCATGGGTATGATGATGAGATCAGCAGATAAATAACTTTTTTATGCTTTAATGGGAAATGATTCAAAAAACATTATTGTGATGATACTTCCCTTAGGTTTTTGACTAACAACTCCCTTGTTAATTCAAATTGTAAATATATAATTTTCTAGATAACTAGGAAGATATGAAACAATGCGATGATCCAGAGTCAAATAAAGCATTGGCTAAACATGAGGAAACCATTAAATTGCCTGCCACCACATCTTTCTGAGCTTCAACCTCAAAATTAGCAATTGCATAATCTTGGCCTTAATCCCTTGGCATTTTTTGAGTTATGTTTCCTTGGAGCTTAGGACATTCATTTTCATAATGCCCCCGTTCTCTACAATTTTAGCATTCAACATTGAAATCCTCTTTCTTCTCCTTACAATCACGAGCTTGGTGGACTTTTTCACCACACCTGTAATAGACTCCCATTCCATTCAGGAAATTACTGGGGTATTTCTTCCCACATTTACTACAGGATTGATATTCAAATTTTTCTTCTTCCCCTTATTTCCATTTCCAGAGTGTTCATCAGATCTCTTTTTATCCTGCACTGATTTAAAGCCGTAAGACTTAGAGAATTCCTTTTTCGTCTTTATAGCGCATGAGAGTATATCTTTGTATAATGATAAGAATTATGAGACTAATTCTCGATGGAGAAATGGTTTTCACACATCAAATAATCGATAAATATTACTCCTTGTAATATGTATATAATCTGTTGCATGCCTTTCTAACCTAGTAACATTAGCCTCATATTTTGTGACATTCTCATCCTCTTTTTACCTCAGACTCCGAAATTGTCATTCCATATCTGCTCGATGGCCATGAGGAAAGTATTTTTCTATGAAAATATCTTTAAACTCCCTCCATTCCATACTTGAAACTTCTTCATCCTCTTTTTTGTTTTGAATCAACGACCACCATTTGATCAGTATCTCCAGTGCTGCGATAAACTGTCATGACAACTTTTTCTCTTTCACTACTCCCCAAAGCATGAAATGTTTTATCTATGAAATGTATCCATTTCTCAGCTAATAATGGAATTTTACTCCCACTGAATGTTGGTGGTTTTTGCCTCATTAATCGTTCTAACATTGATCCTCTGTGTTGTGGATCAGGGTGCTTCATACGGGTAAGGTTATTATTAATAACCTGAGTGAGTTTTCCAAGTACAGTGATAAGCTGATCCGCACAAGATGCTTCACCAGCTCCACTATAATTATCTTGAGTAGGAGGGAACTACCTACATGGATTACGTGCATTGATACAGTTTCCATTTCTTCAACTAGGTGCCATTTCTAAACAATGGGATACACTAGATTAGTTTATGAATCAAAATATATAATTCCAAACTTGAAAAACATTTAACATAAATTGAACAGTTTATGGATATAATCCATAATCATAAAAATGTTTTCTTTGAGTAAGTATATACTCATAAACCCTCCGTAATGGTTTGTAAATAAAATGAGAATTATCCTAGGCATATCCCCCAGGAGTGTAGTAACCAAGAGTGCTTCAAGGCCTATTTTTGTTCACCAATTCTCATTCGAGTCTAGCTCAAAGCAGTGTTTTCGGGTTTTACCTATTAGTACATATGTGCCAGTTATGGCTCTACCTACTCATATTTAGATAGGGATTTATTTCTTGGAAAACTCACAAAATATCTACAGTACCAAAATTCTAGGAAGTTCTTCTATAATAATCCTCCAAGTCTGTCTTAGGGTAATGTTCTCTAATCAGAGTTTCTGTAAATCTAGTTTCCATGTTTTTTACTAAACTTCCTCTAATACCAACTGTAATGCCCCGACCCTAGTTATCCAAAGTCAGTGCATTATTACATAACATTGGCCTAATCACAAAAGATCAACTCTCGAATGACCGATTAGTTTAGTAGACTTGGAAATTATAGACACATTCATAAGCTTTACATTACATTATAATATGAAAAACTAAAACAACATAGTCTCCATAGGACACACTCATATCCCTTAGACTAACCCTGTAGGTCAGTCCTAATATACTTATTCGCATCCTGGGAATAATAAAACATAAAAAAGTTTGTTCTCAGATGCTCAGTAAGGATAACAATATAGTGGAAACTTTAAAAATAAGAATGATCATTTATGGAAATGTATAAGACTAAAACAAAAGTCTTTTAAACATGAACTTCAACATAATATGGCAAAGTTAAAATCAAATAATTTCATTTAATTATACACATGGATATTCTACTAGTTGAATAATCAAATTCAATATCAATAGCCACTTTCATAATGATGGAATGCATAATGCCAGACTACATAATTACATAGTCAATGCCTTATTCCAAGACTAAAAATTAGATTTTTTCATGGTATTATGCCAAGATATTAGTTTGTCTCATGAGACCTACTGATGAATCTTTGAGCTATAGCAGGCTTTACTCATTACTTACTAAGTCCAATGCATTTCTCATATGAAAAGGTTTAAACATAACATAAACATTCGTATTAAAACTAGCATAGGAAAAGTCAATACTTTATCCAAAAACCATGAATGGTGTAAAAATGACACTTCTATAGTCAAACATATCACAAAACTTTCACTACAATATGGAAGTTTTGTATCATAATAAATCAACTTCAAATAAGCTTAAAATCCATTAAAACAAGTTGACATAGATGAAATCAAAACTTTTTTTTGAGAAATATATCTTTCTATTTTGAAATCATTTTAAAGTCATATAATTATAAAATAAAACATTTATTTCTAAAATATTCTTATAAGCTTTTAAGGGAAGCTTCGACTATGTTATAATGGTTGAAAATATCCACACCTACCGTATAAGTTTAAAAAAACATTCTTACCTTAATTTTTTCAAAATGGTTATAAAGTAACTTCATTGGAAAAAGATGGAAAGAATTCTTTAAAAACATATAAGGTCAAATAAGTGTATAAATTACTTTAAACCATTTTATAATAAATAGTAAATATTCTTTTAAATACATTTTAATGAAACATGGATGTGGATGATAAAGAGGTCCTAGTAGATACTCAAGTATAAACAACCTCGGATAATAAAGAGATTGTGAAATTAAGCTTTACCTTGTACTTTACCTTGGTTGAGGGTAGATTAACCTCCTGTATAATGGTGAAATAATTTTTATTAAATTATGCAAGTACCATAGACATTAATATGATATCCTATATGATCTTCTAAAATTTATTTGTTAATGCTATTTCATTAGTATCATCGTTTTGAGTGTTAACTAATTCATTTTTCATTATATTATTTGTTACGTAAGTAATGTTTATTATGGATAGGATGTATCTTATTCATATTCAGAATTATATTAAGTCTTCAAATATTATTTTTAATCTTCAAATGAAAATTAGTCTTGAATGGATATGATGGGGAATGAATCTCATTGCGTTCATGGAGACAGTAGTCCGTATGTACGCACGTGCGACAATATCAATCATTTGATATTAAAATTATATATAATTGGATGGTATATAATATATAAAGAATCATTATTATTTTATATTTATTATTGACTTAATTTGTAATAATTATTATACCCATCCAAATGATGAAGTGTTTGAATAACAAACTACACCACAGTGTGGAAACGGTAATTTGTACGTACGCACGTATGGTGACTTTGTCATTTATAGGATGGATAGAATAGTTAATATGGTTGTACCATATTTATAATAACATCATAGTATAATTAAGATACAGGAGTTATTATTTTATAATGGAAACAACAAAGAAAGTGGAAGTGGAAGATGAAAAGAACTTGAAAGAGGTGGTGAAATATTTACATATTCTCCGGGTTCTTCCTTTTGATTTTATCAAAAGGGCTCCATAGGATGACTTTCTGAATAAATTAAGGCCTCTAGGATGAAGGTAGTATTGTTGAGATGATTTTTGGGTAGGGGTTGGCCGAGCCAAATGGCTTTGAAGGTGTGAATTTTAGATAAGGGAAAGTTCCCTTTTATAAGAGGGGTGAGAGGCACCATAGGAAAAGATTGAAATATTATTTTATAATAAAATCCTTTTCAGTTTCTAATGGCTCAAAAATGATTAATTTCGAGGATAAGGTGGAGATGGGTCTAAAACCACTCAACAAATAAGTTTTAGACAGGTTTGGTTCACTATATTAACCTTATCATTCAGATTTAACTCTTAGTTAATTAGTTTGACATTTTCCATGTCTCCTTGTATTTTTATATTATATGGTTAATAAACATACTATAAACTTCAAAGAGAACCTAAAGTGGGTCATTAATAGAATATATAACATTATTTAATCCCTTTTTCCAAACTTTAGATTTTTAGGAATAGAATATCAATTAATAATATAATATTTTTTTTAAAAACTCTTTTATGTCAATTTTGACACTATTTGGTGTTTTGTTTTGTTAAATTCATAACAACATTATTACTTCAAAAAAAATTCCTTTAATCAACCCTAACATGTAATATTAACCTATAAAATTAGTTTAATTCATTAATAGTCTCAAATTATATTTATTTGGATATTTATAATATCAATTATTTTAATCTTTCATTAATAAGGTAATTACTGCATCATCATTTTGTCATAAATAAATTTAATTATATAATGTTTAAAAATTATATATTAAAAACCATTATGTAGGAAATATTTTTAGATTTATAATTAATATTTATAGTCTAATTTTTCTTATGTATAACACTATATTAAAAATGTTTTAGTTATTAAACATTGATTATAACTCTTTTAACTCTTCTTTAAATAAAATAATAATAAATGTCCTAATCTAATCCAAGTGGACCGAAGGGGTCATATTTTATTCATAATTTTTTTTGGTTGAATTATACTTATAAAATAGAATTATAACATTTTTTAGGTTAATTATGATATCATTTTACCCTTAATTACCCAATTTAATTTTAACTATGGTAAATAAAAGTCAAAAGGTATTATTCATGAAAAATTATTTTCATCTTATTGAACCACATTTTACTTACTGATATGAACCGTGTCTCTCGTATTTTTGAGATTAAAATCATATAAGTGGTAAAATTAGATTTTATACAAACTTGAAAATTCTCCTAGGAGGTGGGTAAAAGACATTAAAAAGTTTGATAAATTTTTTATATATCTAAACTTATTATAAAATGATTCCAATGAATTAAATTGAATATATATAGGTGTTATGTATATACTTTGACATAAATTAAATTAAAATAAAATGACTAATTATTTAAATAAAAATTCGGTTTTAACGAATAATGCAGTGTTTTTTCACTATTCATCAAAAATTGAAAGTTTTTAGAAAAATAACAAAAAATCACCCGAAGCTAATTTCGATATTCCAAATCCAAAAATGAAGTCCATTTTGAATGTTAAAATTTATAAAATTTAAAAAAAGTGATAATTACTATTCATAACGGTTAGTTTGATTGCTTGTGGTGTGTTTGAACTCGATGTTGCGTACAACATAAGATATTGTATTATTCAAAGGGAAACGTACCATGGAAGCTTGGGGTGTTACATTAAATTCCCCACACATAATATTTTTCAATCATGGGAAAAAAATTAGAAAAAATTAACAAGTGGCCCCTTAGATATTCCAAAGCATCAAAATTACAAGTATAAAAAAAATTCCAATCAATTTTACTCATAAGATATCATGATTTATTTAAAATTCCAATTTTAAAAAACATTTTCCCTTCTACTCGCAACATTTCCAAAAGCAAGTACTTACAATCTTGCATCTTGTGACCTACCTCACTATCACTCTCTTCGCATAATCAACTTGATAATGTTTTTCTCATTTCTCATACACATTCATGCTTACCATAGGCTTTCTATGAATTTCACATCTCTTGTAGTGGAAATAAAAATAATACATTACTCTTGAGGAATTCAAATTATGTTCAAATATCTCTAAGGCTGCGGGATGGTGGGTCATAAAAAATGATAATTTTTTACAGAACGGAGGGTTGAATCTTGAAATAAATTCACGACAAGTGTCAATCAAAATGTCTTCCTGAAACTCTCACTCACCCACAAATAAAATGTTTCTTGTCCCTAAGATTATTTCCTATCTCAAAATTTTTATTTTTATCTAATTTTTTATTTTTTAGTGACACAACTCACTCAATTAATATGGGGAGAAAAAATGGGTGAGTACCAACTCCAAATCCCATGAAATATATGTAAGAAAAAATACCAAGGAAATTTATATAAGTAGCATGAAATCTTTATAATATCAGTGAAAGTAGGTCATATTGAAAACTCTTTAGCTCATAGAGTAACGAGTAATCACTTTTATAGGTGTCCCTAAAGGTTAGGGTTACCGCTTAATGACCATAGATGTACTCATTGTTGGAACCAAAAAGGCTCTATATTACCATTGAAAAATACTTGTAATGAATTTGAATACTGTGAAATTTAACACATATGATCATGACAGGATAACGTCAATCCATGTACATCAAATGAATCACCGTCCCTCAAATAACCCTCTCTATGAATAAATCCCCCTCACATTGATTGAAAATCTTCATGCAAAAATTCGAGAAATATCTAGGGAAAGGTATCAGATTTGGTATTATCCTAAAATGATTATTCATGTATTATAAGGAATACATGATATATAAAATATTTGGGTGGGTCCGTTTGTCATTGTTGTTAAAGAATAAAAAAGGTAACTTATTCATTTGAGTGAAACTTAAAAAATTCATATCACATCTATGGAAAAACATGGAAAGTTATAGAAAACCTAACATGGTCAAGATTCCCTCAAGAAAAAAGAGAAATAGGAGGTGATGTAAAAATGGGTCATAATCCTCATTGGTATGAAAATATAATGTTGGAAAGCATAAATGAGATTAAGTGAAATTAAGTGTCTAAAAAATATACAAGTTTCCAAAAAATCAAAGCATTGAATAATATCAACAATATTTTAAATCAGAGTATCAAGATTAAAATCATGCCAAATAGGATTCTTGTTCTCAAACTACCCAAGGATACAAGTGGTATGTTCTTGACCGTGTTTTAATAAAAATACAGTGGTTTTCATGTGGGTTCAATAAAGGATAGGAACAAATTTTTATCAATTAATTTTATTTTTTTTCTTTTTTAATAATTTTACATGGTACTTTTGGAAGCATAAAATATAGTAAAAAAATAAAAAAAACATCCATGTGTATGTGCATATAGATGTGGAATGGCTCTCTGTATCTGATTACAATCTGAAGAAGATGTACCTATAAAATATTCACATAGAAAAAAAATACCAACATCATATCAATGAATTTACACCACAACCAAAATAATGTGGATGAAAAAAATATGTATGATGAATGATCAACACTACTATAGTGCCAGAAGAAAACAGATTGCGGTAAATGCATGTCATTTTCTTAACTAAAAAAATAAATGAAATGAATCTAAATGCAGAGAAAGGAAAACAAATAAATGATAGGTTACCTCCCATTAAGAACTATGTGTAATTTCCTAGTATTATATAAAGGTACAAACCATTTATTTTTTGGTTTAAATTCATTAAAACAACAATTAGTTTGATGCCTAGGAGGTTAAGAGAGGTCCTAGTGGCATCCGGGGCTCGGTTGAAGCCTGGATCACTGAAAATGGGGAATAGAGGATAGAACAAATGATTTTTCAAACAATGAATCCAGTTTAAGGTCTCAGATAGTGGTAAAATGAATGGTTTTCACACTGTTAATCATATTGTATGCCTAACCATGTGAGGTGCCATGGTGAACCAGAACCTGTTGCACAGTTGGTGCATAGTTTGGGCAACCATGCAGTCAAAACATGTGACCCCTGATATGTGGGTAAATATTCAAATATCATTTTAATGTTTTGTTTTTAACCCATATTTTCTTCCCTCTTCTATCCACTTAGGATTTACCCCTCTTTTGGGCACATGGTGGTCTTCCTCCTTCCCCATGAAGCTTTTGTTATATTTTTCTCCTTAGTGATTCATTTTCTTCGCCGTTAGAAGCTATGAACTCCTCTTGGAAAGCACTTCATTATGAAACACTTGATTTCTTGGTCCCTCCTATTCCCATTATATTATTTCTATATGATATGTTTTAGACCAATTTTGGGGGTTTTTCTAAATCTCTTGATTTCTCCCATTCTTGGTTGAATCAATCCTTGTTTTCAGATGTTAAGAGTACTATGACCATGTGGTAGAGAATATACTCTTTTCCCCCCTTCAATTTCATTTATTTTTTTCATTGCACCATTTTACCACTAGCTGGAACGTAGAAGAAATGGTTGGTTATCACATATTAAATTAATAAGGAGGGTCTACTATGTCCATAGTGATTGTCACTCATTGGGAAACCCATATATGGTTTTCTGATTTACTTTTAGAAATACCATTGTTTGTTTCCAACCAAAATGGATGAATTTCCCTTTTCTCTACATGTGGAATTTTCATTGGTGGTGTGTGGAACCGTAGTTACATGTTTTGAAATTATAAATTGAATTACAAAGGGTTTTGAACCATGAATTGGATCCCTTTGATAGATTCTAGGATTAATTATTATGTATTTACCCATGTGTAGTGCCTTAAGCCTTTGTAATACCTGCAGTTTATTGAAATCAATACGCCTTATATCCTAACTTTCTCATTTCTAGTTACATGAATACCTTGCCTTATAATTACATCCTTGTTCCTTGTGCTAAAATCTCAGATTTCATGCAACGTGCCTTGATTAGTGGTATTGTACTGAAATTTCCAGGTTTATTCTAAGTGCACTATGATAATTCTTTAGGTTAAAATCTTATTCTTAATATCATGTAAAATTTATCACCTTTTTTCATGATAGATTCGTATGCCTTGTTTGGTGATCCTCTCTTTAGCTATTTGAATGTTTTAAATGAAATTTCATGCTTTGTAAAGCATGATATATTGGGATTATGAAATAATATAAATGACATATTGGTAAGAGTCATTTTGATTCCATATGCTTTTCTTACATTTCTTGATTATGAAAGTTTCTTTATGCTTATTCCCGTGTAAGTGGATCAAACTATATTGAAGGATTTGTAATTCTTGTTATCTTGTTTTGTTAGGATGAATGTATTGAAATTCAATTTTTTAATTCATATTCCTTGTATATTATGATTTATACCTTACTTAATCTTATTTAATGCTTAATTATTTGCTATATGAAATGTGACTTTGTTAATCATCCTGAAGTTCATAACTTGATTAAATGGAAAGAATGTGGCCTTGAGATGATTATTGTTGGATAGAAATCATATATACATTTCTTAATATGTATACCTTGTTTGATATAGAATTTATCATAGGTTGGGAGTGAACATGGGTTCCCTATTAAGGATCCATGGATGGACACTTCATTCTCGATGGGTTACAACCCGACACGCTGGGGGTGATTCTTCTGCTTTCTAAGAAAGGGATTACCAGGAGGTTTCTTATACTCCTGAATGATACTAGTTCTGTAGGGTAGAAACTATGGATGAACGTTTTTGGGAAATATGGCTATGTGATGCCTTGGGTGATACTCAGTCCCCTTGTGTTTTTCATTATGTATAGTTATGAATACTTGTTCAATGACGTAGATACATGAACCTAAGCTAGAACACGTGCATGAGGATATGTTTTATTAGTTTCCCACTTTACATTTGAACATTTTATATATATTGTGACCTATATAGGTTTATTATTCTAATTTCCAGCATAGGCTGAAGTAGGTGGTATGGGATGGGTGTCCATTTAGGAACTCAGACCAAGATCCAGTTGTTTACTTATTTACTGCCCTGTCATTTACTATATTTGGCACACTATCTTTCATTTATAGCATGAAATGGAAAGGCCTAGACATCATGGGAGATATCCTACTTAGATTATATCTCACACCCATCACTGCCACCGTTTGGCACCCGAGTAGACATTATGACCACAAGTATGGATGAAGGGAAGTGGCATTCTTCAAATTCTTGAATGTGATTTTTGTTTAGGATGGAGCTTTGGGGGCAGAGGATTGAGCACATGATCGAGATGTTGTGTAACATTTTTTGATCTTTTTTAGTTTTTGATATCATGTTGTATAATCTTGCACATACATCCATTGAACTTACATTTTTGTATATATTCTAGACATGAAATCATCTCCATTTTTTTATACAATATTGATATCCATTTTCCAAATGATTACTTTAATTGTATGACTCGTTCGTTATCTTCTGTAGTTATTTTCCTATATATATTATTCCTATAATAATTATACTTTCATAACACTATGTTATGCATAATTATATTAGGGGATATTCTTCCCATGGGCAGACCTGTGGCCCTCACTGCTAGTCGGCAACCTATGGTGTTCAAAGAGATGCACTTGAGGTCATGCAGCCCACCGTCTCAGGGCCCTATTTAGTGTCACTTGGTGTGGGATGCAACAAAGTTGTATCATATGGGTAATTTGAATTTTGTATTCCTATATAGGTTATAAAAGAGACTAGGATATAGGGATTTGTACTTGACCACATGCTTGGATGTAGCTAACCCATGTATAGGGGACCCCCAAATTTCCTATGTTGGTAATTGGAATTATTGATTATGAAATTGATGGGTGATACGACATCACTATTTGGGACACACATGATATGTGTTTTTATTGATATTGGTGTGATTGGAATGATGATTTCTTATTAGTGTATATTGATGATATGAGGGAGTTTAAACACATGCATCATACTAGGGACTATAGGGAATGAATTTTCATGCATAATGTCATGCCACTTCTACTTTCAGTGTGCTTATTCCTATTTTCATGTGATTTCCTATATGCTTAGTTGTTATATCATGTATTTCTAGATGTTATAAGAACATTAGTGTGATAGTTTTTTCTTACATGGATATGTTATGGTTTGGGTTATGTGGACACTACCTTCAACTCATGAGGTGTATATGCCCTCAGGGATTGGGAGGGTGATCCACCTAACTCAACCAAATGAAAAAGGGTAATTAAATATTTAAATTTAAAAAAACACCTATTAAAAATAAATTTTCACCTTATCCGGTAATGTGTGACCTTGAACTTACTTTGTCATGGTATGTATGCCAAATTCCTTATTAACCCTTGAGGCCCTTTCCTCTTATCTAGATCCAGCTCTTGGAGAAGACTGTCAACGGTGTTATTCTTATAGGTAGGCCATGATCCTATCCTCTTTTCACTTTATTTATATATTATTCCATGATTAGGGGGTCTTAGTACCTTACCATATTATTTTGGTTTTCTTTTCTACTTATTCTATCTATTATAAAACTTTCTTGAGTCATGCATTTGGAAATTGTAGAGTTATTCCACCACAATGTACTTGTGCTACACACCAAGATAGTGGTGATGAGAACACTCCATATTTGGTGGGACATGACCACCCATTTTACCTCTTATAGTGACTCTTGAGGCATCTCCTTTTGATCTTTTTCTGGGCATTGATGCACAGTTTAGGGATATTTTCCTGAGGTTTATGCATACTGTTCAGGGTACTCTTCGACCAGCCCCATCTATGGAAGAGCATACATGGGACTTTCAATAGCTGTATCCTCCAACTTTTTCTGGGAATTGAGATACTCATGTTATAGATTCATGGATATAAGACATGATATCCATATTCAGCCATATTGAGATGACTCTAGAGTGGAGGGTCAAGATTGTTACCTACATGCTTCATGACTTCATCATGGACTTGTGAGATGTCATATCTCAGTCAAAGCATTACTGAGACACGAGATTGGAAGTCTTCTATACAGACTTATTTGATCGCTTATTTCTATATAATTTGGGAGAGGATTGAACCAAGGAGTTTTTAAATCATCAGTAGGGCTCCATGATAGTGCCTGATTATTCTCCAAGCTTCACCGAGCTTCAGTTTTTTGCTTCATCTCTTATGGGTGATGAATTGAATTTTGTGAGATGCTTTGAGGATTGTCTTGGATATTATTTCCACTCATAATTGAACATATTTTAGTTGAATACCATTATAGATATAGTGATCCCAACCTTGATCACTTAGTAGAATCCTATAGAATCTATTCTTGTGAGCCAGGTCAGTTTTGTTTCATGTCAGAGAGATGGTTCTACAAGTTATAGAACCCAACATTTTGAGGGTGCATGTGGGGAATTTTACAGCCAGGTGACACATACGAAAAGTTACATAGTACATCACCAATGCAGAAATATAGGCCAAAAGAAGCCATGTTTCATGAGGAACCTAATGGAATGTTATTCTTGCACTAAGATATATCATTTACAGTGATTCTATCATTATATTCCTCCATCATCTAGTGGAAGGAGATCTGTACCAACATCTTTATCAGTTATAGGATCTATGAGACCATGATAGTCTTGGAGTATCTCCTCTACTAGATGATCAAGATGAGGTAGTGGTGGCCGTGATTGGGGTAGTTAGACCTCAGATCATCAGTTACAACATAGTGTATTTTCTCGAGCTATCCAGACTTCATAACAGGGATTTAGTAAAGGCCATATATATACAGTGCATCCAGCGCTAGAGGAGTGGAGTCCAGGGCCATCTACGATTCGATTTACTATATTGGAAGCCTCTACTCTAGTATCTTCCCTTTTTTATATAGGTGTATCACACTCTTTCATATCTGCTGCATGTGTGGAAAGACTTGGTCTTATTATCGAGTAATTTTGCGGTGGTATGTCCCTCAACACACTGATATAGGTCATAAAAGAGGGCATACTCCATTTTCAAGAGTTCCCCCATGAGATAGGTGGGTACCATTTCTTCTTGATTTTCATTATCCGCAAGATGACTGACTTCAACAACATCCTCAGTATGGAATGGCACTTGCTTTATCAGTCCCCAGAGGATTACTATCACTATCAAGTATCATTCACATAAATAAAGGGTAGTGAGTATATATATAAGGATAAATAGGATATGAAGGAAGATCAAGCTAGACCCAAGTGGACTAGGCTTTGTAGAGTGACAACATAGTTAGTGAGCCTCTTTATGAGTGGTCAAGGAATGAAACTCATGGATTGACTTTCTATTGTGTATCACTTTAGGGATGTCTTACCTGATGATTTCTTCATCTTACCTCCTGAGAGATAGGTTGAGTTCATAATTGATCTAGTTACAGGTGTGGCACTAGTGTCCATTCGTTCATATTGGATGGCATCTACCAAACATAAAAAACTAAAAAATAATATTGATGATCTTGAGGCTAAGGGTTTTATCAGACCCAGCACGTCGCCATGGGGTTCACATTTTCTTTTTTCTAAGAAGGAGGGTGGTACCCTATGAGTGTGTGTGGATTATAGATAGTTGAAATAGCTTACTACGAATAACCATTATCCATTTCCTTGTATAGACAACCTCTTTGGACATCTCTAAGGAGAAACAGTTATTCCAAGATCTATTTGAGGTCGGTCTACAATCCAGTTCATGTGAGACAATCAGATATACCATGTATAGCATTCTGAATCTGGTATTTCTTCCAAAATTATTTGGTTATGTTGTTCGGTATGATGAATACACCGATAGACTTTATGGATTTGATTAATTGGTTCTCTCACCCATATCTTGATTCATTCATGGTAGTCTTCATAGTAGAAATATTGGCATAATCATATACCATACATGACCATGGAACCCATATTGAGATCGTGATGAGTACACTGAGAGAGAACCAGCTATATGTAAAGATCAATAAATACCACTTCTAGATAAGTATGGTTCACTTCTAGGGTCATGTCATATTAGAGGATAATATATCTATTGACCCATATATGATGATCGCTGGAGTTTCCTCGGAATATCCCATGAATTTCTTCGACATACACAGCTTCTTAGGTCTTGCAGGATATTATAGGCATTTTATCTGGGATTTGTCCATCATAGAAGCTCCTCTTACAAACCTGACTAATATGGGTGTGTAGTTACTATGGTCTAAAGCTTGTGATAAATCCTTTCAAGTATTGAAAGGAAGACTCACTTCAGCTTCAATTATGATTCTTTATAAGCTGGAAAGAAATTATATAGTTTATTGGCATGCTTCAGGGATTGGGTTGGGTGAATTTATGATGTAAGGTGGTTGAGTCATAGTGTATGGATCTTTCCAATATAGGCTACAAGATAGAGAATATCCTACACATGATCTCGAGGAATTAGTTTTTGTTCAAGATATTCACTATTGTAGGAATTATCTTTTGGGTGAGTGGTTTATTGTTTATATAGATCATAAAATCTTAAAGTACATCTCAACACAATTGGAATTTAATTTTCGGTAGCATAGGTGGGTAGAATACCCAACGTCTTTTTATTTCGATTTTACATAGACATATTGTAAATAAAATTCCAGGGTAGATTTTTTGAGCTGAAATACATAGACAGAAGTCATTCAAGTGGATACCAGTGAGTGGAAGATGATGGATATGTTGTCTGAGTTACATCTGGAGGTTCAAGAGTTGCACTGGTAGCCAGTATTAGTAGCTTTGGAAGTGAAATATTATCTTCAAGAATGGGTTCTAATTCTACAATTATCAGATTCTGATGGCCTCATTCAGAGGGAGAGTATCATAGAAGGAAACCCAACTTTGGGTCAGGTTGTTGATAGTAGTGAGAGCCTGGTTTATCATGGGTATGATTGAGTACATTTAGATATATAAGAAGAGATAATGAGGGAATTTCATGCCTCATTTCGAGAAGTTCACCCTGGTATTACCAAGATGTATTGGGATATGCATAATCGGTATTTTTATCCTGGTATAAAGAAGCTAATAGTGGGGCTTATCACTCGGTTATCCACATGATAGTAGGTGAAGGCAGAGAATTAGTGACCCACAAGAACTTTAAACCCTAAATCTATTCCTATGTGGAAATGTAATGATGTCACCATGGATTTCTTTATAGGCCTTCCAAGATATAATCGAGGAAGAAACACAGTAAGGGTTATTGTCGGCAGGTTTACTAAAGTCACTCCCTTATTGCTGAACCGAGAGACCTGCACTGTTGATGAGTTGGGTATAATTAATATCCAGGAGATAGTGCGACTTCATTTTGTACCCCATTCTATTGTCTCATCCCGAGATGCTCAATTCACATCACGGTTTTTGAAGGGGTGATAGAAATTACTAGTTTCATAGGTGATCATGTGTATTGCATATCACCCTCAAAAGGATGGTCTTTCTGAGTAGCTGATTTGGGTGTTATTGGATATGCTCAAGAGCTGTATTTTTAATTTTGGAGGATCCTAGGAGAAACATGTTCCTCTGGTTATTTTTTTCTATAATAATAGATTTCAGACAACAATTAAAATGGATCTACATGATTCCCACTATGGTAGACCATTCTTTTCACATTTTTGTTTGCTTGAGGTAGGTGATGCCACTCTACTGGGTCCTCATATCATTCAAGAGATTTGAGCGAAAGTTCAACTGCTTCAGAAGCATATGGATACAACTCAATCAAGGTAGAATTATTATACTAATCATCATCTTAGGCCTTTGGAGTTTTAGGTGGGTCATTGGTTATTTCAATGTGTTTCATGTCACTTAGTACATAAATGAATTAGGAGAAAGGGAAAGTTATTTTCAGGGTATGTCAGGCCTTTCGAGATAGTAAAGAGATTTGGGATGGTAGCCTATCGGTTATTGTTAGCTTAAAGGTATCATTCCATACACAACATCTTCCATGTATCTCAGCTTCGTAGTATCATCCTATGATGAACCAACCTAGGTTACCCTCAAAATGGCACCTGACCTGATCCTCACATACTCACAGGGCATTCCCAATCCCCACAGGCTGGGGAAAATCACCCAGGAATCAATCTAAAAACCAAAGGGAATGATTTTTACCAACCTATACAAAATCATGGCATATATATACACATGTAAAAGAAAGAAAAAATTTAATAATAATAAATAAATTCCAAAACTGTAAGAATATAGTGAAAAAAAACAACTTTAGAAGTGTCTAAAACATCAAAAGGCAAGTCTAACTACAAAGGACAAAAGTAAAACAACATCTCCAAGTGATGGAATGGATGAAATCCCAACATCTCATGACCAACAACCCAACCCTTCTGACACAAAACCTCACTGCCTCATTATGGCTCCATTCCTTTCCATGAAATGGAAGACATAAAAAGTTCTACGCAACACCAAATAGGTGCACTAGGTGTGAGCTAACATGCTCAATAAGATCCAACCCAGGTGTTCCATAACCAGTCTCTGTAGTAAAACTCATGTGTTCTCATTTTAAATATAACATGGCATGATAAGTAGTAAATAAATTTTATAGAAAACATGGTAAACATTTCAATTTTATCATAGTTCAAAAAATTATGGTATATCAATTTCAAAGAACATTTTTCTAAATCATATTTCACAATAATCAACATAAATATAAAGGATAAAATAATAAAAATCCAAGAAATAAAAAATATCAATAGAAATAGAGGCATCGTTAAACTAAGGAATACAAAAGTTCAGGAAGTAAACTACTCAAACCCATTAATCTATGAACAATGCACTATGTTACCTGCAGACAATGATCTACACTCATGGATGAAGGAGAGACCACAGAATCTGAAACTACATCATCATATATATACCTAGGTCCAATAATATACACTATATGAAAAAAGGAAAACCCCATCAAGTGAACACCCAAAATGGATCATGGCCTCAAGCTAAACCTTATGCATAGTTCCCAAGGTAACCCATTTGATCATTTTCACAACATCTTAATATTTCAAAAATAATTTCAAAATTGTTTCACAAATCCATTAAAATGCTTTTAAAATATACTTTTTATATCCATTTATCATCAATCTAGGAAAAATAATTTTCTTTAAAAAATCTTTTCAACACACACAAATAAATCATGCCAATTACTTGTATAAATCAGTTTATAAAGCATGAACAATAAGGTTAATCGAAATAGGACAGAGATTAAACCATCTACCACAAACTAGGGTAGCACATGCCAGCAACAGGATCCACTAACTATGAAAAACCAAAGATTTATACGAAGGACCTAAAATCTAATCAACATCACATGATTTATCCAATTTAGAAACAAGGGGTTCGCGAAATGGATAAAACCCACATACCTTAAGAAAGAACACTCATCGTACCACAACCAATATAGGATTGACCTCCAGAACGAGATCACACAATGGTTCTTGAGAGAATACAAGAGAAAACACTAACATAGATCAAAATATCTAATAATCATAACCCAAGGGAACTATCAATATTAATGGAAACAAAGAATTAGAAATATCAATTACCTGATGAGATTCACCGCAACCGCAATATAGATTGAAAACCGAACAGATTGATCTAAAAGGAATAGATTCTCCCAAAATTGCTAAAGAGGAGCTTTGGATTGAGAGAAATAGAAATGTTGTAGCTGAATGGCCACTCAAACCCCAAATGGATCCCTAAAACATCCCTGTTTGGATAATTACATGTAGTGTAATTCCATTACGTGCTGTTAAGTACATGGTGTTTAAGTACGTCGAGAAATCCTTCCCCTCAGATTAAAAACTTATTACATAAAATATTCATCATTAGAAACATATCTTCACAACATGTAACCATTTATAGTGTGAATTATATCATAAATTTCATCCAACAACTCTTACACATCATGTAACCTAGTAACATGGCATGAAATCCTCTTGCATCATGCATAATTAGTTGGTTAAATCTAAGAGTCCCACAAATATTGAACTAAAAAATTATAGGAATCCTCCCAATTCCATCTTGAACTTAAACCAAAAATGAAAAGGTGAAAACTACGATGAGGTTAAGGACATACCTGATAGGTTGTTTAGAGGAAGTTACAAACTCCCCACCATAAAGACTTTGTCCCTGAGAAGTCATGTAGATGATATAATCCCTTGAAAAATATGAGGACACTGCTCCTTCATCATCAACTCATGTTACCATGTCTCATGATAATCTGAACCATGTTTCCATAGTACTCTGACTAATGGAATTAACATCCCATGAAAGACTATTACTTGAGAGTCAATAATCTCAACTAGCTTTTCCATAATAGAAACATCTAGCTCCAACTCAATTTCTTCCCAACAAAGAATGTCAGTAGGATCATGATGGTACTTCTTGAGATAAGGTATATCGAAAACATCATGAATACCTATAAAATGAACCAACAATTCTAATCAATAATCATCCTTATCAAGCAACTCAGTGACCTAAAATGATCCAACATATCTCAGAGCCAACTTTACTTGTTTTCTAAGATGATGGTGACCCAACTGAGGAGAAACATTCTGGAAAACCCAGTCACCAATGGAAAACTCCATAGTACAATTCTACTTATTCGCATATGATTTCTATCAACTCTGTTCTATAACCATATATCGATTCACATTCTGAATCTTTATCGACGACTCTTGGACCAAACATGGTCTAATCAATGAAAATTACCCCACCTCCGCCCCAAATTTTTTTTATCTTAATGGGAAACAACACAACACCTTGAAGGGAGACACTATTATCAATGATTGATAACTATTATTGTAAACAAACTAAACCAGCCCCAGATAAAAATCCCATGATCTACCAAAATCCATGACACATGCATAAAGAATATCCTTTAGGATTTGAATTACATGTTTCTTCTAACCATCTGTCTATAGATTGTATGTTTTTCTAAACTTGACCTATGTTCCCATTTCCTCATGGAGACTCCTCTAGAACCTCAAGGTAAACCTAGGATCCCTATTCCAAATAATTGTAGGACTCCCATGTAACCTCAAAATTTCTTGCACATACATCTTTCCCATATATTCAACCTTAGTGGTTTTCTTTATTGGAATTAAATGAGAAAACTACATCAACCAATCAACAATTACCCATATAGTTTTTTTCCTCGGGGTGTCCATGGTAATCCAACTATAAAATCCATGGAAATCTTGTCCCGTTTCTAGACAGGTACTAGAATAGGCTGAAGAGAATCAGAGGGTTTCAAGTGTCATTCCTTTATTTGTTGGTGGCTGTAACAACGGGATTGACAATCTTCGATGTCGCACTTCATACCCAGCCACCAAAATCATCATCTCATTCCATAAAACATCTTCGTAGTTCCTGGATGAACAAACTATGAAGTGATATTACAATCAAACAATACTAAACTTCTCATAGATTTTGGGATGATAAACTGCTTTCTAATGTGGATTATACAATCCAAAGAGAGAGACCAACCAAAAATGGTCTCCCCAACATAAAGGTTTTCTCGAATTTTTATGAACTCAACATCCTACTGCTAAATCTTCAAGACAAAATCTAGGAGAGATGATGATAAATAAACATTGGTTAGAACCATACCTGAAACATCCTTTCAATCATCTAGGTGTAAATGAGAAAAAATCCCCATAAGGTTCTACTCCTCCTTCAATTCTAGAATATCCTACGATTGTACTCTCCTACTAAGAGCATCTACAATGACATTCCCCTTCCCCGGGGTGTAGGAAATGTTAAATTCAAAGTTCTAAAGGTATTATACCCATTATATTTGTCTGAGATTCAAGTGTTTCTATGAAAATATAAAACTAAAACTCTTATTATCAGAAAATTCCTTGATCCTCTCCCCAAAAATATGGTGTCGCCAACATTTTAGTTCATGCATAAATACAAAAAGTTCTAAATCATGAGTGGGGTAATTCTTCTTATATGGCCAAAGCTGATGAGATCCGTAAGCTACCACATAATCATAATGCATAATAATTCATCACAAATCATCCGTAAAAGCATATCAAAATACCACATAACCCTTATCGGTCCTAGGAAAGATTATAATAGGAGTTAATGTCAAAATTAGTTTTAGTTAATCGAATGAAGATTGACACTTCACATCCTAGGTGAATTTCACCACCTTCCTAGTAAGAGTAGTAAATGGTGACAAAAAATTAGATAAATCCATAAAAACACCTTGGTAGTATCCATAAAGACCAAGTAAGCCTCAAATTTCATGGACATTATGTGGTTCCTTCCATGACAAATAACCTTTACCTTCTCCAGATCAACTGATAATCCATGTTGATAAATTTTTTTCCCAAATAACATCACATATTGAATCCAAAAACCACCTTTCAAATGCTTTCCATATAAACAATGATTTATCATAATTTCAAGAACCAAACATAGATAGAGTTCATACTCATGCGCATATTTAGAATAAACTATAATATCATCCATGAACACTGACACAAAATTTTCATGATATTGATGGAATATCGGATTCATAAAATCCATAAAAACTACTAGAGTGTTAATCATAACAAAAGGGATCAAAAGATATTCATAATGGACATACCTACTTTTGAAAGATGTATTTGGTACATCAGACTCCTAAACAATGAAATGATGATAACCTGACCGAAGCTCAATCTTCAAGAACCACTTTTCCCCTTTAACTGATAAAAAAATCATCCACACTTAGAAAATTATATTTTCTATTAACTTTTACTCGTTTAAACATTAGATAGACCAACAAAACTGAATTGAACCATCTACTTTCTTGGAAAAGATAACTAGGGCTACCCAATGAGAAACACTAGGTAAAATGAAACCTTTTTCCAAAAGTTCATCCAACTGAATCTTGGCCCCTTTCAACTCTACTAGTTCCATACGATAATAATGTAACAATATCGGTTGCGTACCTATAACTAGGTAAATTAGAAACTCTACGTACCTCTCTAAAGGAATATGAGATAATTCATCTAGGAAAGCATAAATAAATTCTTGAACTATAATAGGAAGGTCAACAATAGGATAAATTTCATTTGTCTTAAACACAACATCAAATAAAAAACTCTTGAGCACTGGGTGGGAAGGCCCGACACATCCTGATCTCGAGTCCCAATCCCCTTGAAAAACATGATATCTCCCATCTACAGTAAGAAATGAGACATACTAATGAGAATAATCAACCATATCTCAATGAGTGAAAAACCAATCTATACCGATGATGATGTCAAACATATCCAAATCAAGAATGAGAAAATCCCAGGCCAACTCCGTATCAAAAACCATTTATGAACAAGAAGGACACTAAAACCCCTGATCTCTCTAATTTCTAATATGTGTCACTAACTCCACTACAGAGGACATAAGTTCCATTAGATGTAGAATCATACCCTCAAATCATGTAGATATAAATTAGTGGGAGGAACTAGTATCAATTAAAACAATCACTAATGAAGATGCAATAGGGATAGTACCTCTCACTATTTCCAAACCTGCATCAACTTATACTAAACTCTCATCTACTGCGTGAAGGTGATTCACTACTGAGTACTATGGTTGGATCCCTGTAGTCTTTGAATCTTCTGACTGCATTGCAATAGCCTTGGAGCTGATGAACCCTGAACATAACAAGGTGTAGTCCCAGCCTAACAAAAGCGTTGTATATGACCAACATGTCAAAAAATATTGCTCGTCTTCACAAGTATAGGAAAAAAATTTCTGGTGTGTCCATTTGTGAAATACTAGTATCAAGTCAAATGAACATTACTAGGTGTAGCATACGGTGCAGATGAGTCTTGCTGTTGAGACCCACCAACACCACTTC
Source organism: Viscum album (assembly GCA_963277665.1). Lineage (NCBI taxonomy): Eukaryota > Viridiplantae > Streptophyta > Magnoliopsida > Santalales > Viscaceae > Viscum > Viscum album. Next base: position 2,018,132,544 of record OY728128.1, on the reverse strand, counting down.
TACAATGATCCTTCCACTTCCTCTTATTCCCATTCAGGGCAATGAATCTACCACTAGATGGAAGATAAGAGTTCGGAAAACCAAACTTTCCTACCATATCCATATCTTCAATAATATATCTATCTACCATATTCACATAAGTATAAATATTCAACCTAAATACCTATGATCTGATATCCATTCGCAAACCTTGTAGGTACTTTTGAGCCTTCGACTGGTCATATTCACCAAGTACAGAGAAAAATGGAAAATCTCAACAAACTAATTATTGTATTCTGACACTAAATGCTCTCCCAAAAGTAAATAAAGTAACCCAATAGTCTTTTCTAACATCAATGACTTTGAATACAACTGCTAGAAGAATAGGATTTTGAAACCCTTCCAATCCAGATCAAAGTGCTTGTCTGCCTAGACTATAGAATCCCACCATCACTTTCCATATCCTTGAGCATGAACATTTTGAACTTTACCCTAATATTCTCAGGTTTATCTAGAAATTAGAATATTTGATCTATCCTATCTAGCTCGTTCGCTGCCTCTTGAGGTTCATTTGTTCTTTTAAATGATGGTGGCTTCTCACCCAAGAATTCCCGCAATTGATCTCCCTCTACTCCAGCTCCTGGATGCACCTCATCAACCACATTCTGAACTCATGGTGCATCTTTATCACAACACAAACTGACCATATGATAGACTTGATGAGAATCTAATCCACTGTAATATTTCATTATAATGAATTAGCTACACCTTCTAGAGGAACTCATTGAAGAAATCTCATAGGCATACTGGTGCCCACTAAATCAAAAGGAATGATCAGACAATAGTGTAAATATCAGTTTAAACCAGACAACCAATATGTACAAACTAAGATTTAAAACAAAACCCAACACTAGAGACACATATCCTAACTTCCCGTGGTATCTTGAGTCTCATCATGAAAAGTGATGGCCAGGAACTCATCACAACATATCTCTTATGTCCCAAAAATCCTATCTCTAATATAATAGATGTCCCAAGATAAGGACTCTGAGGTAAAACCTTCTCTGGTATCATTTTTTAACGAACCGACCTGGGATACCCTCAAAACTAGCACCCAAACTGATCTGTCACATACGCAAAGGGTGTTCCTGACCCCCAAGGACTGGTGACAAGCACCTGGGCATCGATCAACAAACCATAGGGAATGATTTCACACAAACTATACAAAAAAATTAAATATATATACACATTGGAAAGAAATAAATAAAAGAATAATAATAAATATATGCCATAATTGTAAGAATATAGTGGAAACAAACAACTATTGAAGTGGATAAAAATATAAAAGACAAGTCCAATTGAAAGGACCAAAATGAAATAGCTGCTCCATGTGATAGCGTGAATGAAATCCCACCATCTCACCACTAGCTACCCAACCAAGATGACTTGAAACCCCTCCAAATCACTCTAGATCCCTGCCTTTTCCTATAATTCAAGACATATAAAGGTCTATAAACCACAAAAGTGGCTATCAGGGTGTGACCTAGTAGGTTCTGCAGGATCCTACTCTGGTCTTCCATAACCAGTCTTTATATAAAAACTCTTGTGTTATCATTTTAAATATAACATGGAATGATAAGTAGTAATTTAGTATTATAGAAAACATAGTAAAAATATCTCTTTTATCATAGTTCTAAAACAAAGGCATGTATATCAATTTCAAAGAACATTTTTCTATATTATCTTTCAAAAGGAACAATATAGATTTCATGACTAAAACAGTACAACTCCATGAAAAAAAATAGAAGTATCATCAAAGGTATAACAATAACATGGAATACAAATGATCAGGTAGTAGACTACTCATACCCATTAATATATGAATAGTTCATTGTGGTACCTGAAGCTAATGATCTAAACTCCGTGACTAGGGAGACACCCTATAAATTGAAACTAAAACATAATATACATACCTAGAGACAATTATATGCACTCTGGGATAAGAGGAACACCCCAGAAAGTGAACCCCCACAATAGAGAATGTCCTCAAGCTAAACTTTCCACCTAGTACCCAAGGTAACCCATGTGATCATTTTCAAAACATCTCAATGTTTAAAAAACCATTACATAACTGTTTCACAAAACCATTTACATTATTTGAAAATAGAATTTTTATTTCCATTTATCAACAATTAGGGGAAAACCATTTTTCTATAAAAACTATTTTAAACACACATAAATAAATAATACCAATTCCTTGTATAAATCTATTTATAAATCATGAACAATAAGGTTCATCAACAGAGGCTAGATATGGAACCACCTACCATGAACTTGGGTCACACACACCTACAATGGGATCCACCAACAACAAAACCCTAACGATGTCTATTAAGGCCCTATAATCCATTCCACGTAACAATATTGGTTCAATTTAGAAAACAAGGGGTCGACAGAAAGCATAAAACCCACATACCATAAGAATGAACTCACATCGCACCATAACGAACAATAAAACAACCTTTGGAACAAGATCTCACAACAGATCTTGGAAGAATACAAGATAAAACACCAAATTAGATCAATAGAATAGATAATTTTAATCTAGGGGCACTATTATGATTAATGGAAATAAATAAGTGGAATAATCACTTACCAGAAGAGATGCACCATAGTTGAAATATAGATTGAATGTTTAGTGGATCAATCTAGAAGGAATAGAGTCTCCCAAAATCCTTGAAGAGGAGATTTGGTTCAAGAGAAATGGAAAGGTGGTAGCTGAATAGTCACCCACAATCCAAATGATTCCCTAAAACATCCCTAATAAGGGAATTACATGGTTTGTAATTCTATTACACGATGTGAATTTCATGGTGTTTAAGTACGCTGAGAAATATGTCACCTTGTATTAAAAATATTTTACTAAAAACCTTCCCAACGTGTTATATATATTCACATCGTGTAACCATTAATAGTGTGAATTATTTCACAAATTGAATCCAACTACTCTTAAACATCATGTAACCTAGTTACACGGTGTGAAATCCTCCCACATCATGCAAAAAAATTCAGTTAATGCTAAGAGTCTAACAATTATCTGAATTCACTAATATAGGTATCCTATCAATTACTTCTCAAACTTATACCATAAAAGAAAAAGGGAATCCCACAATGAGGTTATGGAAATACCTGATAGGTTGGTAATGTGATGTTACACATCAAGACTCACCTCATTCATTAGGTCATAATGATATCGAGAAAGAGGTGGATGCATCCTTTGAGAAGCATCCAATCCATATCGTTGACCGTAGTACGAAGGTTCTCTGAGGTAGTTCTACTCCTTTATTATGAGTGATATTGAAAAATAGATGTGTTCAGTATGAGAATTAGGAGTATGAGGCCAATTTATATGCATAGTGTCTGGAACTCTTATCAGATGATGTCGTACCACGCTCATATGGGTAACTCGGGGAGAAGAAGTTTTAAAGAGGGAAGGTTGTAATGTCCCGGATTTATCAAAAGGTATGAAACATATAATTCTTGGTTTTAATTCCTTAATAAATCCCTTAGTTTAATACCAAGGAGGTTAAGAGAGGTCTGAAGGTTTTTCAGGGATCATTTGACGCCCGAAGCACCAAAAATGGGGAAAATAGGCTAGGCTGCATGGTTTATCAAACCGTGCACCTAAGGAGCCTGGTTATACAGCCAGTTGTAGATCTCAAATAGTGGGAAACGCGTGGTTATCACATGATTAATCAATCCCTGTGCCTAACCATGCGAGGTGGCTGAGTGAAGTAGATCCTGCCACATACTTGGAGCACGGTTTGGACAATCATGTGCCCAATCCGTGCACCCCTTGTTGTGTTGGTGAAAATTAAAATCTTATTTTAATGATTGGTTTTAACCCACCTTTTCTCCCCCTCCCCTCTCCACTTGGTATTTACACCTCCTTCAAGTGCACGAAGGTCTTCCTCCTCCTCCTTCGGGGTTTTGATCTATCTCCATTCATAGTGATCCATTTTATTCATTATCAAAATCTATAGACACCTATTGGTAATAAATTCCTTCTGCACCCCTTGATTTCTTGGTTCCTCCTCTTCTCGTTGCACTATTTCTATATAACGACTTTTTCCCTATTTTGGGGTTTTTATAAATCTCTTTATTTCACGCATTATTGGTTGAATCTATCCTTGTTGTTATATTTGTGGAGTAATATGACCATGAGGTAGGGTATTTAATCCATTTTTTCTTTCAGTTTCATTGGATTTTGGAGTTGCATCTTCGTGATGCTAACCAGAACCTACCGGTGAAGCTTGGTTATCACATATTAAAGAAACTAGGACTCTATACCATGTGTGTAGTGACTATTTGTAATGAATAAATCCATCTATGGATGTCCAATTTGCTTTTGGATACCCCATTTGGTATGTCCAACCAAAATGTCCTACTTTCCCTTTTCTATACATGTGGAATTTTACTTGGTTGTGTGTGGAACTTGGTTACATGTATTAAAATGATAAAATGAATTAATAAGGGTTTTGATCCATGAAATGGATCCATTTTATAATTTCTAGGCTTGATTGCAGTGGATTTTACCATGTGCAATGCCTTATACCTTTTTCATACTTGATGTTTGTTGAATGAAATATTTGTTACTTGATAACTTTCTCATTTCTAGTTACATGAATACCTTTATTTATAATAACAACCTTATGCATTGTGCTAAAATATTACACTTCATGTAGTGTGACTTTTTTGGTGGTATTGTACTCAAATTCCCATGATTATTTCAACTGCACTATGATAATGATTTATGTTAAATGCTAATACTTAATATCATGTGAAATTGATCACCATACAACAGAGGTATTTGTAAGGACACTGGGGATTATAGAAACATCTACCCCTAGTTGTAGTTACTCCCTACCTTGAGAATATGAGGGGGGGTTTCTTTAAATGAAAATTACAATTCATAAATAGGGGGAACATATAGTGATACAAGATAAAAAGTTCATTAATCTACATAAAGCATTGATTGAATTATATAATAATACTATAGGATCTATACCTGGTGATATTTCCTCAATGTATGGTAGTGGGAAGGTAAATAAAAACACATAAAAATCATTTAGTACACTAAATTTTATTGTTTTAAGGTTTATATTTAACTATAAAACACTATTAAATTTTCAACATAATTATAATGTTGTTGTCGGTAGCTGGGAGTGAAGATAGAGATCGAGATGGTGTCGATCAAAATTCATCGTGTAGTGATTAGTGTTTAATTTGGATTTAGAGATTATGTGTAACTAAACTTATGAAAAGTTGACACTAATATGGTGATTTATAAACCATGTTTTGGTTTCTCCTAGAGATATTTGTATTTCTCTTACATTGCATGAAAATCTATATTCTTGGTTCATTTTCTATGTTTTATTGCAAACTTTACAATATGATTTCTTTTCCATGAATATTATTTTAATGATGAATCTTAAAACCCCAATGCCAATATTATATTAAATATGATATAATTTCTTATATTTTATATTTTTTTGAGTTTTGAAATTTAGCATTTATTTTTCAGAGGACTTTTTCTAATGAAAGGTTTCCATATGGATATGTGTAGTTATGCATAAAACATTATATTTGGGTAAAAACAATGAAGATAAATCTTATATATGGGATTTCCCTATGGAATAAGGTTAGTGAATGACCATGTGAGTACAAGTAGTAACCATGAACAAATACATACACATGAGGATTTCAGTTCAATTTGGTGTAGTGTCCCTTTGATGAAACACATCCTCATATCTCTATAGTTATGATATGATAATTATTGAGTTAATAAAACCATATAAATAAATCTATGAATAATTTCCCCAAGAAAAAATATATGCACTGATTTATATTCCTGTGACTATTTTGAAGTCCTATAAATAGGGTTTTCCATGTACCATGTCCATGGTCTGACTCCATATAGTCATTTTAGTTTTAGGACAATAGCCCCAATGATCAATAATCCCAGAGCTACTGATACATAGTTATCCAATGGAACTATTGGAATATACTACTATCTAAAACAATGATTTCGACATTGTATTATGATATCAGAATTATTAACTCCCATTGATCCTTCCTTTATGTTAACCATAGAAACAAAGTATATTTCTACCACTACATCCAGCCTAGTCTCAACCTTTCAAGAGTACACCTCCATGAATTTTTTTTACTTCTATGATCATATTCTAATGAATTTATACATAGTAATTGAATAAATAAAAATATTTATCACCACCATTGCAGAGATACATGTTCTATAGACATGGGTTATCGATCTTGGGTTTTAAAATAGTAAGGGTTAACTTATCCAAGACTTTTATGATAATAGAGAAATAAATGACAAACTTCTGGACTTCAAGAGTATCTTTAGATGATACTACCCCCAAAAAACTATTCTGATTAGTAACTCCCATTCAATGTTCCTAGTTAGTATCCTCAAATTATAGGTAAATAAATCCAAATTTCTTTTCATAACTCCACCTTACTTTGCAATCTATTATCTTATGGACTAATATTATAGTCCAATTAATTCATTATAATTCTCCATAATGAAGGTATGATTATGTATAATGAATACTATGATATTATCTTATATTTTCATGTTTTGATTCTATTTCATAACTCAATATGGAGCTTTAATTATTATCAGTACTTCCTAACACCACACTCACAACCATTACGTTCGGAAAAAAATCATATAGAATCCATTTATTTATATCCTTCCCTCCACTCATTCTTATGAACTCTTGATAAATATTCCTTAAACACCATATTATGTTTTAAATTCCATTAATCCATCTAGATGTCTCATATGGAGTAATAAAATTATCAAAAATCAACAACAACCATAAATCCCTCACCATGGATCCCAGGTCATTTCAAAAATCTTCATCTATTCCTTAGTTGATCTTATAGGACCATCCCATACACATTTTTTCATTACACAAATTGAAAAAACCACTACTCTAATAATCATGAGGTTTCAAGTATGTGCCACATAAATCCCTTTCAAATGTTGAGTGATAGGAACCCCAGTGTGACTTATCCTGAATTAATATAGGATATATAACACATGGTAGAAATGATAACCACCCCAAAATCATCCTTGGAATTGGTACAATATTTGTAAAGGCATCCATCAAAGAATTGAATTTCAAGTATTGTTTTTATATATCACAATATCTCTTTCTAAAGAAAACTGACTAAATTGTATCAATTTGAGAAACTAAAACATCATATAACTACATCATCTAAATGTTATTTAAAGAAAACAATCAATCAAACTCATTACAATGTATTGAATAATCCATCTATTCTTTATATGATGTATTCCAATTTTTCTAACCACATATATGGTTCATTATCCCATCTAATTGCATATTAAAACACTCTAAGAGTAGTATCACAACAATCCTCTAAGATCTAAAAAAATCTACATTATAACATTAATTCATTCCTAACAAATGAAAAAATATCCTATATAAATAAAACTACCAATGAATCTAGAAAATTTAAAGAAGATGATTATATCTTCCAAAATTATTTTATAATCTACCAATCGATATCTTAATGATAATTTGATGAAAAAAACGGTACCAGATTCACAATGGACATATACAATCTTTTATAAATCTCATACTACTTTATACAGTTTAAATATTCTTAGTGAAAATTATTTGGAAACAAAGTAACCCACATAACAATAGGAAACTGGTAGTCTTAAAACCAAGTCCTAACATTCAAAAATATAAAAAAAAGTCCCAGAACATAATCCTTCTTGGAGGAATTTCCATATCATGGATAAAAATGAGATACCAATGTTGGATTATGAAAAAATTCTCTAAAATATTTGATTAACTTCTTATTAGAAACTTTAATGCTCTTCTCTGACATCTAGAATAATAATCAGGCTGTGATACCACTTTTTAGGGACCACATAGAATGTTTGATCAATGGAATAACTCCACTGAAATTACAATATGTAGAAAAATATTCTAGATAAAAATTAGATAGAATATATGTAATTATTCAAACTCAAAAAAAAAATTTATATGATCCCAAACCATTTTGTAGATACACTCTCTTCAAATATGGTTTTAGTCCTCTTCGTGGACTTCCCAATATAGAGTGATTAATAGTAAATAAGAAGAATGATAAACTAATACATTAGAAAAAATTAAAAACACAATGCATAATTATTAAATTGTTTAGGAGTTTATCTTATATCAATGGTATAATGACATCACACATTTTCATTATAGAGAACATTTGCATTTTAGGGAAAACCGACCTTCCAATCTCCCTGCTCAGACTAACATATAAACTCTCACCAAAACCTTCTTCCAACCATTAAATCTTATGTTTCCCCAATTTTTGTTTCCTTCATTATAGATTTTAAACATATTCTTTAGATTTGGTTCCTCAAGAATGTGATTTCAACCAGGTTAACGACCAAACGAGATCCACATCATCCCATTTCTTCTTAGATTTATACTAGATTTGGAAGGTAAGGTACTTTTTCCTATTCTTTATCCTCACTCCACCCCCTTCCTCTCTATTTTTTCCCCTATAAACACGAATAGTAGTGATGGTCGAATTTAGGGTATGGGAGGATATTATTTTAGGGAATTTGTTAAATAAGGCTTTTAAATGTCATTTCCTTAATAGGGTGTGATTCCACCATTGAGGGTGAGTGGTTTCAAGTTGATTTAGGTAGGTATTTTTGTGAAAATATTTTCTTAATTATTTTCTAATGATTCCTATTCATTTTTTATGATATTATCTTGGGGATTCCCATTGTGCACTATGTTTATATCACCTTATACTCATCTTATCCATATGGAACTACTTTTTTTTGTTATTTCTTTGTATTATGATTTATTGAGATGATTGTTCCTATATGATTGTTTACAATATTTAATTTTATGAATTAATTTAAATTTAAATATGTTTTCAAAATTTAAATTTAAATTTGTTTTCAAAATTTAATTTTGGAATTGTTTTGAAGGATAAAAATCAATTTGATTTTTTTTTCACATAAACTCAGATGTACAACTTCTAATTGCTTTATAGTATAATTTTATAATATGGTGGATCCACGCCTTGGTGGATAAATATGTGTTTTTTAGTTAATGGTTTTAGTGGATTGATTAATTTATTCACATGGGATTGAAATATTATGTTTCAAGATGAATAATGATTTCATTATAATTATTACTACTCTAATTATATTATTATAACTATTCTAATTATTTTGTTTTGTATATTGTCATATTTATATTTTTTGTTCTGGTTGTTCTGGGGATGAAGATTCAATAGATGTAGTTTTTTTGAAAAGTGATATATAAAGTAATTTTAAACCATCGCTATAAAATGTAAAAATTTTTTCTGGCGGCGGTTTCTCCTACCAAAAAATGGAGAGTGGATAGTAGTAGTTAAACCACCGCTATTTCTTCTACATTTTTTCAGGAGGAAAAACTACTGAAAAAACAAAAAAAATGGTAAATTGACATTCTAGGAAGGTTCCATGAACCCACTGCTAAAAAATGGAACTAGCATGAGTTGGATTATGACATCAAATTTAGTAGAAGTTTTTGGAAACCTGCACAGAACCATATGGAAAGTTTTCAAACCACCAAAAAATTGAAACAAACTACCGCTATTAGTAAAATTTGTTGTAGTGGTGTGTAATGGTTCTTAGACTTTAATAATATCATTGATACATGTCATGAGTCACACACTAATATTTAATAACCAAAATATCCTTTCAATATGTTAGAGGGAAGTGGGGTACATTTTTTGCGTTATTGTAACACCCCATGATTTCATATTACATTATTTCTTCAATGAAATTCAATAACTTTCACTACACGCAACAACAAGTTCAAGCACACCACGACTTACTAAACAAGCTGTTAAAAAGAGGTTACGAATAGTATTAACTGAATTTTTAAATTTATATAATCCTTCTAATTTTAGAATCCATATTAATAGTTTTTTATACATAATGTGAGAACGAATTAATTTTTCAGATAAAAGAAGTATTTTTAAAAAAAAATGCACTTTTACCGCCTTCTAATGGTGAACCCTTTTTAAATATAATATTTAAAACTTTTATCCATTCAATTTGACAAAATAAACATCTTCTTTAGAATCAGGACATAAGAATTTAGTTTCGATAAATTTTTGGTTTTTTTCTGATAACTTTCATATTTGGATGAATAGTGAAAATAATATATTTTAACTGAAAAAAACTCTTTAAAAAAACATTGTTGTGTTAAATTATACATTTTAATGGTTTGGAAGTATAAATAGATTATATTTTTACCATTTTATCCAATTCTGGATATTTTATGTAATCTTACCTTGAAATTGGAGATAAACAAGTGTCAATCCTTTGATAGTTATTATTTCTTAAAAATACGCCTTTTGGTTTTGACAATGAGAATTAATTTTAAATTAATAAATGAAACTTATATGTTTTAAATTTGTAAAAATAGACATCATCTTGGGATTCATAATATCGGAATTTTCCTAGGGTTTATTTTTGGTATTTTTCTGAAAACGTTCAATTTTTTATGAATAGTGAAAAACACTGAGTTATAGTTTAAAACCAAATACTTATTTAAATAATTATTTATTTTATTTAAATTTATTTTAGGTAAAAATAGATAAATAATACCTATATAAGTTCAATGTAATTCATTGGAGTAATTTTATAATAAATTTAGATTTATAAAAATTTTGTTGAACTCTTCATAGTCTTTTACCCATCTCTTAGGAGAATTTGCAAACTCAAATAAAACTTAATTTTACCGCTTCTGTGAGTGTAATTTTGAATATCCAAGAGACACTTTTAATATCAAGGAATACAATGTGGTCCAATAAGATAAAAATAATTTTTTGTGAATTGTAACTTTTACTTTTATTTACCACGGTTAAAAGTAAATAGGGTAATTAAGGGTAAAAATGATATTATTATTATCCTAACACAAGTCCTAATTCTATTGGATAAGTATAGTTAGACCAGAAACAACCTTAGGAATAAAATATGAACCTCTTTGGTCCACTTGGATTATATTAGGACATTTATTATTATATAATTCAAAGAAGAGTTAAAAGAGTTAAAATCAATGTTTAATAAATAAAACATTTTTAATATAGGGTTATATATAAGATAAATTCGATTATAAATATTAATTAGAAAGATAAAAATATTTCCTACATAATTTAATTTTATTTATAATTTTTAGACATTAAATAATTTAATTTATTTATGCCACAATGGTGATGCGGTAATTACCTAATTAATAAAATATTAAAATATTTGATATTATAAGTATCCAAATAAATTCAATTTGAGAATTTTTATGAATTCCACTAATTTTATAGGTTAATATGACATATTAGAATTGTTTAGATGATTTTTTTTGAAGTAATAATTCTGTAATGAATTTAGAAAAAACAAAATATCAAATAGTGTCAAAATTGACACAAAAGAGTTTTTAAAACAAATATTATATTATTAATTGATATTATATTCCTAAAAATCTATGTTTCGTCCAAAGAACTTATATAATTATATTTTTATCATTAATGAACCACTTGGGGTTCTCTTGGAATTATATAGTATGTTTATTAACCATATAATATAAAAATACAAAGAGACATGGTAAATGTCAAACTATTTAACTAAGAGTTAAATCTAAAAGATAAAGTAAATATAGTGACTCAAAACCATCTAAAACCTATTGGTTGAGTGGTTTTAGACTCATCTATACCTTATCCTTTAAATAATACATTTTTTAGCCATTATAAACCGAAAATGAGTTTATTATAAAATAATATTTCTAGCTTTTCCTAAGGTGCCCCTCACCACTCTTTTAAATGGGCACTCCACCTTCTCTCTAATTGACACCTTCAAAGCCTTTTTTCTAAGACAACCCCTACCCAAATATCCTCTCAACATCACTCAATTAATCCTAGAGGCCTTACTTTAGTCATAAATCTAACTTAAGTATCCCTTTTGATCAAATCAAAAGGAAGAACCCAAAGAAAAGGTAATAATTTCACCACCCTCTTTCAAGTTCTTTTCTTCTTCCAATTGTTCTTTCTTTGTTATTTCCATTATAAAATAATAACTCCAGTATATTCTATATAAAGTGATGTTATTATAAATATTTTACATCCATATTCATTATTCTATCCATCCTTGGAATGAAATGTCACCATACGTGCGTACGTACGGATTACCGTCTCCACATCGTGGTGTAATTGTTATTCAATACATTGTTATTTGGATGGGTAATATAATGATTTATAATTTATGTAAATATTAAATATAACAAGATAATTATTCTGTATATATGATATACCATCCAATTATATATTATCTTAATATCAAAAGAATGATATTGTCGCTTGTGCGTACGTACGGATTACAGTCTCGAGGAACGCGATGAGATTCATTCCCCATCGTATCCATTCAAGACTAATTATCATTAGATGATTAAAAATAATGTTTAAAGACATCATTAAATTATGGATATGAATAATATACATACCATACATAAAAAATATGACTCACATAACAAATAATATAAAGGAAAATGAATCTGTTAACACCCAAGACAATGATAATACTAAGATATTATTAACAAAGAAATTTCAAAAGATCATATATGATATCATATTAATGTATATGATTCTTTTATAACTTAATAACAATTATTTCACCATTATATAGTAGGATAACCTACTTTCAACCAAGGAAATGTACAATCTAAGGGTTAATTTCACAATCTCTTCATTATCCGAGGTTGTTTATACGTAATTATCAATTGGGACCTCTTTATCATCCACATCCATGTTTCTTAAAAATGTATTTCAAAACATACAGACTAGTTTATAGACTATGGGTTAATGTAATTTATACCCTTGTTTTACTTTTTATAAGATTTTTATAAAGTAATCTTTCTTTCGTTTTCCCAACAAGGTCATTTTTATCCTTTTCGACAGAATTAAGGTCAGAATGTCTTTTTTAAATTATACGGCGGTGGAGGCTATTTTCCGCCATTATAAAATTATAAAATCTTCCCTTACAAGCTTATAAGAATACTTCCAAGGTAAATTTTTTATTTTATAATTATGTGACTTTTAAATGATTTAAAAAAAGAGATATTTCCCTCAAATGGTTTTGATTTCATCTATGTCAACATCCTTTGATTGATTTTAAGCTTATTTGAAGTTGATTTATTATGATACAAAACTTCCATATTGTATTGAAGGTTTTCTGATATGTTTTACTATGAATTTATTAATTTTATACCATTCATGGTTTATGGAGAAAGTATTTACATTTGTTATGCTAGATTAAATATAAATGTTTATGTTATGTTTAAACGTGTTCATATGAGGAATGCATTGGACATAGTAAGTGACGATTTGATCCCGCTATAACTCCTCGATGCATCAGTAAGTCTCATGAGAAAAACTAGTCTCTTGGAACAAGGCCTTGACAGAATCTTATATGTAGTCTTGGCACAAGGACTTGACTATGTTGTTATGATAGTCCGGAATTATGAATTCCATCATTATGAAAGTGGTTATTGATATTGCATGTGATTATTAGACTAGTAGAATATCCATGTAAATAAGTAAATGGAATTATTTCATTTTATTTTTTTCAATTTTATGCTGATGTTCATGTTTAAAAGGCTTTTGTTTTAGTTATACATTGCCTTAAATGTTTATGCTTATTTATGAATGTTTTCGCTACATTGTTATCCTTACTGAGCATCTGAGCTCACCCTTTTCTATGTTTTATTTCTACTAGGATGTGAAAAAGTATTATATGAATGACTTGTAGGGATAGTCTGAGGGGATATGAGTGTAGACTATAGAGACTATATTGTTTTATTTTTTCACTTTATCATATAATATAAGACTTATGAATGTATCTAGTGTTTCCAAGGCTACTAAACTAATCGGTCTTTCGAGACATGATCTTTTGTGATCATGACAAAGTTATGTAGTAATGTAACGGCTCTGGGTAACTGGGGTCAGGGGGTTATAGTTGGTATCAGAGGAAGTTTAGTACAAACCATGGAAGCTAGATTTATATGAACTCTGATTACAGCACATAGACATAAGATGGACTTTGAGAATTAGTATAGAATAACTTCCTTGAATTTTGGTATTGTAGATATTTTGTGATTTTTCTAAGAAATACATCCCTGTCTGGATAAGATCAGGTAGAGGCGGCTCTGTCACATATGTACCTAGGGGTAAAACCCGAAAACACCTCTTTGAGCTAGACTCGAATGAGAACTGGTGCACGACAACGGGCCTTGATGTACACTTGGTTACGACACTCCAGAGGGATATGCTTAGGATAATTTTCCTTTTCTTTACAACCATTATAAAGGGTTTATGAGTATATACATCCTCAAAGAAAACATTTTTATGATTATAGATTATATCGATAAACTATTCAATTTATGTTAAGTGTTTTACAAGTTTGGATTTATGTATTGCGATTCATAAACTAGTCTAGTGTATGCCATGGTATAGAAATGGTTCCCAGTAGAAGGAATGTGAACTCCAACAATATGTATGATCCAAAGAAAAATAAGGATCATATCTTTCACGTTATTAAGACAAAATTTAGAAGGGAAATAGTCCCCCATGTATTCTCAACATATGGAGAAATAGTATCATGTGTTAATAAGATAAGTAAAGAATTGTCTGAGTCCTATGGCTTTGAAGGGAAGAAAGAGAAGAAAAGGATGGAAGAGAGAAAGATGGATAAAGGGAATAGGGAATAGAAGAATTTTCCTATATGTGATAAATGTTGGAAGAAACACCCTATAACATTCCTGAAGGGAATGGGAGTTTTTTATAAGTGTAGAGAAAAAGGACACCATGTATGAGACTACAAGAGTAAGAAAAAGGTTTTAAATGTACAATGCTTCATCTGCAAAGAGTTGGGACACTGCGCGAACCAATGTCCAAATCATTAGAGTATGTCCCAAATGATGCTGTTGGATTATAATCAAGTTATGATACTACCACAGATGAGGAGGAATGATTAGAGTTCTTATGTTGTTATTAATGAATTATGTCATTTGAGTGTTGTATCAATGATGTACTGGTTATAATAATTATGAAGTATATAAAAATTTTACACAGTACTATTTCATTCAGGATTTGAGATTGTGTGGAACCAAGAAAACTGAATCAATAGTAGGTTAAATTTTTGGAAAATATATAGTTGAGAGAAAGATAAACCGTAATATGGTTCTGATACTGACTTAGTGATTTCGGAACAATACATGTTTGATTTGGATAAATTATATTGGATATTCTAAAATACCTTGAAAATGATTAATGATTTATATATTCCATCATTATTGGAGTTTAAAACATTTTTGAATGGAAGAAGTATATCCAGTATTCTATAAGGAATAAGAGAGCATGAATGTAATCAATAAGGTTTTATGGAAATTTAGGGTATTACCATGTTTTAAAATAATACATGATGAAGGTGTTCACTTGTTATTACATGGAAAAAAGGATCTTAATTGTGTTTAACTTCCTTATAATTTTTGTACTGTGAGTTTCTATAGAAGTATTTTTCATAAGTCTAATGTTTGGAAATGATTAAGTTTGAAAGGTTATTTTTGGATTTTTATAAAAGGACAACACGTAGACCATGTGACAACCCGTCGGGTTGGACCAAGATGCGGGAATCGAACCCACAACTATAGTGCGATTGAGATTTATCGCCTACCACTAGACAACATGATGTCCCTAGATTGTATAATTTAGTTTCTTTTTTTAAGGGTCTGATATGTGAATTATAAATTCATTATTTTTGTAACCCTATACGATTAGGATAAATAGAATATTTTTTTGAAATCTTTTGGAGTGAAACATGAGTTTGTGGTAGGAATTAGTTGAATGATGAAACTCTACTTTTCAAGTATATATATATATAATTTTTTCCCACTTATTCTCTAGGTAAATTGATTTTTAAACTTTTGGGAAGGGATCTTAATACCAAAAATGTGTTATCCTAATACCTTATGTTTTGTTGAACCAATAGTATTTCAAATCATCATAGATTGATGGATTTGATACCCTCAATTTTACACTTGTTTGTGATTGATGACCTCAATCACTCCTTATAAATATTTAGGTTTTTCCTCCAATTATGTGTCTCTAATTTCCACCAATGTTCTCCTAATCGAGATCATAATTTGGTAGTGACTTTTTCATTCCCCTTTTCCTCTTATTAAGACTAAATTTTATTAACCCAATTTCCGATGTGGGTTTTCCCAAAATTGTATTTTCTATTTTCAAACTTTTATTTTAGAAGAACAATTTCAAATTGCGAGGATGAAATTTATTTAAGGAGGGAAGAATGTAACACCCCAAGATTTCAAATTACGTTATTTCTTCTAGGTAATTCAATAACTTGCACTACACACAACACCGAGTTCAAGCGCACCATGACTTACCAAACTAGCCATTCAAAAGAGGTTATGAATACTATTAACTAAATTTTGAACATTATATAATCCTTATAATTTTAGAATCCATATTATGATTTTTTTTATACATAATGATATAAAAAATTAATTTTACGAATAAAAGAAGTATTTTTTGAAAAAAAATGCACTTTTACCACCTTTTAATGGTGAACCCTTTTTAAATCCAATATTTGAAACTTTTATATATTCAATTTGAAAAAATGAAAATATTCTTTAGAATCAGGATATAATAATTTAGTTTCAATTAATTTTTGGCATTTTTCTGATAACTTTCATATTTGGGTGAATATTGAAAATACTATATTTTAACTGAAAACAACTTTTTTAATCAAAATAATTTATAGTGTTAAATTATATATTTTAATGGTTTGGAAGTATAAATATATTATATTTTTACCATTTAGTCCAATGCTGGTCATTGTAAGTAATTTTACTTTGAAATTGCATATAAAAAAGTGTCAATCATTTGATAGTTATTATTTCTTAAAAAATACGCCATTTGGTTTTGACAATGGGAATTAATTTTAAATTAATAAATGAAACTTATATGATTTAAATTTTTTAAAATAGAAATAATTTTTAGATTCGGAATATCAAAATTAGCCTCGATTAAATTTTTGGTATTTTTCTGAAAACGTTTAATTTTTTATGAATAGTGGAAAACAATGAGTTATAGTTTAAAACCGAATTTTTATTTAAATAGTTATTTATTTTATTTAAATTTATTTTTGGTCAAAATAGATACATAATACCTATATAATTTCAATGTAACTGATTGGAGTCCGTTTATATTAATTTTAGATATATATAATTTTTGTTGAACTTTTCACCGTCTTTTACCCATCTCCAAGGAGAATTTACAAATTTACATAAAACTTAATTTTACTGCTTCTGTGAGTGGAATTTCAAAACTCCGAGAGACACAGTTAATATCAAGGAGTAAAATGTGGTTCAATAAGATAAAAATAATTTTTTGTGAATAGTAACTTTTTACTTTTATTTACCACAGTTAAAAGTAAATAGGATAATTAAGGGTAAAATGATATTATTATTACCCTAACACATGTCTTAATTATATTGGATAAGTATATTTCTACCAAAAAAAACTTTAGGAATAAAATATGAACCTCTTTGGTCCACTTGGATTAGATTATGACATTTATTATTATTTAATTCAAAGAAGGGTTAAAAGAGTTAAAATCAACGTTTAATAACTAAAACATTTTTAATATAGGGTTATACATAAGATAAATTCTATTATAAATATTAATTAGAAAGATAAAAATATTTCCTAAATAATGTTATTTTATTTATAATTTCTAGATATTAAATAATTTAATTTATTTATGACACAATGGTGATGCAGTAATTACCTAATTAATGAAATATTAAAATAATTGATATTATAAATATCCAAATAAATGTAATTTGAGACTTTTTATGAATTCCACTAATGTTATAGGTTAATATGAAATATTAGGGCTGGTTAGATGATTTTTTTGAAGTAATAATTCTGTTATAAATTTAGAAATAACAAAATACCAAATAGTGTCAAAATTGACATAAAAGAGTTTTTAAAACAAATATTATATTATTAATTGATATTATATTCCTAAAAATATAAGGTTCGGCCAAAAGACTTATATAATTATAGGTGTATCATTAATGAACCACTTAGGGTTCTCTTGAAAGTATATAGTAAGTTTATTAACCATATAATATAAAAATACAAAGAGACATGGTAAATGTCGAACTATTTAACTAAGAGTTAAATCTAAAAGATAAAGTTAATATAGTGACCCAAACCTTTCTAAAACCTATTGGTTGAGTGGTTTTCGACCCATACCCACCTTATCCTTTACATAATCTATTTTGGATCCATTAGAAACCGAAAATTATTTTATTATAAAATAATATTTCTATCTTTTCCTAAGGTGCCCCTCACCCCTCTTATAAAAGGGAACTCCCCCTTCTCCCAAATTCACACCTTAATAGCCTTTTTCTCAGACAATCCCTGCCCAAATATCCTCTCAAATTATGTCACTTAATCCTAGAGGCCTTCCTTTAGTCATAAATCCAACTAAAGAATCCATTTTCATCAAATCAAACTGAAGAACCCTAATAAGAGGTAATAATTTCACCACCCTTTTTCAAGTTCTTTTCTTCTTCCACTTATTCTATCATTGTTATTTCCATTCTAAAATAATAAATCCAGTATCTTCTATATACTGTGATGTTATTATAAATATGGTACATCCATATTCATTATTCTATCCATCCTTTGAATGACATGTCACCATACGTGCGTACGTACAGATTATCGTCTCCACGTCGTGGTATAATTGTTATCCAATACATTATTATTTGGATGGGTATAATAATGATGTGTAATTCATGTAAATAATAAATATAAAATGATAATGATTCTGTATATGTTATATACCATCCAATTATATATTATTTTAATATCAAAATAATGATATTGTCGCTTGTGCCTACGTACGGATTACCGTTTTCACGAACGCGATGAGATTCATTCCCCATCATATCCATTCAAGAATAATTTTCATTATATGATTAAAAATAATGTTTAAAGACTTGATATCACTCTGGATATGAATAAGATACATCCCATACATAAATAATATGACTCACGTAACAAATAAAATAAAGGAAAATGAATTCGTTAGCACCCGAAACAACGATAATAATAAGATATTATTAACAAATAAATATTAAAAGATCATATATGATATCATATTAATGTATATGATTCTTTTATAATTTAATAACAATTATTTCACCATTATGCAGGAGGTTAACCTAACCTCATCCAAGTAAAATTACAAGGTAAGGGTTAATTTTACAATCTCTTCATTATCCGAGGTTGTTTATACGTAATTATCTACTGGGACCTCTTTATCATCCACATCCATGTTTCTTAAAATTGTATTTCAAAAAAAAATACTATTTTATAGACTATGGTTTAAATTCATTTATACCCATGTTTTAATTTTTATAAGGCGTTTATAAGGGAATCTTTCCGTCATTTTCCAAACAAGGTTATTTTTAACCTTTTCGACAGAATTTAGGCAAGAATGTATTTTTTACCATATACGGTGGGTGGAACTATTTTCCGCCATTATAAAATCGTCCAACATTCCCTTACAAGCTTATAATAATATTTTCAAATTAAATTTTTTCTTTTATAATTATGTTACTTTTAAATGATTTCAAAAAACGAGATATTTCTCTCAAATAGTTTTGATTTCATCTAGGTCAACATCCTTTGATGGATTTTAAGCTTATTTGAAGTTGATTTATTATGATAAAAAACTTCCATATTGTATTGAAGGTTTTGTGATATGTTTGAATATGGATGTGTTATTTTTATACCATTCATAGTTTATGGATAATGTATTGACATTTCGTATTCTAGTTTAAATACGAATGTTTATGTTAGGATTAATCTTGTTCATATGAGGAATGAATTAGACTATGTAAGTGATGGGTGGAGCCCACTATAGCTCCTCAATATATCGGTAGGTCTCATTAGACAAACTAGTGTCTTGGAACAAGGCCTTGACAAAATCTTATTTGTCGTCTTGGAACAGGGCCTTGACTATGAGATTATGATAGTCTGAAATTATGAATTACATCATTATGAAAGTGGTTATTGATATTTCTTGTGATTATTCGACTAGTAGAATATCCATGTGAATAATTAAATGGAATTATTTGATTTTATTTTTTCCATATTATGGTGAAGTTCAAGTTTAAAAGGATTTTGTTTTAGTTATACATTTCCTTAAATGTTTATGCTTATTTATGAAAGTTTCTTCTATATTGTTATCCTTACTGAGAATCTGAGCTCACCCCTTTCTATGTTTTATTTTTCCCAGGATGTGAAGAAGTATTTTATGACTGACCTGTAGGGATAGTCTGAGGGGATATTAGTGTGGACTATGGAGACTATTTTGCTGTAGTTTTTCAATTTATCATGTAATGTAATACTTTATGAACGTGCCTAGTGCTTCCAAGGCTACTAAACTAATCGGTCTTTTGAGACTTGATCTTTTGTGATCATGCCAATGTTATGTAATAATGCACCGACTCTAGGTAACTGGGGTCGGGGCATTAAGATTATGATTGACATGTCATTTATTGATAATTTTAGGAATGATTTGTGTCTACCAACAATATAGAAGCTAATATCCTAACCCTTTGATTGAATTATATCTTCTGCCAAAAATTACATGGTCATGGTGTAACAAAATCTTTATTAGAAGTAGACAATTAAAGACGTATTAGGAATATAGGTCGGAGAAACATATTTGCAACATGACTGATGTGATATCATAAAAAAGGGATTATACAACACAGTGGGAATTTTAATGTGGTTTTCATCATTACGGCATCAATTTCTATCTCTTCGGTTTCTTTACACATTATTATCCAGTATTATTAGACTCTAGGAAAGCCTGCCTAATTCCAATGAGAAAGAATTCTAGTCACGTAACCATCGAGAAACCCTGTGACCATACACTGGTGGAATCTCTAGACTCATCCCTCATAATACCCCCTCACTCTGTAGTTCCTCCATTCCTAACTCCTCATATTTCAGTCACCTCGCAACCTAGTGTTCATCCATTTGCAGTGGCCAATTTCCTCCCAAAACGCTCTCCCACTGTACCTCATCTCCTAATGTACTCTCGAGCACCTGCTCTGGTGCCGATAAGTGGGCATACATGATGGAGTTTTCCCTATGGTATCCATTTATTTAGTTCAATATATGAATCCTCCTCATCATTAGTTTCTATAATAACAACAAAATATGTACATTGTTATCTTATACGACACTAATACT
Organism: Viscum album; assembly: GCA_963277665.1. NCBI lineage: Eukaryota > Viridiplantae > Streptophyta > Magnoliopsida > Santalales > Viscaceae > Viscum > Viscum album. Next base: position 2,018,111,085 of record OY728128.1, on the reverse strand, counting down.
ATGTAGTCTCTTTGTTTTTTTTCTCCAGTCTTCATCTAGTATCCCATAAATAAATTAAAATAATATATTTATCCAATATTTTCTATAAAACAAATTTACCCAATCTAAATTTTAAATTTATATTTCAACCGAAACTACTCTCCTCCATTCACCCTTCCCCATTGTATTCTTTTTTTATAAATAAAAGAGTCAAAAAAATAACTAAATGATAAAATTTTAAAATTCATTTATATTTTTTTCTCCAATAGTTACATTTTTTATAATAATTAAAATAAATAATTAGAATAATAATCCAATTATTATAATTTTATAATAACTATTATAAATAAATATAGTTATTTTACAATAATTATTATTATTCCACCTATTTTTTCATTGGTTTTACATTCCCATTCAATATTAATCTGCAAAAGACATCACATTCAAATATATATTATGAAAAATAAATTTTCAAGAGAGCTTGATAGGAAGAGTTTGATATTTCCATTTTAGAGAAAGATTGGAGAGGGTTCCCCATTTGTGCCTCAGGTATTCAAGCTCATTAAAAACATTTATTTTCTAGAGGTTTAGGGTATAAAATCTATAATGAACTGGGAACCAACCTCATTTTGGAATCACTACCTCAGTGCTTCTCTTGTTTTTTCAGAAATTTAAATATGAACAAAATTGATAAGTCTCTGCCAGATCTTCTCACTCTTCTTCACCAAGTAGACAAGGATTGGAAGCACGAGATGCCTTCTGACCTTACGATGAACAAACAGAAAGGAAAAGTGAAGATATTTAATCCCCAAGCTTCTTCATATCATTCCAAGAAGATGAATATAAAGGGGTAATAATGTAAATACTATTATGTCTATTTTTCAGGTGGTTAGAAGGAGCACTAGGATAAAAACTGCACCCATCCAAAGAAGAAAGGGGAAGCATCATGTGCATTTGTTATTGGGTGCAATTTATCTACTTCTACAAATTTAGTATTAAATACATCTTTTTGTGGACAAATATGTATTCAAATATAGTAACCAAGTAGATTAAGAAATATTTACCATGAGAAGTTGGATATACATGTAGTTAATGGAGCTAAACATGTCGTTACAACTATCTGGGACTACCACCTCATGTTGCCGAAATGAATGATCATGGTTTTCAAAGGTTGTTATTATGTTCTATATATTACCAAAAACATTATTTATATATATATATACTTGATAAAAATGAATTTATTTTCAAATTTGATAATAAATTATTATAATTTTATAAATATAACATTTTTTATGGAAAGACACATTTAAATTATAGTCTTTATGTGTTAGATTATATGAACCAAATAATGAAAATGGTTAACAAAGATATTTAAAATTACCCCACTAAACCTTGGATTCAAAATTTAGGTCATGTAAATGAAAATAGATTGACTAAATTTATCATGATGGATATTTAAATTATTTTCAACTAAAACAACTTCGTGTAAGTCATGCTTGTTTACAAGAAAAAATGACCAAAGACTCGTTTAGTGGGAAAGGTGAAAGGGCTAAAGAGTTTGTTGAATTGGTTCACACTGATTTGTGTGGACCATTTAATATTTAAGAATTAGATGGGTACTCATACTTCATAACTTTTACTAGTTATTTTAGTAGATATGTATATGTCAACTTAATAAGGTATAATTCGGGTTCTTTTGATAAATTTAAGTAATATAAGAATGATGTTGAGAACTGGTTTGGTATGAAGATTAAGTAACTTTTCATAGAACATGGTGGAGAATATCTTAATAAATACTTCATTGATTACATATGGGAGTTTGGGATCCTATCATAACTCACTTATCCATACATGCCTCAGTGGAATGGTGTAAGAGAAAGGAGGAACTGCACCTTGTTGGACATGGCGAGATTAATGATGAGTCATGCAAGTATTCCATTTCCTTTTATGGATACGCGTTACAAAAGGATTCACATATTCCAAACCAAGTACTAAATAAATTTATAAATGGTATTTTATATGTATTTTATAGTGAAAACAATACAATTTTATTGAATTTTCTTGTGTGGGGGAAGTGAAGTGTCTGTTATGGCCTCTTAAAGTAACAAACATGAACCCTGAGGACCAATGTGTACCTTAATATGATACCCAAATGAAATAATGGGATATTACCAATAAAAACCCTCAGAGAAAAAGGTTATATTTGAAAGATATTCGATAATCCTTTGGAATTTGGGGAGGCGTGCTTGAGGTCATTTGGTTGATCGTCTCAGGGTGCAGCTAAGTGGATCCCATGGTGAGACACCACAACATCATATAAGATATATTTTTCCTTTTTTATTTATTTTTGGGTATTAGAAAAAGGCCAAGTGTATTGGGATTTGGTTATGTGCCTATGCTTGGGAGTATCTAACCCACATAAAAGGCAAGCCCAAATTACCTGGGATGGGTTAATTCTATTATTGATTGCGCTTGTTAACATTTTATATATTTAACTATTTGGTGATGCACTTGTTTTATTCCATTATTATTATTGATATTAATATGATGTGATTTTTTCTACCTTGGCCTAATGATATGAGGGTGTATCTGTTCATACATCATACTAGAAACCCTTGTACATCAATGTCATGAATTATTCCATGCCATATCTATATTCTTACATGTCTTGAATGTATTGTAGATGTTTAGTGTGACTTGATTATTTTATATTTTATATGATAATGTTTATTACAATAAGAGTATAATTGAGTTAATTAAATTTCCAACATCAATCTAAATGGTTTTTTCTCACATATATTGATAATGGAACCTTAATTAACTAACTATGACACATTTGATCCACGAACCATCTGTTCTAAAGGCTCAAGCATTAGATGATTTGATTGATGAAGACCAATGAAAATTTATGAATAAAGTAATTATATAAATTTTTTATGGTATTGAATCAATTAAATCAAAATATATGACCTGTTACATCCTAGTATTGTACATATAGGCCAGATAATTATTATTTGATGTTCCAATTGTAGTTAATAAAGAGTATGGTTCTTTATAAATTTTGAATTGGTGACACAATTAAATGGAATGAAATATATATACTTAGAAGAAAAAGAAAGAACTTAAATAAATTATGGTTTGAAATTTAAATTGTTACCACTAGATGAGGATTCCAAATTTAAAGTAAATTGTATTTTCCTCTATAAAATTAATTTAACAGTCCATATACTAGAACCTAAACTATGTTATATGAGACCTTGACCCAGAACCAACCATTTTAGTGGGCAGCATGTTGTTTCACCTGTGATCCTTCAGTGACTCTGTTATCACCTAGTTATGGCTTTAGGATGAGGTATTGAAGTGTGACTCATTATGGGAAGGCTTTGTACCTTTACTTTCATGATTTTTATTTTCTTATCTATTATAAATCTAATATTAGGAGTTTTATTTCCAATTTTAGAGTTATGACACTGTGATTTCTTTGTGTCATATGAAAATAAGGTGGTGATGACCATTCATTATTGGTGGTGTGCCCTGATCCACCCATATTACCTTATACAGTTCCACCCGAGGGAATTGTTGTTGATCTTCCATTAGGTGTCGATGCTTATTTCCATGATAGCTTCTTCTATTTCATGCAGTCTATATAGGGTTCTCCCCAACCTTCCCATATTATTCCAGTGATAACCCAGGAATTCTAGCAACAGCATCCAACCACCTTTTTGGGGGGAAATAGTCCTTAGGCTGTTGAGTCCTAACTAGAGTTCATGTTGTTCATCTTGGAGTATATAGAAATTCCTCTAGAGAGGAGGGTCAAGATCACTATCTATATGCTTCAATACTCTACTAATCATTGGTGGGATGTCCTCACTTAGGCTGGTTGACATCAGGATATGGTCTGGGTGGACTTCCAGATAGCCTCTTTTGACTACTTCTTTTCGAAGATGTTTAAAATAGACCATTCATGAGATTTTATGAAATTTCCACAAGGTTATATGTCGTTGATGGTGTATTCATCTAATTTCACTAAACTATAGTGTTTTTCACCGACTCTAACCAGTGACGACATGACCATTGTAAGACAATTTGAGGATGAGATCACTTACGCCATTTGATTGCAAGTGATTGTCTTCTGGTTGATCAGTATTTCTGATATAGTGATCTAGGACTTCATCCCTGAGTAGAACTTGAGGGAGTATGGTAATTTGAGCTAGAGTGGTTCATCTTCCAGGCAGGTATCTTGTTTATCTAATGATAGGAAATGTTGTTTTTTGGTTGCATGTGGGGGAAGTACCAGTAAGATGGAATGAAACAATAGTTTTGTGATTTTTCACAAGTGTGGTAGGGTAGAGTATAAAAATCCCAAGTTCAGGAGGAACATGATCATGTATCTATCTTGTGGAATGGTGGGTCACCTTCATCATTTATGTCAATCGTTTCCTCTAGTATCTATTTAGTGGGGATCTATTCCAACACCACTCTTAGGTATAAGATAATTGAATCCATTTCAGGCTGATAGTTGGTTTACTACCATCAGATCAGGAAAAAGGATGTGTTTTTGGCTGAGGTAGTCAGACGTATGAGGTTCAGCACCAGTAGAGAAAAAATTTCCAAGTTATTTAGGTTTCATCTTAGGGTCGTGGATCAGGCCATATCTGTGAAGTGTAACCTACAAACGAGGAGAGGATTATGATACCTTCTACTGTATGAGGTACTATTCTAGTAGTCTCTACATTTGTTTCTGTCCTTTTTGATATAGGTTCATCACACTCCTTCATATCTTCTTTAATTAAGGGAATTCTAGGTCTGGTCATAGGGTAATTAAGTGGATTCATGAATCTTGGCATACCATTAGGGGTCTGACCAGAGGGAATAATCCATTCAAATTTTTTTACCCATTGAGATAGGTAGATACCATTTCTTATGAAATTTCTCCATCCTCAAAAATGGCAGGCTTCAACATCATTCTTAGTATGGACTAGCTAGTACCTTATCGAGACCATGTTGATTGATATCTCTAGAGGGTGAAATTTACTTCACTCGATGGAATCACATAAATTCATAATGTATAATGGATTATAAAGGTGAGTCGAGCTGGACCCAAGGGTCATGGGCTCGGAAAGGTGATAGCTCATATGTTGAGTCTCTTTATGAGCCGTCATGGGATGCATCTTATGAAATTACCTCTGGTTGTTAATCATTTTAGGGACATATTGTCTAGATATTTCTCCTATTTACCTTCTGAGAAATAGGTGGAGTTCATTATTGAGCATGTTCTTAGTGCAACACTAGTTTCCATTCCTCCTTATATGTTGACACCTACAGAGATTCAGGAACTCAATAAGAAATAGGAATATTTAGAGGGAAAGTGTTTTATCCTACCCATATGATTGCCTTAGGGTTCTCCTAATGTATTTTCCAAGAAATTGGATGGTACCCTCAATTTGTGCATAGATTACAAATGGTTGAAGAAACATACAGTGAAGAACTGGTATCCATGATTTACACTATTGGAGGAATTATCTTTTGGGTGAGAATTTCATTGATTATGTAGATAAAAAAAACTCAAAAAATCTCAATATAGAGAGATTAGAATCTTAGGAAGTATAGGTAGGTATAATACCAATAGTCATTTGAATTTGAGCATAATTATACACCCAGAAGGGGTAATGAAGAGGCATACGCCCAGATCTGGAAGACACGGACAAGGGATATCTAGGAGGAAAGCAGTGAGTGTTAGTTGTTGGATATATTTTCTAAGATGAACCTGAAGGTTTAGGAATAACATGGGTAGTCTATTTTATAAGATTTTGTGGTGACATCATCTCTCCTACAGTAGGTGCGGATGATATGATTATAAAATCGTGAAGGCCGCATCCTAAGGGAAAGTTTCTTTAGTGAGGAAACACTACATGGTTGGGTTGTTGACATGAATGAGATCATACTCTTCAATGAATGTATCTATGTTACTTTAAACATATATAAAGAGTTTATGTGATAATATCATGCATATGTTTTGGAATTTCACTTAAGGATTAATGAGATGTACCACGACATACATCGTTAGTGTTGGTGGCTAGGAATGAAAAGGTAGATAATATGTTTTATCAAGAGGTGGTCCACCTATCATCAGGTGATGAAGGAGAACTAGAGACCTGCTAGACTTTTTCAGCCTCTTTCCATTCTTAAAAGAAAATGGAATGGTGTTACATTGGATTTCATAATGGGCTTTTCAAGGCCCCCTTGAGGTAGCGATGCAATATGGGAGATCATCGAAAATTTACCCAAAGTCTCACACTTCCTTCAAATCCAATAGACCTTATCAGTTGATGAGATTGGGAGATTTTATATTAGGGAGATATTGTGCCTTTATAGAGTTCTCCATTCTATCATATGATACCAAGATTCCTTGTTTACATCATGGTTCTAGTAGGTTCTATAGAAGGCATTGGGTTCATAGGTGATGTTGAGTATATATTATCACCCTCATATGAATGGGTAGTCCTAGAAGATGATATGGGTGTTAGAGTACATGGTCTAGGCATGAATCCTTGATTTTGGAGGTTCATGGGAAAAAAATATACCTCTTTTTGAGTTTTCCTATAAAAATAACTTCTAGGAAAACATTTAGATGACTCTATATGAGTCCCTTTACGGTAGGTTGTACCTTTCATCTCTATGATGGTTAATGAAAGGTGAGGTAGCACTACTGGGTCCTCATCGCATTCATGAGACTTTATAGAAAGTATGGATAATTAAAAAAATGTATGGTGATAGCTCAGTCGAGGAAGAAGCCCTATATCGACCACCGTTGAAAACCATTGGAGTTCCAGGTGGGACATCGATTATTTCTTATATTTTCTCATAGATTGGTTCATAGACGGATTCAGAGACAAAGAAATTTTTCACCCTGTTATATTAGGCCTTTTGAGATAGTGGAGAGAGTCATATTGGTAGCCTATCAGTTGTATCATCCTCATAGGTACCATGCCATACAAGATGTCTTCCTGGTATTACAGCTTCACCAGTTGCATGTAGAACCATCTCATTTTCTTAACCCAGAGGACATTGAGCTGGAGGTGGATGCATATTTTAAGGAATGTCTAATATGTATCATTGATCGGGTCACAATGTCCCTCTGAGGTTAGTCACTTCCACTAGTCTAGGAGATATGGTAGCATGGATGGTTACAGGATGAGAACTGGGAGCGGGAGGCTGGTGTAAATGTGTGGTGGCAAGAACTCTTCCTAGATTACATTTTACAACCCCTGAAAGGGAATCTCAAGGACATGTTGTTTTAAGGATGGGAGTTTTTAATGACCCAATTTTTCAAAAAGGTATGAATCAATAATTTTCCTCTTAAATTCCTTAATTTGGCCCTTTTAATGGTACTTAATAGATTCATGAAGGTCACAAGGTTATCAAATAATTTTTCAGAGGCACGAGCCCTAGAATTTGAGAAACTGAATTGTCCATATGGTTACGAGAAATTGTGCTTCCCAGATTGCATTTTTTATCCTAACTATGCAGGGAATTTCAAAGGGAAGCTTGAGGTCACATAGTTGTCTAAAACTATGATAATTGAGTTTCATGTCCGTGTGAGGTACCATACTTCCTTGAGAGTGTCATTTTATATGTCTAGTGTACAGTTAGTGAAATAGTGTACTTAGACCATGTGAGGGGTCCCCTTAGAAGGTGTGAGGCAAACGGGTGGCACACTGTTTGGAAAACCATGTGGCCCAGAAAATGAAGGGAAAATGAACCTTTTCCCCCTAAAATGTTTGTAACTCAAATTTACTTCTCCTCCCTCTCATTTTCATCAGACCACATGTAGGAGATCTTCTCCACTTATTTATCTAGGGATTTTACTATCTCCCTCTTCCATCAGTTGTTTCCTTCACCCTTGGATGTGTTGGAGGTCGATGAGTAATCTCTTTAATCCTATTCCTTATTTTCCATGTTTCTCAAATCCTATGTTTCACTATTTTAGTGTGACCTAATTTTCCCTATTTTCAGGGAATCTAACCACTCTTCCAATAACTTGTGTTCTATCTCAATTCAAAGGTTGGTACTAGATGAGGAGAATTCTATGAACCTAAGGTTGGTGGTCTAGATTATGTTGCTCAAGTTTCATAACTTTTATAACATGCCTAATTGTTTCGTGCACAAAATCATTCCATTGAGGTCTCTATATTCTTTAATAAAATAAATTAAATGATTAACTATTCTAAATACGGCCACAATGTGTGCCTAATAATTCCTTTGGTTGATCACTTTGAATAAATTCACCCCAATGGGTGTTCTTTACATTAGAGGCCTATTTTCCCTTTATCCTAAATTGTATAAACTTCCCATTTAGAGGAGTTTACTTGTAATAAATTCCTTAATTTAATGATTTGAGCTGAGTGGAATGGTAGGCCTTGAGTTTTCCCCCTACACCCCATTCCATATTTGAATTTCTTGATTAAGTGATTTGAACAAATTGTTAATCATGTCATAAATATTTCCTTGTTAAATGATATGATATTTTTTGTCAAACATACCCTCACTTTATGTTAGGAGCGATACAAGGGTCCCAAATTTAGGACACCTTGAAAGGGATCATCATGCCTTATTAAGAATTATCAAATAATTTTAAATACATCAGGGGTGTACTAGGTTTGGCTTGTACGGGATCACTATGCATTTACTCTACCTTAATAAGAGTAATACTTGTTCCTTAGAGGAGACCCTATGGATGGGCTTGGTATTGAAATGGTTTTACCATGCAATGAGTGAGACTCATACCCTTATGTGAGATACTAGTGATGGAATCAGAGGTTCATTGTTTTTTACACAATTCTGGGAGTAATACTAGGGATCTCATTTATGGGTCACCTGGGATAGACTCTCAAGACAGTGGGATTATACAGATCCCCTTGAACAATACATGGGATTCCTTTTGGATCACCTTGTAAATATATAGGTCACCAATTATTAATTTATAATGATGTTAATTAAAATTAAGTGTAATAATGTGTAAATGAAACTAATGGGATTCATCCACCAAGAAAAATCACATGCCTGGGTATGGTCCCTCCTTTGAATCATTATTTATAGTAGCTCTTACCATATTTCATACATGTCTAGGTTTCCTTTGTTTAGAGACATTCAGATTAATCCCAAGAAGGTAGAGTCAAGTGAGTTTCCTAAAAGGAACCCGATATGATATATTTATTTATTTTCAACGTTTAATTTATTTTTTATTGGCACACATCCCATTTTATATGAAGGAACTGGATTGATCTTGACACCGTTGGTGGTGGCCTACTGAGTATATCTTAGACCATTCTAAATCCTCCTTTGGTACCCAAGTGAACTACATGATTGAAGGTATAGATAAATGGAAGAGTCAAACTTTGGATGGTTGATTCTGATTTCTAGGATAGAGTATAGGTGTATAAAATTGATCTTATACACGTGATTCTAGTTGTTTCATCTTTATATTATTTTTGTATTTTGGTTAGCATGTGTTATATGGTTGTATCCCCTATATACCATGTACATATTTTTTATAAAAACATGATCATCACAATCATATTTTGTATCTATTATTAATTCATATTTATCTTGTTATATTTTATTGGAGATTTATTTTTTCTATTGTTTTTCATTTATTACTTCTTATGATGTTCTTATATATTTATATACCATTAGGCTTCAGTTTGATCTAGGAGGGAATAGCCTCCCCACAGAAACACCCTAGGCCCTCACTTCTAGTCATCTACCTCTAATGTTCGACAAGGTGTTCTTGAGGTAATGTGGTCAACCGTATCGTGGAACTATAAATTTTCTTCTGGGGCATGACACCACAACATGGAAGGAATATTCAATACCTATAATGGGTTACTAGTTAAAAAGTTCTTAAATAGATTCAAGCAATTGAATATGATGAATCCTTTTCACTATTTGTAATGTTGAAACCATTAGAATTCTACTTTCTATTGCATCCTTCCATGATTATGAGATTTTGAAAATGAATTTCAAAAGAGATTTCCTTAACAAGAGTGTTCAAGATGTCTCTCTATAACACAACCCAAAGGGTTTATGTCTCCAAAGGATGAAAAAATGGTATGAAAGTTATAAAGACCTATTTGTAGATTAAAATAAGAATCCAGGTCTTGGAACATTCTTTTTTGATGAGGCCATAATGGAATTTGATTTCATAAAGAATGAATGTGGTTCATGTGTCTATAAGTGGTTTAGTATGAGTGAATTTGTTTTAATATTAGTATATGTTGATAAATTATTACACATAAGAAACAAAAAACTAGCCCTATAGTATGTTAAGACATGGTTGAATAAATGATTTTCCATGAAGGACTTTGGAAAGATAGCATATACTATTGGGATTAAGATCTGTCATAGTAGATCCAAGAGACTACTCAGCCTAAGTCAAGGTACATACATTGATAAGCTATTGAAGAGAATAAATATGGAGCAATACAAGAGGGTATTATTTCAAGCATCACATGGAATTCATCTTTCCAAGAAAATGTGTCCTCAGACACATGAGGAAAGAAACAAAGTATCAATTATTCCATACAAATCAACAATTGGGTCCTTCATGTATATTATGAAATGTTCTAGGAAGTATTTTTATTATTCATTGTGTGTTGTGGTAAAATATCAAGCTAGTACAGGTGAACACTATTGGATGAAATTCAATAAAATCCTTAAGTATCTGAGTCATACTATGCTTATGTTCCTGGTCTATAGAACAGATGAGTAACTTTTCATCTGAGGATATGCAGATCCTAGTTTCCAAAATGATTAACAAGACATAAAGTCAAAAATATGATATATATTCACTTTGAATGGATATGTTGTGATCTAGAAGAGCTCAAGGCTGGTTTTGGTCATAGATTCTATAGTAGATCCCAAGTATGTTATGGATTCTGAGATAACTAAAGAAGTAGCGTGAATGCGCAACTACTTCCAAGAACTTGACTTGTCACTTGTAATTAAAGATACTATCACACTCTATTGTGATAATACTGTAGTAGTGGAAATCCAAAAACAACTAAGTTCAAATTAGCGGATGAAGAACAAACTTTTGAAGTATCATCTCTTCTGTGATTTTACTCAAAGAGGTAAGGTTGTAGTGAGTAGTTCATCAATGAAATACAACGTGGTAGACCCATTGATTAAAGCCTTAACTTAGAAAAAACATTATTATCATGTGAGTTCTAGAATAATGACAGTCATAGGATGTTTGATCTAGTCCAAGTGGGATTTTTTTTGATTTGTTGTCCAAGGTTCAACTGTTTGAACTTTTATTATATGTATATTAAATTTATGGAATATTAATTTAGAATCTTATTACATGTCGTTCATTTTTTGACATGTATTTAATGTAATAATGTCTTAGAGTATTTTTTCATTTATAATGTCATAGAAGTTCTCCTCAATGATGAGAACCTTAAATTTCAAAGAAAATATTCTTATTATAGTTCTGTTTTTGGATAACATACTATGATGAGATACATAGTATTTAGACCATCAAGTGAAATTAGTCATCAACAAATGATCCTCCTTCTCATAAATTACAAACTTAGTAATCATAAATATGAGAGATTATTAGAAAAGACCTGCTAGTAGGAATTATACTTGTTTTTTTGCCATCAAATATTCCAATATACGAGTGTGAACTCCACCAAATTCATAGTTTTTTAGTGGTTCCATAAACCATCACTAAATTTTTTTTGAGAATTGAGTTGTGGTTTCTTAAAAACCACTGATAAATTTTATCCATTTATTAAAAAATAACTTTCTCCCATGATCCCTTACACTTCTACATAAAGAACCCACCCATTCTCCCCTAATAAAATCCTACCCCATACCATCACCACTAAAGTATTTCCCCCTCATCAGTTTCTCTTCTTGTTTCCCACATCACCAGCACTAGCCATCATCGGTGCTCCATTTTCCACTGATCCCCTGCATCTCGATCCGTCATTCGTAGTTTGTTTTCCCCTGATTCCCCTAAAACCTCACCCTCTCCGGTGGTTCAATTTCACTATAACCCCATTAGCCCACTCCCTAATCATCAATACGGTTTCACCTAAGCCTCCCTCTCACTCACCACCTATACGTTTTTTTACAATAGATAGGATATGATATAATTTGAGGTTTTTATTGTTTATGGTTTAAAAAATACCTATATATAATTAACATACTTTTATTTAAAGTAATTTTATTATTTCCCTTGGTCTAGGGTAGGTGATTCTATTCATTTATATTTTTTAACCTAACTATCAATTCATGGACATTATAAATTGACTTCTACAAGATTCATTATAATTTTAATGGATTTCATAAGAAACTAATAGTTTTTTATATCATAATTAGAACCATAATTGATTATATGGATTATTATAGATTATAAGATAATGATCTCATTGGTTTAAATTGTATTTTTTTTATTTATCCATGTTTGGCTTGAACTAATGGTTATATTATTTTATTCCACCATTTATATGTCCCACTTTTATCATATGTATAATTTTTGAATCATATGATTTGAAATTGAATTATATTGATATGAAAATTTTTGTTTCTATACATGGATGTACATGTGTGACATGATTTTCTTATAAATATTTCGTATTATCTTTTGATATTTGATATCATAAAAATTCATGGGAAGCCTTGGGTATCTAAGTGGGTGTTCTAGGTACAAGTGTTAAAATCATTTGGTTTAATTATAATCATACACATATTTATGATTTCACTCTATCTATTAGAATTCACTCTCAATGAGGGCAAGGAAGGGTACATTGGGGTGTGCCGATAGGATTTAATCATACCCTAGCATGATGGTTATGTGTGAGTAAAGTATTAGATTATCTCATTAAGACCATTAGAGTCATCCATTGATGTTTAATGGTTTTTTTATTCCTTGATTGATTTGTTTTGCATTGTAAAAATTATCTTTATTTTGAAAATGAATAGTAAATATATTGTTTATTTTATTTAATCTCTATTAAAAATTTAAATTTATTTTATTAATTGTTTTTAAATTGGCATATATAATTTATCATATCATTGAAAAATGGGTGTTGACACCATTTGACTTCTTTTTAAAGGGGGTTTTGTTTCGATAAAAATTGATTTTATGGAAATAGTTAGATTCCTAAATTGGTTTTCAATGTGAGGTTTGATAAATGATTTTTTGAAAAAAATTGAAATGTTGTTTTCTTATTTATTTTGTGATTTTTCTCTTGCTTCTATTTTATATAATACCATCCATGATTGATTTCGTTTTTTTTACTTTGACATTTTTAGTATTTGTATGACTATTCCTGTAACTACTTGGGTTGTGTTTTTTTACTTCCATTTTTCTATTTTATAACTAATTAATATTTATGTGTTTTAGTTTTTTTAATAAAGTGTGCGTGGATTGATATATATATATATATATATATATATATTAACACCTGGATAACATTTCCGAGGAACACACCTCATTGTACTAATGTTTTGCAGGAGTATTTAGATTTTAAAATTTCTAATCAATCTGTTGATGGGAAAATAATATTTCCATGTCCTAAATGTAAATTTAGAAGATGGTTGAAGAGACATGATGTTTATGAAAACTTGACATTGATGAAATTCCTTACTCAATATTTGTGTTGGATTTGGAATAGATAATCAAAATCTAAATTCAAGTTCAATCATTGATGTCTATCAATAGAATGATCTACCAACTTCATCGACAAATAGAAAATGAAATGAAAAACCTTGTAAAATTTTCTTTTGACATTTAAAGACAAAAAAATCATCATAAAAAATATCAGAATAACCAATTGAGGGTTCCAAGAAAAGTAACATGACAAGTGATATTTTTGGGACTATAAAACAACCCAATCGATATTCTAACATATCATTGGATCCTCCTCTTGATTCTATGGTGAAAAATGTAAGAGTTAACTTCACTGAGAAGACAAATTCAATTCGTGATTTAGTTGACAATAGAAATCAAGAGATGTCAGATGGATGTTTGAAATATTCAAAAAATTCTTTTATAGTGAAGTTGTATCATAAAAAATGCCTATGTGAAATTATAAATAAGGAAATGTCCATGATATTGGAATTGATGCATGGTGAATTTTCGGAGACTAAGATCCCTGAGTCTTTTATGATATGAAATAAGTTTTTAACAAGCTTTGAATGAATTATGAAAAAATATATGCTTGCCCCAATGATTTTATTCTTTATTGGGGAGAGGATTCAAGAAGACATGATTGGAAAAAATGTTCTTCTTATAAATGGAAGTCAATGAGAGATATTGGAAGTCTGAATAAACATAATAATATAAAGAAGAAGAAAAATAATGCACCTACAATGGTTTTTCATTACTTCGTATTGAATACTTGATTCCAAAGATTATTCATGTCATCGAAAACTACCAACCAAATGAAGTGGCATTCTATAGATAATAATAATAATAGTTAATGTGACATCCAATAGATTCAAAATCATGGAATACATTTAATTCTATACATCTGGATTTATCATCAGATCCTAGGAATGTGCAATTGGGATTGGCTACTGGTGGATTTAACCTATTTGGGACTTTCAAAACCAGTTATAGAATTTGGCTAGTTGTTTCACTACGAGAAAAATCAATTATTGCGGTGGGTTATTTGCGACGGGAATAAATCCCTTCACAATAAAAACGATGAAAAGCGTATTTCTGATGGGAATATATGCCTGTCGCAAATGGTCAGTTAGTTGCGACAGGAATACAGGACCCATCGCAATAGGTATGGCGCGGTTTGCGTGCCAAAACTCGGGAAGCCTATTTGCGATGGTGGCCTTCGTCCCATCGCAAGTACCCAAAGGTGGTAAATACTATTTGCGACGGGACAATTACCCGTCTCAAAACACAATTCAGCATGTGTTATTTGCGATGGGTCCCGTCGCCAATACCGGCGGTGGTAAATAGGCTTTTGCGATGGAGATATCCGACCGTCGCTAATGGTATGTCGGCCTACAGGTATTTACGACTGGCCCGTCGCAAAAACCCTTTTAACCGCCACCTGTATTAAATGCGGGCGAAGGTATTTGTGACGGGGCCCGCCGCCAATATTGGCAATGGTAAATAGAAATTTGCGATGGGGATATCCGCCCGTCGCTAATGGTATGTCGGCAGGCAGCTATTTGCGACGGGCCCGTCGCAAAAACCCTTTTAATCGCCGCCCGTAATTAATGCGGGCGAAGGTATTTGTGACGGTACACCGTTGCAAATAAGACCGTCACAAATATTCTAACTTATATGTACCCCCATCCGTTTTTTTCAAATCATTCAGATCTCTCTTCTTCTTTTTTCCTTTCTCTCTTTAAATTTTTGTTCTAAGTAGAATTTTTTATTTTAATTTTTTCTTAAGAGAAGAGCATAGAAGGAGTTAGGAAGCATAAACTGCTTCAAAATATGAAAGGTATTTATAGTTTTTTTAATTGTTAAATTATTTTTAATTGTTAATTTTAATTTTTTTTAATAGAATGTTTATTTAGCTATATAGTATAATTAGATTAAGTGGTTGTACCAAATAGTCCTTGTCTGGATACGAACAAGTAGAGGCAGCTCTAGCACAGATGTACCTAGGAGTGAAAACTCTAACAAGGAGTTTCGAGCTTGACTTGGGGTAACCTGGTACACGACAACGGGGCTTTCTTCACTCTTGGTTCGACAATCCTGGAGGAAGTTTTGGTAATAATTAGAAATAAATATATTTAATTAGAAATAATTAGAAATCGTTATATTTAATTAGGAATAATTATATAATTATTAAATAATTAAGAAATAATTAGATTTAATTAAAATAATCATCAAATAATTAGGAAATAATTAGATTTAATTGATTAGAAATAATTAGGACACAATTAGAAATAAAATAATTAGGAAACAATTAGAAATAAAATAATTAGGAAACAATTAAAAATAAAATAATTAGGAAACAATTAAAAATAAAATAATTAGGAAACAATTAAAAATAAAATAATTAAGAAACAATTAAAAATAAACTAATTAGGAAACAATTAAAAATAAAATAATTAGGAAACAATTTAAATAATTAGGAAATAATTAAAATAATTAGGAAATAATTAAAATAATTAGGAAATAATTAAAATAATTAGGAAACAATTAAAAAAATTAGGAAATAATTAAAATAATTAGTGAACAATTAAAATAATTTGGAAACAATTAAAATAATTTGGAAACAATTAAAATAATTAGGAAACAATTAAAAATAATTAGTAAACGATTAAAAATAATTAGGAA
Organism: Viscum album; assembly: GCA_963277665.1. Lineage (NCBI taxonomy): Eukaryota > Viridiplantae > Streptophyta > Magnoliopsida > Santalales > Viscaceae > Viscum > Viscum album. Next base: position 2,018,094,779 of record OY728128.1, on the reverse strand, counting down.
ACAATTAAAAATAATTAAAATAATTAGGAAACAATTAAAATAATTAAGAAACAATTAAAATAAAATAAGAAACAATTAAAATAATTATGAAACAATTAAAATAATTAGGAAACAATTAAAATAATTATGAAACAATTAAAATAATTAGGAAACAATTAAAATAATTAGAAAAAAATTAAAATAATTAGAAAACAATTAAAATAATTACAAAACAATTAAAATTAATTAGGAAACAATTAAAAATAATTAGAATAATTAGGAAACAATTAAAATAATTAAGAAACAATTAAAATAATTAGGAAACAATTAAAATAATTAGGAAACAATTAAAATAATTAGGAAATAATTAAAATAATTAGGAAACAACTAAAATAATTAGTAAACAATTAAAATAATTAGTAAAAAATTAAAATAATTAGGAAACAATTAAAATAATTAGGAAACAATTAAAAATAATTAGGAAACAATTAAAAATAATTAGGAAAAAATTAAAAATAATTAGGAAACAATTAAAAATAATTAGGAAACAATTAAAAATAATTACGAAACAAATAAAAATAATTAGGAAACAAATAAAAATAATTAGGAAACAAATAAATATAATTAGGAAACAAATAAAAATAATTAGGAAACAATTAGAAAGTGTGATTGACCGCTCATCTACCTCAATTTTCTTTTCATTTGTTGGTTGAGGCTTGACAGGAAACTTCTGCCTCCACATGTAATATTTGCTTTTACTGTCAAAATTATCAACCTACTCGCCAGCATAGAGGTGAGGAGGTTTATAATTTTGACAGAAAAAGTAAATACTACATGTGGAGGTAGAAGTTTCTTGTCAACCTCAACACACAAATGAAAAGAAAATTGTGGTAGATGAGCGTTCAATCATGTTTGTTACTAATTAGTAACATAATTATTAGTATAATTAGTAACATAAATAGTAACATAATATAAAATATTATATTGATCTAATATTAATAATTAATAATACTAATAATATAATTATTTTATTATTATATGTTTAATATTTATAAAAAAATATTAATATTATTAAAAATATAAAAATTTTATAAAATATTACAATTATCAATATTTTCAACAAGTTTTGCTTTATTCTTAACATGTTCAAATCTTAAAGGGTCGCCAATTTTCAGGTCATGCCCAATAAAAAGTTTGTGTCAATCGTGTCCAATGTAAACTATATAATTGTTCTTGCTTGGTTGACCACCTCGCAAGTAGCGTTGCAATAGGACAACCCAAGTCATGTCTTTCTCATCTATAAGAATCATATCACATGACTTTTTACCTAGACAATTCTTTCTTGAAAAATTAAGGGAAAGATACTGAAGTTCTCTTAATTTTTCAAGTAAGAATGATCTATGTAAAGGGTCATGTGAAATTTTTCTTAAAGATGAGAACGACATTACTTGTGTCATCCTATTGCAACACTACTTGTGAGGTGATCAACCATGGAAGGAAAATTATAGAGTTTAAATTGGACATGGTTGACGCAAAATTTTTATTGGGCATGACCTTAAAATTGACGACTCTTTAAGATTTGAACATGTTAAGAATAGAGAAAAATATGTTGTAATTATTGAGATTTGTAATAATTAGTAATAATTAATCAAAAATCAAATAAATTCAAGTTCATGGTTATAAATTGGCATAATTTCCAGCATATTGGAGGCTACCTTTTGTTCAATGTCTCATATCTTTGCTACTTTCTCCCACTGAAATCAGTATGAAAAATGTGCCCTAACGTATGTCAGAGCAAGTATTTCATACTGATTTCAGCCGGAAAAAAGTTAAAAAGAGATGAGTCGTCGGAAAAAAGAGGCTCTTTTCCCTGATGACTCATCTCCGTACAAGGAGATGAGTCATCAGGAAAAAGAGCTACCGCCAATCCGCTGGAGAAAAATAAGAGTAATTAGTAATATAATCTCCACAACGATGATTACAAAATTTTATTTCATTATTCAATCATATTTCATTTTTCCAAGTATTGCTAAGTATTGGTAAATTAATAATAATTAGTGGGGATGATTGCAAACTAACTGTGTCGCCTATAATTATTGGTAATTACTAAGAAATAACTGTAATTATGTATCTTCTCTTTTTAGGATATTGTTTTTCTTATATGAAATTATTTAACAATAGTAATGGTTTTAAATTTCGTAGAAACATATATATGAATATGGAACAAGGAAATCGACATCAATCATTATTAGATGATCGTGCTTGGATAAATCAGCGCAGAAATCCAAATGGTTCTAGTTTAAATCCTATATATGTTGATGGTGTTGAAGCATTCTAATCATTTGAATCATCAAACCCGGAATTTCTTTCAGAAGGGACAATTAAGTGTCCTTGTAAAAATGTGCTCTGAGAACGTTTCAGACATTTGACATCGTTGGGAAACATCTCTTGCATTATGGTTTTCAATCAGATTATATTTTTGGTATCATCACAGTGAACGCAGTTCCAGAGAAGATACTAATAATTTGATTCTGGATCCATCACGGCTTCAGAATTTAGTACATGATGTTACAGGGTCATCCGTTCAAAAAACTAAAATCAAGGATGATGTTGATTTACCTCCCGAGTTGGCACCATCTGAATTTGTTGAGTTGTTCAGGTCTGTTGAGGATGCATTATATCATGGTTGCAAGATAAGAAAATTAGAAGAAGTTGCAAAATTTATGGATATTAAATCAGATAATGGAATGTCAAATAACTATTTTAATCAGATATTTTCTTTGGTTAAAGCACTGTTACCTGAAGGAAATGTGTTGCCTGGTAATTATTATGAGAGCAAGAGACTAGTTTGTAATCTGGGCCTTAGTTATCAGAAGATCCATGCATTTTCAAACGATTTCATTTTATATTCTGGTGAAAATGAGTCGTTGGATAGTTGTCCCACATGTGGACAATCTAGGTATAAAGAAGCTCAATCAGGGAAGTCTGGATTGATTTATGTAAAACAGTTGAGATATTTCCTGCTTACACCCAGGTTGCAGCGTTTATTTATGTCTCAGAACACAGTGAAAATGATGTTGTTGCACAAAACCAATATTTCAAATGGTAAAAGCTTGATTCATCTATCTGATGGTGATTCATGGAAACATTTTGATCAAGTGCATCCGTCTTTTGCTTTAGAATCCCGGAACGTGCGATTGGGTCTTTCTACTGACGGTTTTTGTCCATTTGGATCTTTTGGTAGTCAGTATTCTTGTTGGCCTGTCTTTATAACTTCGTACAATTTGCCTCCATGGATGTTGATGAAATAGCCTTTTATCTTTTTGACATTATTAATCCCAGGACATCTGAAAAAGAATATTGATGTTTATTTGAAACCATTGATTGGTGAGTTAAATTTATTGTGGAGTCATTGTGTTGGTACATATGATGCGGCTGTGAAACAGAATTTTGTAATGAAAGCTGTTTTGATGTAGACAATTAGTGACTTCCCCACAAATGGCATGTTATCTAGCTGGATTTCACATAGTCCAAAATCATGTCCTTACTGTATGGGAGACAACAAAGAATTTATGCTCGTGAATGGAAAAAAACCTTTCTATTTTGACTGTCATCACAGATTTCTTCCAATCGATCATCCTTTTCGGAGGAATAAATCTCATTTCAGAAAAGGCATAATTGAAAGAGATGAACCTCCAAAAATGATCTCAGGTACAGAGTTACAATTAGTTGTATTTTCATTACCTTCCATCACTTTTGGACCGACAATAAACCAATAGAAAATTCAAGGCTTTGGGAAAGAACACAGTTGGACAAAACGGAGCATTTTTTGGAATCTGCCATATTGGTCTGATTTGTTGGTATGACAGATGTTAGATGTCATGAATATTAAGAAGAACTGTTTTTATAATTTATTTCATATAGTTTTTGATACACCGGGTAAAACCAAAGATGTTGTAAAGGCATGATTAGATCTTGCCCAAATTTTCAGGCGACAAGAACTTGAATTATTTGAAAATGTCAGATCACAGAGATTAATGAAGTCAAAAGCAGCTTATACACTGACCAAAGAGAGTCACTTATTATTTTTTCAGTGGATTGTATATTTGAGACTTCCAGATGGCTATGCTTCCAACTTGGGAAGATGTGTTAAAAATGATCATATTACCGGATTAAAAAGTCATTACTGGCATGTTATAATGGAAAGACTTATGCCTATTGGATTAAGAGGTTTGTTGAATTATAAGATTTGGTATTCGATAACAGATATATCATATTTTTTCCGAGACATGTGTGTGACGACAACAGACTACGATACACTAAGCAAACTGGAAGAAGCTATTGTTGTAATTATATGAAAACTGGAAAAAATCTTCCCGCCGGCATTCTTTGACTCAATGGAAAATTTGATATTAAATTTTCCACATGAAGAAAAATGTGGAGGTTCGGTTTAGTTTTGATGGATCTACCCATTTGAGAGATGCATGCAGAAATTGAAGAAAAAAGTCTGTAACAAAGCATCAGTTGAAGGCTCAATTGCTGAAGCTTATTTGCAAGAGAAAATTGCTTTATTCTGCTCTCATTATTTTGAATCTGAATATCCCTCAAAATTTTACCGCATGGGCTGGAATGAAGGGGAATGTTGATGATGATATGAAAAATCAATTATCAGTTGTAAATCATCCCAAACAAGGGTTTGGTGGAGTTCATGATATATGGCTTTCAGATGATGAACATCATAGAGATCATATATATGTTCTACTCAACTGTGAAGAAATATCACCAATTGTACAGTGAGTGCTCCTATCCCTTATTCTATAGATTTTGTTACAGTAAATTAATCATATTGTATTTTTAGGTTATATGATGATCATATCAAGAAACAATTTCCACAAATTACAACAGTTGGCTTAGGAGAACGTCGGCAAAAAATATTTGCCTACTGGTTTCAAAAACAGATAACATACATTATTTTTTGGTTTTACATATAAAATCAATTTATTACTTGTAATATTGATAAATGTTTTACAAATTTTCAGGTATATGTACATGCTGCTAAGATTGATAGTTGATTGCGTATATTGAGTATCCCACCATCCAAAATGGTTAAATCTTATAATTCATATGTGGTGAATGGTTATCGCTCTCATAAACGTGCATATGGGGAATCAAAGAAAACAATGAATAGTGGTGTTTGATTGAAGGGATCACATCATAGAGATATTGAAGTTGACTTTTACAGCATGCTTGAAGAAATTATTGAACTGTGTTATTTGGGAAAGAATTATGTAACAATGTTTAAATGTCGATGGATGGATACTGAGAGAGGCTTGTGTATTCATCTGACTCATTGAATTGTTTATATTAAACATAAATGTCTTCTTGCAGTAAATGAACCATTTTTATTGGCTCATCAGGCACATCAAATTTATTATGAAAAATATTGTGCTACTGTAAAAGAGTTGGATGATTGGTGGAGTATAATAATAGTTAAATCTCGAGAAAATCAGTTTACTCAAACTGAATGTGGTTCGACTGAAGTGCAAGGAAATGAAATTTTTCAGTACACTCCTCAAAACACATATTTTTCACAAAGAGACGTGAATATCGAGGATGACACCCCACAGTTAGGGGTCGATGGTGACGATGTTGTCAATGATGTTACAATTGAATTTGAAATGACAAGAGATGATGAAAGTGAAACTAATATGGAAATTAATGATGTTGATGAGGAAGATGAAGACATTGACATTGACAACTATGAAGATGATGATGAATATGAACATTGACACAGTAAAATGCTGGTTAGAATCATAACAAATATATATCTATACATAATAGTTATTTTCAACTGTTTTCTAATAACAATCATTTCATGTTTCAGATGGAATTGGAAACGTTTCGTCAGTTGCTGGAGGCTGATCTACCTACGGATGATGAGGTTCTTGAGTCATCTGACGCTCAGGCTATTGGAACTACAGGGATCACTCGGAGGGGGCATGGTCTTTCCAAACTGATGATTCCAGATCCTATCCTAGAGCGATGTCCACCTCTTGGATTCAATGCGCACACGCGATGGTAGGGTAACCTGTGTATTTTAGTTATCTTTAATTATAATTTATTTATAATCTAATTGTTTGATTATTTGTTCTTTTTCCATAGTTTTACGCATATAGCTATTGGACAGGGGGAGTGCTATCTTCCGCAATTATTTTTCTCAGCCCTGGCTCACATGGGATCAGATTCCCGCTGATGTGAAGACCACCATGTTTGATCATTGGCTGGTACATAATTAAATATTATTTATTTTGAAATTTAATTCATTAATAACTTTATATTAGGGTTTATGGTATCCATTCGATGAGAGCATGCGCGCCACTATCCACGCGGCATGGGTGGTGTCTATGTGTGACTGTTTCCATCGGTTTTTGAATAATTTGAGAAAGACGGCTTTGAAAAAAGCCAGAGTGACAGAATTTGATTAGTCCTGTAGAGCCCACCGACCAGAGTACATTTCATCTCACGTTTGGGATGGATTATGTACACACTGGTTGGGTGGTCGGTTTTAAAGGATATCTGCATTGGGTCGACCGAATCGAGGGAGACAAGAGGTGACGCATCGAGCCGGTAGTCGTATATTAAGTGTGAATAGAGTGTCTGGTAAGTACTTTTTTTTAATATTTTAATAAACATTAAATATAAACAGTTTATTTTATATTCATATAGGAATCTGAGTAGCCTGATATTATGACGTACGATGTTTATCAGAGGATGTACACTGATCCGGCTACTGGAGAGATTAGAGGTGACTGCCAGCGTCAGATTGTGGTCAGTATTATTTTCTTTTCAGTTTTCAAATTAAATGGATTTAATCTTTTCATTATTTTAATTTCTAATTGAAACTTAAGGAGTCATATGAGAACGCGACCTCTCAGACACAAGCTAAGAGTCAAGATGAGACGGGTGATCAGACTAGTGCCCACCATTTTGATGAGACAGCATGGATGCAGGCGACCCAGTATGGCTTCGAAAAGGGCCAAGTAATTGGTATCGGCTCTCATTTGATTCCTACAGCTTATTATGGTACTATTGTGATGTCGGCTTCCAGCTTGAGAGGAGCTCGTGGAGAGACATCATCTTCTGCCTCATAGTATCAGGAGCAGCTGCGTGCTCAGAGTAAACTTATAGAGGATTTGCGTCAGGGGTAGGAGTAGATGAGTCTGCAGCATAATGAGGAGATGCGTCGATGGCAGGAGAAGATGCGTCAATAGCAGGATGATGAAAGACGTCGATATGAGGAGCAACATCAGGAGCAGATGGAGTATATGCGTCGTCTGACTCATAGTTTAGGGATGGAGTTTCCTCCACCACCTCCTCCAGGTCATCCAGATTATCAACCCCCCCCCCCCCCCCAGTGATTTGTTAGATGTAATAAACATTTGAGTTCGTAGTTTATTGTCATATTAGCTATTTACAATTCCTCTTTCATATTGGTATTAATATTGCATGATTTAATTTGTTTTTATTTGTTTTAATATTTTATTACTTATTAGTATTATTTTTAATGTCTTCTTATTTTAGTAATATTACTTTTAATATTTTATATTTATTTTTAATATTGAGAATTTTATAATTTTATAATTTTATTAATATTAATAATATTAATATTATTTGTTCATAAATATGTATGTTTATTTTAATAATAATAATATTATATTAATTTTTTATATTATTAATATTAGTACTATTATTATTATTTGTTGATATTAATATTTCATAATATATAATATTATATTATTTATATTCATATTATTATTATTATTTGATATTAATATTTCATAATTATATTATATATATTTTTTATTATTAATATTATAATAATATAATTTCTTTATATTATTAATAATATTATTATTATTATATACATAATTTAATAATAATAATATTATATTAATTTTTTATATTATTAATATTAGTATTTTTATATTATATTATATTATTTATATTCATATTATTATTATTTTATATTAATATTTCATAATTATTTTTTATATATTTTTTTATTTATATTATAATAATAGAATTTTATTATATTATTAATGTTATTATTAATTTTATATAATATTATACGATTTGTATTAATTTTTTTATTTTTTTTATTTTTTTTAGTATTTGCGACGGGAATATTTGCGACGAGATTTCCTGTCGTAAATTTTTTTTTACTGTAACATTTGCGATGGGAAGAATACTCATCGTAAAAATATTTCTGTGACGGTCCGTCACAAATACCTTCGTCGCAAATAATTTTTAAATTTCCCCTTTACGACGGGTCAGAAACCCATCGCAACTAATATATCTGCGACGGCCCGTCACAAATACCTTTTTTATATATAAACGAAAACCCATTTGCGACAGAGGAAAAATACCATCGCAAATACTCTTTTTGTGATGGTACCGCCGCAAAAACACCTATTTGCGACGCCGTTTTCAGCAAAAGGCAATTTGCGACTGAGTCCCATCGCAAAAGACCTTTTACGACGGGATCCCGTCGCAAATATTCAGTTTTCCTGTAGTGTTTGGATCCCTTAAAATCTACCTCTATGGATGTGTATGCACCAAACATATTTTATCATTTCTATGATTATTCTTGGAAAACAATGTCTGGATATGATATTTATGTATACTTGTATCCTCTAATTGAATAATTATTGAACTTATGGAGCAATGATGTTGAGATATATGATGCATCTTCTAGAAAAATGTTCAAAATTTAATCTGCTCTAATGTGGACCATTAGTTACTTCCCTGGACTTGGGAACTTGTCTAGTTTGAACACTTACATAGGTTTGGATTTTCCAATTTGGAAATTATATTTTGAGCCCAAATGGTTACCTTTCGGTAAAAAAACGGTTCTCTTTGTTTCATCTAAGATTTATTGATGAATCTCATAGATTTCGGTTGAACAAGTCCAAATTCAATGTCACTATTGATTATAGACCACCACCAAAGTTGTTTTCAGGTTATTAATTTTGGAATAACTTGGAAATGTTGAAATAGAATTTGGGAAGGTGAAAATTTTAAATGAAAATGGGAAACAAGTTCACAATGCATCGTTAAGTGAAATTAGAAACCAAGAATGGAAGAAAAAATATATTCTTTAATATTTTGTATTGGGAATTTAATTTGTTGTGCCATAATCATGTTGTTATGAATTTTGAGAACAATTTTGGTGAAAATTTGATCTTAAAATTTCTTAATTAGCATGGAAAATCATAGGATCATCTCAATGCTCGGGAGAACTTATAAACAATGAATATAAAGTGTGATATTTGGCCTAATGAGAATGAAAAGTATTCTCTAGAAATTTTTTCAATGAAAAAAATGGATAAATATATATTCCATTTAATTTTAAATCATTTTAAGGTATATGATGCGTATTCAAGTGAAATATCATGGTATTTCAACTTAAAGAATTATAGGTTACATGGATTGAAAATCCATGATTCACATATTTTCTTACAACAATTACAACCATTTTAATTATGTATATTATTACCTAAAAAAGATAAAATAGTTGTACTCCAATTTTTAACATTATTCAGAAAACTATGTGAGAAAAATCTACAACCAGCTAAGCTTGAAAACCTTCAGGAGAGATCTATATTGACACTTTTTGCAATAGATATGATCGTTCCACCATTGTTTTTTACTATCATGATTCATTTAATTGTGAATTTGGTTAAGGAAATTAAATTATAAGGCCCCATATATTATTGATGGATGTATCCAATTGATAGGTAAATTATTTATATGTTTTTCATATTAAGTAAATTATTTTTGGAACTCAATCAAATACGTAATTATGTTTTTTTAATTTTAATTCACGGATATCATGGCCATTTGAAATAATACATGAACAAATCCTCATCCCGAGGTCTATATTTTTAAAGGTTATTTAAAAGAGGAGTTTTTTACCTTTTTTTCTAGATACTTAGTTGATTTTGAGATAATAATCCATCATTTTGTATGTGTTGATGATACATCGCCTCAATCTCAAATACATAGGAAATCAAAAATATTTCCTACCGTTGGATGATTAATTTGAAGAATATAAAATGTTACACTAATAGAAATGGAATTATTACATTAACATAGATATGTTCTAATGAATAGTGAAATTGTATAACCATATATTATGGATCCCATGATACAAACCAAGTTACGTATGAGAGGCCGAACACAAAATGAGATAGATATAACAAAATTTGTTAATAAAGATCTTGTATTATGGTTTTCACATCGTGTCAATTCATAATTATTTCAATAAATAAGGATATTAAGATGACACATATTTTGTAAATCTAATAATTTATATTAATTTTTTAAGATCATTAATAATGATACTCTGGCTGATTTTTCATAATATTTGAAGTTTCCAGCTTGAGGTCCTCTAAAAAAGTCTAGAAAATTCAGTTCTAACAATGTAAAAAGTTTAAATTTCAAATATTATATCGATAAGTGGGTTGGAAAACACAGAATAGTGGTATATTTATAGTTTTTAAGTTGGGATACTATGGAAAATTGACAGATATTATCGAATTATACTACCATAGTAATTATTTAGTTTTTTTATTCAAATACAAGTGGCTCAATATTACTAGGGGTATTAAAAGATATTCATTACAATTTACTTATGTGAACTTATCTATCTTGATGGATGTTGGTGAACTTGAATTACATTATCCATATATCTTCTCATCCCAAGAGAAAATGGTATCTTATGTAGAGGGTATCATAGATTAAGGGTCTCGTGTAGTTGTTCACATAAAACAAAGATACTTGTATGATATGGGTGATGAAGTGGAAGACTTTTCATATGAAATGTAATCCCATAAATAGCAAGAAATGAACATATTTTTCCATTATGATATTGAAAATATTAGCCTTTCAATGGTGGATGAAGTAGATGAAGTAATGATGGAGTAGGAAAATGACATGATTGAAGGAAAAATTATTTTATATGTAGTCATCCATTAATTTATCAACCAATAATGTTATAAGTGTATTCATTCAGCATCACAGCTATGTATATTTTGTTTATTAGTGATTTTCATCTATTATCCTTTTTAATCTTTTTTCTATCTGAATTTCTTGAAATATATATTCTGAAGTTAATTTTATTTGATTAAATGACAGGAATGCTAATGAAGAAGTGCTTCATTAATACCAGTCGACTCCCAATTGATGTTCCCTCAAACACAATAGTACATGCATCATAACATGTGAAAATTTTAAAATTTATTAACCTAATAACTACTTTAGAATCAATGAGAATGGTCAAACTGGAGAGAGACTTTTCGTAGATACTAATAATATCCTTTGGAAAGGATGATTAGGAAGACAAGTTTTTAATGTGATTAAAAATTAAAATTTACTAAAAATAGATGTCTATTTAAAAAAAACTAATTAAATTAACTAAAATAGTCTAAGTGAACTAAAATAAACAATTGAATAATTTAGCAGAGATGTAAGTGTTAGAATTCTAACATCCATTTAGGAGCATGCAATTCCAATTATTTAATTCCCACATCTGAATATTTATTTATTCAGTTATCACTAGTTCCTATTTTAATCAAAATACTATTATGTCTCATTCTCTGATGTTATAAAGTATTCTATTTTTTAGACAAATCATCTATCATTTCGTTCTCTTTCCTGATGAATAATTTGTGCACCATTGTAACAATGAATCACTTGGTGAAATACCAAAACCAATTTTACACAAATTCAATGTATATACCTATGTTGGGTTCACTCAAATGAGATTACTTATTTTGTATCACTCATGAAATTATGAAGGGAGATGCATAAAAATTATTAATTTTTCAATAAAATATTTATTAACCCGGATGTCGCTCACGTGCGATTTATGATTCTCCCACACACGTAATAAATTTATGAACAAATAAATTCTATGGGGATATATCTCCCATGATTAATTATTAGGTATCACCAAGTCATTCATGTAGACTGTAAATTATAACTAATCCAAACACAAATAAAATCAATTAAATAGACATCCGAATAAAAAATAATTAACTAGTAATAAAACATGAAAATTCATTAAATGCATGTTGTTTCCCTCACATTCATCATAACCCAAAACAAAAATAACTAGCCCACCATGATGACAACACTACGCATAAAATAATAAATAGATATCATCGCACTCTTGTCATCATAGTTTTCACTGCAATCCACCATCGACAATCATGAAATAATAATCACCACTATGTTGATCACTGTAACATTGAACCAAACAATCGAGAACGTACGTCAGCATAAAAAATCATATTTGTGTTATCTCTCACTGTGCAACGTCAAGCTTCTAAAATCAAAGATAATCATTCACATGCAATGATTTCGCACCAGAACTACCGCTGGACACCTGTAATGGAGGAGGATGACATAGATGACAGAGATGGTGGTCTGCAGCAGCATAAGAGGGAGGTCACTGGGAGGGGTATTACTGCCTGGATGATGTGAAATAAGAAGGGGTCAGTCAGCGTGCTGCATACTTTGTGGATGGTGAATATGGGTCACTGCTTTCTGGTCTATGTTAGGAAGAGAACAGCATCTCACGGCTCCTGTGGCTTGGGTTCAGATGAAGGATGTAGGGGGAAGTAGTGGTGGAAGGGGAGTTGGGGGGGATGGAGGATTGGGGGAGCTATATGGGGGGGTCGTTGGGGAGGGGGATGAGGGAAGTGGTGATGGTGATGTTGGGGAGGGGGAATGAGGGGAGAGGAGGTAATTTTGAGGGAGGTGGGGGAGAGAGGGTGTTGGGGCCTTGGAGGGAAGGGGAGGGAGACTGTAATGACCCGATTCTGGATCCCCTCCACTGGTGCACCGTACCCGGTTCGCCACATAACTTCAAGGGTGTTTCCCCAAATGCCAGAGGCTGCTGAATAGCATTGAGGGCCTTGGTGAGTCGGTGGGGAAACTATGCCCTCATTCGGTAAGGTATACAAGGTAAGAAAACAACAATAAACAGTGGAAGCAGTAAACAACATGCATAACAACAGAAACCAAACAGTGGAAGAAATGTAGATATATATAACTATGATGACAATGATGCAGTACGTAAAAGTATCTAAGGAAAATAGAAAACACCACAACGTTCTAAAATACAACTGAAACCAAGTGCAAAATAAAACAAAGTAAGATCCTCAGCATCGCGAGCCACGGCTCGGTCCCATGCTCCCCAGCTCCTGATGCAGTCAAAATTCTGAAGTAGAAGGGAACTTGCCCTTATCTATACCTGCAACAACATAGTCTGCTTGGTCCCAAAAGCATAGCCCAAACAGGGTGTGAGATATAATCCCAGTAGGAAATCACCCAATGATTTGTGCCTAACAGTTAATGAATACATGGCAGTAATAAAACAAGAAGTAGTAAACAGAAAATCACAAGCAGCTACAATCCACAGTTCTGGCAAACAAAGTACACAAGTAAACAGCCAACAACAAACAAATAAACAGCTAACCCTCTGGGTATCTCTCACAGTCTAACCCCTATGGTTCAACCTATAAGTACTAGAAACCCTCTGGGAAGCACACACAGTCTCACCCCTCTGGTTCAGCTACGTAATTAAGTAGACTGTCTGGGGAAGCACTCACCGTCAATTCCCCCTATAGTCTCATATCGTGCTGAAGCCTCTCTGGGGAAGAACTCAATATCAATTCCCATTGTAGCCCATGTTGTGGATCTACAGACTCTCTGGGGAAGCACTCAATGTCAATTCCCCCTATAGTCTCCCATCGTAATTAAAAGACACTCTGGAGAAGCCCTTCCGTCAATTCTCCCTTTGGTCTACTACTCTGGGTTCTCACAGTCCTGAGTATAACTAAACATGCTCAGTACGTGTGTATCATCCTATTAAACCTCAAGAACTACTTGGATATCAAATAAGGCTCAACAGTATGACAAAAGAGACAGTTCCACTATCCTACAACAAGGTATGGAAACTGGAAAAACACCCAACAGGAAAAACAAGAATGGTAAAGCGTCCTGAGCACAAAATAAATTACTCTACTCACAAGTAATAACCTCTACTAAAGAAATCAAGCAAAGAAGGAAAACAACAAGTGAAAAACAGGAAACACGCAATACCCCGTTCAAAGGTATTGGTGGAATTTTCACATAATATTCATCAACTTTCTATGGAAAGGAACAAACCACCTATCTCGATCCTAGGAGATCGATATATGTGAACCACGATGAAAAATTCCTCTTAGAACAATGTAGATCTGAGAAAACTCACAAAATTTTCATCCCACAATAACATGGAAACGAGGATGAATCAAGAAACAAGGCTAAAGCTGAAGGATGAACTCACCACTGCGATTCCAACGCAATCGACCGTGCTCGAATCAGAGAACGGACGATGAGGCAGAATCTTGGAGAGGATTCGGTCGTACGGTCACTTCCGGACAGATGAAAACTGGAGAAGAAGATGAAACTGGGGGTTAGGCGCGACCTCGGTCTGTTTAATGAAAAAAATAAAGTACACGGCGTGTACTTCTTGAGTACACGACGTGTACTTTGATTTTTTGTACTCCGAATTAAGCAGCCTCCACCTCAGCCTTAAACATCGTGTGTGTGGCTCAGACATGGCCAGCACACGGCTTTGAGCCGGGAAAAAGTACACGGTGTGTACTCATAAAGTACACGGCGTGGACTTCAAAAATTTCCAGAAAATTCATTTTTCTCAAAAACTCTAGAAAAAGGGGGGAAATGTACCTGAAAGAGATTCGGGTTCTTACAAACTTCCACCCTTAAAGAAATATGTCCCCGAATTTCCCTAACGAGGTGGAGAAGGATAAACCCCGAACAGCTTTAGCCACTGTGATCGTACATCGGTCTCCCTCTCCCAGGTCTCGTCCTGTACTCTCCCGTGCTACCATAGCACTCGTACCAGAGGAACATACCATCCGCGGAGAACCTTGGTACTGTGATCAACAATCCGGATAGGATGCTCCTCGAATGACGCATCTGCTTCAAGCTTGACTTCCTCGGGCTAAAAGACGTGAGATGAGTCTAAAAAGTAGCGTCGGAGCTAAGAGAAGTGGAAGACGTCGTGCATAGGCTGATACCTCTGAGGTAGCTGCAACCGATAGGCGACCGGCCGAACTATCTCTAAGACCTCAAACGGTCTGACGTACCATGGTGAAAGCTTACCCAATCTCTAAATCCTCTTGTGTCCCAACTGTGGTGAGACATGCAGGAAAACCTAATATCCGACCTCGAACTCCAGAGGTCGTCTCCACTGGTCAGCATAAGACTTCTGTTGAGACTACGCTGTATCCATCCTCTTCCAAATCAGCTCTATTTGCTATGAAGTCTCCTGAACAAGACGAGGTTCCAGCAAAGCTGCCTCTCCTACCTCCAGCCAGCATAAGGGTGATCGGCATGGTCTACCGTACAAATCCTCGTATGGCGCCATCTGAATGGTCTCCTGGAAACTGTTTTTGTAGGCGAACTCGACCAGAGGAATATTCTTCTCCCCATAACCGCCAAAGTCAAGGATGCAAGCTCGGAGCATATCCCCAAGCACCTGGATCGTGTGCTCGGTCTGGACATCAGTCTGGGGATGGTAAGCTGTACTCAAAATTACATGTGTACCGAAGGGCTTCTGAAGTCCCTTCCAGAACCAATAGGTAAAGCGCGCATCTCTATCTAAAACAATAGAGCACAGAACTCCATGTAGACGAATGATCTCTCTGATGTAAAGTCGTCCCAGATCATCAACACTGAAGGTCTCCTTGATCAGAAATAATTGAGCAACCTTCGTAAGCCTGTCGACGACAACCCAAACAACATCGTTTCCTCGCAGCGACCTCGGTAACCCAGTCACAAATCCCATCGAAACATCGTTCCACTTCCACTTCGGAATGGGTAGCTGTTGTAGAAGGCCTGCTGGTCACTGATGCTCTTATTTCACCTATGAACAAGTAGAACATCTCATGACAAAACCAGCAACATCCTTCTTCATACCTGGCCACCAGTACTGGTGATGAAGATCCTGATACATCTTGGTGACGCCAGGATGTACTGCCCAAACAGAGGAATGAAAATCTCGCATCAGCTCCTCGCGTATGTCTTCTGGAACCCAAACGCATTCCTGGAAATGCAAGATATCATCCTCATCCACTGTCCATCTAGGAAGAGGGTCCCCTCTTGACACACTCTCCTGTAGGAATAAGCCTTATGATTCTGATAGCTGCATCATTCGTACCCGATCAAGTATCATGGAGGTAACAGCTACAGAAGATAGAAAAGTCTATCCCCGTCTGTCGTGCACCTCCAGATGCATCTCAGAGAATAGATCCATCAGCTTTCACTCACTACTAGCCTCCTGAACTGCCTGAATCTGAGTTCTCCTGCTCAACACGTCTTCCACGACGTTTCCCTTTCCCAGCGTATAGGCAATCTCTAAGTCAAAAGACTGTAGATACTCAACCCACCTACGCTGCCTCAAATTCAGATCACGCTGAGTGAAGATATACTTGAGACTCTTGTGGTCAGTGAAGACCACAAAGTGCTCTCCCAGAAGATAGTGTCTCCAATAGCGCAAGGCATGAACAACAGCTGCCAACTCCAGATCGTGGGTAGGGTAGTTCCTCTCATGTGGCCTCAGCTACCGAGACCCACATGCAACGACTCCATCTCCTTGCATAAGCACAGCTCCCAGCCCGATACCCGAAACATCACAGTAAATAGTGTAGCTCTTGCCTGGCTCTGGAAAGACTAGTATCGGTGCAGACATCAACCTCCTTTTCAGCTCCTGAAAGGCTGAATCACAAGTATCTGACCATAAGAACTTCGCCCCCTTCTTGGTCAGACCTGTCAAAGGTGCTCCTAGACGAGAAAAGTCTTGAATGAAGCATCTGTAGTATCTAGCCAGCCCTAGGAAGCTCTGTACGTCAAAAACGTTCTTCGACTGCTCCCAGGAAACTACAGCTCTCACTTTCTCTAGGTCCACAGATACTCCTTCCTCTGAGATGACATGACCCAAGAAGTGAATCTGATCTATCCAGAAGTGGAACTTTGAGAGTTTAGCATAAATCTGATGCTCTCTCAGTGTACTCAGAATGATCTCAAGATGTGTGGCATGGTTGTTTCGAGTGTGAGAGTACACCAAGATATCTTCCACGAAGACCACGAAGAATGAATCCAAGTAAGTATGGAACACTCGGTTCATCAGTGCCATGAAAACTGCAGGTGCGTTCGTGAGTTCGAAAGGCATGAATGTATACTCGTAAAGACCGTACCTGCTCCTGAAAGCTGTCAGAGGTACATCTGATGGTCTAACGCGCAACTGATGATAACCAGACTTCAAGTAGATCTTTGAGAACACCCGGGAACCTCTAAGCTGATCTAAAAGTTCATCAATCCACGGAAAAGGATATCGGTTCTTGACCATCAACTGGTTCAGCTTCCGATAATCCACACAAAGCCAAAGGGTACTCTCTGCCTTCTTCGCAAACAGAACAGGCGAACCCCAAGGAGAAGTACAGGGTCAGATGAAACCCTTAGCTTGTAGCTCCTCCAACTACTTCTTGAGCTCCTGCAACTCAGGTGTGTACATCCTATATAAAGGAATGGACATCAGTGTCGCTCCTGGCATGAGCTCAATAGAGAAGTCTACCTCACGCTCTGGAGTAAAACCTGAAAAGTCCTCTCGAAAGACATCCCTGAAGTGATCCACCACTAGAGGAAAGTACAACTATGGAGTCCCCTGATCATCCAGATAAAGACTAGAAATCTGGGTCGTCACTCCTCCTATCCCAAGATGCTCGAGTCCCGCCCGACTCGCCCGAACGTCATGTTCGCCTCTATGAAGGAAAGATTCACCTTCTGGTGAAATGAAACTGATTCTACGGCAATAATAGTCAATGACTGCCTGGAAGGGAATCAACCAGTCCATGCTAAGAATGAAATCATATCCTGTCATCTCTAGGACATAGAGATATAATAAGATGTTATACCCTGCATTCTCGAGAGGGAACTCTCTACACTAGCATACATTATATGTCCTCGTTCCCAAAGGTGTGCCTAGTGTCAATGAGTCGGCAGAAGAAATAATGCAGAGCCTAAGGCTCTCCATAACAGAAACGGAGATAAAGATATATGTAGAACCAGTATCAAAAAGGGATGAAGATAAAACTGAGGCTACTAAAATTGTATCTCAAACAGTAAAAGGGTCGGGATCCTGCTCATGATAAGTCTTCTCCATGGCGAAAGACTGGCCTGCACCGCGGCCCTGTGCCCCTGACTGACCACTCTGAGATGAACCTCCCTGCTGGTGCTGAGGGACTGGTGGCTGACCGCCACGGCCTCGACCTCCACCTCGGCCCGAATGGCCGGAAGAACTCCAGTTCCCGGACTGGTGAGAGACTGGTGGAGATGATCCTGAACGAGGAGTCATGGAAGAACCCCATTCACCTGATGCTGGTGAGAAAACCTGGAAGAAACACTGAAGGTGACCCACCTTGCTGCAAGATCGGCACTCCACGGGGTCTCTCTTGCACTATGGCCTCGTGTGCCCTATCCGGACACACTGGTAGCATGTCACCTGGTTGCCTGATGATGTGTCTTGCTTCCTCGAATCACCGTGTTTAGGCTCTCTACGACGCTTCTTGCTGTCATCTGGAGGCAAACTAGCTCTGGAAGCAGACCCTCCCTAGCTCGCAGCTTCAGAGTCTCTCGGATTGCGCTCCGCAATCAATGTCTGGTTGACGATGGAAGTAATGGAAGTCAGCTGGAAGATGTTCACCTGCGAGAAGATCTCCCGCCTGAGTCCATCCTTAAACTTCCTCGCCAAGAACACCCCACTCCCATCCTGAAGGGGTGTAAAATGCTACATCTCAGTGAAACAAGAGGAATACTCCATGACAGATAGAGTACCATGCTCTAAGCTCATGAACTCCCAGGCTCGATCGGCCCTCAGGGTCTCCGGGTAGAAGTAGTCGTAGAACACGTGCTGGAACTCCTCCCAAGCCATAGCCTGCTGCTGACCTACTTGTGAGATCACGTCCCACCACCTCTTGGCG
Organism: Viscum album; assembly: GCA_963277665.1. Taxonomy (NCBI): domain Eukaryota; kingdom Viridiplantae; phylum Streptophyta; class Magnoliopsida; order Santalales; family Viscaceae; genus Viscum; species Viscum album. Next base: position 2,018,075,688 of record OY728128.1, on the reverse strand, counting down.
GAGACTCAGAGCATGTAGGTGGAAATATTGACCCACCTCTCTGGAGGCGTCTACAAATGCTCGAATATAGTCAGCATGGATTCCAGCCATGACTCTGCAGCCTGAAGTCCTCCCTCCCCCGAGAACGTGGGAGGATGCTGCTGCTGAAAGACCCGCGTCAAGTCTGCCATAGACGAGGCAGGAGGCGGTGCTCCCTGGAAGGCCTGCATCATCCTCATGAAACCTTCCCTGAACTGCGCATCAGTGCCCACGACTGGTAGAACAACCGGTGCCAAGGCTGGCTCGGCTGGGGGATCGACAGGAAGTCCCTGATCATCCATATCTGGCATTTAATCACTACCTGACAACAGATGTACGACCGAAGGACGTCTCGGAGTCATAGGTCTGAAAGATCAAAACCACACCTTAGATCAGGAAAATAAGCACATAGAACACAAGAGTACAAAATGGGAATAGGGGAAGAAAAACACACAATATTTCAAAACACGACTACATGGCGTGTATAAAAACTACAAGTCGTGTCTAATTAAGCCACAGACATGGGCGTGTACTCCTGCCCTACAAGTCGTGTACACTTCAAACTATATGGCATGTTGACCCCCACACACGGCGTGTACTTGAAAACTATTCCCCTACCTGAGTCTCCTTACATGGCTAACCCACACGGTCTGACTCAACCCGAGGCTACACGGCGTGTTCGAAAAAAACACAGTGTGTACTAGACAAGGCTTCAGCGGCCCGTGTTGTTAAGCACACGGCCTTCTACATGGCTGAACCTTACACGGAGTGCTCCGAACAAACATGGAATGTATAGGTGAAGGTGACACCGTCCTGTGTTATTCGTGACACGGCCGGGTGCCTGGGCAAGACTACACGGCGTGTTCCGAACAAACACGGCGTGCGGAAAAAAATTTCACGCCGGCCCGTGTTGTTCGTGACACGTACGGGTACTTGGATAAGACTAAATGGCGTGTTCTGAACAAAAAGAGCATGTGGAAAAGAAGGTCACGCCGGACCGTGTTGTTCGTGACACGACTGGGTACCTAGAAAAGACTACACGGTGTGTTCCGAACAAACACGGCGTGCAGAAAAGAAGGTCATGTCGGACCGTGTTGTTCGTGACACGGCTGGGTACCTATACAGGACTACACGACGTGCTCCCTATGGACACGATATCTTCTACCCGAGCTTCCCCAGCATGTGTTGTTAGTGACACGGCCGGGTACACGGCTCCGAACTCACACAGCGTGTACCCATAGTACACGGCGTGTTCCCAAAGTTACTCCCACGACACCATGCTCTGATCACACGGTCAGTGACATGGCCTGAAAACTACACGGTGTGTATCTAAAAAGTACATGTCGTGTATTCTGGGTTTTTCTGGGTAGTATCTCAGAAACTGCGCAGAATTCCAAAAACACTAAAAATAAGGGAAAATATGCCAAATTCCGATCCGTGAGGGCCCATAACACCTCAAGAACCAAAATTTGGCATTCATTTTAAGCAAGGAACAAAAAAACAGTTTTCTAACATCACAGAAGAGAATCTATCAAGCGTCTATCACAACAGCATGCATAATCTACACAGAGCCTATCACAACAGTATGCAATCGCTAATGCACCCTAGATGGCATGGAAAGAATGCATGGCATGTGATTCCTACAAGTGTCTATATGATGCATGAGACATCATACCCTCATCTCATTGGGTTGTGATAGAAATAGAACCGCAATATCAAAACAGTAATAGCACAAGCCATGTGAATCACTCTCGGTGAAATCAGATCAACTATAAAATCTCAGAATCAGCAACTGCAATTAACGAGGTAGTATGGATTTTCCCTGTACATGGGTTAGCTACTCCCGAGCACAGCTTAATGCCAAATATTAAATCCATCTTATCCTTGGATAAGGTCTCCAAACAGTAAAGCAAGAGAAATGAACTCCTCTGATACCACTTTGTAACGACCTGAGTCCAGAGCCCCTCCACTGGTGCCCCGTACCCGGTTTTCCACATGACCTCAAGCGTGTTTCCCCGAAAGCCAGAGGCTGCCGACTAGCAGCAAGGGCCTTGGTGAGTCAGTGGGGAAACTATGCCCTCATTCAGTAAGGTATACAAGGTAGGAAAACAACAATAAACAGAAGAAGCAGTAAAAACATGCATAACAACAGAAACCAAACAACAGAAGCAATGTAGATATATAACTATGATGACAATGATGAAGAAGGCACAAGTATCTAAGGAAAATAGAAAACACAACAACGTGCTGAAATACAACTGAAACCAAGTGCAAAAGAAAACAAAGTAATCTCCTTAACATCGCGAGCCACGGCTCTGTCCCATACTCCCCAGCTCCTAATGCAGTCAAGATCCTGAAGTAGAAGGGAGCTTGCCATTATCTATACCTACAGCAACATAGTATACTTGGGACCAAAAGCATGGCCCAAACAGGCTGTGAGATACAATACCAGTAGGCAATCACCCAAAGATTTGTGCCTAGCAGTCAATGAATACATGGCAGTGATAAAACAAGAAGCAGTAAACAGAAAAGCACAAGCAGCTACAATCCGCAGTTCTGGTAAACAAAGTACAGAAGTAAATAGCCATCAGCAAATGAAGAAACATGTAACCCTCTAGGTATATCTCTCAGTCTAACCCCTATGGTTCAACCTATAAGTACTATCAACCCTCTGGGAAGCACACACAGTCTCACCCCTCTGGTTCAGCTACGTAATTTTGCAGACTCTCTGGGGATGCACTCACCATCAATTCCCCCTATAGTCTAGTATTGTGCTAAAGGCTATCTGGGGAAGCACTCAATGTCAATTCCCCTTGTAGCCTGAGTTTTGGATCTACAGACTCTCTGGGGAAGCACTCAACGTCAATTCCCCCTATAGTCTCGCATCGTAATTAAAAGACACTCTGGAGAAGCCCTTCTGTCAATTCTCCCTTTGGTCTACTACTCTTGGTTCTCACAGTCCTGAGTATAACTAAACATGCTCAGGGCGTGTGTATCGTCCATGTAAACCTCAATAACTAATTGGATATCAACTAAGGCTCAGCATTATAACAAAAGAGACAGTTCCACTATCCTACAACAAGGTATGGCAACTGAAAAAACACCCAATAGGCAAAACAAGCATGGAAAAGCAACCTGAGCATAAAATAAATTACTCTACACATAAGAAATAACCTCTACTAAAGAAATCAAGAAAAGCAGGCAAACAACAAGGGAAAAACAGGAAACATACAATACCCCATTCAAGGGTATTGGTGGAATTTGCACATAATATTCATCAACATTCTACGGAAAGGCACAAACCACCTACCTCGATCCTATGAGATCGATATATGTGAACCACGACGACAGATTCCTCTTATAAAAACGTAGATCTGAGAAAACACACAAAACTTTCATCCCACGATAACTTGGAAACGAGGAGGAATAAAGAAAAAAGGCTAAAGTAGAATGAAGAACTCACTGCTGCGATTCCAACAAAATCGACCATGCTCGAATTGGAGAATGGACGGTGAGGCAGAAGCTCGGAGAAGATTCGGCCATACAGTCACTTCCAGACGGACAAAAACTGGAGAAGAAGATGAAACCGGGGGTTAGGCGCGACCCCGGTCCGTTTAATGAAAAAAAAGTACACAGCGTGTACTTCTTGAGTACACGGCGTGTACTTCGTTTTTCCGTACTCCGAACTAAGCGGCCTCCACCTCAGCCTTACACACCGTGTGTGTGGCCCGGACACGGCCATCACACGGCTTCGAGCCGGGAAAAAGTACATGGTGTGTACTTCGAAAATTTCCAGAAAATTCATTTTTCTCAAAAACTCCAGAAATAGGAAAAAAACGTACCTGAAAGAGATCCGGGTTCTTACAGAGACATCTTCCTAAAACAAAAAATAAGCAGAAATAGAAATTCTAATTCATGATTTTTTTAAAAATATAATTATATAAACATTTAAAAAATAAAAAAATAATATAAAAAAACAATATATGAATAAAATATATGATATACTAATTAACTTTAAATAAAAAATAACTAAAATAAAATGTTATAAAAGTGAAAATAAATAATTATTTATGCACATATAATTAAACACCCTAAAATATAGATATAGCAATACAATGAAAATAATATGACTTCTTTTAAATATTATTATAATAAAAATAATAAACTAATAATAAAAATATATAAAAGAATAAAATAAGATACTAATATATAAAATTAATATATATACATAGAAATGTTAATAAACTAATAATAAAAATAATGTTAACGAAATTAGTAAAAATAAAATATAGAGTCAAATATAATATAAAAATTAATATAACTAATAAAAATACTTAATTACCAATATTAGTTTATTAATTAACTAAAAATTATAAAAATATCCAAAATACTACAAAATAAAACTAAAAAAATTCAAAGCAGATAAAAAAATATTTTAAATTAAATTAAAAAATTACTAAAAAAACAATCCAAATTCATGGACATAAAATCCTCCGCACTTATGATTTTTCAGTCCTGGGAAAGACAATCAGAAAGAATACAAAAGTGGAAACTTAGAAAATTCAAAACATCAAAATTCAAAATTCAAAAAAAAATCCCTTTTACTCAACAATCTCATGCTTCATTTAAAATTACAATTTTCAAAAATAGTTTCCCTTCCACTCGCAAACTTTCCAAAAACAAGTACCTGCATTCATGCATCATGTGACCTACCACTCTATCACTCTCATCGCTCAAACAATTTGACAAATTTTTAATCCATTCGCATACACTTGGATGCTTACCATAGGCTTGATATGAATTTCCAATCTCCCATACTGGAAAACAAAAGAATAAATTAATCATGAGGACATAAAATTTTATTAAAATATCTATGAGGCTACATGATGGCATGTTATAAAAAAATAGACAATTTTTGGAAGAAAGGATGGTTGAATCTTGAAATAACTGCATTATAAGTTTCAATCCAAATTTCTTACTCAAACTGTCACTCCACCACACTTAAAATGTTTCTTTCCCCAAGAATATAAAAATCCAATGCGTACCTCAATTATTTTAAATTTTTCTAATTTTTTGTATTTTTTTAGGGACACAATTCACTCAAATAAGATGGGGAGAAAGATATTGGAGAGTACCAATTCCAAACCCCATGAAATATATGTAAGAAGAAATACCGAATAAAATTACACAAGTGGCATGAATGCTTTAGAATCACAGTGAAAGTAGGTTATATAGAAAACCCTCTAACCCACGGAGTAATGATTCATCACTTTAATAGGTATCCCTAAAGGAGAGGTTTACCGCATAATAACCATATATGTACTCATTGTTGGAAAAAAAATTCTACATTACCATATAAAAATACATGTAATGAATTTTGTTAGTATGAACTATAACACATATAATAAAGATGAGATAATGTAGATCCATGTACATTAAATGACTCACCATTAATCAAATAACCTAGTCCCAAAATAAATCTCTTCCCCTTACATAGATTAAAAATCATCATGAAAATATTTATAGAAATAGGTAGGAAAGGGTACCGGCAATGAAATCATCCTAAAAAGTCTTCTATATGAATTTTAAGGGCTACACGACAATGAAAATGTATGGGTGAATCAGCAGATCAATGGGGATGAATAATCAAACATATAACTGAGTCATTTTAGTGAAACTTTCAAAAAAATTATCTCTTTGAAGGAAATACATGGAAATATCCAGAAGACATAACATGGTTAAGATTCCCACAAGAAAAATTGAAACAGAAGATCATGTAAAAATGTTCAACAAACCTCATGCGGAAGGAAACATAATGTTGGACATCACAGATAAGAATGAATGAAAATAAGTGTCTCAAAAATATACAAGTTTCCAAAAATACATTTTAAAATAATATAATAATATCAAAAATAATTTAAATTAGAGTGTCAATAATAAAATCATTTTAAATATGAATCATGTACCCAAACTTCCCAGAAATACAAGTGGTATGTTCCCAAATATTTTATAACAAAAATACAATGGTTTTCATGTTTTTTTAATAAATGACAGGAATTTTATTAATAATATTATTTTTTTAATAATTTTACATTATATATTTAGAATCATAAAATATGTTAGAAAATAAAAAAACTTCCCTGTGTAAGTGTATATAGATGTAGAAAGGCTCTCTCTTTCTGATGACACACTCTAAATGATGAACCTATAAAATCTACACATAGAACAACACATAACCACATCATATCAAAAAATTCACACCATAATAAAAATCATGTGTAGGATAAAAATATGTATGATGAATGATCAAATCCACTACAGTGCTAGAAGAAAACATATTGTGTTAAATTCATGACATTTTATTAAATAAAAAAACTAAATTAAATGAAACCAAATGCTGTGAAAGTAAAATAAATAAATGATGGGTTTCCTCCAACTAAGAACTAATGTTGTGAAAGTGATGTCCTAGGATTATCCAAAGTTATGGATAATTTAATTTTTAGTTTTAATTCCTTTAGACAACCCATAGTTTGACTCCTTGGAGGTTAAGAGAGGTCCTAGGGGCATCCGGGGATCAGTTGAAGCTTAGAGCACCGAAATGGGGGAAATAGGTTGGGCCGCATAGTTTTTCAAACCATGCTACCTGTTTCAGATCTCAAAAAGTGGTAAATTGCAAGGGTTTCAAACGATTAATAAAACTATGTGAGTAACCATTCAAGGTGCCCTATTAAAGTAGAAAATGTCACACGGCTGGCATACAGTTTGACCAATCATTTATCGAAACTGTGTGACCCCTTTTCTGTGGGTAAAAATTAAAATCTTATTTTAATGATTTTTTAACCCACCTTTATCCCCTCTTTTCTCCACTTGGGATTTACCCCTCCTCCAGGAGAATAAAGATATTCCTCCTCCTTTTTAGGTATTTTGATCTATCTCCCTACTTAGTGATACATTTTCATTATCATAAAAAGCTAATGAATCCTCTCGGTAAGAACTTTCTTACATAACCGTTGATTTATTGGTTCCTCCTCTTATCATTATATTATTTCTGTGTGACTAATTTAACTTATTTTGGGTGTTTTTATAAATCTCTTGATTTAAATCTTTATAGGTTGAATTATACCTTGTTTCTGGATGTGTGGAGTATTATGACCATGAGGTAGGAAATTTACTCTTTTTTTCCTCCAATTTCATTGATTTTTTGTGTTGCGCATTTGTGCCACCTACCAGAACCTACTAGAAAAGGTTGGTTATCACATATTAAATTAACCATGATGGTCTACCATGTCTGTAGTGACTATGAATCATGGAGAAACCCATATTTGGTTTTCTGGTTAACTTTTGTAAACCCCATTGGTTGTGTCCAACAAAAATGTCCTACTTTCCCATTTCTCTACATGTGGAATTTACCTTTGTGGTGTGTGTCATCTTGGTTACATGTTTTAAAATTATAAAATTATATAAGAAGGGTTTTGACCATGAATTGGATCCCTTTTATAATTTCTAGGCTTGATTGTAATGGAATGTCTGTTGTGTAGTGCAATATACCTTTGGAATACTTTCCGTTTATTGAATGAAATTTGTCTTACATACTAACTTTCTCATTTCTAGTTATATGAATACCTTTACATATAATGGAATTTTTATGCCTTGTTCTAAAATCTTACACTTCATGCAACATGCCTTTCTTAGTGGTATTGTACTCAAATTCCCATGTTTATTCTAAGTGAGCTATGCTAATGCCTTAGGTTAAATGATTCTTCTTAATATCATGTGAAATTTCTCACCTTACATCATGCAAAATTCATATTCCTTGTTTGGTTCTCCATTATATATCCATTTATATGGTTTAAATAGAATGTTATGATTTTTCAAGCATGATAGTGTGAGATTATGAAATGATATAAAGTACATATTGGTAAGATGCATGCTAATGCCATATTCTATGCTTAAATTTCTTAATTATGAAATTTTCCTTAGGATTATTCCCTTGCTAGTGGCTTGAACTATATTGAATGCTTTGGAAATACTGTGAGATTCTGTTGTTAAGATGCATGTATTAACATGGAATTTCTTAAGGATTACAACATGTAGCTTATTCCTCATACCTTTCAGATTCATATTTAACGCTTATTTTCCCTTCTAGATGAAATGTGCCTTTATTAATGGGATTTATGTGCATAGCTTGGTTAAATGGTAATCATGTGGTATTGAGATGATTATTATTGGATATAATTCCTAAATACATTTCTTTATATAGCTGCCTTGTTTGATATGGAAGTTGTCCCGGACTGGGAGGGAACATGGGTTTCATATTAAGGACCCATGTATGGACATTTCAGGCTCAATGGGTTACAACCTGATGTGCTGAGGCTGATTCTTGAATTACTGGGAAATGGATTCCCAAGTAGTTTCTTATACTCCTCACTGGTATCGGTCCCCAAGGGGAGAAACCGTGGAAGAACCTTTTTGAAAGATGGATATGCCATGCCTTGGGTGATACTCGGTCCCCTTGTGAGATACCTGGTATAGACAAAAAAATTTACCATACCTCATAAAAACACTTGGGACACCATAAGGGACGCCATATGGGACGCCATGGTTGGGATCGGTGGTATTAGCTTATAAAGCGTGCTTCTGTTGGGATACTTGTGATTCTTTCTGATTTCATTGAATGGGCATGGGACTCCACCTTATGAATTTATGGTTTTATTTTATTAAAATGTTTGATTGTTTGGATTTATTATTCTGATGAGATGCCTCCATTATTTCTACCTTGATCCTCTTGTAGTTTTCCTGGTGTATACTTATTCATACTTGAGCAATGACATAAATACATGACCCAAATCTAGAGCACAAGCTTGGGGGTATGTTTTGTTAGTTTCCTTTTTTACATTGGCATCCGTTATATATATTTCAACCTGCATGGGTTTCTTATTCAGACTTCTGACATAGGATGAAGAAGGTGGTATGCGAGGGGTGTCTATTTAGGAACCCAGACCAAGATGTAGTTGTTTAATTATTTACTAACCTGTCATTTATTATATATGGAACACTTTCTTCCATTTATAGAATGAAATGGAATGGACTATACATTGTGGGTTCCAACCTAGTGGGATTTTATCTCACACCCTTCTTGGGAATCATTTAGTACATGGGTAGACTTTATGGCTGCAGGTACGGATAAAAAAAGGTGGATGCTTCTGATTTTTTATTGTTCTTGTTGTTTAGGTTTGAGATTTGGGGGAAGAATACTGATCATGTGCTACAGATGTTGTGTAGAAGTTTTTGTTCTTTTTTATTTTTTGATAGCATGAAGTATATTCTTGTACCTCAATACCATGCAGTTCCATTTATTTAGAGATTCAGGAAACGAAATCATCATCATTTTTGTATATAGTATTGATATTCTATTTCAAGATGTTTACTTTAATTTCATGACTCATTCATTTTCATCTATTTTTAATTTTTTATATATATGATTCAAATACTTGTTATATTTTTTTACCATAGTGCCATACCTAATACTATGAGTGAATAGTTTTTCCATGAAAATACCTAAGACCCTTGCTGCTCGTCGATAGCCTTTGGTTTTATTGGAGATCCCCTTGAGGTCATGTTGCCCGCCATCTCAAGGACCAATTCAATGGCACTCAGGGAGATATTCTAAAAAGTGGTATCATAGGGGTTATTTTCTATTTTTCTTAATATTTGGGTTATACAGGAGACTAGAATATAGGAATTTCATCTTGAACCTGTGCTTGGACATAGCTAACCCATGTATAGGGGACACCCAAATTTCATGGGTTATGAATTGTAGTTATTGATTATGCCATTGATGTGTGATATGACTTCACTGTTGGGCGACACACATGATTTGTGATGTTATTGATATTGGTTTGATTATAATGATGATTTCCTATTACTCAAACCCGATGAAATGAGGGTGTTCCATTACATGCATCATAATAGGAACAATAGGGAATGAATTTCCATGCATAATTCCCTGCCACATCTACATTCAGTGTGCATCTTCCAATTTTCATGTAATTGAATATGTTTTTAATTGTTATATTATGTAGTGTTTAATGTTATAATAATAGAAGTGTTCTATTTTATCTTGCAGGGATATGTTATGGTTTGGGATAAGTGGACACCACCTTCAACTCATGAGGTGTATGGGCCCTCGTGGATTGGGATGATGATCAACCTAACTCATCCAAATGAAAAGGGTAATTAAATCCATAAATTTAAAATAAAAAACCCACCTATTAAAATGAAATGACCACCATATTTGGTAATGTGTGACCCTGACCTTACCTTGTCAAGGGATGTTGGCTGAATTCCTTATGAACCCTTGAGTTCCTTTGTTCTTATCTAGACCAAGCTCTTGGCATAGGCTTTCAATGTTGTTATGACCATAGGCATTCTATGCACCTATCCTCTTATCGCTTTCCTTATATACTGTGACAAGATCAGAGAGACTTAGTGCCTACCCTTCTTATTCTGCTTTCCTTATATGCTTATAATATATGTTATAAAACTTTCTTGAGTTGTGTGTTTGGAAATTGTAGAGCTATTCTACCATGAAGTAATCGTTCTACATTCCAAGAGAGTGGCGATGAGCACATTCCATAGGTGGTGGGCCACGATCCACCCATTGTACCTCATGTAGTACCTCCCGAGGAACCTCCTATTGATCTTCCACTAAGAGCTAATGATCAGTTTATGGATATTTTTATGATGTTTATGCAAGTTATTTAGGGTGATATCTAGACTTGCTCGACTATGGTAGAACTTACATGGGACTTTCAGCAGCATCATCCACCCACTTTCTCAAAGAATTGAGGTCCTTATCCTATAGATTCCTGGATAGAATAAATGGTATCCATATTCATCCATCTTGAGACTCATCTAGAGTGGAGGGTCAAGCTTGCTACCTACATGATTTGCGACTCCACCAAGCATTGGTTGGATGTTGCATCTCAGTCAGAGCATTATCGAGTCATGAGTTGGGAATAATTCAATATGGATTTATTTAATCAATTCATTATACAGACTTTGAGATCAGACTAAGAAAGGGAGTTCTTGAATCTTTAGTAGGGCTACATGACTGCTATTGAGTATTCTACTCACTTCACTGAGCTTAGGCATTTTTCACCATCTCTGATGGGTGATGAATTAACTACTACAAGTTGTTTTGAGGACTGTCTTGGATACATTGTCCACTAACATGTGAACGTCTTTCAATTGACTACAATTATAGAGATAGTAAGGTAAGCCTTGATCACATAGTATAGTCTTAGAGAATCTAGTCCACTAATCTAGGTTAGTTTTGTTCCATATTAGGGTGAATGTTCTATAGGCAGTAGAAGGTACCATTTTGAGGGTGAAATTGAGGGAAGTTCCATCCAGGTGACACATACTAACAATTTCATAGTATGTCACCAATGTTTTAGGGCACTCCATTAGAAGCCCCAGTGAATGAGGAACCTAATGGAATTTTGAGCTTGTGGTAGGATGGGTCATTTTCAATGTTTCTATCAATCATTTCCTCTAGAATCTAGTGGAAGGGGATCTATACTAGCACCTTTATCAAGTACAAGATCTATGAAACCATGTCAAGCTGTCAGTTGGTCCTCTACTGGCCGATCAGGATGAGGTAGTAGTGGCCAAAATTGAGGTCGTCGGGCTTCAGATCATCAGCGACAGCAGATTGGATCTTCTTAGGATAGTAAGACTGCATATCAGGGTCATGGTTCAAGCCATATGTATGTAGTGAATCCAGCTCCAGAGGAGAAAAGACCAGGGCCCTCTACCGTTAAAGGTACTATCCTAGAAAATTGTACTTTAGTTTCTATCCTTTTTTATACAGTTTCACTGCACTCTTTTATATCTGTTGTGTGTGTAACACCATGGTCTTGTTATCTAGTACTTCTGCAGTGTTATGTACCTCAATAATACTCTAGGGGTTAGAAAATTGGGCATACGTCAGTGTCATGAGTTCCCCCTTGAGATAGGTGGGTACCATTTCTTCTATAATTTCTTTATCCTCAAGGTAATTGAATTTGATGTCACCCTTGGTATGGACTGGATGATCTTTTATGATGCCCAAGTGTATTTCTATCACCATCGAGTGTATTTCACATAAATTGAGGGTAGTGAGTATATACACAAGGGAGAATGGTATATCTATGAAGATGAAGATGGGCCCAAGCGGTCTGGGCTTGGAAGGGTGACAACATAGTTAGCCAGCCTCTTTATAAGCGATTAAAGAATGCATCTCATGGATTTACCTCCTGTTGTGGATTGTTTTAGGGATGTATTCCCTGATGTTTTCTTTATCTTACATATTGAAACATAGGTTGAGTTCAAAATTGAGCTACTGTCAGTTGCGACACCAATTTCCATTCCTCTTTATAGGAAGGCACCAAAAGAGATTCAAGAACTCAAAAAATAGCTTGAAGATCATGAGTCTAAGGGTTTTATCAGACCCAGTACATCACCTTGGGGTTCACTAGTTATTTTTTCAAAGAAGGTGGATGGTACCCTATGAGTGTGTGTGGATTATAAATAGCTGAATCAGCTTACTATGAAAAACCTTTATCCAATTCCTCATATAGATAACCTCTTTGACCATCTCCAAGGAGAAACTATTTTCTTCATGATTGATTTTAGGTTGTTCTACTATCCAGTTCACATGAGACCATCGAATATACCACATACAACATTCCAGAGTAGGTATGGATTCTATGAGTACTTGGTTATGTTTTTCGGTCTGATGAACATGCTGATGGTCTCTATGGATATGATGAATTGGGTTTTTCACATGTATCTTGATTCCTTCTTGGTAGTCTTCGTAGATGAAATCTTTGATTACTCCCGTAGTAGACACAAGCATGAAACTCATCTTGAGATCATGTAAATTACACTGAGAGAGAACCAACTATATGCAATGCTTAGTAAATGAAACTTCTTGATTAGTAAGGTTAACATTGTGGGTCATTTCATATAATAGGATAGTATATCAATTGACCCAAAGAAGATGAGAGTAGTAGTATCCTAGGAACATCCCAAGAATTTTTTCAACCCGTGCATCTTCTCAGGACTTTCAGGCTATTACAGGCATTTTATCCATTACATATCCCTCTTAGAAATTCCTCTTATGGACCTAACTAAGAAGGGTGTATAGTTATTATGGTATGAATATTCTGAGAATCCATTTTTAGAGATGAAAGGAAGACCCACCTTAGCTATTATTCTGAGTATTCCTAATCTGGGAAGATGTTATATAGTTATTTGTGATGGTTCAAGGATCAGGCTGGGTTTAGCTCTAATGAAAGGTGATCGATTTGTTGCATTGGATATCACTAGTTGAGGTTGCATGAGTGGAACTATCAAACACAAGATATCGAGATAGAAACTATTGATCAAGATCTTCATAGCTGAAGGAATTATCTTTTTGGTGAGTGGTTATTTATTTATATGGATCATAAAATCTTAAGGTACATCTCCACACAATGAGACATGAATTTGAGGCATCATAGGTGGGGGGAATACTTGAAGTCTTCTAATTTTGATCTAGATTATACCCCTGGTAAAGGAAATGTCATGGATGATGATTTGAGCCACAAGACTCAAACACAAGCCGTTCAAGTGGCTAGAAGTGAGTGAAAGATGATGGCTATGTTTCTTAAGTTGCATCTGGAGATTCAAGAGCAGCACGGGAATCCAGTATTACTAGATTTGGTAATGAAATATTCTCTTCAAGAATGGTTTTGGATTCCACAATTATTTGATTCCATGGGCCTTGTTCTGAGGGAGACTATCAAAGGAGGGAACCCACCTCCAAGTTGGTTTGTTTATAGTAGTGATACCTTTCTCTATCATGGGTCTTTTTGGGTGCCTTAAAATATATGGGAATGTAAAATAAGGTAATATCATGCCTCGGTTTGGTAATTTCACCCTGGTCATACCAAGATGTATTGGGATATGAATCATCAGTACTATTAGCTAGGTATATAGAAGCAGATAGCAAGTTTTATCACTAGATGCTCCACCTATCAGCAGGTGAAGGAATATCACCAGTGATCCCCTAGTCTTCGACAATCTATATCCATTATCGAGTGTAAATGGAACAACATCACCATGGATTTCATTACAATATTGAAGATATTTTCTTGAGGTAGCAATGCAGTATGGTTGATCGTCGATAGGTTTACCAAAGCTGCTCACTTATTTCTAAACCGGGTTACCTACTATTTTGATGTGTTGGGTATAATTAATATACATGAGATAGTGAAAATTAATTGTGTACTCATTTCTACTGTATTGGAATGATATTCTTAGTTCATATCATATTTTTGTAAAGGGTTTCCGAAAGAACTGGGTTCATAGGTGCTTCGGAGTATTAAATGTCACCCTCTTATGGATGGGTATTTTGAGTGGATAATTTGAATGCTAGTGGATATACATAGGAACTATATTCTATATTTTAAAGGTTCCTAGGAGAATAATATTTCTCTATTTTGGTTTTCCTATAATAATATATTTCAAAACAATTCAAATGGTTATGTATGAGTCCATCTATGGTAGATCGTTCTATTACATATTGTGATGGCTTGAGGTAGGCGAGGCATCGCTACTAGGTCTGAATCTCATTCTGGAGACTTCAATGAAAGTCCAGCTGATTCAGAATCATATGGATACAACTTAGTTGAGGTATAAGTCTTATACCGATTATTGTTTTAGGCCTATGGAGTTTGAGGTGGGACATCAGGTCTTTCTACATGTTTTTCCTCCCTTGGGACATAAATAAATCGTGAGATAGGGAAAGTTGTCACTGAGGTATGTCGGGCATTAAAAGATAGTGGAGATAGTTTGGTTGGTAGCATGTCAGTTGTTGTTACATCAGAGGTATCATGTCATGCACAATGTCTTCCATGTATCTCATCTTCAGTAGTATCATCCAGACTAATCTCATTCATTTGATCCTACTGATATCGAGATGGTGGAGGATGTGTCCTTTGAGGACCATCCAATCTGTATCATTTACCATTGTTCAAATGTTTTCTAAGGAAGGTTAGTTACATTTGTCTGAGTGATATGGAAGCACAGATGTGTTCAGAACAAGACATGAGATAAGGAGGTCAATGTACATGCGTAGTGGCAAGAACTTTTCTCAAATGATGTTGTACCACCCTCAGAAAGGAATCTTGGGGATGAGTTGTTTTAAGGAGGGGAGGTTGTGACATCCAGGATTTTTACAAAGGTACGAATAATTTAATTTTTAATTTTATTTAAATAAAATAGCCCTTAGTTTGATACATAGGATGTTAAGAGAGGTCCTGGGGGTGTACAAGGATTGGTTAAATCCCAAAGCACCGAAAATTGGAAAAACAGACTAGGATGCAGGATTTTTCAAACCGTGCAACTAGGTCACACGGTTAAGTGACTAATTTCTATCCTCATATAGCGGTAAAATGCATGGTTTACACATAGTTAATCAAATTGTGTGCCTATCTATGTGAGTTGACCTAGTGAAGCAGAACTTGACACATGGTTAGTGCATGGTTTTTCCAACCGTGCAGCCCCTACTATGTGGGTAAACATTAAAATATTATTTTAATGATTTGTTTTACCAAACTTCTATTCCCCTCCCCTCTATACTCTGGATTTACCCCTCCTCCATGCACACAAAGGTCTTCCTCCTCCTTCTTTTGGGTTTTGATATGTCTTCCTCTTTATTGATCCATTTTCTTCATTATCAAAAGCTATAGATTCCTCCTGGAAATCACTTCCTTCCAAACCCATTTATTTCTTGGTGGATCCTCTTCCCATTTTTTTATTTCTACATCATGAATTTTATCTCTATTTTGGGGGTTTTGTTAAATCTCTTGATTTATCCAATTCTAGGATGAGTCAACCCTTGATTCCAAACATGTGGAGTAATATGACCATGAGGTAAGGAATCTACTCTTTTTTTTCTTCAATCTCATTAATTTTTGGTGTTTTACCTTTATAACCCTAGAAATAACCTACTGGTAAAGCTTGGTTATCACATATTAAATAATCCAGGATAGACTACCATGTCTGTAGTGATTATCGCTCCTGGATAAACCCATCTATGGGTGTCCACATTGCTTTTGGGAACCCCATTGGGTGTGTCTAACCAAAGTTTCCTACTTTTCCTTTTCTTTGCATGTGGAATTTACCTTGGTGGTGTGTGGTACCTTGGTTACATGTTTTTAAACAATAAAATGAATTATTAAGGGAATTAAACTATGAATTTGATCCCATTGATAATATCTTGTCTTGATTATAATGGATTGTCCCATGTTTAGTGTCTTATACCTTTTTATACTTGATGTTCATTGAATGAAATATTCCTTACAAGATAAATTTCTCATTTATAGTTACATGAATACCTTTCCTTATAATGACATCCTTATGCCTTGTGATAAAATATAACACTTCATTTAATGTTCCTCTGTTAGTGGTATTGTACTCAAATTACAATGTTTATTCCATGTTCATAGTTCTAATGCATTAGGTTAAATACATATTCTTAATATCATATGAAATTTCTCGCCTTACATCATGCCAAAGGCGTGTTCCTTGTTTGGTTCTCCTTGGTTGATCCATTTAAATGTTTTAAATGGGATTTGATGCTTTGGAAAGCCTGATAACATGAGATTATGAAATCATATAAATGAAATGTTGGTAAAAATAATGTCTATTCTATATACATTTCTTACATTTATTTATTATAAAAGTTTCTTTATGCTTATTACCTTCTGAATCGGATGTTCCTGTTCCGATATTTTGGATTCTTTTTTATCACCTTGGATGGGCACAAGACTCCACCTCATGAATTGATGGTTTTATTTGATTGAAATGTTTTGTTCTTTGGAATGATAATTATGATGATATGAATCCATTACTTTTACCTTGATCTTGTTGTGATTTTCTGTGTGTATACTTATGCATGCTTGTGCAATGACATAGATACATGACCCCAAGCTATAGGACAAGCGTGGGGGTATGTTTTGTTATTTAATTTTTTTACACTTGCACATTTTTTATATATTTTGACTTGCACAAGTTTCTTATTTAGACTTCCATCATAGAAAAAAGTAGGTGGTATAGGATGGGTGTCTATTTAGGAACTCAGACCATGATATAGTTGTTTACATATTTTCTACCTTGTCATTTATTATATCTGGAACATTGTCTTTCATTTATAGCATAAAATTTAAAATCATATACACTGTGGGTTCCAGCCTACTGAGATTATATATCACTCCCTACTCTGTCACCATTTTATATCTAAGTAGTCTTTATGACCATAGTTATGGATAAAGGGAATTTGGAAACTTCCTATGCTTGATTATTATTACATATTAGGATAAATCTTTGGGGGAAGAGGACCAAGCCTATACTTGATATGCTTTGTATAAGTTTTTGGTATTTTGTAGTTTTTTATTGCATGAAGTATATGATTATACACCCATCCCCTACACTTAAATTTTTTTATAGATTCATGACATGAAATCATCATCATTTTTTATATAATATTGATATTATGTTTCATTATGTTTACATTAATTTCATTAGCCATTCATTTTCTTCTAATGCTATCTACTTATCTATATGTTTCCACTACTTGTTGAATTTTTTTACTGATATGTTGTACCTAATACTATAAGGGAATAGTCTACCAGGGATATACCTAATTCGCCCACTACTATTTAGAATACTCTATTATTTGGGGAGATATGATTGACGTCATGTGGCCTACTATCTCGAGGCCCGATTAAGTGGAACTTAGGGAAGGAGGATACACTAAGTTTACTTCCTCTTCAGAAAGACATTGTTGAAACTCTACCATGATCAAATAGAAATGTATACCAGGAATCTTCTTATTTATCAGTGGGAGGGTGGAATCTATTCATTATAAAATAAATTATCTTGCAAGATGCACAATATCGCAACAGAAACTTGTTAGAAAAATGGATGGTTGGAGTACAATGAAAATATCCCAGATCATAAGGGAATAAATATAACTCATCTCAAGAAGGACACACCAAATAATTTAAATTTATGCCAGGTTCATCATTATGATGATTAATAAAATTATAAATTTGAATTTCCACAAGGGAAGAAAGGCCCTTACAAGACAATTTCACTGGTTGGGTTATATCCATCCCATTCTTGAATGTAGTATCTGGGTCAATCTGGTATCCCAATTCATTTTCACCACCAAACACTAGCATAATAATATCCATTGTTTTCTAACTCAATTCATGCTCCATGATTTCATTGATTTTATCAAGGTCAAGAGTAATGCTAGTATTTGTGCATATTTCAAATGAAGTGTTTTTATCCTTGATTCATGGGGTATGTGGGGTGGGCCTAGTTAGAGTAAATGAACACACTATTTCATGAATGTTTTTTTTAAATTATCTTTTTTACTACCCTCGTTATATTTACACATTTTAAAATGTGTCACCAAAAACTTAGGATCCTCTAGAAAATGTCATTCGTCCATTGTTTTTAATAAATTTTGAGTGTCATCCATCACCAACACTGACTAGTTTTTTGACGTTAGAAATTTATCATATGACTCTATTTTGGAAAAAGTTTTATCCTTGCATATATTTTCATAAATAGGAATTTCAATTTAATATGAAGTGACATCCTCTTATGTGTGAAAATGATTGGTTTCTTGGCTCAATTCAGACTATATCACGGTAAAGAAGAGTCCTAGTTGAATTTCTTCTTCAACCTCTAATGGTTCAGTTCAGTAGATATTGAATGCATCTTTTTTCACATTGGGATGGAGGGGTTGTAAAATCATTGAATAAGGACATGAAATCACATTTTCTAAGAGACCATTATATTTAATAGAGTAGAAGATTGAGCTCACTTATTCTAGAAATGTTTGTAGATTGGAAGAATTAATTTGTGATGGATAGTATTCATCAAGGGTATGATAGGAATAAGGATCGATCAATGTAGTCTCATCAGTAGAATAAAGAACTAGATTTTGGATGATTGGACCTAGTACTACAAATTCTTAAAAATACATATTCTGAATTAGATCATAAAGTGGTAGTGAGGAAACTAGTTCTGTAAGATGATTCATTTTATTTCCTAATTTATTAAATTTATTTTCTAGATCTTCTGTCAAGGATAAAAACATTTCATTACATTCATCATTAAGTTAAAACCTCTGATTTGTCTCATTGATTGTATAAGCCAACATGTGCCTAATTATTGATTAATTTGTTTCACATGAATTATTGAGTTCTAAATTTTCATGAATGAATTGACTTTGACAATGATCAAATTATGTCTAGGAACTAGAAGTAGAATATAGTGATGGATTTTCTTGTGGATCATGACATTGACTTCAATAAAAATAATTATAATAAAAAGGATTACGTGGAAATATATTGTGTGGTGAATAATTAAACATTGTACCTTGAGGTGTGACTATATAGGGAGGGTACTAACTATAGATATATAGTGATTAACACACCATTTTAAACTTTTAGTTGTCTTGAAATTACCTGAAATAAAAAAATCCCAAAGTAGTAAACAGAATGTTTTTTTATTTGTTTTTTATTTTATTTTTTATACCTAAGTCGCTCTTTTAAAGGAACTCATATTGCTACTATTCACCCTAGAAACGGCACTAGAAATTCGGTACGTGTGTTGAAACACATGACAATTTGAAAATTTATTAGCCTACCAAATACTATTGATGTTGTGAGTAGGGTAGAACCATAGAGAGATTTACAAAGAAACTAGGAATATCCTTTTGGAAGGATGTTATAGTAGACAAGTTTTTAATGTGATTAACAACTAAAAAGTTATGAAAACTAAATGACTATTCAAAAATAAATATTTAAATCAACTAAAACTATCTATTTGAACCAAACTAAACAATGAAAGAAATTGGTGGAGATGAAAGTTTCAGAGTTGTGATGTCCGTTCAGGTGCATGCAATGCCAATTATTTAATTCCCATATCTGAATATTCATTTATTGAATTATCACAAGTTCCAGATTTAAACAAAATACTCTTAGGTATCATTATCTTAATTTAGGTAGTCTTATATTTATTACACAAATCATCTATCATTTCATTCTCTATCCTGATGAATAATTTGTGCGTCATTGTAACAATGAATCACTTGGTGAAATACCATAACCCGTTTCTCACAAAGTCAAAGTATCCTCATGTATTGGTTTCTCTCACATGATATTACTTATAAGGTATCACTCATGCATGTTGAAAGGGGGTTGAAAAAATAATAATTTTTCAATTAATATATTTATTCATTCATATGTCACTCACGTGCGATTCATGATTCTCCCACATGCTTGATCGATTTTTGAGAAAATAAATTCTTTGATGATATTTCACCCAGATTACTTATTTGGTATCACACGAGTGTGAAATAAAGCTTTTGTGAAGACTCATAATGACAATTAATCCAAATAAAAATGTAATTAATTAAATAAAAATAATAATAATAATTAATTGGAAATAAAATAGGGAAATAAATTAAAATCATGTTGTTACCTTCACATTCATTTCAAGTCATACACAAAAATAATTAGTTCTCCATGACGACAACACAAAGCATAAAATAATAAATAGAAAGTAAAGTTCTCATGTTGTTGTATTTTTCACTGTAAGCCATCATTGATGATCAAAAAATAATATTCACCGCTCTTTTGATCACCGCAATATTGAACCAAACCATCAAGAACATATGTAAACACATAAAAATAAGATTTTTGTTCACTCTCACTGTGAAACATTGATCTTTTGAAATAAAATATAATCCATCACATGTGAGGACATCACACCCAAACCACATCTACACACCAAGAATGGAGGAGTTCAGCGTAGATTATGGTGATGGTGGTTTGCAGCATTAGAAGAGGGAGGTCGGTACAAGGGGTATTTCTACCTGGATGATGTATAGTGAGCAGGGTTTGGCCAATGTGGTGTGAACTTGGAAGATGGTGGAGATGAGATAATACTTTTTGGTGTGAGACATGAGGATAGGATAACTTGGATACTAGGATTTAGATGAATGAAGGAGTGGGATAGTGCTGGGGGAAGGGGTTGTGGCCGCTGGATGAGGTGTTGGGGCATTGGATAGGGGGTGAGGGATGAGGGGGTGGTGAGGTTTGGGAGGGGGATGAGTGGAGAGGGGGTGATGTTGGGGGGTGGGGATGGAGGAGATATGGGGGTGGGTGTTGGGGGGATGGAGAGGGATACATCTATCTGAAACACAAAATAAGTGGAAATAAAAATTTAAAATCAAAAATTTTAAAAAAAAATATAATTATCTAATGGGTTAATAAAATAAAAATAACAATTATAATAGAATTAAATATATAATATAGTAATTAAATATAAAAAATGGAAATAAAATTTTATAAAAGTGAAAATAAATATATAATTATGCACATGTAATTAAACACCCTAAAATATAAATATAATAATACTGTGAAAATAATATGACTATTATTAAATATTAATATAAAAAATTAATAAAATAACAATAAAAATACTTTTATTAAAACTATAAATATATCAATTAATAATCTAAGAGGATAATATAGACAATTAACATATACAATAATAAGTGTTAATAAATAAATAATAAAACCAATGGTAGCCAAACTAATAATAATAAAATGTAGTATTGAATATAATATAAAAAATTAATATAACTAATTAAAATACTAAATTACCAGTATTAGTATATAAATTAAATGAAATATATCAAAATATCTAAGACACCATCTGTCTTTTCCCCTTCAGCATCTTTTACACCCTCCATTCTGTCAGCATCTTGCACACCCTCCTTCTCGATCCCATAAATATATGAGATAGTGCATCCCCATTCAGAAGGTTCAGCAGTAAGGAAATAGGTTTCCAATTTTTTTATGTGAGGATATTTAATGGTTAATTGTAGGTACAAATTTTAATGTGAATAAAGTTACAATAATTTTTTATACTACTAACTATTTTTTTCATAAAATATGAAAACAATGTTAATAACAAGATAAACGTGAACAGTTTAGATGTCTAGAATCTAAATTAAATGAAAATAGTTGTCCCATTTGACTTCTATAGGGTCCCCACTGATGATTATATGCGATTACTTGGCCAGATTCTAGGCCAATTAGTGGAGGATCTGGTTACCCTTACCATTACCTATGAAAATTGGAGGCATGTGCCTTAATCATGGAAAATTGAAGTCTTTGATTCCCAAATTAAGGTAATTTTAATATAGTGTTGTTTAATTTAATTTCATTATGTTATTAAATTCTAATATTTTAAAATAAAATCTTTGTAATGATGTTATTCTACTTTATTATTGCAGATCTGATTGTACAAAATTGGATATAGTAAATTTTGGGTATGAAATGGAAGGATCTTAAATGGATATTATGAAATTAATTTAACAATTATTTTTTGAACAATCATTAGTTATATGATAAAGTACCAAAAATGGTAACTGGAGATCAATGGAAATTTTTTATTGATATTCATCATCACGAGAATCATGTGGTATTGAAATTTATCTTATTATATTAATCTCACTTTACATATATACATACATAGAAGAATGAGATGACATTATATGCATTACTATTAAATTTCATGTTATTTATTATAGGATGATTCAAGGAATAATGTATCATATAAAGCTAAAAAAATCATCACTCACACTACCGGTTCAAAGTGTTTTTCCTAAAACAAATCGACTCTATTAATATTTTCATTTTAAAAAAATTTTATAACATAAAATTATCTATTTTATATATTAATTTTTTTATTTATCTTTGTTTAATGTAGTAAAATAATATAGGGAACCGTGTATCTAGAACAAAACTTTGGTTGGATGTTTATACAAAATCTAATGGGAGTTATGTTAATGATCCCGCCAAAGAAGTTGGGGTATGAATTCTTTTCTCATTATAATAACTTATTGTAAGTTGTCATCATGTTAATATGTATTTCTTAAAATATGAATGATATTTTATGTATTAGTAAAAATAAAAGAAATATTATATTATAATCATGTGTTGTCCTTATCGGTCTTCTAGGATGATCATGTTGGTCATGTCCTTTGGAAGGAGCATCCTGGTCACATGCACGGGATGGATTTAGGACCATTACAATCAGAGATATTTGGAAGGCCACAGGGGATGGTAGAAAAATATACCCATATTTGCAATTAATCCTTCCCTTGAGATTATCATAGGGGGTTTTTTGCAATGAAAGGCACAATTCAGGAATAGGAAAAATATATATAGATGAAAGATTAAAACATCATTTCTCTATAGAAAGCATTGATTGAATTATATTAGAATAAAATTGGATCTGTACCTGGTGATACTACCTCGATGGATGGTAGTAAGTAGGTAAATAAAAAAATTATAAAATTATTTAGTGCACAAACTGGTATTGTGTTATGTTTAAATTTAAATATACATCACTATTTAATTTTCAACATAATTTTAATATAGGTGTTGGTAGCAGGGAGTGAAGACAGAGATCAAGAGGGTGTCCATCAAAGTTCATCGAGTAGTGATTAGTGTTCACATTGGATTCATAGATGATAAATAACTAACCTTAAAAAAGATAACACTAATATGGTGATTCAGAAACCATGTTGTGGTTTCTGGTAGGGATGTTTTTATTTCCCTTACATTGCATAAAAATCTATATGCTTGGTTCATTTTCTATGTTTTATTCTGAAGGATACCTTATTATTATTTTTCATTTAATATTTTATAGATGTTTAATCATGACACCCCCATTCCAGTCTTATATTAAAAGTGATATAATTTCTGGTATTTTAAATTTTTATAAGTATTGGAATTTAACTTGGATTTTTTGGAGGACTTTTTCTAATTAAAGGTTTCTATATAGCTATGTGTAGTGTAACGCCCCGACCCCAGTTACCTAGAGTTGGTGTATTATTTTAATACATTGGCATGATTACAAGGAATCAAGTCCCGAAAGACCAACCAGTTTAGCATTCTTGGAAAATAGATTACATACATGAACATTACATTACACATTAGAAAATAAAACACAACATAAATGATCCTTTGAGAATGCCATTAATCCCCTAACATAACCCTTCTTATCAATGATAATACACTTCTTAGAATCCTGGAAAAATTAAAACATAGAAATGGGTGAGATCAAATGCTCTATAAGGATAATAATATAGCAGAAACATTCATAAATAAGCATAAACACTTAAGGCAATGTATAAGACTAAAAAATCATTTTAAACTTAAGCATAAGAATAATATGGAAAAGAAACAATAAAATAATGACATTTACTTATTCACATGAATATTCTACTAGTCTAATAATCACTTGCAATATCAATAGCCACTTTAATAATGATGGAATGCATAATGCTAGATTTCAAAACCACATAGTCAAGGCCTTGTGCCAAGACTACAAATAAGATTTTTTTCAAGGCCTGGTGACAAGACACTATTTTGTCTCATGAGACCTACCGATGCATCGGGGAGCTTTAGCGGGCTCCACCCGTCAATTACTAAGTCCAATACATTCCACATATGAAAATGATTAAACATAACATAAACATTCGTATTAAAACTAGCATACGAAATGTAAATGCTTTATCCACAAACCATGAATGGTATAAAAATAACACATCCACATTCAAACATATAACAAAAGCTTCAATAATATATGGAATATTTGAAACATAATAAATCAACTTCAAATAAGTTTAAAGTTCGTCAAATGATATTTAAATAGATGAAAATGATTTGTAAAACTCTTTGAGAGAAATATCACTTTTTCAAGAAAAAATTTAAAAGTCACACAATTTATAAAGGAATAAATTTAAAGACATTTTTGAATCAAAGGGTCACATTCCAATTTGAAACTTTTGAATGGAATTAACATTTTAAAAACATTCATGTCCATAAAAATAAATTTTTAAAACCCATTTTGAAAACATGGAAAATAATGAGAATGATTTAAAAGAATAAATATTTAAAACATTTAAAATGATGATTTAGTAAATAAGTATGTTAAACAGAATCCATTTGAAAACTCTTTTATGAAACAAGGACATTGATAATAAATATTTCCTAGTAGATACTTATGTAAAAACAACCTCGGATAATAAAGAGATCGTGAAATTAACCCTTACCTTGTACTTTCCTTTAGTCGAGGGTACGTTTAACCTCCTGTATATAGACCGTAGAATGTTTTTAAACCATAACATAACCGTATTAATATTTATGATATCATACATGATTCATTTATGACTTTATACTACCCATTTAATAATAATTTCTATGTTAAATTAACATTTCTGATAATAATCGCTTTCATTATCGTACGTGTTTTAATTTGTTACTCTTGATTGTATCACGTAGATAATTATTTAATGAATTATATAATATTAAACATGATTTATATATCATATATTTTAAGAATATAAATATGTATAATAGAAATATATATGAAATGGAAAACACCATTTTTGGAGAGGGAAGGTCGTACGTACGCATAAACGTTGTTTCTTGTTTCATATCGTATTGAACGGAACTAAGTGAATAAGATATATGTAAGTACATAAATAAATATATATATCTCCAGTAGAATTATTATGTAATATATTACATACTTATTAATGACATATATTTTTTATAATCATCTTTGAATAGGGAATGTGGAAATGAATCTCATCGCGTCGTGGAGACGGTAATCCGTACGTACGCACGAGTGACAATATCATTATATTGACGGTGAAATCGTATGTAATTGGATGGTATATCATATTTATAGAATAATTAACATGTTATATTTATTATTTAAATCAGTTATACTCATTATTATACCCATCCAAACAATTAAGTGTTTGAATAACAAACTACACCACGACGTGGAGACGGTAATCTGTACGTACACACGTATGGTGACTTTGTCATTTATAGGATGGATAAAATAATGAATATGGTTGTAACATTTTTATAATAACATAACATTATATAGAAGATACGGTATTTATTATTTTATAATGGAAATATCAAAGAAGGAGGAATAGGAAGAAGAATATAACTTGAAAGAGATGATGAAATATTTACCTTTTCTTCGGGTTCTTCCTTATGATTTGATCAAAAGGGATCCTTAGGTTGGCTTTCTAACCAAAGTAAGGCCTCTAGGATGAAGATAGGATAATTTTGAGGATATTTGGGTAGGGTTTGGCTGATCAAAATAGATTTAAAGGTATGAATTTGAGAGAAGGGGGAGAGACCTTTTATAAGAGGGGTCAGAGGTACCTTAGAAAAAGATTGAAATAATATTTTATAATAAATTCATATTCGATTTATAATGGCTCGTAAATGATTTATTTCTAGGATAAGGTGTGTATGGTTCTAAATCCTCTCAAAAAATGGGTTTTAGACAGGTTTAAGTCACCATATTAACCTTATCATTTAGATTTAACTCTTAGTTAAATAGTTTGGCATTTACATTGTCCCTTTGTATTTTTATATTATATGGTTAATAAACTTAAAATAAGATTCCAAGAGAACCACAAGTGGTTCAGTAATGACATATATAATATTATTTAAGCCCTTTGGACTAACCATAGATTTTTATGAATATAATATCAATTAATAATATAATATTTGTTTTAAAACCTCTTTTATATCAATTTTGACACTATTTGGTATTTTTTTTTATTAAGTTCATACCAGCATTATTACTTCGAAAAAATTAATTTAATCAACACTAATATTTCATATTAATATATAAAATTAGTTTAATTCATTAAACGTATCAAATTAGATTTATTTGGATATTTATAATATCAATTATTTTAATCATTCATTAATAAGGTAGTTACTACATCATCATTGTGTCATAAATAAATTTAAATATATAATGTCTAAAAATTATAAGTAAAATCCCATTATTTAGGAAATAATTTTATCTTTCTAATGAATATTGATATTCGAATTTATCTTATGTATAACCCTATATTGAAAATGGTTTAGTTATTAAACATAGAATTTAATGCTTTTAACTCTTCTATAAATAAAATAATAATAAATGTACTAATCTAGTCCATGTGGACCTAAATGATCATATTTTATTCCTATGGATGTTTTTGGTCGAATTAAACATATCCAATAGAATTAGGACATGTGTTAGGCTAATAATAATATCAATTTTACCTTTAATTACCCTATTTAATTTTAACCGTAGTAAATAAAAGTCAAAAGCTAGTAGTCACCAAAAATTATTTTCATTTTATTGAACGACATATTACTTAGTGATATTAACCGTGTATCTCATATTTTTGAAATTCAAGTCACAGAAGTGGTAAAATTATTTTTTATGCAAGTTTGCAAACGCTCCTAGGAGGTGGGTAAAAGACGGAAAATGTTCGATAAAATTTTATATATTTAAACTTATTATAAAATGACTCCAATGAATTATGTTGAAAATATATAAGTATTATGTGTCTATTTTTACCTAAAATAAATTAAAATAAAATAACTATTTATTTAAATAATAATTCGGTTTTAAATAATAATGTTGTCTTTTTCACTATTCAACAAAAATTGAAAGTATTCATAAAAATACCAAAAATTAATCCTAACATAATTTTGATATTCTGAATTCAAATATAAATTCTATTTAACCATATTAAATACATATAATTATCATTTGTTAATTTAAAATTAATTCCTATTTTCGAAACCAAAAAGTGGGTATTTAAAAAGTAAAAACTATCCAAAGATTGACACGTGTTTATGTCAAATTTAAATATAAAATTACTTATAAAGACCTAAATTATATTAAATGATAAAAATATAATCTAATTATACTTAAAAACCATTCAAATTCAAAATTTATCACTATAATTGTTTCGATGAAAAAAGTTGTTTTAAATTAAAACATAGTATTTTTTACTATTCATCAAAATATGAACGTTATAAGAAATATACCAAAAATTTACCAAAACTAAATTTTTATGTCCCACTTCTAAAAAATAATTTAATTTCATTATATTGAAAATATAAAAGAGTCAAATATTTGTTTTAAAAAGGTTTTCCATTAAAAGGTGGTAAAGTTTCATTTGTTGAAAAATACTTATTTTATCCAAAAAAATAATTTGTTTTTATATTATGCCTAAGAAAAAAATAATATGGATGTTAAAATTATATAGAGTATATAAGATTCAAAATTTAGTTAATACTATTCATAACTGCTTTTTTAAAGGTTGGTTTAGTAAGATGTGGTGAGGTCGAGCTCGGTGTTGTGTGCAGCGCATTCAATTGAATTAATTTAATGGGATAAAATACTACAAAATCCTAGGTTGTTACATTCTCACCTCCTTCAATAAATTGTGTCCTAGAAATTTTAAATTGTTCTTCTAAAATAAAAGGTTAAAATTAGAAAAATACCTTTGTGGAAAACCTACATCGGAAATTGGGTTAATAAAATTTAGTCTTAATAAGAGGGAAAGGGAAATGAAAAAAGTCACCACCAAATTATGATCTCGATTAGGAGAACATTGGGGGAAATTAGAGAAACGTATTTGGATGGAAAATGTAAATATTTATACGGAGTTATTGAGGTCATCAATCACAAACAATTGTACAATTGAGGTCCTCAAAGCCATCGATCTATGATGATTTAAAATATCATCAGTTCAACAAAACATAAGGTATTAGGATAACACAATTTTGGTTTTAAGATATCTTCCCTAATGTTTAAGAATTAATTTATTCATATAATAAGAGGTATATATATATATATATATATATATATATATATACTTAACAAGTAGAGTTTCATCCTTCAACTAATTCCTAGCACAAACTCATCTTTCATTCTAAAAGATAATAGAATTCCAAAATATTATATTTATCCTAATCATATAGGGATAAAAAATGAATTTATATTCATTTGTCAGACTATTTTATAAAAAACTAAATTATACACACCAGGACATCACATAGGCCAGTGGTAGATGATGCACCCTTATCGCCCTTCGGTTGTGGGTTCAAGTCTCATGGCCTTACCGGACGTGACGGGTTGTCGCCCGACCTCCAGGTTCTCCTTTTTATGATGATCCAAATATAATATCAAGAAATTATGTAACCTTAATAATAGTATCCAAAGTAAAAATTAATAGATTCCAACCTTTAGACTTATCCAAAATAATTCTATCCAAACTCACAGTCCAAAATTTATAAGGAATGTAAACACAATGAAGATCCTTTTGGTCACGTAATAACATGTGAAAACCTCCATCATGTATTCTTTTAAAACACGGTAACACCCTAAATCATCATATAACCGTATTTATTACATTAATGATCCCTTATTCTTTATAGTATACTGGATATACTCCTTATATCCAAAAAATTTGTAAACTCCAACAATGATGGAATATACAAATCTTTAATCAGTTTCCAGGTAGTCCAGAATATCCAATATAATTTATCCAAATCAATCATATCTTATTCCAAAAACACTACCTCAGTATCAAGACAATATTAAATATTTTTATTTCCTTCAAACATGTATTTTCCAAAAGGTATAACTTTCTATTGAGTAACATTTCTTGGTACCACAAAATCTCAAATCCTTGATGAAATAGTAATGTATTACAATCCTTATATACTCCATAATTATTATAACTAGTACATCATTGATACAATACTCAAATGACATAATTATTTAATAAAAACATAAGAACTCTAGTCATTACTCATCATATGTGGTAATATCATAACTTGATTATTATCCAACAACATCATTTCTGGTATACTCTAATGATTTGGACATTGATTCGCGTAGTGTCCAAACTCCTTGCAGATAAAGCATTGTACATGTGAAACCTTTTTCATACCCTTTCAATCACGTACTCGGTGTCCTTTTTCTCCACACTTATAAAAAACACTCATTCCCTTAAAGCATTTACCATGTTCAAATATTCCACAGTTATCACATATGGGAAAATCCTTCTTTCCCTTATTCCCTTTATCCATCTTTCTCTCTACCATCATTTTCATCTCTTGCTTCCCTTCAAATCCATAGGACTCAAAAAATTCTTTACATAAATTATTAATGCATGATACTATTTATTCATATGATGAGAATACATGGGAGACTATTTCCATTTTAAATGTTGACTTAATACTATGAATGATGTGATCCTAACCAATCTTTCGATCATTCGTATTCATGGAATTCTAATTCCTTCTACAAGGCTCCATTTCTAAATAGTGGAATACACTAGGTTAGTTTATGAATCAAAATACATAATTCCAAACATGTAAAACACTTAACATAAATTGAGAATTTTATGGATATAATTCATAATCCTAAAAATGTTTTCTTTGAGGAGGTATATACTAATAAATCCTTCATAATGGTTTGAAAAGAAAATGAGAATTATCCTAAGAATATCCCACAGGAGTTTTGTAAAAAAGAGTGCAATAAGGCCTGTTTTCGGCCACCAGTTCCCGTTCGAGTCTAGCTCAATGCGGTGTTTTCGGGTTTTACACCTAGGTACATCTGTGCTAGAGCCACCTCTACCTACTCGTATCCAGACAGGGATGTATTTCTTGGAAAACTCACAAAATCTCTACATTACCAAAATTCTCGGAAGTTCTTCTATACTAATCCTCAAAATATATCTTACGTTAATGTGCTCTAATCAGAGTTTATATAAATCTGGTTACTAATATTTTTATTAAACATCCTCTGATACCAACTGTAACGCCCCGCCCCCAGTTACCTAGATTCGGTGCATTATTTTAATACATTGGCATGATTATAAAGAATCAAGTCCCGAAAGAGCAACCAGTTTAGCAGCCTTGGAAAATAGATTACATACATGAACGTTACATTACACTTCATAAAATAAAACACAACATAAATGATCATTTGATAACACCATTAATCCCTTAGCTTAACCCTTAATATCAATCATAATACACTTCTTGGAATCCTGGGAAAATTAAAACATAGAAATGGGTGAGCTCAGATGCTCAGTAAGGATAACAATATAGCAGAAAAATTCATAAATAAGCATGAACATTTTAGGAAATGTATAAGACTAAAACAAAATCATTTTAAACTTAAACATAATCATAATATGGAAAGAATACAATAAAATAATTCCATTTACTTATTCACATGAATATTCTACTAGTCAAATAATCACATGCAATATTAATAGCCACTTTCATAACGATGGAATGCATAATGCCAGACTTCATAATCACATAGTCAAGGCCTTGTGCCAAGACTACAAATAATATTTTGTCAAGGCCTTGTGCCAAGACACTAGTTTGTCTCATGAGACCTACTGATGCATCTAGGAGCTATAGCAGGCTCCACTCATCACTTACTAAGTCCAATTAATTCCACATATGAAAAGGTTTAAACATAACATAAACATCCGTATTAAAACTAGAATACGAAATGTCAATACAATATCCATAAACCATGAATGGTATAATAATAACACATCCACAGTCAAACATATCACAAAACCTTCAATAAATTATGGAATATATGTATCATAATAAATCAACTTCCATCAAGATTAAAATTAATCAAAGGATGTTTACATAGACGAAAATGATTTGTAAAACTCTTTGAGAGAAATATACCTTTTTCATGAAAACATTTAAAAGTCACAAAATTTTTAAAGGAAAAATTTTAAGGACATTTTTGAATCAAATTGTTACATACCACATTGAAACTTTTTAAAGGAATTAACAATTTAAAAACATTCATTTCCATATAAATAAATCCTTAAAAACCATTTTGAAAACATGATCATTAATGAGAATGATTTAGCAGAATAAATATTTAAAACAACTAAAATGATGTTTTAGTAAAAAATACCCTTAAAAATAATCCCTTTGAAAACTATTTTATGAAACATGTAAATTTATAATAAATATGTCCCAGTAGATACTTACGTAAAAACAACCTCGAATAATAAAGAGATTGTGAAATTAACCCTTACCTTGTACATTCCTTTAGTTAAGGGTACGTTTAACCTTCTGTATAAAGACTATAGTATGTTATTAAACTATACTAGAACCATATTATGTTTTATGATATCATACATGATTCATTTATGACTTTATACTACCCATTTAATAATAATTTCCATGTTAAATTAATATTTCGGGTAATAATCGCTTTCTTTATCGTATGCGTTTTAACGTGTTAATCTTGATTGTAGCACTTAGATCATGATTTAAATAATTTCAGAATATAAAACATGATTTATTTATTATATATATTCAGAATATAAATATGTCTAATAGATATATATATATATGAAATAGAAAACACCATTTATGGAGATGATAGGTCATACGTATGCATAATCATTGTTTTCGTTTTCATATCGTATTGAACGGAACTAAATGAATAAGATATATGTAAGTACATAAATAAATATATATATATATATATAATAGAATTATTATTTCATATATTACATACTTATTAATGATATATATATATATTTATTTATTTATTTATAATCATCATTGAACGGTGAACGTGGAAATGAATCTCATCGTGTCATGGAGACGGTAATCCGTATGTATGCATGAGAGACAATATCATTATATTGATGGTGAAATCATATGTAATTGGATGGTATATCATATATACAGAATAATTAACATGATATATTTATTATTTACATCAGTTATACTCACTATTATACCCATCCAAACAATGAAGTGTTTGAATAACAAACTACACCACAACGTGGAGATGGTAATTTGTACGTACGCACGTATGGTGACTTTGTCATTTATAAGATGGATAGAATAATTAATATGGTCTTAAAATTTTTATAATAACAACACAGTATATAAAATAGATTGGAGTTATTATTTTAGGATGGAAACAACAAAGAAAGAGGAAGTGGAAGAAGAAAAGAACATGAAAGAGGTGATGAAATATTTACCACTTCTTCGGGTTCATCCTTTTGATTTGATCAAAAAGGCTCCTTAGGTTGTCTTTTTGACCAATGGAAGGATTATAGGATTAAGGGAGGATAGTTGGGAGGATATTTGGGCAGGGTTTTGCTGAGCCAAATGGCTTTGAAGGTACGAATTTGAGAGAAGGGGGAGTTCCATTTTATAAAAGGTGTGAGGGGAACCTTAGGAAAAGATTGAAATAATATTTTATAAAAAATTCATATTCGGTTTTATAATGGCGCCAAAATGATTTATTTCAAGGATAAGGTGGGTATGGGTCGAAATCCTCTCAACTAATGGGTTTTAGACAGGTTTAGGTCACCATATCAACCTTATCATTTAGATTTAAATTTTAGTTAAATAGTTTGACATTTACCATGTCTCTTTGTATTTTTATATTATATGGTTAATAATCTTACTATAAACTTCAAATAGACCCTCAAGTGGTTCATTAATCACATATATAATTTTATTTAAGGTCTATTTTTGAACCTTATATTTTTAGGAATAGAATATAAATTAATAATATAATATGTGTTTTTAAAACTCTTTTATGTCAATTTTGGAAGTATTTGGTATTTTATTTTCTTAAATTCATAACAGCATTACTTATTCGAAAAAAAATTCATTCAATCAACCCTAAAATTTCATATTAACCTATAAAATTAGTTGAATTCATGAAAATTCTAAAATTATATTTATTTGGATATTTATAATATCAATTATATTAATCTTTCATTAATAAGGTAATTATTGCATCACCATTCGGTCATAAATAAATTTATTTATTTAATGTATAAAATTTATAAATAAAATAATATTATGTAGGAAATATCTTTATATTTCTAATTAATATTTATATTCTAATTTATCATATATATAACTCTATATTAAAAATGGTTTAGTTATTAAACATAGAATTTAACACTTTTAACTCTTCTTTAAATAAACTAATAATAAATGTCCTAATCTAGTACAAGTGGACCTAAAGGATCACATTTTGTTCCTAAGGTTTTTTTTGGTCGAATTAAATTTATCCAATAGAATTAGGACATGTGTTAGGGTAATAATAATTTCATTTTTACCTTTGATTACCCTATTTACATTCAACCGTGGTAAATAAAAGCCAAAAGTTACTATTCATAAAAAATTATTTAAATATTATTGAACCACATTTTACCTAGTGATATTAAATGTGTCTCTCCGGTTTTTTAAATTCAACTCATAAAAGCGGTAAAATTATGTTTTATGCAAATTTGCAAAAGCTCCTAGGAGGTGTGTAAAAGACGGTAAAAGTTTGATAAAATTTTATATATCTAAACTTATTATAAAATGACTCCAATGGATTATGTTGAAAATATATAGGTATTATGTATCTATTTTGACCAAAAATGAATTAAAATAAAATAACGATTTATTTAAATAAAAAGTCAGTTTTAAATAATAACGGAGTATTTTTCACTATTCTTCAAAAATTGAAAGTTTTCAGAAAAATACTAGAAATTTACCCTTAGATAATTTTGATATTCTAAATTCAAAAATGAATTCTATTTTACAAAATTAAAAACATATAAGTATCATTTATTAATTTAAAATTAATTACCGTTTTCAAAACCAAAAAGTGGGTTTTTAAAAAGTAAAAACTATCCAAATATTGACAAGTGTTTATGTCAAATTTAAATTTAAAATTACTTATAATGACCTGAATTGTATTAAATTAAAAAAAAATAATCTAATTATACTTACAATCCATTCAAATGCATAATTTATCAATATAAATTGTTTCGATTAAAAAAGTTGTTTTCAATTAAAACATAGTATTTTTCACTCTTCATCAAAATATAAAAGTTATCAGAAATGTACCAAAAATTTATCCAAACTAAATTTTTATGTCCCACTGACAAATAATAATTTAATTAAATTAAATTTAATATATAAAAGTGTCAAATATTGGTTTTTAAAAAGGTTCTCCATTAAAAGGTGGTAAAATTGCATTCTTTGAAAAATACTTATTTTATCTAAAAAAATGAATTTGTTCGTATATTATGTCTAAGAGACACATAATATTGATTTAAAAATTATATAGAGTATATAAGCTTTAAAATGTAGTTAATACTATTCATCTGATAGTGGCCTTTGGGAACCGTCACAGAACTATATGGCAGTGGTTTAAACAACTAAAAAATAAAAAATATTGTTGTTATCAGATGATTTTTTTGTGGTGTTGTATATTTATCCTTAGTCTTTTAGATTATAATTGATGCATGTCATGAGTTGTTCACTTATATTTTCTAACCAAAATCATCACGCAAGATGTTGGTGGGAAGTGTTGTACGTTGGGTGTGGTATGATTAACATGTCAATTAAGGAAATGTTGTGGAAGGATTTTTCTCTACCAACTTTAGGGAGGTTGATATCTCTACCCTTTGATTTAAATATAACAGTCTCCCTAAATTCCATCATCATGGTGTATCAACATGTTTATTCCATGTAGTCAAAGAAAGATGTATCAATAATATAGGTTGGTGACACATATGTGCAACATGCTTGATGTGATATTGTAAAAAAAGGATTATATTACACAATGAGTTTTCAAATATGATTTTCATCATTATGTCATCATGTTCTATCTCTTAGGTGCCTTGAACCATTTCAAGACAATATTATTATACTTTAGGCAATCCCAACTAATGCCAACGAGAAATAATTATAGCCACGCACCCACTGAGAAACCATGTGACCATACACCAGTGGTATCCCTAGCCCCATCTCTAGTAAAACCCCCTCATTCGGGTGTTCCTTCATTATTTACTCCTCATCTCACACCCACCTCGAAACTCAATGATCATCCCTCTATGAAGCCCAATATCATCCCAAAACCCCCTCTCACTACACCTCATCTACTAATGTACTCTCTAGTGTCGAATCTGATGCTGATCCTCAGGCGTTCATGATGGATTACTCCATGTGGAGGCCATTGATATAGTTCTATATATGAATCCACATCATCATTAGTTTTTGTAATACCAAAAAATATGTACTCTTCTATCTTATACTACACTAATACTATTTAATCCCATTTTTTTTACTCAATTATTTCACTTGTTCTTCATCTTGTATCCCATAAATAAATCTAAATAATATATTTATCCATCATTTTCTATAAAAAACATTTACCCAAACTAAATTTTAAATTTTCATTTCAAGTGACTTTTTTCTCCTTCATTCACTACGCCCTATTGTACTGTTTTTTTTATAAAAAAAATAGTCTCATAAAAAATTAACCAAATGATAAAATTTTAAAAATCAATGATATTTTTTTATACAATAATTAAACTTGTTTTAAAATAATTATAATAACTTATTATAATAGTATTCCAACTATTATTATTTGATAATAACTATTATAAATAATTATAGTTATTTTATAATTATTATTATTATTCTACCTATTTTTTCATTGGTTTTTTTACACTCCCATTAAAAAAATACAAAAAAGTGATCACATTATAATATATATTATGTCAAAAGATTTTTCTAAAGTGATTTATAGGAATAGTTTGAGATTTTATTTTCAGGGAAATATTAGAGAGGGTTCCCCATTTGGGCCTCATATATTCAAGCTCATTGGATACATTGAGCATCTAGAGGTTTTAGGGTTTAAACTCCATGAAGAACTGGGAACCGACCTCATTATGGAATCACCCCCTTAGTGATTATCCTGTTTTGTATTGAATTTTAAAATTAAAAATTATTATATGCCTCTACCATATCTCCTATCTCTTCTTTCCCAAGTAGATAAGGATATAAAGTGCAAGAAGCCTTCCAACCTTATAGTAAATGAATGGGAAAAGAAAGTGAAGAGATTTAATACAAATGCTTCTTCACGTCTTTCCAAGAAGAGGAAGATAAACGGGTAAGAAAGGGAATAATATGATTTCTATTTTCACATGGAAATAAGGACCACTGGGATAAAAACTGAACCCAACCAAAGAAGAAAGGGGAAGCATCATGTTCATTTATTATCGAGTTCAATTTATCTATTTTTACAAATTGGGTATTGGATACAGCTTCTGGTGCACACATATGTATTAAAATAAAAGAACCAAGTATATTTAGAATTATTTACCAAGAGAAGGTGGATCTATAAGTAGATAATGGGGATAAACATGTTGTTTTAGCTATTAGGGACTACCACCTCATGTTGCTGACTATAATGATCTTGGTTTTGAAAGGTTGCTATTGTGTTCCATCTTTTACCACAAATAATTATTTCTATATAGATAATTTATACATATGGATTTATTTTTGAATTTGGGAATAAATATTTCTTATTTTATAAATATAAAATTTTTATGGTAAGACACATTTAAATGATGATCTTTATGTGTTGGATTACATAAACCAAGTAATGAAAATCATTAAAAAAGTTACATCACATGACCACACTCAACATTGGTATCACCAATTAGGTCGTGTAAATGAAAAGTTCTTGACAAAATTTATCAAGATGGATATTTAAATTCTTTTCAAAAAAATGAATTGGTGTATGTATCACGTGTTTACAAGGAAAAATTACCAAGGCCCCCATTTTATGGGAAAGGTGAAAGGGATAAAGATTTTATTGAATTGGTTCACGCTGATGTGTGTGAACCATTTCCTATTGAATCATGGTATGGGTACTCATACTTCATAAATTTTACTATTAATTTTAGTAGATATGTATATGTCTACTTAATAAGGTATAAGTTGGGTTATTTAGATAAATTAAAGAAATATAATAATGAAGTTGTGAACTAGTATGGTATGATGATTAAGTAACTTTTATTAGAACATAATGGAAAATATATTCATCAAGAATTCATTGATTACAAATGTGATTTTTGGATCCTATACCAAATCAATTCTCCTTACACTCCTTAGTGGAATGGTGTAAGGTAAAGGAGGAACCTCATCTTGTTGTACATGGTGAGTTCAATGATGAGTTATCTGAGTCTTCAATTATTCTTTTAGGGATACTCCTTTAAAACAATAGCATATATACAAAGCCATGTACTAACTAAATTGATAAATGGTATTTAATATATATTTTGGATTGAAGATAAAACAATTTTATCAAATTTTCATGTGTGGGGAAGTGAATTTTTTTAGGCCTCTTTGGGTAACAAACATGAACCCTAAGGCCCAATGTGTACCTCTATAGGATACATTGAGGAAACAATGGGATATTACTTAAACGAACCCTCAGATGAAAAGGTTCTAGTTTAAAGACATTCCATATTCATTGAGAGGGAGCACATCTCTAAAATAGATAGTGGGAGAGAGATAGACTTAGATAACGATGAGGCTCAAGGTACACAGAGGTTGGTATAGAAAGAGATTCCCAAAATCCCTATGGAAGAAGAAACTATTCCAGAGATATTATAACTACATATGATTACCAGAGAGGTTAAAGAACCAAAAAGTTATGGTTTTCTAGTCACCGATGATGGTGAATCATTATTAGTGGATAATAATGATCCACTAACCTGAGCAGAACCTAAGGGAGTCTAGTAATATGAGCTAGAGTGGTTTATCTTCCTGGTAGGTATCCAGGTTATCTAGTGGTAGGAATAATTATTTCAAGGGTTCACATGAGAGAAGTACCAGAAAGATGTCATGAACTAATATATAAGTGGTTTTTCACTAGTGTGGTATGTTAGAGTATAAAAATTCCCAATGCAAGATGAACCCAATCATGTGCCGATCTTGAGGAATAATGGGTCACCTGCAGTGTTTCTACTGATATTTTCCCCTTGTATTCACTGAGAGGGGATTTATGCCAACACCACTCTCAGTTATATGATAACTTACTCCATTGTAGTCTGTAAATTGGTCTACTGTCATCTAATCAGGAAAAGGAGTGGTCATGCTTGAGGTAGTTAAACATATGTTGTTCAGCACCAGCAGAGCAAACTTTCCCATGTTTGTCCAGTAGCATATCAAGGCTGTGGATAAGATCAAATATATGTAGTTCAACCTACACCTATTGAGAGGATATGGAATCCTTATATTATACAAGGTATTGTTCTATAGTCACTACTTTAGTTTCTTCCCTTTTTGATATAAGTGTATCGCACTCCTTCATAATTTCTTTAATTAAGGAAATTATGGACCTAATGATAGAGTAATTAAGTGGTTTCATGACTCTTGACACACCATTATGGGTCCAGAAAGTGGGTATATTCCATTGAAAGTAGTTCCCCTTGATATAGGAAGGTAATGTTTCTTATGAAATTTCTTCATCCTTGAAATGATTGGCTTCGACGTCATTCTCGGAATGGACTGGATAGTACCTTATCGAGCCCATATTGATTGATATCACTAGTGGGTGTTGTTTACATCACCTGAGGGAATATCATATATTCAAAAAAGGATAATGGGATATCCTGGTGAGTCAAGATAGAACCAAGCATCATGGGCATGGAAAGGTGACAACCCAGATGGCTAGTCTCTTTATGAGCAATCAGGGGATGCATATTATGGAATTACCTCTTATTGTTGATCATTTCTGGGATATATTCCCTGAATATTTCTCTGGATAACCTCTAGAGAAATATTTGGAGGTCATTATTGATCTTGGTCCAGGTTCATCACCAGTATCCATTCCTCTCTATAGGATAACACCTATAGTGTTCGAGGAACTTAAGAATAAATATG
Organism: Viscum album; assembly: GCA_963277665.1. Lineage (NCBI taxonomy): Eukaryota > Viridiplantae > Streptophyta > Magnoliopsida > Santalales > Viscaceae > Viscum > Viscum album. Next base: position 2,018,035,894 of record OY728128.1, on the reverse strand, counting down.
ACTATTTAGAGGGAAAGTGTCTTATTAAACCCATCACATCTCCTTAGGTTTCACCTAAACTATTTTTCATGAAATAGGATGGTACCCTCAGGTTGTGAATGGATCACAGATGGTTTAACTAACTTATGATGAATAACTGGTATCCACTACCTCATATAGATGACATCTTTTACCAGCTCTGAGGAGTGTCAATTTTCTCTAATATAGGTTTGAGTTTAAGATACCATTAGGTGAATGTGAGACAATCGAACATACCACATACAGTATTCCAAAGTAGATATGGATTATAAAAGTATTTGTTTATGTCATTTGGCCTTATGAATGTGCCATAAATCAGTATAGCTCTTATGAATTGGGTTTTCCACCCATAGCTAGATTCATTTTTTGTGGTCTTCATTGAAGATATCTTATTGTATTAGGTATTAGACACGACCATGCTAACCATATTGAGATCATGCTAAATACACTAAGAGATAATCATCTATATGTTAAGTTCAACAAATTCTACTTTTGGATCAGTAAGGTTCACTTCTTAAGCCATATCATTTCAGAGGAAGGCATATCTGTTGGCCCCAAAAAAGTGAGAACCATGGTTTCCTAGGAGTATCCCAAAAATTTATTTGATATATATAGTTTATTGGGTCTGTATAGCTATTAAATTTGAATAATCTAGGATGTATCATTTCTAGAAGCATATATTATGTCCTTGACTAAGACAAGATTGAAGATTTAATGGTCTGAATCTTGTAAGACAACCTTTCAGGAGTAGAAAGTGAAACTGATTTCCTCACTGATATTAATTATTCCAGATCTGATAAGAGGCTATATTGTTTACTGTGATGCTTCAGGAATTAGAATAGGAGCATTTTTTATATAGGAAGATCGGGTTGTAGCATATGGATCCCCCCAACTGATACCTCACGAGTAGAATTACCCTGTGCACGACCTTGATATAGCTATCATGGTCCGTGATTTACTCTACTGAAGGAATTATCTTTTAGGTGAGGGGTTCATTGGTTATATGGATATGAAGATTCTCAAATATATCTCCACATAGCGATATTTTAATCTCAGGTAGCACAGGTGGGTATAATTTCTATAGCCATTCAACTTTGAACTTGCATATACATTTGAAAAGGGTAATGCAATGGAATACACCCTGAGCTAAAAGACACATACATAGGCCATCTAGGAGGCTAGTAGTGAATGGAAGTTGATGGTTCTATTTTCTAAGATGCACTTAGAAGTTTTGGAACATCACAGGTAGCATGTTTTAGGAGCAATTGTGGTGACATCATCTCTTATGGAGAGGGTACATATGAGATAGATATCAGATCCTAAAGGCCTCATCTTAAGGGAAAGTGTATCTTTTTATAAAACTCCGCCTAGTTGGGTTGATTATGTGAATGAGATCCTAATGTTCTATGAATTTATTTGGGCTCCTTCAGACATATAGGAAGATCTTATACGAGAATCTCATGCCTCTTTTTTGGCAGTTCACCCTAGGATTACTAAGATGTACCATGATATAAGTCATCAGTGTAGGTGTCTAGGAATAAATAGGAAGATTGGAGGTTTTATCATGATGTGTTCCGCCTATAAATAGGTGAAGGTGGATCACTACCAACTAGTTAGAATTTTACAGTCTCTAAACATTCCTGAATGGAAATGGAATTATGTCGCTAGGGATTTCGTGATGGCATTTCAGAGATCTCCTTTAGGTAGCGATGTATTATGGGTGATCATTGAAAAGTTGACCAAGGTCACACATTTTCTACCAGTAAGAGATACCTTCTCAGTCGATGATCTTGGGAGGATTTATATTTGGGATATATTGTGCCTTCATGGAGTTAATCATTCTATCATATAAAACCATGATTCCTAGTTTACATCATGGTTCTGGTAGGGGATGTAGAAGGAACTGGGTTCACGGGTGCTCTTGAGTACAACTTATCACCCTTAGATCGATGGGTTTTCTGAGCAGATAATATGGTTGTTTGAAGACATTCTTCGAGAATTCATATTTTATTTTTTAGGTTCATGGGAAAAATATATACCACTTATTGTGTTTTATGATAATAAAAGTTTCTAGGAAACGATTTAGATAGATCTATATGATTTCCTTCATGGTAGGTCATGGAATTCACATATATGTTTGTTAGATGAATGTGAGGCAGTACTATTGTGTCTTTATCTCATTCAAAAGACTTTAGAACAAGTATAGCTAATTCAAAAAACATATGGTGAAAACTCAGTCCAGCCAAAAGTCTTATATCGATCTCTGGCGATGAACTTCAGAGTTCTAAGTGGGACATTAGGTATTTCTATGAGTTTCACCAAGATTGGGTCATAAAAGGATTTAGAGACAAGGAAATTTATCACCTCATTTTTTTAGCCTTTTGAGATCATGGAGAGAGTCAGGCCAGTAGCCTATCGGTTGCATCTACCTCAGAGGTATCATGCCATATTTGAAATATTCCACATATCACAGCTTCACCAGCATCATGTTGATTGATCTCATTTGTTTGACCAAGAGGACATTGAGATAGAGGAGGATGCATGTTTTGAGAAGAATCTAATACGTATTATAAGATTGGAGCATGAAGGCTCTCCAAGGAATGTCAGTTCTATAGGTCTTGGTTTTGTGATAGCATGGCCGCGTAAAAGATGAGACTTGGGAGTAGGAGGCTGATGTATGTGATCTGTGTTAGGAACTCTACCTAGATTATGTTTTAATACCCTCAGAAGGGAAACTCGAGGAAGAGTTGTTTTACATAGTGGAGGCTATAATGACCCAGTTTTAACTAAAGTATATATCATTGTTCTTTAACTTAAATCCCATTAATTTGGCCCTTATAATGGTACTTAATGGATTCCTGAAGGGAATGCTAGTGTGCGGAACTTGTTCGGGGCTCAGATCCACAATGTTTAGAGAAACATACTACTCTACACTGTTAGTAGAAATAATTCCACCCATCCCACGTGATTTATCCTAATCATGAAAGGAATTTTAGATGGAAGATTTAGCCCACATGGTTGTATTAAACTATGCGAGATGAGGCACATTCCCATGTGATGTTTCATACATCCTTGAGAGTATCATTTCACTTGGATAGTGCAAGGTTAGTCAAACCATGCACTTAGCCCATGCGAGGGGTCCCCTTAGAAAGTGTGGGTCGCATGGTCGGATCATTATTTGGCCAACCATGCAGCCCAGTAAATGAAGGGAAAGGACCATTTTCCCCTAAAATGTTTTTAAATCAAATTTCATTCTCCTTCCCCTCATTTCAATTTCACCACATGTAGGAGATCTCATCCTCTTCTTCATCTAGGTATTTTTCTATCTCCCTCACCCATCATATATTTCCTTAACCATTAGATGTGTTAGAGAGCTAAGAGAAAGTTCATTAATCCACTTCCTTCTTTTTCAAGATTCTCTAATCCTATATTGTGCTATTTTGGTGTAACCACATTTTCACTATTTTCAAGGAATCTTACCATTATGTTAATAACACTCATTCTATATCAATTCAAAGGCCGATGCTGGATGTGGAGAGCACTATGAACCTATGGTAGGTGGTCTAGATTCTTTCCCTCATGTTTCGTTTCATTTATAAAAAGTATAGTTGTTCTGTGCACCATAAATTTCCTATGATGCCTCTAAATTATTTAATAAATTTAATAAAATGATTTACCATGCTCAATACAACCCCAGCGGGTTTATAATCAACCCTTTTGTTGATTTCTTTGAATAAAGCCACCCCAATGTGTGTGCTTTACATTAGAGGCATATTTTCCCTTTGTCCTAAATTGTCTAAAAACCCCATTCAGAGGAGTTTCCATGTAATAAATTCCTTGAGTTAATTATTTGAGCCAATAGGAGTGGTACTCCTTAAGTTAGGCCCTTAAACCCCATGCCATAATTTAATTGGTTGATTAAGTGATTTGACCAACTTGTTAATCATGTCATAAATATTTCCTTGTTAATTGATATGATCTTAATAGTCAAACATAACCTCACTTTATATCGAGAGTGATACAAGGGTCCTGAATTAAGGACCCCTTGGATGGGATCATTATTCCTTAGTTATAATTGTCAAATAATTGTAAATACACCAGAGGTGGTACTAGATATGGCTTGTATGGGCTCATCGTTAATTTCCTCTACCTATAGATGAGTGGTACATGTTCCCTAGAGGAGACCCCATGGACAAGCTTGGTGGAGATATGGTTGTACCATGCCACAAGTGCGACTCAAAGCCTTATGTGAGATACCATGTATGGGATTAGTGGTTTGTTGTTTTCTTCAAAAAATTCTGATATAGATACTTGGGATCTCATTTATGGGTGACCTTTGATGGACTTCCACGATAATGGGTTTATACATAGCCACTAGAGGAATACATGGGATTCCTTACAGATCACCTTGGACATACTCAGGGTGCCTATAATTAATTGAAAATGACTTTAATTAAGCATAAGATTAATAAGGTGTAAATGAAATTATTGGGATGCATCCACAAAGACAAATCACATGCTTGTGGTTAATCCATCCTTTGAAACTTTATTTATAACAACTCTTACCATATTTCTTACATGTGAAGGTTTCCTTTGTTCAGAGACATATAGCTTATTCCAATGTAGGTAGAGTCGAGTGAGTGTCCCAAAAAGTGACCTACTACAATATATTTATTTATTTTCAATATTGGATTTTTTATTTATTAACAGGATTATCATTTATTATGTAGGTACTTGATGGATCTAGAGATCATTGGTTTTGGCCTACTGAGTCTATCTCACACCCTTCTTGGGATGCCTTTGGTTCCCAAGAATACTTCATGATTGTAGGCATGGATAAAGGGAATTATCCAGCTTTCTATGCTTGATTCTGAGTTCTAGGATAAATTATAGGTGCAAAGGATCGAGCCTATGATTGTGATTCTATTTTTATCATGTTTGAATTCATTTTGTATTTTGGTTAGAATGTGTAATATAGTTTTATCCCCTATATCCGATGTACCTTTTTTTTATAACTACATGATCATCTTCTTCTTCTTCTGAATCAATTATTAATACATATTCCTCTTGTTATATTTTATTTATGATTTGTTTTCTATTGTTTGAGAGTTATTACTACTTATGGTATTTCTTATTTATTTATATATTGTTTTACTCCAATTTGATCTATGAGGGAATAGTCTCCCACAAACACACCCTAGGCCCACACCACTGGTCAGCTAACTCTAGCATTTGGTGAGGTACACTAGAGGTCATGTGGTCATCCATATCTCAGAACCACCAAGTTGCTTATAGGGTGGGACACCACAACATTGAAAGAAAATTCAATACCTATAATGGGTGACCAGTTAAAAAAGTGTTTAAATAGCATCAAAGCATTGACTACACTGGAATTTTTTCACCATTTTCAATGTTGAAATCCATTATAATTATACTTTCCATTACATCCTTCCATGATTATGAGATTTGTAAAATGGATTTCAAAACAGCTTTCCTTAAAAAGAACCTTCAGGAAGTGTCTATATGACACAACCCAAAGGGTGTATGAATCGAAAGGATACCAAAAAGGTATTCAGGTTTACAATATCCACTTATAGAATAATATATGTATCCATTTCATGGAAAATTTATTTTTGGTGAGGCCATAATGGAATTAGATTTCACAAATAATGAATGTGATCTATGTGTCTATAAGTGGTTTAGTGTGAGCGATGTTATTATCTTAATAGTATATGTTGATGACATGTTACTCATAGGAAATAAAATACCACTCCTAAAATATGTTATGACGTGGTTGAATAAATGTTTCTTCATTAATAAATTAGGTGAGGCAGCATATATTCTTGGGATTAAGACCTATCACGATAGATCCAAGAGACTACTTGGCCTATGTCAATGTACATACATTGACAATATACTGAAGATAAGTAGTGTGGGAAAATATAAAAGGGGATGATTTTGAGCATCCCATGACGTAAATAATTTCAAGAAAATGTGTCCTTAGACACATGAGGAAAGAAACAGAATAGAAAGGATTCCATACACATCATCAATTTGGTATTTCATGTATGTTATGCTATGTACTAGGAGTTATTTTTATTATGTGTTGAGCGTGGTAGGATAATATAAATCTAATCCAGGTGACCACCATTAGATTTAAGTCAATACTATCCTTAAGTATCTAAGGTGTTCTAATTATATGTTCCTGGTCTGTGGAGGTGATGAGGAACTAGTCATTAAAGGATATGAAGATGTCAGTTTCCAAACTAATCAAGATGACATGAACTCACAAAAGACATACATCTTCACTTTGAATGAAGTTATTTTAAGATAGAAGACCATAAAGAAGGTTTTGTTCATAAATTCTATAGTAGATCTCAAGTATTTTATGGATTCTGAGATAGATAAAGAAGTAGTATGGATGTAAAACTTCATCCAAGATCATCACTTAGTGTTTGGAAGTAAAGATCCTATCACACTCTATTATGATAATATTATCGCAATGGATCATGAAAAATAGATAAGATCACATCCGTGGACTAATCAGATACTTAGGAAGTATCATATCTTGAGGTATTTTACTTAGAGAGGTTAGGTTTTAGTGAGTAGTATATCCATGGAAGACAAGATGGTGGACCCCTTGACTAAAACCATTACTCAGCAGAAAAATGATTTTCATGTGAGGTCTAGTGGAATGACAGTTTTAGGTAGTTGTAACTAGTCCAAGTATAAGTTTTTTAGATTTGGTGTGTTAGGACCAAAAAATTGAACTTTTATTACATTATATTCAATTTATTAAATATTAATTAAACATCTAATTATATATTGTTTATTGTTCAACATGTATTTAATATAATTATATCCTTGAGTATTTTTCACATTGATAAGGTCATAAATATTCCCTTTATGATGAGAACCTTGAAGTTAAATGCCAATATTCTTAATATTGTTTTATGGTTTGATAACATACTATGAAGAGAAAAATATCATTTAGACCATCAAGTGATAGTACTCATTAGTAAATGATCCCTCTTCTCATAAAGTTCATAGTTGGTAATGTCCAATATGAGAGATTATGAGAACAAACCCACTAGTAGGAATTTTACATGTATTGGTGTCATTGGATATTTGTATCAACAAGCCTTAACTACACCAAATTCATAGTTTAGTGGTAGTTTAATAAATCACCACTAAAAAGATTGTACGAATTGAGTTGCAGATTTTTAAAAATAACAGATAAATTTTATACATTTATTAAGAAAAAGGAACTTTCTTCCCTAAGCCCCTACACTTCTCCATCTATCACCCCTCCCCCTGGTTCTCCATTGAGAAACCCCTACCCCAATCCCTCACCATCACATTATTTCCCCCCTCATCATTCATTGCACTCGTTTCCCCCCGTACCAGTGCTAGCCATCGTTGGTGCTCCATTTTACCGCGAGCCCTTAGACCATGAGTCTCCCTTCACAGTTTTTCCCCTTATCCCTCTAAACCCTCACCCTCATTGGTTATTATGTTTCTCCTGATCAACACTGGACCTCACCCTTTCTAGATATATAGTTTCCCCTGAGCCTCCCTCACCCTCGCCCTTACCCTCACCACCTACGGGTCTTTTCCCTCAAGCCACCCCCACCAGAAGGTATATGGTAGAAATTTTTATGATGGTTTTTCATAGTATCTAGGGAATGATATAATTTTAGGGTTTTATCATTTATGGAGTTAGAAATACCTCTCTATCCTGAACATGATTTTATTTAAAGTAATTTTACTATTTCCATTGGTCTAGGGTAGGTGATTCTATTCATTTATATTTTTTGACCTAAAAATTAATGCACTGAAATTTTAAATTGACTTCTCCTAGATATAACACTACTTTAAAATATATGTGTTGATTTATATAGGAGTCTCACTTTTCTGTATTAGAAATTATTGTGTTTTCAATAGGGTTTTTCATATATGATATGTATAATTTATTATTTAAAAATAGTCATTATAATTTTAATATATTCTATAAATAACTAATAGTTTTTATTGTATCATAATTAGAACCATAATTGATTATATGTATTATTATAGATTTTAATATAATGGTCTAATGGGTTTAAATTGTGTTTTTTTATTTAGATAGGTTTGGCTAGAAGTAATGGTGATATTATTTGATTCCACCCTTTATATGTTTCAGTTTTTATCATATATATAATTTTTGAATAATATGATTTGAGATGGTGAAATATTGATATGAAACTTTTTGTTTCAATACATGGATTTACATGTGTGACATGATAGTATTATAAATATATTTTTTGGTATTTTGATGTTTGGAATTAGAAAAATTAATCAGAATCCATGGGTATCTTAGTGGAAGTTCTAGGTACAAGTGTTATAATAGTTTGATTTTATTCTACTCATACCCTTATTAATGATTTCACTCTAACTATTAGCATTCACTCACAATTAGGCCAAGGAATTTTACATTAGGGTGTTCAAATAGGATTTTATCACACCCTATCGTGATGGTTATGTGTGAGTAAAGTACTATATTTTATCATTAAGATAGTGAGAGTTATCCACTTTTGTTTAATGTTTATTTATTATTTCATTGATTAGTTTCAGCTTCTAAAAATTATATTTATTTTTAATATGAAGAATAAATATATTGTTTATTTTATTTAATCTCTCTTAAAATTTTAAATTTTTTTCCTATTTTTTTCAAACTAGCATATATCGTTTATCATATCATTGAACAAAGTGTACTTGACACTAGTTGACTTCCTTTAAATAGGGGTTTCTTTCATTCAAAATTGATTTTATGGAAATAGTTAGATGTTTATATAGGTTATCAACGTGAGGCTTGATAAATGAATTTCAAAGAACATTTGAAATGTTTTTTTCTTAACAATTTTATTATTTTTCTACTTGCTTTTATTTTACATTATACCACCCGTGATTGGTTTCATTTTTTTTACTTTGACTTTTGTAGTAATTATATGAATCCTCTTATAACTACTTGGGTTGTGTTTTTTTTATTCTATTTATCAATTTCCATACTTTGTAATATTTAGGTGTTTTATTTTTTTAATAGAGTTTTGGCACATTTTGATATATATGGATAAAATATGGATCACATTACAAATTAAACACCTCAATATTCTAAGGGTTTAAAAGATTTTTTAGATTTTAAAATTTCCAATCGATCTGTTGATGGAAAAATAAGATGACCATTTCCTAAATGAAAATTTATAATATAGATGAAGAGATGTAATGTTTATGAACACTTGAAAATAAATTTAATTACCTGCTGAATATTTTTGTTAAACTTGGCTTGAATAATTGAAATTTATATAATGTTTCATCACTGATGTTAATCAATAGAATGAGCTCCCAGCTTCATGAAAAATGGTCAGTGAAATTAAAAACCTTAAAACAATTCTTTCTTAATTCCAATAAAACAACATAAACATCAAACCATATCAAAACAACTAGTTAAGGGTGCTTAAAATAGTTACTTGACAAGTGATGTTTTTGGGACTATAGAACAGCCCAATCAAGATTGTAACATATCATTGGATCCTCCACTATATTCTTTGGTGACTAATGTAAGAGAGAACTTAACTAAGAATAAAAATTCATTTCATGATTTAGTTGATGATTAAAATCAAAATTTTAATGGTTGATGTTTGAAATATTCTAAATTTTATTTTATGCTATTGTTGTATCATATCAAACTCCTGTGTGGAATTACAAATAAAGAGATGTCCATGATATTGGAATTTTTAGGTTGTTCATTTCCTGAATCTAAGATCCCTGAGTCTTTTTATGATATGAAAAAAAATTAACGAGCTTGGTGTGAATTATACAGAAATACATGTTTTTTCCAATGATTTTATTCTTTATTAGGGAGAGGAATCAAGATCACAGGATTAAAAAAAATGTTCTTACTCTAGATGGAATTAAATGGGTGATGTTGGAAGTCTGAATAAACATAATAATATGAATAAGAAGAAAAATAACTCACTTATAATGGTTTTTCATCAATTCATTTTGAATCCTTGATTTCCAATGATTATTCATGCCATTGAAAACCGCCAAGCACATGAAGTGAAATTACATAGGTAATAACAATGATGGTTAATGTGACATACAAAAGATTCACAATCATGGAAGAAATTTGATTCATTACATCCAGATTTATCATATGATCCTAGTTATGTGAAATTGGGATTTTCTGCTAATTGATTCAACCCATTTGGGACTTTTATCATCATTTATAGAATTTGGTCAAATATTTTGATCCCTTATAATATACCTCTGTGGATATTTATGTAGCAAACATATTTTATCATTTCTGTGATTATTCCTAGAAAAAAATGTTTGGAAATGATATTGATGTATACTTGTTGCCTCTAATCAAATAATTATATGAATTAAGGATAAATGTTGTTGATACATATGATACCTCTTCTAGGACAATGTTCAAAATGTAAGATTCTATAATGTGGACCATTAGTGAGTTTCCTAGACTTCAGAACTTATCTATTTGGAAAACTTTCACATTTTTAGCTTATCCTCTTTTTAACATTTATTTTTATCCCAAACAGGTACCTTAAGGTAAAAAATGTTTCTTCTTATGTCATAAAATATTTCTCGATGCATCTCATAGATTTCGATAGAACAAGTCAAAATTCAATGGATCTATAGATTTTAGACAACCTCGAAATTAGTTGAAAGGTTATTAAATATTGTCATAACTTGGAAATGTTGAAATTGAATTTGGGAAGGTGCATCATTTTAATGACAGTGGGAAATAAGTTCATAGTGCATCGTCAAGTGAAATTGGAATGCAAGAATGGAAGAAAAAAAGTATATTCTTAAAACTTAGGTATTGGGAATTTAATTATTTGCAAAATAATCATGAGGTTATGAATGTTGAGAAGAATGTTGGTGATAATTTTACCTTCAAATTTCATAATGAGAATAGAAAAATGAAGGACCACCTCAATGCATAGAAGAATTTATAAAAAAATGAACATAAAGAATGATATCTGACTAGATGATAATGGAAAGTATGCTCTAAAGATTTTTTTAATGTCAAATAGGGATAAAGATACATTACCTTTAATTTTAAATCATGTGAAGGTATATTATGGGTATTCATGTAACATATCATGGTGTATCGACTTACAACATAATAGGTTACATGGATTAGAAATCTATGATTCACATATTTTGTTACAATAGTTACTACCATTGGCATTGTGTATATTATTTCCTAAAAAGGTGACTACAGTCATACTCCAATTTTGTACATTATTTAGAAAACTATGTGAGTTAACTCTACAAATATATAATCTTGAAAACCTTCGGGAGAGATTTTTATTGATACATTGTGAAATTGGTTTGATATTTACTCCATTTTTTATTGTCATGATGCCTTTAATTGTGCATTTGGTTGAGGAAACTAAATTAGGAGGCCTCAAACATTATTGATGGATGTATCCAGTTAAGGGGTAATTTATTTATATATATTTTATCTTAAGTAAATAAGTCTTGGAACTTAATTAAATACATAATTATGTTTTATTAATTTTAATTCACATATATCTTGTATATTCTAAACCAGACATGAAAAACACAGCTCAACATTATGGCTCTATTTCTGAAGGATATTTAGCATAGGAGTTTCATACCAATTGGTATAGATATTGGTATGATATTGAGACAAGATTCAATCAAGTTGGAAGTGTTTATGACACATCAACTCAATCTCAACAACATGGGAAATCAAAAATATTTCATGTTGTTGGCCAATCAGTTGGGAGGATCTCAAATGTTACACTAATATAAATTGATTTATTATAGTCACATAGATATGTGATAATGGATAGTGAAATTTCATACCCATTTATTGAAGATATCAGGGCACAATCAAAGAGACATATGAGAGGAAGAACATGAAATGAGAAATATATAACAAAAGATGCTAATAAAGATCTTGTAGAATGGTTTGCATGTTATGTATGTTCATAAATATTACAATCAATATAGAAATTAGGTTAACACATATTTTTTAAATATAATAATGTATATTACTTTTTTTAGATCATTAATATTGATACATGGGATGAGTTTTCAGAATATATGATGTTTCCGTGTCGAGGTCCTCTAAAACATGCTATAAAATTTGATGCTTATAGTGTCAATTGATTTAAATTTCATACAGTTGATTGGGAAGTGGTTTTGAAAACACAAAATAGTAGTATATTTATAGTTTTCAAATAGGGATACTATGTAAAATTTAATGATATCATGGAATTAAACTACCACAGGTATTTTTTTATTCAATTTCAAGTTGGTTAAAATTACCAAGGTTATTAAATTAGATTGCTTGTAATTTAATTTCGTGAAATTATATCTCTTTATGGATGTCAATGATCATGAATTATATTATCCTTATATCTTCACATCATAAGAAAAAATGGTATATTATGTGTAATTTTTTATGGATGATGGGTGGAGAGTAGTTGTTCAAATAAAACAAAGAGACTTTTATGATATGGGTGATGAAGTGGATGATTTTTTATCTGACATTGAATCCCATCAACAACAAGAAACAAACTAATTTTTCAATCATGATATTGAAAATATTAGTCTTGAAGGGTTGGATAAAGTATATGATTTAGTGATGGATCTGGAAAATGATGTGATTCAAGGACAAAATGATTGTATGTGCTGTCATCCATTAATTTCTTAACAGCTTATATTATATGTGCAGTCATTCATTATCATAACTATTTTTTTCAGTACTGTGTATCTTTTATCATTTCTATTTTTTTCAGCATTACTTTTTTGAAATTTATCTTCTAAAGTTAATTTTATTTGATTAAATGATAGGAATTCCAAGGAATAAGAATTTCACGGATCCCATTTGACTCCCAATCGATGTTCCCTTGACCACACTAGTATTCACATTGCAATGAATGCCAATTTTCAAATTTATTAACCTACTAACTACTATATAAGTGGAGAACATGGTCGAACCAAATAGAAAATGTGCATAGACACTAGGAATATCCTTTTGAAAGGATGTTCAGGCAAACAAGTTTTGATTTTGATAAACAACTAAAAAGTTAATTGACTATTTAAAAACAACTATTTAAATTAACTAAAATTATCTAAGTGAACCAAACTAAATAGTTGAATCAACTGGTGGATATGAAAGTTTCATAGTTTTGATGTCCATTCAAGTGCATGCAATGCCAACTATTTAATTCCTACATTTGAATATGTATTTATTAAATTATCACAGGTTCCAAATTTAATAAAAATACTATCAGGTATCTTTCCCTAATGTTAGGAAGTATACTAATTTTACACAAATCATCTATCATTACGTACTCTTTCCGGAAGAATAATTTTCACATCATTGTAGCAAGGAATCACTTGGTAAAATACCATAAATCATTTCACACAAAGTCAAAGTATCTACTTCTGTCAATCTCTCTCACATGAGATTACTTATTAGGTATCAGTCGTGCATTTTTGAAGTGGGGTGAATGAAAAATATTAACATTTCTATTAATTTATTTATTTATCTGAAATTCACTCACGTGCGATTTATGATTCTCTCATGCATGTGATTTATTTCCAAATAAATAAATTCTCTAATAATCACCCTCCCATGATTACTTATTTGGTAGAACACAAATGGGAACCAAAGCATGTGTACAGACTCTGAATGAAAATTAATCCAAATGAAAATATAATTAATTAAATACAAATAAAAATAAAAAATAATTAATAGGAAATCAAACATGGAAATAAATTAAAGTCATGTTGTTAATATCATATTCATCACAAGTCAAGGACAAAAATAATTAGCTCGCCAAGAAGGCAACAGAATACCTAAAATAATAAATAGATATCACCATGCTCGTGTCATCACAGTTGTCACTGCAACCCATCGTCAATGATTGCAAAATAATAATCACAACTTCACTGATCACCACAAAGTTGAACCAAACCATCAATAATGTATGTCAACATGAAAAAAAAAATATTTGTGTTTCACTCTTATCACGCAATGCCAATCTTCAAAAATCAAAGATAATCCTTCACATGCGATGGCATCACACCTGGACCACAATTGTACACCCAGAATAAAGGAGGTCGGTGTAGATGATTGTGATGGTGGTCCACTATATCACAAGTGGGAGGTAGGTGTGAGGTGTATTACTACATGGATGATGCACAGTGGTGGATCAGTTTTGTTCATGCTTAGTGGATGGAAAAGATGGTCCATTATTTGCTGTTGTGGGGCAGGAAGAGAGGAGCTCTCGGAAGCTCCCACATCTTGGGTTCAAACGAATGATATATTGGGCAGTAGTGGGGGAAGGGGAGGGGGTGTTGGAGGATGGGTGGGGGCATTGGATGAGGGGGTGGGCGTCAGGGATGGGTATGAGGGAAGAGGGGTGGTAATGTTGGGGAGGTGGAATAAGGGGAGAGGGGTGACATTGGTGAGTGGGAATGGGTGGGATGGGGATGGAGGAGATGGGGGAATTGTGCGGGGGGGAGAGATCTGCGAAACAAAAAATAAGCGGAAACAAAAATTCTAATTCAAAATAAAAAAATCTAATTATTTAAATATGTTAAAAAAATAAAAAATAATAAAATAATAATGATTGATGGGTGAACTATAATTTGGGGGGCTATGGCCTGCCTTTCTGGCCTCGGTGTGTGGTGTGTGTGTTTAATGTAATTGTATCCCCAAACACCTCATATATATATATAAATAAAATGTGATACTAATATATACAATTAATATATATACTAATAAATTTTGATAAACTAATAATAATTTCAATGTTAGCGAAACTAATAATAAATAAATATAGAGGTAAATATAATATAAACAATTAATATAACTAAGAAAAATAAAAAAGTACCAATATTGTTAAATAAAATAACTAAAAATAAAAAAATATCAAAAATACTATAAAACTAAAAAAGCAACATAAAAACAATAAAAGTGGTTAGAAAAATAATTAAAACTAAATTAGAAAATTAACAAAAATACTAGTGAAATTTATGTACATCAAATCCCCCATACATAATGTAAGAACGTGTATCTTAATTATAGGTATGGATCTGTCTTCAAGTTGTCTTTGAGGAGAATGGAAGAATTAGAAATTTTCGAAGTACATGTTGTGTAACCTGTTATCATGTATAGCCATGTCATGGGCATGTAATGGCCGAGACATGGTTGTGTGGGGTGACGTGGAAGATCGCTAATGTCAGAGTCCAGTTGAGGAAAATACACAGCATGTTCATTAACAGTACACGCCATGTGATTTTTTTATTTTACATATTAGAACGTGGTCGCGTCTAACCCTCATATTCATCTTCTTTTGGTCGTGCCTCGCGAAGTATCACATAGAATCATTGATTCTTCTTAGAGCCACTAATCCTTCATCCATTCTCCAAACCAAACACCGACAGTTGTTTTGGAATTGCCTCGGTGACTTCTTCCTTCACCTTCGGCCCTTTATCTTGATTCTTCCTTGTTCTAGAGTTATTTGAGGTTGAACATTTTTGACATTTTTTTAGATCTTTGTCATTCTAGGCCAACTCAAGGGCTGAAACTGGAGTATATCGATCGTACATCATCGAAGTAAGTGGTTTTTTGCCTTTCATAGTTTTTCTTCAAGTTTTATATTCCAGCATACCATTTACCCATGCTTCGGGTATTTTGAATTAATGAAATTGAAACATATTTTATCTTCCTTAGAATAATTGTTGTATTAAGGGTTTTTTGATTTTATATTTTGTAAAATTTCATGATTATGTAACACCCCATGAGTGTGTTTCCTTGTTTGAATATTTAGATCCATTTGTTCCAAGTTTCCTATAAGGCCAACCTTGTTTCCTTTGCTTGCTTGATAGGATTGAACTGATTGTATTTTACTGCTTGTTAAATGCTTGAGGTATGAATTGGAATTGTTAAGCAATGTATTAGTGAGATTACTTTGGGATATTTGATATCGTATATTCACGATTGAATTACATAGGTCTTTGATAACCTAGTGTAGTTACACCACAAGAGGAATTTACGTTGACTGCTTCCTCAGAGTGTTTTTTATATTTCACACTACGAGACCATAAGGGGGATTGATGGTGAGTGCTCCCTCAGAGTTTCTATAGTTTACGTTACAAGAACACTGGGGGAATTAACTTTGAGTGATACCCCAGAGAGTTTGTAGTTATTGTGGAAAGACCATAGGGGGATTTACAGTGAGTGATATCTCAGAGTGTCTTTGCCTTTTTATTGCATTACGTGTCAAGAGGGGTTACGATGTGTGAGCTACCCAAAGGGTTAATTTAAATATTTACTATTTGTGACACATCTTCCAATCCAAAGCACAAGTTTGGATTCAGTCCTACTAGGTGGTATTCTGAAATACCTACTTTTTATACATACATGAATAAATGTTGAATAGTGTATTCTAATGAATGTAAATAGAAACTGTATGAATGTTTACTTTTGTGTACTCCTAGTTTCTTTGATGCATTTTCATTATTACCAGCTATATATACTCACTAGCAGTTAGGAATAGCTCTTGTGGTGTTTTCCTACTAGGATTCATCTCACACCCTATTTGGGTCATGTTTTTGGATCCAAACTGATTATATGGTTGCAGGTATAGATAATGGAAAGCGCCCTTCTACTTCAGGTACATGATTGTTGTGGATCTGGAGATAATGAGATGAAGATGAGGCTTGTGATGTTGTTGGAGTTTACATGATTTCATTTTTACTTTGGATTAATACTATATTTTCATTATCATTACTTGTTTTTTTGTTTTCCTAGTCATATGTGTCATTCATCGTTTATATAAGTTCTCCAGGTGTTTATTTACTATCAGTCATCCACTGTTTACTTGTTGTATGGTATTATGGACTCCGTTGTTTGTTATTATTTACTATTCTATTGTGTTACTCTACCAATGATGGAGTTATTTCCCCATTAACACACCCAAGGCCCTTGTCGCTAGTCGGCAGCCTCTGGAATTCCGAGAAATGCACTTGAGGCCATGTGAACAATCGGGTACGGAGCACCCTTGGGTGGCACTCGGATACGGGACGTTACAAAGTGGTATAGATGGAGTTTCTTTTCTTATTTTTCTAACTGTTTGGATCCTATAGACATGGATAATAAGGAATAGGTAGTTGGTAATATTTTTTCCCTGGGATTAGCAAACTCGTGTACAGGGAAAAGCCAATATTCCCCGAATATTGAAATTTTTTGGTTTTGACATTATTATAGTTGATTTGATTTCACCGTTGGGTGATTAACATGTTTTGTGATGTTATCATTGATATTATTGAGGTTTTATTTCTCTTGAAACCTGATGATATGAAGGTATGCCATCTAATTCATCATATAATAACTTTTTAGAGATCACATGTCATGCATTCTTCTCATTCCATTTAGGGAGAATTACTGATTGTATGTTGTTGTGATAGATGTTGTGCTAAATATGCATGTTATTGTGATAGATGTTGTGATAGAATACCTACTACTTTGATAGGGTTTTGGAATATTTATAATTTGTATAGACTCTAAACTATGGTTCTATAGGTGTTATGGGCCCTCTAGGATCAGAAATTGGTGGATCATGTATGAACTTTAGTTGAATTTTTTCAAGTTATGATATAAAGACATATTCCAAACTTTTATTTGTGGGAGTATGGGATCTCACGGATTAGAATATGTCATTCCTTGGAAAAAAATTATGTTTCTAAGGGTTTTTGAGAATTTTCAGAGGCCTACTATCCAGAAACCTAGACAACATGACATGTGGTGTTATGAACACATGCCATGGGTTCTCATGTTTTGGAAAATTTATATTTTCGTAAGTACACGTCATGTATTGTATATAGAAGTTGTTTATCTTATAACTGTGTGACTGACTATGTGGGCAGAGACACAGGGTTGGGAAATTTTTGGTGGAACACGCCATGTACTGGGAGTACACATCGGGTTGTAGAGACCATGTATTTGGTCGTGTGACTAACGACACGGGTGGATGAAGCTTTGGTTGTACATAATGTGTCCTATTCATACACGCCATGTATAGTCAACCGTGTCTCTGACCATGTGACTAACGACATGGGTGGTTAGAAATTAAGTGGTACACTCCGTGTGTATGGTGAACACACCATGTAGTTTTACCCAGGACAGAACCATGTAGTTTAGCCATATAGATGAACTTGTGAAGGAGAGAAAAATCAAGTACACGATGTGCTTTGAGGAGGAAAATGTCATGTGTAGGGGTGTTACACAACTAGTTTTGTTAGAGTTACACGTGAGTTTTTCAAGGAGAAATGCATCCTTCCCCGACTATGGTAGATTTGACGCGAGTTTTTCAGCAGCAGCATACTCCCATTTTCTCAGGGGATGCAGGACCTTGGGCTACAGAGTCATGGTTGGAATCCATGTTGTCTATGTTCGAGAACCTCGAGACACCTCTAATGAGGAGGTTTAATCTTGATTCATACATTTATCTTATTCCACCAAGAGATGGTGGGATGTTATCTCACAGGTGGGTTGCCTACGAGTTATGGATTGGGATGATTTCCAGCAGACCTTCTATGACAATTTCTACCTGAAGACCTTGAGGGCCAACCAAGATCGATATTTCATGGTTCTTGAACACAATACTCTTTATGTCATGGATTATTCTTATCACTTCACATATTTGAAGCACTTCACACCCTTTCCAGGGGTGATGAGCTATTTCTTGCGAGGATGTTTGAGGATGGTCTCTGACATGACATCTGATCCATTGGGAAAATATTCAGGTTGACTTCTATATCTTATATAGTCAACCAATCACGGATTACCAATCATAATCTGAGGGAGTCTGGAGATGTGAGCCAGGGAGGTTCACTGTCCAAATTTGGTACTATTCTGAATGATAGTAGGAAGCGTCGTAGGGAGACTAAGCGCGGAGATCCGAATAGACAGTATACTTCTTCAGGTAGCCAGACCGTATTCTTCCAATGTGGAAATAGTGGACATACAAGACCTTAGTTCCTGATATACCTAGTTGAGTTCCAATCTTGCAGAAATATGGGCCTACTTCATCCTTTTTGCCTATTTTTCTCACCAACAACTATCGATAGGTGTTCTGATATGGATCCACATTTGGGTGTAGGACCACCAGTTTCTCCTCAGTCAGGGAACTAGAGTTTGTTAGGTCGTTTAGGCCGAGGAGGTGGTCATGGACATGGTATTCAGACTTCAGGGTTTTAGCAACATAAGGTGGATCATCTCAAGGTCATCAAGTAGGGTCGTAGGGCCATGATATAGGTCATACTTTTGTAGTGGTGTAGACCCAGCAGGCGCAGGATCCCAAACACTCTGTAGTTAGAGGTACGATTCTAGTTGCCTCAGTTTTAGCTTCTTCTATTTTTGATACAGGGCCTTCCCATAGTTTTATATATTTTGCTATTGTAGAGAGCCTCGGGCTCTGTATCTTTCCTTCTGAGGATGTAATGATGTTAGACACTCTGTTGGGGCTTAGAACAGCTAGTGTATGTCAGTACAAGGACTTCCCTCTTGAGGTTTGTGGGTGTCACTTCTTATGGGACCTATATGTCTTAAAGATGATTTGATTCAGTTTCATTCTTGGGATGGACTGGTTAGTCTTATTCTAGGCCTTTATTTACTTCTATCATCATAGGGTGAGTTTCACATCACCAGAGGGTGGGTATTTTCTCTACAAGGGATAATGGGATGTTTAGGCGAGTAGAGCGGGACCCGAGCATCTTGGGTTTGGAGGAATTATAGTCCATATTTCTAGTTTATATCTAGATGACCAGGGTACTTCACATATGTACTTTCCTCTAATGGTGGATGATTTCATAGATGTATTTCTAGATGACTTTTCAGGTTTACCTCTAAAGTGAGAGGTAGATATCTCTATTGATCTTGAGCCAGGAGAGACACTAGTGTTCATTACATTTTATAGGATTGATACACTAGTGTTACAGGAACTCAAGAAGTAGTTAGAGAATTTACATACTTCTCCTTGGGGTTCGGCTATCCTTTTTGCAAATAAGGTGGATGGTACCCTCATACTTTGCATGGACTATAAAATGTTGAACCAGATGACGGTTAAGAACTGATATCCTTTGCTGAGGATTGATGATCTCCTTGATCAGATTCGAGGAGCCTGGGTGTTCTCAAAGATTTTCTTTATATTCTATTATCATCATTTCAACACTAGACCATTAAATATACCTATTATAGACTTTCAGAGTAGGTATGGTCTATATGAGTATGTGGTTATGCCATCCGGTCTCACGAACACACCGGCAGTTTTCAAGGCACTGATGAACTGCATATTCCATCATTACTTGGACACTTTTTTGTTTGTTTTCATGGAAGATATCTTGGTATACTCTCACACTAGACATGACCATGCTACCCATCTTGAGATTTTTTTTGAGTACACTTAGAGAGGACCAGTTATATGCTAATCTCTCAAAATGCCACATTTGGATAGACCAGATTCACTTCTTGGGTCATGTTATCTCAAAGATAGGAGTACCAATGGACCTAGATAAATTGAGAGCAGTAGTTTATATGAGCATCCGAAGAACGTTTTTGAGGTATGGAGTTTTGAGGGCTGGGTGGTTACTATAGGTTCTTTATATAAGACTTTTTACGCTTAGCAGTGCCACTGACAGGCCTGACTAAGAAGGGTGTGAAGTACTTGTGGCCAGAATCCTGTGATTTAGCCTTTTAGAATCTGAAAGGGAGGTTTACATTAGCACTTATACTAGTCTTTCCAGAGCTAGGAAAGAGTTACATAGCCTACTGTTATGAATCAGGTATCTGGCTTGGAGTAGTGTTTATGCAAGGGGAAGGAGTCTTTTTGTACAGGTCTCGGCAATTGAGGCCACATGAGAGGAATTACCTGATGCATGATCTCAAGTTAGCTATAGTTGTGCATGCTTTATGATGTTGGAGAAATTATAAATTGTGAGATCATTTTGTGGTTTTCATCGACAACAAAAGTCTCAAGTATATCTTTACACAGCATGATCTGAATTTAAGACAACGGAGGTGGGTTGAGTACCTTCAGTCTTTTGACTATGAGATTGTCTACATTCCTAAGAAAGTCAATGCAGTGGTTGATGTGTTAAGTAGGAGGGATCAGATACAGGTATTTCCAGATTCCATCAGTGAGTGGTATCTTATGGCTCTGTTCTTTGAGATGCATTTGGAGGTGCATGACAGACAGGGGCAAACATTTTTTTCTTCTATAGTTATTACCTCTACTCTACTGGATCAGGTGAGAATTAGGTAGCTATGAGATTATGAAGTCCTAGTCCTACTAGAGAGTGTTTTAGGAAAGGACCCTTCTCCTGGGTAGATCGTTGGAGAGGATGAGATCTTGTGATTTCATTGACTCGTAGGGGTGTCAACAGACATACGTGAGGAGCTGATGCAGGATTATCATTCCTCAGCATGGGCAGTTCATCCTGGTGTCACCAAGATGTATTGTGATACACAACATCAATATTGGTGTCCAGGTATTAAGAGAGGTGTTACTGATTTTTTTATCAGATTCTCCACCTGTCAGTGGGTGAAGGCGGAGTATCCGCAACCAGTAGGGTGGTTATAGCAGTTACCCATTCCCGAGTGGAAGAGGAATGATGTCGCGATGGATTTTTTGATGGGGTTACCGAGGTCACCTCAAAGAAATGATTCAATTTTTGTTTTCATTGATATACTCATGAATGTTGCACACTTATTTCCAATCAAGGGGACCTTTAGTGTTGATGTATTGGGATGGTTTTACATCTAAGAGATTGTACGTTTTCATGGGGTTCCACGCTATATCATTTCAGAAAGAGATGCGTGTTTTACTTCTCATGTCTAGCAGGGACTATAGAGGGATTTGGGTACACATATACTCCTGAGTACAGCTTACCATCCCTAGATAGATGTCTAGTCCAAACGCACAATTCAAGTGTTGGAGGACATGTTTTGAGAATCCATCATATATGTAGGGGGTTCTTGGGATATACACCTACCCCTAGTGGAGTTTTCCTACAATAATAGTTTTTAGGTGACATTTCAAACGGAATTTTATGAGGTTTTGTATGGTAGGACATTTCGATCAACCCTATGTTGGCTGGAGGTGGGATAGGAAGCTATGTTGGGACCTCATCTTGTCCGGAAGACTGCTGAGAAGGTGGAGTTGATTCAAAAGAGGATGGATACTTCACAGTATCACCAGAAATCTTATGCTGATCAACGAAGATAACCTTTGGAGTTCAAGGTTGGAGATAAGGTTTTCTTACATGTCACACTGAGGTTGGGACACATGAGGATTAGGATATAGGGAATGCTTTCAATAAGATTCATCAAGCCATTTTCAGTTTTGGAGAGAGTCGGGCCGGTTTCCTGTCGGTTGGAGTTACCTCAGAGGTACCAGTCTAAGCATGACGTCTTCCACGTTTCTTAGCTATGGTGTTACTTTTCATACCCATATGACGTTTTTCAAACCGAGGAGGTTGAGATAAAGGTGGATGCATCCTTTTAGTAGAATCATATTCGGATTTTGGATCATAACACGAAGGTTCTCTATGGCTGGAATGTTCCTCTGGTATGGGTGTAATGGTAGCACTAGTGAGTATAGGACGAGACTTGGGAGACGAAGATCGATGTGTGATCATAGTGGCCGGAGTTGTTTGATGATTCTTCATCACCACCTGTTTAGGGAAATTTAGGGATGAATTTCTTTAAGGGGGAAGTTTGTAAGAACTCAGATTTTCATTTTAGGTATGAATTTGTCTTTGGGTAGTTTTGAGAAGAAGGGAAGAATTGGAAATTTTCTAAGTACACGTCGTGTACTTCTGAGTACACGCCATGTACCCTGTTACAGCATAGAGCCATGTCTTGGGCGTGTAATATCCATGACATGGCCGTGTGGGGTGACATGGCATACTGCTAATGTTGGGGTCTGGTTGAGTCAAATACATGGTGTTTTCATTAACAGTACACGCAGTGTACTTTTCCTTTTATTTGACATATCGGACTAGGGTCGCATCTAACCTTCATTTTCATCTTCTTCTTGTCATTCCTCATGAAGGAGCACATGGAATTTATTATTCTTCTCTAAGCCACTAATCTGCCATTCGTTCTTTGAATCAAACACTGACAATTGTGTTGGAATCTCCTTGGTGATTTATTCCTTCTTCTTGATCTCTTTATCTTGATTCTGCCTCGTTCGAGAGTTATTCTAGGTTGATTTTTTTTTATTTTTTGTAGATTTGAGTCATTCTAGGATGACTTAAGGACATATTCTGGAGTATATCTATCGTACATCATCGATGTAGGTGATTTTTTTTCCTTTTTTATTTTTTCTTTCAATTTTATATGCCAACGTGTCAATTACCCATGCTTCGGGTATTTCGAGTTAAGGAAATTGAACCATGTTTTATCTGCCTTTGAATGATTATTGGATTAAGGTTTTGTTGATGTGATGTTATGTGAAATTTCATTTTTGTGAAACACCCCATTGGTGTGTTTCATTTTTTGAATGTTTAGGTCTGTTGGGTCCATGTTGCCTATGAGGCAGACCTTGTTTTCTTACCATGATTCATAGGATGGAACTAATTCTATTTTACTATTTTTTAAATGCTTATGGTATGAATTGGAATTGTTTATCCATGTATTAGTGAGATTACTTTGGGATATTTTATATTGTATATTCACTTTTTAATTAAATAGGGCAGTGAGATCTTGGTCTAGTTAGACCACAGGGGGAATTGATGTTCAGTGCTTCCCCAGAGTGTTTGTTATATTTCACGCTACGAGACCACATAGGGGATTTATGGTGAGTGCTCCCTCAGAGTGTCTATAGTTTACGTTATGAGGCCATAGGGGGAATTGACGTTGAGTGCTTCCCTATAGAGTCTGTAGTTATTGAGGAAAGACCATTGGAGGAATTGACAGTGAGTACTTCCTCAGAGTGCATTTTTCCTTTCATTGCATTACTTGGCTAGAGGGGTTAGACTGTGTGAGCTACCAAGAGGTTTAATGTAAATATTGAGTTTTTGTGATGCATCTGCCAAGCCAGATCACAATATTGGATTCGGTCCTACTTGGTAGTCTTTTGAGATACCTTCTTATGATACTAACTTGAATAAATGTTGAACAGTAGATGCTAATGAATGTAAATAGAAACCGTATGATTTTCTACTTTTTTTACTCCAAGTTTCTTTGATAAATTTCCATTATTACCTATTATGTATACTCACTGACAATTAGGCACATATATTGTGGTGTTTGCCTACTAGGATTTCTATCACACCCTGTCTGGGTCATGTTTTTTGACCCAAATAGATTATATAGTTGCATGTATTGATAAGGGAAAGTGACTTCTACTTCTGGTACACGATTACTGTAGAGCTAGAGAGCATGGGACCAAGTTGAGGATTGAGATGTTGTTTGACTTTTTTTCTTTTTTACTTATTCTTATTATTTTATTTACTGTATTTTGACTTGTTTGGATTTTTTTCATAGTCATATGTGTCATGCATCATTTATATAAGTGCAATAGTTGTTTATTTACTATTAGTCTTCCACTATTTACTTATTTTATGGTATTAGGGATTTCTTTGTTGGTTATTATTTACTATTATATTGTGTTACTCTTCCAATGAGGTCATATTTTCCCCAATATCACACCCAACACCCTTGTTTCTAGATGGAAGCCTCAGGAATTTGGGGAAATGTGCTTGAGGCCATGTGACCAACCGGGTACGAGGTACCTTTGGGTGGCACCCAAATATGGGACATAACACTTAATATTTTTCACTACTCGGAAAAACAATCAGAACAAATACACATGATGGCCCTTATAAAATTTGAAGCATTAAAATTACAAGTAAAAAAAATATTAATCCCTTTTACTCACAAAATATCATGGTTCATTTAAAATTCCATTTTTCATTAATAGTTTAACTTCCACTCAGAATATTTCTAAAAGAAGTACCTACAATCATGTGTCATGTGACATAACTCTCTATCTCTCTCATCACTCAAATAATTTGATTTTTTTTCTAAATTCTCATACACATGAATTCTTACCATAGTATTTAAATTAATTTCACATCTCCCCTAGTGGAAATACAAAATAATACATTAATATTGAGCACTTCAAATTAGGTTCAAATGTCTCTGAGGCTGTGGGATGGTGGGTCATAGAAAAATTGATAATTGTTTGTAGAAAGGAGGGTTGAATCATGAAATAAATGCATGATAATTTTGAATCCAAATTTCTTCCTAAAACTCTCTCTCCCCCACACTCAAAACGTTTTTAACCCCTAAGTATATGAAATTCCAATGCTGCTCTCAAATATTTGATTTTTTTCTTTGTTTTTTTTAATATTTTTGTAGGGATACAACTCACTAGAATAATATGGACCAAAAAAACTGGTTAGTATCAACTTCAAAACCCATGAAATTTATGTAATACAAAATCCCAAATAAATAAACACAAGTAGCATGTACATTATAGCATCTTAGTGAAATTATTTCATATATAAAAAACTCTAGATCTTGGAGTAATTATCCATCACTTTTAAATTTATCCCTTAAGTTGAGGGTTGGCACATAATGACAATATATATACACATTCTTAGAACCAAAATGATTCTATATTACTATATAAAAATTCATATAATGAATGTGGATACTTTGAAATGTACCACACATAAATATGAAGGCATAATGTTGATCCATGTGCATAAAATGACTCATTATCCCTCAAATAAACCTCTCCATGAATAATTATCCCCCCCAAAATTAGATTGAAAATAATCAAGAACAAAATTCAAGAAATAGGTAGGTACGATTATTGGTTGTGGGATCATCCTAAAAATTATTCTTCATCGATTCTAAGGGCTAAACAATATAGAAAATGTATGGGTGGATTAGTGGATCAAAGTGGATAAATATAAACAAATAAATTAGTTATTTCAGTTCAACTTTAAAAATTCCAATCACTTCAATAGAAAAACATGGAAACTTATATAAGACATAACATGATCAAGATTCCCTAAAGAAAAATAAAAACATGATAGGATATAAAAATGGGCTATAATTATCATGGGTATAGAAAATATAATGTTGTAAAAAATGGATGAGCATGAGTGAAAATAAGAGTCTCAATAATATACAAGTTTCAAAATAAAATTTTCAAAGAATAGAATAATATTCACAATCATTTAAATTAGAGTATCAAGAATCAAAGCAATCCAAATAGGAATCATGTGCTCAAACAACCCAGAGATACAAAGGCAATGTTCCAAACTATGATATAAAAAATGGAAGGGTTTTCATGTGGGTTCAATAAATGATAGGAATGTTATTTTTTCATTTTTCAATTTTTTTTTATTTTTTGTAATAATTTTACATGGTGTTTTTGGAAGCATAAAATATGATAGAAAATAAAAATTCATTCTTTTGAAAGTGAAGATAGATGTATAAAGGTTTTCTGTATCTGATGACGCTCCAAAAATGATGTACCTATAAAATCTACACATAGAACAAAACATACCCACATCATATCAAAGAAATAACACCATGATAAAAAGCACATGGATGATAAAAATATGTATGATGAATGATCAACTCCACTACATTGATAGAAGAAGAAAGATTTTTGTAAATTAATGTCATTTTATAAATTAAAAAACTAAATGAAATTAAACTAAATGCAGTTAAAGGAAAAAAAACAAATTATGGGTTAACACCCATTTAGCACTAAGTTTACTTCATCTCCAACTAGATGTTTTTGAAACTCCACCCGGATCAAATAGAAATGTATATCATGCATCTGCTTCTTTATCATTGGGATTGTGGAATCTATTCATTGAAAAATAAATAATCTTTCAATATGCACTATATATAAATGGAAACATGTTAGAAAAATTGATGGGTGGAATGAAATGAAAATATCCTAGATCATAAGGGAATGAATAAACCTAGTCTGAATAAGGATGCATTGAATAAGTGAAATGTGTGGAAATGGAATCATCATTATGATCAACAACATTATATTTTTTTAATTTACACAAGAGAATAAATTCCATTACTAGAATCTTTCAGTTGTTATATTATATCCATCCCATTCATGAATGAAATATCTGGGACAATTATGTATCCCAATTCATTATCACTCACCATCAACTATCATGGGAAAATACATTGGTTTCCAACTCAATTCATTCTCTATGATTTCATTTATTTTACTAAGGTTAAGAGTACTTCTAAGATCTGTCGGTATTTCAAGTGAAGTGTTTTTAACCTTGATGCATGGGGTGGGTGGGGTTGGTGTAGTTGGAGAAAGTGAATCCATTTTTTCAAGAATGACATTGTTTTAAAAAGTCTATTCTATACTGCCCTTGTCATATTTCTCTGTTGATATATGTGTTACCATAAACTCAGGATCATCCAGGAAATCTATTTCTTCAATTATTTATAGGAAATTATGAGTTTCCTCCACCACAAACACTTATTGATTTCCAAACTCTAAATTTTTTTCATATGTCCCAATTTTGGAAAAGGTTTCAGTCTCATATATATTTTTGGAAAGAGATGATTCAATTTAATTTGATGTGGCATCCTATTATGTGTGAAATTTCATGGTTTCTTGGATCAATTCTGACTCTATATTGGTAAATAAGGGTATTAGTTCAATTTCATCATCATTCTTGATTGGTGTATTTCAATAGAAATTGAATGTATCCTTTTTAACTATGGCATGGATGGGTTTTGAGCTCTGATCATAACGACATGAAATTATATTTTCTAAGGGGCCATTATATTCAATAGAGTGGAAGACTAAGCTCTAATATTCTTGAAATGTTATTAGATTGGGTGAATTAATTTTTTATGAAAATGATTCATCAATGGTATGATAGGAAGAAGGATTGATCAACCTTGTCTCATCATCTGAATTAGGAATTGGATGTTATTCAATTTAAACCTCTACTGCACTTTCCTCAAAAGAATTTTTTTGAATTAGATTATCAAGTGTTAGTGAGATGACTAGTTCATAAAGATGATTCATTTGATTTTCTAATTTAATTAATTTATTTTAGAGATCTTTTTTTAGGAAAGAAACATCGCATTACAATAATCATGAAGTTCAAACCTCTGATTTGTCTCAGTGATAGAAGAACCCAACATGCACCCAATTATTGAATCATTTGTTTCACATAAATTATCTAGTTCTAAATTTTCAGGAATGCATTAACTTTGAGAATGATCAAATAGTGGGTAGGAACTAGAAGTATAATATGGTGACATATACTCCCATGGATCATGACATGGGCTTGAATAAAATCAATATAATAAAAAGGATTACCTGTATAGCTCATGTACGGTGAATCATTATATATCCTACCTTGAGGTGTGAATACGTTGGAAGGGTATTGATTGTAGTTGTATGCCACTAACCATAACATTTTGAGACTCTGGGTGTCTAGAAATTACCTTCATTGAAAAATTCCAAAGATTAGTAAATTGAAAATTTTTGTTTGTTTGTTAGTTTTCTTACATTTTTTATTTTTTGACATAAATCACTACTTTAAAGGAACTCATAATGCTACAATTCATCCTCATAGTATTGAAATAAATTGGGTATGTGTGTCGTAGCACTTGAAAATTTATTAACCTAGTAACTACTATAGAAGTAGTGAGAAGGGTCAAACCAAGGAGAGAATCTTTGTAGACACTAGGAATATCAATTTGGAAGGATGTTTGGGAAGATAAATTTTTAATGTGGTTAAAAACTAAAAAAATTTAAAAACTAAATGACTATTTAAAAATGAATATTTAAATTAACTAAAATCATCAAAGTGAAAGAAGATAAAAAATTGAAAAAACATATGGGGATGGGAGTGTCATAATTGTGATGTTCGTTCATGTGCATACAATACCAATTATTTAATTCCCACGTCTAAATATTTTATTATTCAATTATCACTAGAAAAAAATTTAAGAAAAATACAATTACATCTCAATCTATGATCTTAGATAGTATTTTAATTTTGACACAAATCATCCATCATTTTATTCTCTGTCTTGATGAATAATTTTCACGTCTTTGTAGCAATGAATTACTTGGGGAAATTTCACATCCTATTTCATAGAAAGTCAAATTATCTACCTGAATAAATTTTTTGCACATGAGATTACTTATTAGGTATCACTCATGAATGTTTGAAGGGGGGATTTACACAAAATATTAATTTTTCAATTAATATATTTTTTATCTAGAAGTCACCCATGTGCGATTTATGATTCTCTCAAATGTGTGATCGATTTCCGAACAAATAATTTCTCTAATGGTCTCTCACATGTGATTACTTATTAGGTATCACATGAATGGGAACCAAAGACTGTGTGAAGACTCCAAATGAAAATTAATCCGAATTAAAATATAATTAAATAAATAAAAATCTAAATAAAAAAAATAACTAACTGGATAACTGTTGAGGAAGAATTTCGATGCAAACGGGAGGTGGTCTTCTTATCATGGTTTGATTTCTATTCGGACTATAAGAGGCTGGGGAATTTGACGAAATCATGTCGGTGGGGACCTAAGAATAAGATGGATGTTGGCAGTGGTAAAGAACCAGAAAATCATTCTACGGTAGGACTTCTTGGATAGAACCTGGTTGGTGTGGACCCCGAGGAAATGTCTGCAGTGGATGTGATCTGTAGACCTCAGGCTGTGAATCCTTTGATGAAGGATGTCTTCAAACGCATGAGGGAAGATCTGGGTGGATTTTTGAATTCTCCACCTACAGAGGGTGAGGATGTGGAGGAGTTTCAACCTAGTAGTGTTATCAATGTGGTGGATTTCCCAAATGGTTGAAGAAGAAGGCATCAGGACTCCTCAGACAGCTTCATATGCAGAGGTTGTGCGCGCAGGGTTTGGAACCTATGACAAAGGTCTGGAACCCAAGGCATCTATGGAGGGTGACTCTCCTGGTGGTAAGGTACTGAAATGGGATTTAGGGAATTTTACAAGTAGGTAAATGAGTGAAATTGTGCTTAAAAATAGATTTGAAGGGCTTTCATAGGTTAACCCATAACAAGAGGCTGATGGTGATCCAGTTAGGACCTCACTAAAGCAAGAGGAATCTGGGACAGAATCTAGTGATGGGAAATCTGAGATATTATCATGAGATATTGGATTAGAATTCTAGGGTGATCCGGTAATCCAAATGATAAGTAAGAGTCAGAGGGGCTCTTAGAAAGAGAGGAAAAACTATTATTACTTACCACCACCAAGGGAGACTAGATCTGCGAAGAAATCCAAGGCCAACATAGAGTTCAACGATCCCCTTTCACCTTCCAAGGCTGAAATTGGTCAACCACGTGAGTCTGGTATAGTGACAGACCCTTCTTTGAAGCTTCTTATGCACTGAGGAGAAGAAATGGTGGAAACGGTTTTAAAAATTAATGCTACTGATGAAGAATCTAATAGGATGATGGGAAGACCTTTAAGGGTGGTTACAAATCAGGAGTAGAGTAACTGGATTGAAAAAAAGGATCGGATATTGATTAGGGGATTTAATGATGGGAAGATCAACCAAGAAGAGTACATCCAGGCTTGGGACAAACTTGTAGACCTTTTCAAAGACCTTCTAAATGATGATTCTGATACTCAGGTTAGCATTATCTCTTTACATATAAGTAGGGAGATTAAATCTAATTGGCTCAAGTTGTTCTTTAATGGTTCATAGATTTCATTTTTTTCATGAACTATTGGTTTCTCAATTTTCCCAAAAAAAAATTTCTTTAATAAAAAAATTAATTTTCAGTCAGGAGGGGTTAGCTGGTGTGGTGTGTGCCTAGAAAATGGTTAATATGGGTTGCTTCTTGCTGGTGTGTGGCAGGAAGAGAGGAGCACCTGATGGATAGGCTTCAGACGAAGGATGGAAGGGGGAAGTGGTGAGGGAAGGGGGCACTAGATGAGGGGGTGGGGTGTTGGGGAAGGGGATGAGGAAGATGGGGTGGTGACATTAGGGAGGGGGATGAGGGGAGACTGGTGACATTGGGGGGGAGTGACATCATCCTGAAACAAAAAATAAGTAGAAATAGAAATTCAAATTCAAAATTAAAAAAAATCTATTTATCTAAATAAGTTAAAAAAAATAAAAAAAATATTAATATTAGAATTATACATATAAATAACTAATTAAATATAAACTAAAATAATTAAAAGAGAATGTTATAAAAGTGAAAATAAATAAATTTTTATGCATGAGTAATTAAACACCCTAAAATATAGATATAATAATACTATGAAAATAATATGACTACAATTAAAAATTAATATAATAAAATTAATAAAATAATAACAAAAAATTTACTTTTATTAATACTAAAAATATATAAAAGAATAAAATATGAAACTAAGATAGAAAATTAATATATATAATAATATATTTTTATAAACTAATAATAAAATTAATGTTAATGAAACTAGTAATAATAAAATATAGTGTAAAATATATTACAAAAAAATGAATATATCTAATTAAAATACTAAATTACCAATATTAGTATATAAATTGACAAAAAATTATGAAAATATCTAAGACACCCTATTTCTTCCCCCCCCCCTTAGTGTCTCTCACACCATCTATTTTTCAGTGTATGACACACCCACCTTCTTCATCCCATCAGTATCTAAGATAGTGCCTCCCCATTCAGCAGGTTCAGTAGTGAGGGAATAGGTCGTCAGTTCTTCTTCTTCACGAGGATATTGGAGAGTGATAGTTATTGGTACAAATTTTAATGTGAATAAAGTTATTGAATTTTTTTTATAATACAACATATTTTTTCATAAAAGATACAAACATTGTTACTTCAGAGACAAATATGAATAGTTTAGATGTATGGAATCCGAATAGAATGAAGATATTTGTCCCATTTGACTGTTATGTGGTCCCCATAGATGAAGTCATGGGATTATTTGGCCAGATTCTAGACCAGCTGGTGGCGAAGCTGGTTATCCTTCCCATTACCTATACAGATTAGTGGAATGTTCCTAAATCATAGAAAAATGAAGTATTTGATTCCCAGATAAAGGTAATTTTAATACATTATAGTGTAATTTAATGTCATTATGTTATTAAATTTTAATATTTTAAAAATGAATCTCTTTGTACAGATGTTATTCCACTTTACCGCTGTAGATCTCATCACACGAAAGTAGACATTGAAAATTTTAGATGATAAATGGAATGGTTTTAAATGGAGATTATGGAATGAATTTTACAATACTTCATTTACCACTCAGCATCTATATGATAAGGTAGTTGAAGGGATACGTAAAGAGCAATGGAATGTTTTTATTGATATTCATCATCATGAGAAGCACGTGGTATTGAAATATATGTTATTATATTAATATCATTTTATTTATATACATACATATCAAAATAAGATGAAATTAAATATATTACAATTAAACTATATGTTATTTATACAGGATGTTTCAAGGGAAAATGCATCATGTCAAGCTACACAAATCATCCCCCACAATGCCGAGTCAAAGAGTTTTTCCAGAAACAGATCGAATCTGGTAATATTTTCATTGGTTTAAATATTTATAAGATAAAATTATATATTTCATATATTAAAATGTTGATTTATATTTGTTTAATATAGTTATTGAATTTAGGGCACTAAGTCTCCCAAATGGAACTTTGGTTGAATTTTCATACAAAATATGATTGGAGTTATGTTAATGATCTAGCCAAAGAAGTTGGGATATGAATTCCTTTTTCATTGTATTAACTTATTGTTATTTGTCACTTATTTAATATGTATTGATTCAAATATGAATGATATTTTTTATAGGTAAAAATAAAAAAAATGTTGGATGCCAATCCTGTGCATTCCTTCTCAGTCTCCCAGGATGACCTCGTTGGTCAATTCCATGGGAAGGATAATCCTAGTCAGGTGTGCGAGATGGGTTTGGGACCATTACCATTAGAGGTATTTGGCAGGACACTAGGGATTACAATAAAATCTACTCCTTTTGTAGTTACTCCCTACCTCGATATTATTATAAGAAGTTTCTTCATTGAAAAGCCCAATTCAGGAATAGGGGGAACATATAAAGATGCAATATGCAAAGGTTGTTTCTCTGTAGAAAGCGTTGATTGAATTATATCCGAAGACAAATGGATCTATCCCTAGTGATATTTCCTTATTGGATGGTAGTGAGACGGTAAATAAAAAAACTTTAAAATCATTTATTACACAAAAATTTATTGGTTTTATGTTTAAATTTAAATATACAACACTGATTAATTTTAAACATAATTATAATGCAGGTGCCGATAGAAGAGAGTGAAGACAAAGATGGAGAGGGTGTCAGTCAAAGTTCATCAGGTGGTGATAGATTTTCACTTTGGATTCAAATATCGCGTGTGACTAAACATATAACAATATAACACTAATATGGTGATTCAGAAACCATATTTTCATTTTTGGTAGGGATATTTTCATTTCCATTACATTGCATTAAAATTTATATGTTTGGATCATTTTCTATGTTTTATTCCTAGGTTTACCTTATGATTTGTTTTCCTTGTATATTCTATATATGGTGAATTATGGCACCCCAATTCCACTCTTATATTAAATATGATATAATTATTGGTATTTTAAAATTTTATGAGTTTTAGAATTTAACTTTGATTTTTTGGGGGAATTTTTCTAATTAAAGGTCTTCATATGGTTGTGTGTAGCTATGCATAAAACCTTATGTTTGGGGAAAAATAATGTGTATGCATCTTATGCATGGGATTTCCCTATGGAATAAGGTTAGTGCATGGCCGTGTTACTTCATGAAACCCTCTAAATGAATTTATGTAAAATTTCCTCTAAAATAAAATATACAACAAGTTATAATCTACTAACTTTTTTAAAGCCATATAAACATATTTATACATGTACCATGTCCATGGTCTCACTCCATATGGTCATTATATTTTTATGACACTATCCCCAATGATCAATAATCCCAGAGCTACCAATACACATATCTCCAAGGAAACCATTATAATAGACCTCTATCGAGAACTCACCTTCGAGAATGTATAATGTTATCAGAATTATGAACTCCCATTGATACTTCCTCTATGTGATCCATGGAAACAAAGTACATTTCTACCACGGCATCCATCATAGTTCCATACTTTCAAGAGTCCACCTCCATTAGGAAAATTTTATTTATATTTATCTAATCATATTCTAATGATTTTATTCATATTTATTGAAGAAATAAAAAATATTTATCACTACCATTGCAAAGTTACATATTCTATAGACATGGTATATCAATATCAGGTTTTACCATGATAGTGGTTAACTTCACCCTGACTTCAATACTAATAGAGAAATAAATTCCTAACTTATGTACTTCAAGAGTATCTTTTGATGATACTGCCCCAAAAAATTATTCTTCTCATTAACTACAATTCAATTTTCCTAGTTAGACTCCTCAAATTATAGGTAAATAAATCCAGATGTCTTTTTATAACTTCACCTTGGTCTGTGACATATTATCTTATGGAATAATATTATAGTACAATTCATTCATCATAGTTATTGTTGATGTAGGTATTTTTAATTATAATGGATCCTATGATATTATCATATCTTTTCAAGTTTTTATTCCTTTTATTAACTCATTATAGAGCTTGAACGCTTATCACTACTTTGGAAGACCACACTCAAAACCATTATGTTCTGAAAAAATCATATATTAACCCAGGATTTGTATCCTTCATTCCACTAATTCTTATAAACTCATGAAAACTATTCCAGAAACACAATATTCTTGAAATCTACAAGTTTTAATTCTATTAATCCATCTAGAAGTGTCTTTTAGAGTTATACAATTATCAATAATCAATAAAACCCATAAATCCACCACCATTAATCCATGTGCATTTCAAAAATCTCCATCTATTCCTTATACAATATTTTAGGACCATACCATATTCATTATTTCATTCCACAACTTGATAGAACCACCACTCTAATAATCATGGGGTTTCAAGAACATTCCACATGATCCCCTTTCAAATGTTGAGTGATAAAAACCCTGGTGTCACTTATTCTGACTCAAATTTGGATAGATAACACATGTTAGAAATGATAACCACTCTTAAATCATCCATGTAATTTATATAATATTTTGAAACTAATCCATCAAAGAATAAAAATTCAAATATTATTATGTTCTATCACAATCTCTCTTTATCAGGTGAATTTACTAAATTGCATCGATTTGAAAAACTAAAACATTATATAACTTCATCACTAAAACCTCCTTCAAGAAAATCCATCAATAAAACACATTTTACTATATGGATAATACATATATTCTTTATATGATGTATTTCAATTTTTCTAACCACATATATGGATCATTCTTCCATCTAATTGCATATTAAAACACTCTAAGAGTAGTATCACTATAATCCTCTGAGAACTAAATAATTCACCATTATAAAATCAATTCATGCCTAACACATGCAACATTATCCTCTAGAAATTGAACTCCTAATGAATCTAGACAATGTGAAGGAGAATATTATATCTTCCAAAAATCTTCTATAATATAGAAAATAAGATCTAAATGATATTTGATGAACAAAAAAAGGTACCAGATTTATAATGGATATGGATATTATTTTATAAATCTCATGCAACTTTATACAATTTCCATCTTCTTAGTGAAAATTATTCAGAAACACCGTAACACTACAAGAAAAAAACTTTATACCAATGTTTGGGAACTACAGGTATAGGTCTCAAAACCATTGGAAAAGCTTATACCAATGTTTTGGAGGGTCATTGGATATTATGGAATTGGTATAGACCTATATGAATGGTTTTGTAAAACCATTGGTATAGGTCATATGGAAATCTTATACCAACAGTTTTAAAAAACTATTGGTATAGGTAATGAAAAATAAAACCCAGCTTGGTTTCAATCCCAGCACCTCTGATTTATAATCCTACAACCTAACCACAAACATTAGATGAATTTTGTGAACATAATATCATTAATATATATATTTAAATTTATTTAAATTTATTTTAACTTTTTATGTATTTCATGTTATTTGAAAATAAAATCCATAAAAAAATATGGGTCCCTATACCAATGGTTCCCAAAACCATTAGTATAGACCTATACAAACAATTTTGAGAACTATTAGTATAGGTACTGTGATTTTTTTTCTATACCAACAATTTTTAAAAAACCATCCAAAACCGTTGGTATAGGGTCTCTCCATGGTAACTATACCTATGATTTTTCCAAAAACATTGGTATAGGGTCACTTTATGTTTCTTATACCAACAGTTTTTTTCAAACCATTGGTATAGGTGTGTTGGTATTGCTCTAATTTCTAGCTGTGTAACCCACTTAAGAAGATGAAACCAATAGTCTTCAAACCAAGTCCTAACATTCAAAAATAAAAAAACATGTCCCAAAACATAATCCTTCCTAGAGGAATTTCAATATCATGGATAAAAATTAGATACTAACATTGTCTTATGATAACCTTCTCCCAAGTACTTGACTAAATTCTCAATATAAACTTTTATACTCTACTCTAACCCCAAGAATAATAACAAAGATATGATACCACTTTTTTGGATCATGTAGAATGTTTGATCAATGGAATAACACCACCAAAATCTCAACATATGGAATAATCTTCTAGAAAAAATTTAGACATATCACCCCTAATAGTTCAAAATCAGCAACTAGGTTTCCTAGTCTCCCCAAGAAATGTGTAGATACACTCTCTTCACATGTGGTTTTAGTCCTCCTCATAAGCATCGCTATCGATAGTGAATAATAATAAAATACTAATAAAAAATACATTATAAAAAAGTACAAACACAATTCATAAATATTACATTGATTGGGACTGAATCCAATATCAATTAAAGAGTGAATGTATTCTCACTTACGGAGAACATTTGGGTTTTTGGGAAAACAGACCTTCTAGTCTCCCTACTTATACTAATAGAAAAACTCTTACCAACACCTTCTTCCATCCATAGAATCTTATGCTTCCCCCACTCACATATCCTTCCTTATAGATTTTAACCATTTTTTTAGATATGGTTTCTCTAGAATGTGAATTCAACCAGGTTAACCACCAATGAGATCCACCTCGTCCCATTTATTCTTAGATCTACATTATATTTGGAAGGTTAGATGATTTTTACTATTTATTATCCTTCCTCCTTCCCCTTCCTCTTCATTTTTTGTTCCCCTATAAACTCTAATGGTAGTGACTGTCGAATTTAGGGTATGGGAGGATTTATTTTAGGGAATTGGTTGAATAAGGCTTGTAGAGGCTGTTTCCTTCAGAGGTTGTGCTTCCACAATTGAGGGTGAGTGGTTTCTGGTTGATTGAGGTAGGTGTTTTTGTAAAAATAATTTCTTAATGAGTTTTTTATTATGAATATTCATTTTTTATGATATTATCTTTGGGATTCCCATTGTGCACTATATTTGTTTCAAATTGTACTCATCTTCTCTTTGTGGAACTTTTTATTTATCAATGTATTCGTATTATTATTTATTGACGTGATTTTTCATGTTTTTATATTTAAATTATTTCTTTTATGGATTGGTTTATACTTTTAGAACCACCCCTATCTCAAATGGAAGTCCAAATTAAAGTTTTGATCAACCTTATGTTCCCTTTCGAACCAACTACTAGGTAGCTAGCGGCAGTTAGGGTGGATCCCACGGGGAAAATAGGGAAACAATGGATAGTGAAATCTGGATGAATCTTGTCCAATTATATAGAAATGAATAAGTGAAGAGAACTATATATTAAATTAAAACAATTTTCGGAAAATAAGTAAAAACCGAAGGAGAGAAGAACAATCAGAAAAAACACACGCATCAGGGTTGTAATGTAATTAGGGTTTATTGAATTCATTGTTCCTTAGCATTGAAAATTTAAATGAAATTTAGTTACCAAAGAGATTCAATTAAATTTATGTTTCATGGTCCAAAAAAATAAATTTCATGTTTTAAGTTTCATTTCTTGGTCTGGAAATTAACTGTTTAAAATAGGTTTAGGTTCATTACACCAAAAATAGTGGCAACAATTTACCCCAATGATCATGGCTTCACCCACTAAAACTCCTTTAGTTTTCACCGTTTATATCATTATTGGTCCGAAAACAGCAATGTTGGTTTTGAAAATATGTTCATTAAAGTAATTTTAAAACAAAATCATAACAAGAGAAATAAAATAGAATTCAAGTAATAATGAACTAGGATCATATTACAACCCCAACGCGAGGGGAACTAGCCTCTTATGACCATAGTCACGGTGTGCAGATTGAGATGGAACTCAATCCCTAAAATGGATATGAGATAATAATGGGTAAAAGGGGGAATTACACTAAAAAAATTGAAAATAGAAAATAAAAACATGAAATGGATCTAAGGGAGGCTCGAATGGAAAAGAGGTAGCACCTCCCTTGGATTTCCAAACATAAACATGGAGGGTTGCCATTATATTTATAGAAAATGAGAATACACAGCATGTAACCCAAATTACACACTATTTATATTGGTTAAATCATTTTTCCCTTTCTTTTCTCTGCCGGTAGGTGATCCATCAAGTCACTTCATGAATTTGATGGCATTGGTGGTTGGTTGTTAGGAGGAAACGGCGTGTATCGCCGCCACCCATGGCATGTATTCTCGTCTTCAACCACCAACCACTTCTAGAAGGGCAGACATGATGTGTATAGTAAAGTACACAACGTGCAATATCAGGCCGATTATATGGGCATGTATTCAACCTAGACAATTCCTATCTGGGTAATGGTACACGGCGTGTGTCAGAAAGTACACATCTTGTATATTTTGAATCTTTGTTCTGAACATTCCCAATTTGTGACTTTAGTATGAAAATACTTTAAAAGTTCCATGAAAACCGTTATAAATCACTTTATTCATAAAACAACATATATCCAGTGAAAATATATTTTTATATTGAATAGAATGTTTGAAAATTTATACACAAATTAGGAACATTAAACTCCCCTACACTTAGTCATTTTCTTTCCCTCAAAAAAATTATCAACATCTAATAAATAGAATCCATACTATAAAAGGGGAATCATTCAACTACTTTCACTTATAAATACTATATCCATAATAGAGGATTTTAGAAGGAAGAAAACATATTTCAATTTCAAATATTTTCTAATCATGACATGTACATATTTCAATTAAATATTTTCATCCTCTATCATCCAAATTTTATAACTTTTCCTAAATAATCATTCCACTTGATGATTTACCGCACCAAAAAGTACGACACATATCTCTCAAGATTATATTATGAGATTTGTGCTCAATTTCAAGTATATGAACTCTATCCATAAGCTTGAATGTTTTCTTATTGTCCACTTCAAAATTCAAATCACAAAAATCATGAGGGCATCCAATAAGGTTGAAATATTTCTGAGGATATGGGTTTGTAGGTAATGATGTGAAAAATAATCTCAGAGGATTGAAAAAGGAGGCTGAATTCTTAAAAAATAATGCAAAATATTCACAATAAACCTTACTGAAAATGCATCCCCAATCAATATCTCTCAAAGGGTATCATCACTGTGATATTCTCTTACCAACATGGGTCTATAAATCATCAATAATGTTTAGAAAATGAGTCTAGTCCCTCTTTTAAATTTTACAACACTTTTATTTTTTTCTTTTTCTTTATTTTTAAAAGGGACCACCAAGAATACAATAAATAGTGGTTTTGGAACCCTTATGCCAAAATGAAAAAGATACATTCTCCCCCACACTTAAGGACATGGTGGCTCACCAAAATATACCATGAATAGCCAAAAATACCTCTATATAGCTCAAATGAAAAATCATGCAAAATTATTAAAGAATTAGGGTAAGAAGGGTAAATAGGATTGTAATGTAGCTTTATAAAAAGGCAGTTCATTGTTTCTATGGGTTATACGAAGATCAGATGTAGGGTACATCTCAAGGTTAAAGGGGCCAAAAAATAATCAAATGCATCAATAATTTTAATGTGATTAAAAAATCATCATGTTTTGATGGGAAAAACTAGAGAGTTCTGGTAGTTATTCATATCCCAAGAATATCTCAAGAAAGAGGGTATAATAAATAATATATCAAAAGGTCTTAGAATACCTCTCAAGAATAAGGAAAATTAAAAGGTCAATCAGGTCACTACATGAGTAAAAATAATCAGTCTAATAAATTTAAATGTCCAAGACTTTAAATATAGTATCAAACTATTTCAGGAATCATTTAAAAATACATTGAAATTTAAATTAAGAATGTAACTTTTAAAATTCTATTTTATTTATCTACTATTTATAATTATAATTAAACAAAAAAAATCAAAATTTTAAAATATTTCAACTATTAATGATGTCGCCTAGATTAGTTAAAGGGAAAATACTAGTGTAGTCAGAGACTTTCCCCTGCACTTAATATCACACATGGTTCCCCAAGTGCAACACCATGTTAGAGGAGATGATGTGGGGACACATGGGTGGTCAGGATGAGGGGAAGAAGTGAAAGAATTAAATTCAAATAAAAAAAATTGAAAATGAATCCCTAAAATAATACTCCCCTCATGTTGAGTCGAAAAATATGAAAAGTAGTCGAAAGAAAAGTTCCAAGAAATTCTCAATGGAACCTGTGACTGGTGAGAAAAAAGGAAAATAAATCTATAGAGATATACATCATCATTGAATATTCATAGAATAAAATAGATATAAATATATAAATAAAACAATTGTTAAAAAAAATAGTCATGGGGGGCCTTAAAAGAGTCTTCATCAGCAATAAGAGGATCCTTTAGAGGAGGATCAACCGTATTGGAAACTGGAGGCACATACTCGGTGCTCTAAGTGGAAGGTGTAGTGGGAACATCCTTTGAGATAGTAGGAGGAATAGTATATAGAGATACAAGATTAGTGCTATGCACGGCAGGCTCTGCTGACACATCCTGGTGGGCAGTAGTTGTACTAACAGTTGGTCCGGTAGTGGATAGGAGAACTAAATAAGTGGTCAGTGCCTTTAATGGGGGTGGTGTGGTATAAGGCTTAGAAGCAGGTGCTGGGGGTAACTAAAGGTTGTGATACTGAAGAAGAAGGCCCAACATCTACTCAGTCCATGTCTAGGACTGTAGGATGGTAGTATACTGGTGCTCAAGGATGTCTAGACAGTGGGCCATCGCGGCCAGACGGAGAGTGATGGAGAGATCAGCTGAGGGTGAAGGTGGAGGTGGGGATGTGGAAGAATATGGAATAGAGGAATAAGTGGGGTGAGGTAGGGAAAGGGCATATGTTGGTGGATGGGGTGGGACCTACTCAACAACACCGTCGAGAGCATTTGGATCATCTCTCACCCCCTCTGGAGTTGGGGCATCCTACACAAGCACATAGCCATCACCCATATGCTCGACTATCCTCATGAACATAATCTTGAGGATGTTGAGATGATGAGGAGAGCCTAAGGGGCCATGAGGGAGAGAGGGCTCAAAAACACCTAGGTGGTGTGCCAAGTGGTTGGAATAGAAACTATTGTTCAGGTTTCCCTGATCGTAATGGATCATGGAATGGAAATAGTTATTGATAATACAGGGGAGGTCAGGGAATCATGCCAAACAACACTAGTGAGAATCCCTATGTCTCGCTCAGACATGACACCCTTATCCTCATGGTTGGGAAAAAGATGGTGTTTAAGAACCGATGAAGGAAATGAAGGGGAGGTGAAATAATGAGCGTGCTCTTCTGGGATGTGGGAGTGTAACTGTGGTTAGGCCCAGCAAGATCCTTCCACATAATGATGAGGTTACAACACTCAGGGAGATTGAGGGATGAGGCAGGATGTGGGGTGGCAGGATGAGGGTAGAAGCCGCACCCTCATCCAAACTCAGACATAGTCAGGAAAAAGTGTCGACTGCCCAGCCGAAACTGAACCAGGTCGGCTGTATCAGTGGGCATCTGGAAGTAGGTGGGCCCATCAAACTTGAAGGTCACAATGAACTCTAGAAATAAATTTCAAATTGTGGAAGTGTTAACCTAGAGTGTGTCCAATAAATGTGTCTGTCCATGGAGCTCCTCAATATCCTTCTAGATGCTGAGGCGCTGTGGAATGATGATATCGAGGAAGTAGCCACTCAACTATATCATGAAGAGTGAATATCACCACACCCTATCTGCTGCAGGATTTCCCTCAGTGATGATTAGGCATGGATTCGGTGAAGGTCTGGAAGCTGCTCGTGCAGGCTGGGGTGGGCCTACAGCTGTGGAGGCAGAAGGACCAGCCGTAGTGTTAGTGGGTGGGGCAGCTTGTGCTAAGGTAGGCTCTAAGTTCATGCTAGTATGAGATGGGGGAGTGGGAACAGAAGCGTCCACGCTGACAGGAGGATCTGGACTGGGGCTCTCGATAGTGGAAGATGGAGTCGTGGCTGCACTCGATGGTGATTTACTAGCAGTAGGTGAAGTAGCGGCTGCTGAAGATGGTAGAAGGGGGGAATCTGGACCATCAGAGGTCGAAGAAGGGGATGCTAATGGAATTTGAGGTAGCAACTACAACGCTAGTGACTGCAACACTGGAAGATCCGATGTTGGTGTCGTAGGTGATCTGAGCCAAATCTGTCATGTGGGTTGGCCAATATCAGTGGCGGCTATGTGCCTCTTCCCACCTGTGTTGTCCCTATCTGCCATAGCTGAAAGGAAAACAAAGGAAAACGATGAAATAAAAGTGAAATGAAAATTAAGGATGAGAAGTGAGAAAGCATGAAATCAAAATTACATGGCATGTAGATCCAGGATTCACGGTGTGTAGTATGATAATGTTCTAAATTGGTGTACTTGGGATATACATGTCGAGTGGGTGTGTGTTTGGGAAAAAGGCCAGAACATGGCATGTACTAATGTAAACACACCATGTGTCAGTATATGGGTTGTTGGTCCGTGTGAATACCCATACACGAATTTGGCTAGTAAGAGATCAAATATCACAATACACGCCATGTGTAAGCCAGACATGGTGTGTGTAAGAACACGACGTCCAATGCGTGTACACTCGTTACATGGACTATTTTTTATGAGCATTATACAAGGTGTGAACCGCACATACACGCCATGTGTAGATACATGGGGTCCTATCCGTGTGGTCTCAGTACACGGGTCACTCTAAAAGGTGGGGTAAATGAACTTGACATGGCGTCTACCAAACATACACGCCATGTGTTTTTAATGATCCTTAAACTTTAATATTATCATTTATGTGTGTCATGAGTCACACACTAAGATTTAATTACCAAAATTTTCATGCAATATTTTGGTGGGAAGTAGGGTACATTGGATGCGTCATGATGGACATACCATTTATGGATAAGTCGATGAAGGATTTGCCTCTACCATCTTTATAGAAGATGATATCTGGACCCTTTTATTGAAATATAACCATCACCCTAAATTCCATATCCATGGTGTAATGACATGTTTATTATAAGTATTCAAAGAAAGATATATCAAACATATAGGTTGGTGACATAGATGCGCAACCTACTTCATGGGATACCTTAACAAAGAGATTATATTACATAGTGAGTGTTCGTATGTGGTTGTCATCATTGCGACATCAATTTCTTACTCTTGGGTGCCTTGACCCGTTACTAGGTAGTGTTCTTAGACTTTAGACAAGTCTGCCTAATTCCAAGGAGAAATAATTCTAAAGGGTCACACAAGTATTTCTGTTGATCTCGATTAAATATCATTTGAATTTAATTAATGGAATAAACATTATTCTAAATGCCAATGAATAAATTTATTCAATTAAATAAATATGTATTCACCAGCATGTGAATAAAAATATATTTATTTATTTTATTGAATATTTTATAAATATTTATTTATTGGTTTGGGAATAAAATATTTATTTA
Source organism: Viscum album (assembly GCA_963277665.1). Classification (NCBI taxonomy): domain Eukaryota; kingdom Viridiplantae; phylum Streptophyta; class Magnoliopsida; order Santalales; family Viscaceae; genus Viscum; species Viscum album. The sequence goes on along the minus strand of OY728128.1, from coordinate 2,017,991,755 downwards.
ATAGAATAAAATATTTTATTCGATTATTCAATAAATGATAACAGAGTTTGAATGGATCAATACTGCATCCAATGATAAATAATTATTTATAAGGTGATAAATATTATTTATTAATTTATGCAAGTTAGTGTGAGCCACAACCGCTTCTAGAAATGGATCTGAGGGAGGCTCGAACGGCAAAACGGCAGCACCTCCCCTGGATGTCCAACCCCAAAAATGGAGGGATGCCCTCATATTTATAGAAAATTAGACTACACGGTGTGTAACCCAATGTACACGCTATGTATATTGGTTAATTTGGTGTTTCCTTGTTTTCTCTACCGGTTAGTGATCCACTACGCCGCTCCTTGACATTGAAGGCGTCAGCGGTCAGTTGGTCGGAGTACACGACGTGTATCGCCACCGCACATGGTGTGTAGTCTCAAATTCAACCACCAATCTCCTCTAGAAGGGTGAACACGACGTGTATAGTGAATTACACGGCGTGCAATATTTGGCTGATTATATGGGTATGTATTCTGCATGGCCAATCCATGTCTGGGTAATGGTATATGACGTTTGTCAGAAAGTACGCGCCGTGTATATTTTGAATCTTTGTTCTGAACTTTCCCAATTTGTGAGTTTAGCATGAAAATACCTAAAAAGTACCATGAACTATGAAATAAATCACTTTATTTATAAAACAACAAATATCTGATGAAAACGTGTTTTTATACTCAATAAAATGTATAAAATGTATGCACAAAATGGGAGCATAAAATTTCTCTTTTTTTGAAAATTTAATTTATGAATTGTTTTGAAAGATTATAAAAGTTTTGATTTTTTTTCATAAACACAAATGTCCACCTTTTAATTCTTTTATAGTGTAATTTTATAATAGGGTGGATCCACCCCTTGGTTGATAAACATGTTTTTTTAGTTAATGGTTTCAATGGAATGATTGATTTGTTCATATGGGATTGAAATATTGGGTTTCAAGAGGAATAATGATTTTGTTCTAATTATTACTGTTCTAATTATGTTATTATTATTTTTCTGATAATTTTGTTTCGTATATTTCCAAAACCATGTCTGTTTGTTTGGTTGCTCTAGGGTTATAGATTCTGCAACTGTATTTTTGTTGAAAAGCGATATATAGCAGCGGTTTAAACCGCCGATATATATGTCAAATTATTGTTTAGTGGCGGTTTAAACCACCACTATATGAGGTCGAAATGTTTTTTAGCGGTGGTTTCCCCATCAAAAAAATGAGTGGATACTGGCATTTTAAACCACCGCTTTTTCTTCGGCATCTTTCGGGAGGGGAAATTACCACTAAAAGAAACAAAAAACTGATAGTAAATAAATGTTATAGGATGGTTCCCATAAACACCCGCTAAATGGATGGAACCGACACAATTAGTATGTCGTCACCAAATTTAGCACCGTTTTTGGGAAATTGTTGTCGAACCATATGACGGCAGTTTAAACCACCGTGAAATAAAAAAAATGTCGTTATCAGTCGAATTGGATGTAGTGTGTTGTAATTATCCTTAAACTTTAAGATTATCATTGATGCATGTCATGAGTCGCACACTTAGATTTAATGACCAAAATCATCATGAAATATGTTGTTGGAAAGTAGGGTATGTTGGATCTGTCATGATTGACAAGTCATTTATGGATAATTCGATGAAGGATTTGCCTTTACCATATTTATGGAAGACGATATCTAGACCCTTTGATTGAAATATAACCATCACCCTAATTCCATTTCCATGGTGTAACGACATGTTTATTCCAAGTAGTCAAAGAAAGATGTATCAAACATATAGGTTGGTGACAGAGATGCGCAACCTACTTCAGGAGATACCATAACAAATGGATTATATTACACAATGAGTGTTCGTATGTAGTTGTCGTTGTTGAGACAACAATTTCTTACTCTTGGGTGCCTTGACCCGTTGCTAGACAGTATTCTTAGACTTCAAACAAGTCCCCCTAATGCCAGCGAGAAATAATTCGATGGGTCACACAGGTGTTTCTGTTGACCTCGATTAAATATCATTTGAATTTAATTAATGAAATAAATATTATTCTGAAGTCCAAGGAATAAATTTATTCAATTAAATAAATATTTATTCACCAGCATTAGAGGTGTAATTTTGGCCCGAAAGCCCGACAGGCCTAGCCCGAAAGCCCGAGCGGCCCGGCCCGGCAAAGCCCGCATCGGGCCAGGCTGGGCTCGGGCCGTAGGTTCAGCGGGTCGGGCCTGGACCTTTCCAAGAAGGCCCGCGTGTCAGGCCGGGCCGGCCCGAAAAAGCCCAGCCCACTGGCCCGCGCGATGCTCGGCCCATTGTAAAAAATTTAACGGGGAAACTACGGGTAGGGGGATTCGATCCCCCTACCTCGAGCTCCCAAGGCTGCGCCTGTAAAATAATCACTATCTTATATATATATATATATATATATATACACATATATATATATATATATTTATATATATATATATATACATCTATACATACATCTATATATATATATATACCTATATATATACATGTATCTGTATACATATATATTTATCTATATATGTATCTATATATATATTTGTGTGTATATATTTCTATATATATGTGCATATATCATTATATATTAACAAAAAATAATATTATATATATACATATAATTATTATTATATATAATTATAATATGTGTCTAAATATATATATATACAACGATATATAATTATATATATATACAAAGTCATTAACAATATATATCAATTATGTGTGGTTTTTAAAAATCCATTAATAATATATATATATATATATATATATATGTATATGTATATGTATATGTATATGTATATGTATATGATTTAATATAATATATATATAAACAAAGCTATTAATATATATATATATATATCAATGATTTAATATTATATATATATAATAACTTGTTGTATATAAATAAAAAAATAACACACTCACTTAATGATGTTTGTGCAAGTCCCTCAACTTCGTTAATTTTTTTTAAGTATGTTGCAATATACATATATAATATATACTATATATATAAATCTATTTAGAAAAAAAATTAACTCACCCAATCCGACGCACCCCCCAACCCCTAATTATTATTTTTATAATTTTCTCAGATTATATATATATATATCAATCATTTAACATTATATATATATATTAACTTTTTATATATTAATAAAAAAATAACACACCCAATGATGGTCGCGCACACCCCCAACCTCACAATTTTTTTTAAATATGAAGAAACTTGTATATTATATATATGTATATATAAAAACAAATCTACTTATTATATATATATATATCAATGATATTATAATATATATATAAACAAAGCCATTAATATTATATATAAAGCTATTAATAATATATATCAATTAAGTGTGGCTTTTAAAAATCCATTAATAATATATATATATATACAATATATATATAAACATAGGTATTAGTATATATATATATATCAATGATTTAATATTATATATATATAATAATTTGTTGTATATTAATAAAAAAATAACATTCACCTAAGGATGTTTGTGCAAATCTCTCAACTTCATTAATTTTTTTTAAGTATGTTGCAACATGCATATATTAAATATACTGTACATATATTAATCTATTTAGAAAAAAAATTAACTCACCCACTGTGATGCACCCCCCAACCCCTGTTTATTATTTTTATAATTTTATCATATATATATATATATATGTATGTATATATATATAAATCATTTAACATTATATATATATAATAACTTATTATATATTAATAAAAAAATAACACCCACCCAATGATATTCGTGCACACCCCCAATCTCACTATTTTTTTTAAATATGATGAAACTTTCATATTATATATACGTATATATAAAAACAAATCTACTAATAATATATATATATATATAAACAAATCCATTAATAATATATATAAAGCTACTAATAATATATATCATTTAAGTGTGGCTTTTAAAAATTCATTAATAATATAAATGTGTGTGTGTGTGTCAATGATTTAATATTATATAATAACTTATTTTATATTAACAAAAAATTAACACACTCACCTAATGATGTTCATGCATGTCCCTCAACCTCATTATTTTTTTTAAATATGTTGCAACTTACATATATTATATATAAATTTATTTAGAAAAAAAATTAACACGCCCACTGCAGCGCACCCCCCAACCCCTAAAAACTACTCACCAAATGATATTCGCACACCCCCAACCTCATTAAATATTTTTTTTAAAATATGATAAAACTTGCATATATTATATATACTATATATACATATATAAATCTTTTTAGAAAACAATTTACTCACCCACTGCTGCGCACCCGCTAAGGGTGTAATTTCAGTTCAGACAGGTCCGGGTTGGGCCGGCCCTGCAAAAACATTAAAAAAAGTTTAAAAAAATGTTTTAAATTAAACAAATGCTTAAAAATACTTTTCATAAATAAGTTAAAAAATAAATGTAAAAAAAAAGTTTTAAATAAATGATAAAAAAAATGTTTAAATAACAACACTTTAAACCCACCACCCACTACTGCGCACCCCCCAATAACTCATTAATTTTTTTTAATTTGTACATAATATATATAAATTCACAGACATGTATAAATCGATTTAGAAAAAAATAACATATTCACCCACTGTAAAATGTTTTTACATAAAACGTGTTAAATGTTTAAAAAATAAATGTAAAAAATATGTGTTCAAAAAAACGTTTTAAATTAAACGTCTAAAAATAATTGTAAAAAAACGTTTTAAACAAGTGTTAAAAAATGGTTTAAATAAAGGTTTAAATAAAAATGTTTAAAAAATTTTTTAAAAAAAACATTTAAATTAATTTTTTTTAAAACAAACACTTAAAAAATACTTTTTACGTTAAAATACGAAAAAAGGTAAATGTTTTAAAAAAATACTTGTAAAAATCATGCATTTAAAAAAAATTCAAAAATGATTTAAATTATTCATTTAAAAATAAATGTAAAAAAGGTTTTAAACATATGTTAGAAAATGGTTTAAATAAAAATGTTTAAATAAAAAATATTAACAAACGCTTAAAAAGTTATAAATAAGTTAAAAAAAATAAATGTAAAAAATGTTTTAAATATATGTTAGAAAAACTTTTAAATAATAAGGCTTTAAACTCACCCATGGCAGCTGCGCACCCCTCATTATTTTTTTTACAATTTAAAAATAATATATATTTATATATATATATATATATATATTAAAAATATATAAATCTATTTAGACAAAAAAACATATCCACCCACTGTAAAATGTTAATAAAAAATAAAATAAACGTTTTTACAAAAAACAAGCATTTAAAAATAAATGTAAAGAAATGTTTTAAATAAATTTTAAACAAATGTTTAAATAAAAAAAATTTAAAAGAGACATTTATTTTGAAAATAATAAAAGCCCACCCTGGCCCGACTCGGAAAAGCCCGGCCCGACCGGAAAAAGCCCGGCCCGACCCGATGGTTTGGGTCGGCCAAAGGCCGGGCTTGGGCCGCCTCATGGGGTTGTTTGGGCCGGGCCGACCCGACTATTTGCATGGCAGGCCTGGGCCGAAATTACACCCCTAATCGGCATGTGAATAAAAAAATATTTATTTATTTTATTGAATATTTAATAAATATTTATTTATTGGTTTGTTAATAAAATTTTTATTTAGTAGAACAAAATATTTTATTCGATTATTCAATAAATGATAATGGAGTTTGAACTGATCAATAGTGCATTGGATGATAAATAATTATTTATAAGGCGATAAATATTATTTATTAATTTGTCGAAGGATTTCCCTCAATGAAGATCGGGCAGAGATATTGTGGAGGTCTGGAAGCTGCCGGTGCAGGCTGGGGTGGACCTGCAGCTACAGAGGAAGAAGGTCTAGTCGTAGTGTCAGTGGGTGGAGCATCTGGTGTCGGGGCAGGCTCTGAGGTCAGGCCAGTACGAGATGGTGGAGCGGGTGTAGAAGGTTCCACACTGGAAGGAGGATCTAGACTGGGGATCTCGGTAGTGGAAGATGGAGTCGCGACCGCACTGGATGGTGATGTACTAGCAGCTGATAAATTAGTGGCTGCAGAAGATGGTAGCCCAAGGGGCATCATGACCGACGGAGGTTGAAGAAGGGGATTACAGTGTAATTTGAGGTCGCAACGCCAATGATGGCGACTGAAACACTGGAAGATCTGATTTTGGTGCCGCAGGTGATCTAAGCCAAATTCGTCGTGCGGGTCGGCCAATATCAGTGGGGCTATGGGTCACTTCCCACCCGTGTTTTCTCTATCTACCATAGCTAAAATGAACATAAAGAAAAATGATGAAATAAAAGGAAATGAAAAAGAAGTAAAAAAAGTGAGAAAGCATGAAATCAAAATTACACAGCGTGTAGATCCAGGATACACGGTGTGTTGTAAGATCAGGTTCGGAATTCGTGTCCTCGAGATAGACATGCTGAGTGGGTGTGTGTTTGGGAAAAAGGCCAGTAAAGCTTGAACTAATGTAGACACACCATGTTTAAGTACATGGGTTATTGGTATGTGTGAATACCCATACATGAACTTAGATAGTAAGAGATCAAATATCAGAGTACACGTCGTGTGTAAGAACATGGTGTCCAATGCGTGTACACTCGTTACACGGACTATTATGGAGGAACATGATACAAGGAGTGTACCACACATACACTCCGTGTGTAGATACATGGGGTCCTATCCGTGTGGTCTTAGTACATGGGTCGCTCTGAAAGTAGGAGTAAAGGCACTTGACACGGCGTATTCCGAATGTATACGCCATGTGTTTTTAAAATTCCAAAATTCAGTGTGTGTGTTCATGTACATTAGATTACACGACATGTGTTCTTCATTGAACTCGTGTACTGAGCAAGTAGCTAAATGGTCGACTGATATCAAATCTACCCTAAACACGAGTAAAACATTCAAATAAAGGGTGTCAAGCAGCATACCTGAAATGAGGATCATAGTGGTGTAGAAATCTGAGCTCAAATATCACTACGATTGAAGATGGTGTGTGTTTTCATTTTTTTCTTATTTAAATAGTAGACAGAAGAGGTAGTAGTACACGATGTGTGGGGTATGAGTACACACCGTGTGTTTATTAAAAATAGAAAATAAAGACAATAAATAAATAGGGAAAATGAATGATTGGGTTTCCTCCTAGTAAGCGCATTTGTTTTGGGTCGTTGGCTCGACCAGAGTCACGGAGACTTACCCATAATCCTAAGGTGGATGTGGCTTTCGTCGTGCGAACCAACACATGTGTCCAGTGCCCTCATTTTTTATCCATGATTCTTAACCATCTGGTGGTCTGTGCAGCGGCTTGCAGTATCCCTACTTTGTGGCCAGTAGATGCCGAAGGTGGACTTGGTTCTTAGTGTGATCAGGTATGTCCTACACCTCCCGAGGTTCCTACTATGAAACACTAAAAATTTGAATATAAAGATAGGTATCCTCTGAAATAGGTATATAATCAACTGAGGGTTCTGAAATATAAGAGCGATTAAAGTCATACTTAACAAGATACGATGTGACTCTATATTCAAATTTTGAGTTTTTAATATTAATTTTTGAAATTGTTAGGGTATTACTTGTGGGGTTTATACCATAACATGTTTCCTCAGTTGAAATGAAATTAGAACACCCATCCTCAAACTCAACTGGAGTATCCATATTGAAAAATTATCTCAGAGAGCTGCTCTACTATATTTCCAAGTTGTTGGAACCTTTCAGTTTGGTCCAACTGGCATGTGGTAAAGACTTTCATCATCAATAATAACCTTTCGGTATTACCCGAAGATGGTTCTACAGGAGAAGAAGAAAAGGGTGGGATGAAGTATGTACATGGGTGTTCCTCATATTGGATCCTATCTTCCATGTATGGATAATATTTCTCCAGGTAGGGGTACAAAAGCTCTGAATCGTACGGATAAAAATCCTCTCTTTGTCGATGGTACCACTCACCATTCGGTTAGTAATCCATGGGATGTGGGTTGAGGGGCCCAAGAAAAAGAAAGAATAAAAAAACCAAAAATTCCAGGGCAACCGGCCTTAACTCAGATGCACACTGGTGCTTTTCATTCCATGGAAACGGTGTCATAATTTGGCACTGCCCCCATCGCAAAGGGTGGCCCAAATAAAGATTTGATAATCCTCGTGTTCCCTTATGAACCAACTACTAGGTATCTAGCGGCAATCAGGGTCGATCCCACAGGGAAAATGGGGAAACAATGGTCAGTTCAAGCCAGAAGAATCTTGGTCAATTATCCAGACACGAAGAAATAAAGGGGACTATCTATTAAATTTTATCAATTTGCAGAAAATATGAAAAAACGAAAGGAGTTCAGAACAATCAGAAAAACACATGCGTCGGGGTTGAAATGCAATTAGAGTTTATTGAAGTCATCGGTCCTTAGCATTTCAACTTTAAACGAAATTTAGTTTCCTCGAGGATTCAATTAAAGTGATGTTTATTTGTGCAAATACAATCAATTACATGTTTAAAGGTTAATTCCTTGGTCTAGAAATTAACTGTTTAAAACATGTTTAGGCTCGTTACCCCTAAAACAGTGGCAATGATTTTCCCCAATGATCATGGGTTCACCCACCACAACTCCTTTAGTTTTAACCATTGATGTCATTCTTGGTCCAAAAACATCAATGGTGGTTCTGAAAATATGTTCTTTAAAGGAATTATAAAAAAAATCATAACAAGAGAAACACTTGAGAATTCAAATAACAATGAAACAGAATCTTATTACAACCCCAATGTGTGGGAAACTGGCCTCTTATGACCATAGTCACAGTGTATGGATTGATTCGGAACACAATCACTATCATGGATACGAGAGGAGAATGAGGGAAAGGGAGAATTACACTAAAACAGTAATTGAAAACAAAAAAGAAAAACTTGAAATGGATCTGAGGGAGGTTCGAACGACAAAAGGGCAGCACCTCCCCTTGGATGTCCAACCCCGAAAATGGAGGTCTACCCTCATATTTATAGAACATGAGACTACACAGCATGTAACCTAATTTACACGCCGTGTATATTGGTTAAATTGGTGTTGCCTTGTTTTCTCCACAGGTATGTGATCCATAGCGCCGCTCTTTGACATTGAAGGCATCAGCAGTCAGTTGGTAGGAATACACGACGTGTATCGCTGCCGCACCTGGCGTGTAGTCTCGTCTTCAACCACCAACCGCTTCTAGAAGGGCGAACATGGCGTGTATAGTGAAGTACATAGCATGAAATATCTATCAGATTATATGGACATGTATTCGGCCATGCCAAACCATGTCTGGGTAATGGTACACAATGTGTGTCAAAAAGTACACGCCGTGTATATTTTGAATCTTTGTTCTGAAGATTCCCAATTTGTGGCTTTAGAATGAAAATACCTGAAAAGTACCACGAACACCGAAATATAGCAATTTATTCATATATATATATATATATATATATATATATATCCGATGAAAACATGTTTTTATACTCAATAGAATGTATGAAAATGTATACACCTATTGGGAACATCAAATTTCATATTTTTTTTGAAAAATGAATTTATGAATTGTTTTGAAAGATAAAAAAATGTTTGATTTTTTTCCATAAACATGGATTTAGACCTTTTAATTATTTTACAGTGTAATTTTATACTGTGGTGGATCCACCCTTTGGTTGACAAACATGTGTTTTTAGTTAATGGTTTCAATGGAATGATTGATTTGTTCATATGGGATTGAAATATTGGGTTTCAAGATGAATAATGATTTTGTTGTAATTATTACTATTCTGATTATGTTATTATTATTGTTCTATTCAGAAAATTTAATTGATTTTCAATATAGTTTAGAAAAATTAAAATAAAAAAACACTTAGGAAAATAAAGTTTGTCGGTGCATATTTTAATGGGTTTAAAGAAAAAAATAAAGTGAATGATAATGCAATATTCCATGGATGGACTCGAAAAAAAGAAACAAATCCAGTCATCAGGGCCATCATCTATGTATACACATACTATATATAATAAATTCGCCGAAAGCATGCAGGACCGGTGCCACGCGTGTTGATTCCATTAGATAGGAGCACCTATAAAATTAGTAGACCCACAGTCACCTCTACAGCCACATATATGCAGCATCGAATGGGATCTACGGTCGGTATGTCGCACGCCCAGGGTGATATGGAATTTGTTCTGTTCAGGATGGCCCTCTTCCCGGCCGCCACCACAAACTCCGCCCCCGCCCCCGGCCCCCGCCCGTCTTCGTCCCCTCTAGCTGTGAATTCATTCACGCTGTGTCTTTTTTTCTTTGAAAATTAAAATGGAAATTATTTGTGCATTTTTTTATATTAAATGCTGGATATTTTTTTTGAGAAGCACGTGGGTTTTCTTTCTTTGTTAGCCGCGTGCCTTGTTTGTTGAGGTGGTTTTCACAGAGCTATTCAATAGCCGTCCACGAATCCCCCCGAAATCTGCAGTGGCCTAGGGTTTATATACATCAGATCTGATCCACCTTGATTCCACGACGCCGCTATTCGGTTTTGGCTTTGTGTTGCTCCAATTTCAGGGGTGATTAGTTTTGGGGATGTGGCGAGGTCCTAGACTTGGGGATTCAGTCGGAGCAGCTCTCGTTTTGGGGGTGGCGAGTACCCTCTTCAGGCGTTCTGGCTTCAGCGAGAGGGAGGTGCGGTGGAGGAGGTGTTATTTGTGGACCTCTTCATTCATCAGAGAGGAATCGATGGTACATGAGTAGAGGTGGTCACTTGCAGTGCCTTGTGAGGAGATTCAACGTGTTGTTGGAGTTTCTTGTGTTCCTTGTTCCCGGAGGATGACCATGGCTGCAACCTTCACCATTTTAGAGCTATGAGGATCCAACTCTTTCAAGATACGACTGAACCATAGTAAGGTGGTTCCATCCGGTATGATTTCTTTAGTTTTCATTTTTCCCGTTTATTCTCTTCTTTGGTGTTGGTCGATCGCCTTGAGTCTATTCGTCCAGCTTGTGAGTATGTTACCATTCTCGACCCCGAATTGACCACTGGATCCTGAAGTGATAAGAATTCCAGCTTGGATAGCTTCCTTGGTCCGTCTGTTCTACTCTTTTTCTTTATTGCCTTATTGTATTCTTTGTTCTCCTTTGTTCTTGCATAGTGAAAAACCATGGTAATCCTGCCCCGTGCACATAGGCCATATGGCCGAAGCACGTAAATCCTTGGTGTCCCTTTTACTTCTTTCTTTTCCTTTCCTCATTTGTTCGAACTATAAATCGTTGATCGATACCTTGCTTCTTGAATATTAAATTTAATTCTAATTTGGAATTTAAATGGTTTATTAGAAGATATTGGAACCCTTTTGAATGGTTGATTTCCACTACTGCCACTTTATTATTCTCATTGCTGCTTGATTCTGTTTTGGATTAATCAATGTGTTCAGATTATGTCTTCTATTTGAATGAGAATTAACTGCAAGCTTTTATTGTTTTAATTCCCACTGTGAGTATGTATATGAATAAGCCACTTCTATATGTGTGTCTCTTATTCAATGCTTCTTTAAATTCATTTGAACATTCCTTATTGTTAGAATGCAATGTGATCATGTTTTCTGTTTATCAATTTCCATGTAGGAAATTAAATATAAATGTTGTTTTTGAGTTTCAGATTTTAATGAATCAAAACACCAAATAGATCTGAGCTATTCTATAGGGACTGCCTCTCGCGCAGGGGCGCTCCCCGCAACAAAGTGGTCTTAGAGCCTAATTGGGTTTAAGTTTTGCTTTTTTAAAATATGAAATTTTTTGTTAGTTTTCTTTAAAATGATTTGTTAGTGGATTTTACAAGTTTCAACATTCTTTGATGGTTTCGTTCAGCTAGGTCGTTAGTTCTCTTGGGTTGTAATTTCATTCTGCTGCTGGTAGTTTGATTCCTCGTTGTTTTCTTTCCATTTTCTTTTACCTGTATGAACCTCAAAGATGCCTATTGGTAGTTTATACCTATGTGTGTTTATGGTTTCGGGGTAGGAATGAGTACTTTATGAGGACTGCATATGTTTCAGATCTGGTTAGCAGTAAGGTCTTGGCAGGATCTTGTGTCTCTACTGTCCACCTTTTACCCAGGAGATGAGCTTATGTTAGCTCCACTGTGTTCCTCCGCATCCTTTAGGATTGTTTGCTCCGGGTATGGTCCCGTTGCGAGTTCGGTGTTTAGGTTTGGGTAGCTTGTGGGTGTAGTGTCACTTGGCTGATCACCAAGCTTCTTTTTTTACTGTTAGACCCTGTTTAGCAGCTTTGTTTGGTTTCCCGGGAACTGTGGGCCTTTAGTAAGACTAGACTAGGATGTGTAGGCTTTTTGTAGCTTGTTTTCCCCTAGTTTCTTGATGGCTCCCAACCTTTTATTCTCGCTTCTTAGAGTTGTCTTAGGATGTTGAGACTGCTTGCATGTGTCTTTACAGTTTCCCCTTTGTGTGAGGAATTCTCTTTGGATTTTGTTTAGGAGGTCGTCTCTTATGGGGGAGATTCTGCATCCATTCAGTTGAGGATCTTATGGTGCCTTGCGTCGAAAGTCCACGCGATGTGTCTCGGTTTTAAAGCCGATGGTTCTTGGTCCTTTGGTCCTGATATGTTTTTGTGGGTTCAGGTGGAGACTCATTTGGGATGTTTCACTTACTATGCATGTTTTCTCTCTGTTGCTCTCTCTTTATGATCTTATTTGCATGATTGCACTATTCCATTTCTGAGTTTCAATTCTATGTGAATTTATCTATGTTTTGGTTTTCCATGTTTTGTGTGAGGATGGTACTGCTCTGTTTATTTGTGTTCTACAGGCACATGTGATCTTGTTCGGGACCTGTTGGCATGTGATTTGATGGTCTATGATCTCTTCATTGGCATCGTCTCAGAGTGAGACTCAGGTATGTGTAGGTATGAACCTTTATCATGCAGTTGTTTAGAATTGTTTAGATATCATTCAACTTTGGGCGACATGTATCACAACTGATACATGGTAGGGGGACTGTTTGGGTCATACCCCGTAGGTTGTTTACTGTTTATAATATGCCCAAGTTGATGATGTTAGGTAGGGCAGAACCATCTTGCGATTTGGTTTTAATTTTAAGGTGGAGCATGTGATGTTGTTGCATATTAAGTTATTCATGCATTTTATTTTTCAAGGTAGATATTTGTGAATTCATTCACGCTGCATCTTTTTTTTCTTTGAAAATTAAAATGCCAATTATTTGTGCTATTTTTTATATTAAATGCTGGATTTTTTTTTTGTGAAGCACATGGGTATTCTTTCTTTGTTGGTCGCATGCCTTGTTTTTTGAAGTGGGTTTCATAGGGCTGTTCGACAATCGTCCACGTATCCCCCAAAAGCTACAGTGGCCTAGGGTTTATATACATCAGATCTGATCCACCTTGATTCCATGACGCCGCTCCTCGGTTTGGGATTTGTGTTGCTCCAATTTTAGGGATGATTCGTTTCAGGGAGGCGGAGAGGTCTGGGATTTGTGGATTCAGTCGGAGAAACTCTCATTTTGGGTGTGGCGAGTACCCTCTTCAGGTGTTCTGGCTTCGGCGAGAGGGAGGTGCGGTGGAGGAGGTGTTCTTTGTGGACCTCTTCATTCATCGGAGAGGCAGCGATGGTAGAGGAGAATAGGCGGTCATTTGCGGTGCTTTTTAAGGAGCTTCAACGTGTTGTTGGAGTTTCTTGTGTTCCTTGTGCCTGGACGACAACCATGGATGCTACCTTCACCATTTTAGAGCTATGAGGATCCGAATCTTTCAAAATGCGACTAAACAATAGTAAGGTTGTTCCGTTCGGTATGATTTCTTTAGTTTTCAGTTTTCTTGTTTATGCTCTTCTATGGTGTTGTGTCCATCACCTTGAGTATGTTCGTCCAGATTGTGAGTATGTTACCATTCTCGACCCCGGTTTGACCATGGGATCCTGAAGTGATAAGAACTCTAGCTTGGATAGCTTCCTTGGTCCGTCTGTTCTGTTCTTGTTGTTTGTTGCCTTCTTGTATTCGTTGTACTCCTTTGTTCTTGCATAGTGAAAAACCATGATGATCCTACCCCGTGAACGTAGGCCATATGGCTGAAGCACGTAAATCCTTGGTGTCCCTTTTACTGCTTTCTTTTCCTTTCCTCGTTTGTTTGACCTATAAATCGCTGATTGATTCATTGCTTCTTGAATATTAAATTTAATTCTAATTTGGAATTTAAATGGTTTATTAAAAGCTATCGGAACCCTTTTGAATGGTTGGTTTCCATTGCTGCCGCTTTATTGTTCTCATTGCTGTTTGATCCTGTTTTAGATGAATCAATGTGTTCATATTATGTCTTCTGTTTGAATGAGAATTAACTGCAAGCTTTGATTGTTGTAATTCCCACTACGAGTATGTATATGAATAAGACACTGCTATGTGTCTCTTATTCAATGCTGCTTTAAATTCATTTGAACATTCCTTATTGTTGAAATGTAATGTGAGCATGTTTTCGGTTAATCAATTTGAATGTAAGAAATTGAGTATAAACGTTGTTTTTGCGTTTCAGATTTTAATGAATCAAAACACCCAATAGATCCGGGCTATTCTATGGGGACTGCCTCTCGCGCAGGGGCGCTCCCCGCAACAAAGTGGTATCAGAGCCTAATTGGGTTTAAGTTTTGATTTGTTAAAATTTGAAATTATTTTTTAGTTTTCTTTCAAATGATTTGTTAGTGGCTTGTACATGTTGCAGTATTCTTTGATTGTTTCGTTCATCTAGTTGGTTAGTTCTTTTGGGTTGTAATTTCATTCTGCTACTGGTAGTTTGATTCCTCGTTATTTTCTTTCCATTTTCTTTTACCCGTCTGAACCTCAAATATGCCTCTTGGTAGTTTCTACCTATGTGTGTCTATGGTTTTGGGGTAGGAATGGGTACTTTGTGAGGTTTTCCTATGTTTGAGAGCGGGTTAGCAGTAAGGTCTTGGCAGGATCTTGTGTCTCTAATGTCCGCCATTTGCCCAAGAGATGATCTTTTGTTAGCTCTGATGTGTTCCTCCGCATCCTTTAGGACTATTTGCTCCGGGTATGGTCCTGTTGCGAGTTCGGTGTTTAGGTTTGGGTAGCTTGTGGGTGCAGTGTCACTTGGATGATCACCAAGCTTCTTTGTTTACTGTTCGACCCTGTTTAGCAGATTTGTTTGGTTTCCCGGGAACCGTGTGCCATTAGTAAAACTAGACTAGGATGTGTGGCCTTTTTGCGGATTGTTTCCCCTAGTTTCTAGCTAGCTTCCAACCTTTTGTTCTCGCTTCATAGAGTTGTCTTAGGATGTTGGGAATTCTTTCATGTGTCCTTGCAGTTTCCCCTTTGTGTGAGGAAGTCTCCTTTTGGCTTTTGTTTAGGCAGTCATCTCCTATGGGGGAGATTCTGAATCCATTCGGTTGAGGATCTTATGGTTCCTTGCGTCAAAAGTCCAGGTGGCGTGTCTCAGTTTTAAAGCCGACTGTTCTTGGTCCTTTGGTCCTGATATGTTTTTTTTGGTTTATTTAGAGACTCTTTTGGGATGTTTCACTTACTATGCATGTTTTCTCTCTATTGCTCTCTCCTTATGCTCCGCTTTGCATGATTGCACTATTCCATTTTTGAGTTGCTATTCTATGTGAATTTATCTAAGTTTGGGTTTTCCATGTTTTGTGTGAGGGTGGTACTGCTCTGTTTATTTGTGTTCTGTAGGCACATGTGAGCTTGTTCAGGACCTGTTGGCATGTGATTTTCTGGTCCGTGATCTCCTCATTGGCATCGTCTCAGAGTGCGACTCAGGTAAGTGCAGGTATGAACCTTTATCATGCAGTTGTTTAGAATTGTTTAGATATCATTCAACATTGGGCGATATGTATCACAACTGATACATGGTAGGGGGACTGTTTGGGTCATACCCTGTAGGTTGTTTCCTGTTTAGAATATGCCCAAGTTGATGATGTTAGATGGTGCAGAATCATCATGCGATTTGGTTTTAATTTGCAAGGTGGAGCGTGTGATGTTGTTGCATATTAAGTTGTTCATCCATTTTATTTTTCAAGGTTGAGATTTGTGAATTCATTCACGCTGCGTATTTTTTTTTTGAAAATTAAAATGGAAATTATTTGTGCATTTTTTTATATTAAATGCTGGATATTTTTTTTTGCGAAGCACGTGGGTTTTTTTTCTTTGTTGGCCGCGTGCCTTGTTTGTTGAGGTGGTTTTCATTGGGATATTCGACAGCCGTCCACGTATCTCCCAAAAGCTGCAGCAGCCTAGGGTTTATATACATCAGATCTGATCCACCTTGATTCCAGGATGCTGCTCCTCAGTTTTGGCTTTGTGCTGCTCCAATTTCAGGGGCGATTCGTTTCGGGGTGGCGGTGAGGTCCTGGATTTGGGGATTCAGTCGGAGAAACTCTCATTTTGGGGGCAGCGAGTACCCTCTTCGGGCATTCTGGCTTCGGCGAGATGGAGGTGCGGCGGAGGAGGTGTTCTTTGTGGACCTCTTCATTCATCGGAGAGGCAGCGATGGTAGAGTAGCAGAGGCGGTCATTTTCGGTGCTTTGTGAGGAGCTTCAATGTCTTGTTGGAGTTTCTTGTGTTCCTTTTTCCCAGACGAAGACCATGGCTGCGACCTTCACCATTTTAGAGCTATGAGGATCTGACTCTTTCAAGATGCGATTGAACCATAGTAAGGTGGTTCCATCTGGTATGATTTCTTTAGTTTTCGGTTTTCCTGTTTATGCTCTTCTTTGGTGTTGTGTTTATCACTTTGAGTCCGTTCGTCCAGATTGTGAGTATGTTACCATTCTCGACCCCGGTTTGACCATGGGATCCGGAAGTGACAAGAACTCTAGCTTGGATAGCTTCCTTGGTCCATCTATTTTGCTCTTGTTGTTTGCTTCCTTCTTGTATTCGTTGTAACCCTTTGTTCTTGCATATTGAAAAACCATGATGACCATGCCCCGTGCACATAGGCCATATGGCCGAAGCACGTAAATCCTTGGTGTCCCTTTTACTGCTTTCTTTTTTTTCCGCATTTGTTCGACCTATAAATCGATGATCGATTCATTGCTTCTTGAATATTAAATTTAATTGTAATTTGAAATTTAAATGGTTTATTAAAAGCTATTGGAACCCTTTTGAATGGTTGGTTTCTATTGATGCAGCTTTATTGTTCTCATTGCTGTTTCATTCTGTTTTGGATGAATCAATGTGTTCAGATTATGTCTTCTGTTTGAATGAGAATTAACTGCAAGCTTGGATTTTTTTAATTTCCACTGTGAGTATGTATATGAATAATCCACTGCTATATGTGTGTCTATTATTCAATGATGCTTTAAATTCATTTGAACATTCCTTATTGTTGGAATGCAATGTGAGCATGTTTTCTGTTTATCAATTTGTATGTAATAAATTGAATATAAATGTTGTTTTTACGTTTCGGATTTTAACGAATCAAAACACCCAATAGGTCCGGGCTATTCTGTGGGGATTGCCTCTCGCACAGGGGTTCTCCCCGCAACACTAGCATCTCACGGAGATGCTGACCCGAATGCGGCCAGCCTCAGTCACCACAAACACAAACACAAACCAAAAGACAAACCCAAACAAAACCACACGAACCACCACAGGCACCCGACGACGGCCCCACCCCAAGCCCCATGTGACCATACACAATAGAATGTATAAAAACGTATACACAAATTGGGAACTTCCAATTTCATATTTTTTTTGAAAATTGAATTTATGAATTGTTTTGAAAGATAAAAAAATGTTTTATTTTTTTTTCATAAACACGGATGTCCACCTTTTAATTCTTTTACAGTGTAATTTTATACTATGGTGGATCCACTCCTGATAAACATGTGTTTTTTAGTTAATGGTTTCAATGGAATGATTGATTTGTTCATATGGGATTGAAATATTGGGTTTCAAGATGAATAATGATTTTTTTGTAATTATTATTGTTCTGATTATGTTATTATTATTGTTCTATTCAACGAATTTAATTGATTTTCAATATAGTTTAAAAAATGAAAATAAAAAAAAACACTTAGGCAAATAAGGTTTGCCGGTGTATATTTTAATGGGTTTAAAGAAAAAATAAAGTGAATTGAGAATGCAATATTCCATGGGTGGACTCGAAAAAACGAAACAAATCTGGTCATCACGGCCATCGTCTATGGATACACATACTATATATAAAAAATTCACCGAAAGCATGCAGGACTAGTGCCACGCGTGTTGATTCCATTAGATAGGAGCACCTATAAAATGAGTAGACCCACAGTCACCTCTACAGCCACAAATCTGCAGCATCCAATGGGATCTGTGGTCGGCATGTCGCACGCCCAGGGTGCTACGGCATTCGTTCTGTTCGGGATGGCCCTCTTCTTGGCTGCCACCGCAACACTAGCATCTCACGGAGATGCTGACCCGGCTGCGGCCAGTCTCAGTTAGAGTTTTTTTTTACATTTTTTCAAAAAAAAAATTTAAAAATACATCCAGGTTTAAAATATATTTTTTTACATCTCAAAGGAGACACACCATGTGCCGCCTTTTGGGAATTTCAGCGCTGAAGAAAGGTGGCACCTGGTGTGCCGCCTTTGCCCATAATTAAAGAACAAAGGCGGCACACCAGGTGCCGACTTTGGACAGAAAAAAATTAATAAAATTTTTAATTTTAACTTAGTCCTTCTAACATTGTCGTAGCATTTAGATGCATTCCAAAAATGAAAACCTCAACCAGCTTATGTTCTTTACCCACAATAGAAACATCTTTGCAATTTTGTCATGTCCCTGAGTATAAATCAACCTCAAAAGCTCTAGATAATTTTTCTTGGTAAGGTGAGATGAGAAGGGAGGTATTATACCATCAGGAAGAGAGATTCTAGAAATGTGCAATGCTATGAAAAACATTTAGATGAAATTTTTCAGTTCCCCACTAGATGTGCACGTTCCTTCAAAATTTTCATGCTAGAGATAATCCACCTTAAGTTCCACATAGCCTTATGCCTTCCATGGATTAATGTCAAACACTTCATCCCATTTTTTTACTTTATGGGGAAGTAAAACCTCATTCCTTTGAATATGCACATTACCATTAACATATAAAATCAGCATTTTGTAAGAAAAACTACTAATCTCATGTTCACTGAAATACCCCTTAACGTAAGAATGATAAAAATAGTGTAAGTACCCAATAGCAAGCTTCCAATCCATTTTGACTGGGCTATGTGGAATCATTAGTGTTTTTATCTGATTAATAATTTAAAAGGTTCAAAACCACCTTTCTGAAAGTCAAAAATGTTTCAAGTAAGTGACTTTGAATGCCTATAAAATATAAACCATAAGATCTATTGAAATGAAACTTAAAAGATGGATTAAACATATAATAAGTAATTGAAAATAAAAACCATTTCTTAATAATTTTTTATGAAATACAATTATAATCTTTAAATAACACTTCTTGCAACTCAAAAATATTTCAGATATGAGACTTTGAAAGCCTATAAAATATAAACTTAAAGACTCATATAAATGAAACTTAGAACATACATTAAACATATAAGAAGTAGTAGAAAAGTAATTAGTTAATTCTGGGGAGGGGGAAAATGTTAGACCCTAGAATTGAAGGATAATGAGGATGACAAGGAAACATCAACCCCCACGCCCACCCCTTCCACCCATTCAACCAACTTCGGTAACTCCTATAGAAGTAGCTTTTGAAAAAAATGAAATGTCACACCAACACAGCTTCCTACATCCATATTAACCCCCCAATTCAGTTTCATTAAATGTGGACAACACCCATTTTTACCAAAGTCAATGATGCACTATTAAACCACCACTTTTAACCCCCACCTCAAAAATACAAAATTCTTTGAGGGATGAGAAATGATTTGACGCATTTCAATGTTCTAAAACGCGCCCTGATAAATCCCTGGAAAATACCTAGAAAATAAATATCTGGAGAATACTATGGATATCCGGTCAAAAAAGATGGATACCATGCTACATCCTACTGCACAAACCCAGACGGTTCAGGTTGGACAGATAGAGCACCGACCTGTGCCTCTAAAACAGGTGAGGGCTCATGTGCAGCAGGACGCGGTCTTCGTCGCCGTTGTCGTCACTGGGGAACATCACCTGCTGCTGCTGGAGGTTCCTGAGTAGGACCCTCATCTCCTGGGATAGGAGCATCATGTTCCTGAGTAGGAACATCATGTCTCTAGGGTCTAGGATAGATGATACTATCATGAATAGATCGACAAATCGGCATCGTCTCCTCCAAAGCAGCATGGATCACTGATAAACTAGCGACCTCATCCTCCTCTGGATCAGTCATGTGACATATTCGTCGTAGTCTGGTATGTTGTACATAGATTCAAAATGAATTATAAAATAGAGTAATAAATATATTATGTGAAATTTATTGACTTACCAGATCCTGAATCCCTCTCCCGTGCTGAGTCAGATACAATATAGACTTCATTCTATACCATGGCTCATACTATACCTGATCTGATAGGTAGAATCGCATCGTACGTACACCTATGATACGATGCTCTGCTCAATTTTCCCAGATGGTGACATATTGGGCATGTCGTCGTCGCCAATCGACATGCTGTCTCCCCGTGAGTTTCAAGCCATGAAGCGCTGGTAACTGTCGTGGTGCAGGTGGAATCAGCTAAACACAACAAAACTGACGCATAACTCTATTGGGCTGGTGCCACTCAATAATATGAAAGTGAATGAGTGGCACTACAGCCATAACCTCATGAAGTCCAGCAGTACAGTATGTAGGTAAGTCCTGAACCAGACTCCAGTATGGCATCCAATGAATCTGTAATGACATGTGACATTTCATCAGAGAAATTTGTTAACAAAAAACAAAAAAGATGATATATACTTACGCTGACAGGTAGTAAATTGTCCAACATGAGACGATATGCAGCCAAATTGTGGGTTGGAGCATCGACGAAATGATGTGCCTGACTCCACCTATCAAATACAATATTGAAAGTGATAAATAATTAGAAATTAAATATAATAAATCATAATACAATCAGAAACAAATAAATATGATGGATCATACCATCGTCTACGTGGAGCGTCCTGTAGCACATCTATAGTAAGCCTCTGACCAACAGTAACAGGGGCGAGGACAGGGATGTGCTCCCATGCCCACAACTATATAAGGACGACACATCCTCCGAGATCTGTGTGATCTGAGCGGCATGTCGTACATAATGCTCTATAAGTGTAGGCCAAACATGCAGATCCCCAACTGTATCTCCCGATCCGATCAAATTCCTCCAGTAAACTAAGATACATCATGTGCACATGCACACCCGAGTGATCTGAACACAATGTACCTCCAATAAGTCGTAAGATATATGCCCGAGAATAACACATGATGGTATGCTCATTAGCATAAGCAGGTAAATGTGCAAACTGCAAAGCAAGACAAGGCATAGATATGGACCCACCATCTGTAGCAGTATGATCAGCCAAAATATCGACACCTAATAATCTCTGTGCCAGCTCATCCCAATCCCCACTGGTGGGTCCAATAACTACATCTACCTGAATAGGAAGACCGAGTAGCACTACCACATCCTCTAAGGTGATAGTCATCTCTCCCTCTAGCAAGTGGAATGTGTGAGTCTCTGGTCTCCATCTCTCAACCAAGGCAGCAAGAAGGGGATGATCATTGTAAGTGAAATCAGAAACGGCAATGCCGTAGAAGCTAGCATGACGTAAGTATGGTATAATAGCAGCTGGAGGCGCCATGTGTTGAAAATGGTGTGCTCGCCGCACCCTAATCCATCGAACATCCTGACCCTCTATCACATCACGAGAAACATGCCTATGTTGCTCGGTGAGGAGTGGAATATCATCCATTTGGAAGCCAAAAAAGGAAATTAGTCTTCACTATAAAATATAAATATAATGTTAAATTTAATAGAATTTTATGATTGGTATAATGAACGATATGTGATGTTTTTTTAGAAAAAGTTAAGGAAATGTCATCATATTTTGGAGAACATGTATCTATCGTGTCTTTATATATGTTTTTACCATGAAAATTATGTTTTTAAGATATGGTGTCATACATTTATATATATAAACATTTTATCCCGGTTATGTATGATTTTTGAAGATCCTTTATGATAAATGTTTTAATAATTTTTTGTCTTCAATGACAAATAACCTTTTTTTAATAATGTTTTTGTTCTCTAATATTACTTTCAGATTAATGGATTTAAAAGTATTGAATACAGAGGTTCGTTATTGGAAGGACAGAAGTTGCATATTGGAAATGTGAAAAAATTCTTAAAAAGTTCATCTCTGATATTAACAACATATAACTGACTACATGAAAAGATAATGTTGGATACAACACATCATTGTGGCTGAGTGTGTGAACTCGATCCAGCAATGTTAGGACATCGTTTCCGGTTATTCCCTTCTTGATGACATAGATGACATCTCAACCTTTTTCCTTGTTCTTGAGGTCAATCCATCTTATTTCATATCCTTTTGGTCTTCGGTCTTCCCCGTGGTCGTAATCTACTGATGTCAGGAATCAGTATGGGCTGGTCTTCAGGCATTGGGAAATATCGAAACTCTCCAACAGGCGTCCATGGCGCAGCATAACAGTTAGCAGTGGCCTCCAATCGGTATACTGGATCAACATAAGCTTCCCACGATATGTTCACAGACACACATGCTGCGATGGCATGTGCGCATGGAAACCTTAATGCCTGAAACTTTCCACACTGACATTGTTTTTCTTATAGAAGTACCACTAATTTTTCACCGTTGTTACCTGTAATGGGGTTACAATACTCTTGAACTTCAAATGCCGAGTCTTCCCGACGGAATAGACACACTCGATAACTGGAAGCTTCTTCAATGTTCTTGTCAATATCTCGTTGAAAGTTTTTTCCAAATATTAGCCCCTGTTGAATCCCATCTGAGGCCAGTTTTTGTCTATCAATGAAGTACTTGACACAACGATAAAATGTCTCCTGAACTAGGGCAGTAATTGGTAGCTTGTGAAGACCCTTGAAGACGCCATTTATACACTCCACAATGTTTGTGGTCATGTGTCCGTACCTCTTCCCCCCGTCATAGGCCAGTTTCCATTTCTCTTTTGGAATCTTCATTATATAATCATACACTTCTTGGTTAGCCTTGCAGATTTCTTCATAACGGGCCTCAAACCATCGTTGATCTGGAACATATGCTACATAAATATGATCACAGGTCATAGAAATTATATTTTTATTTACATTAAAATATTAAAATTCAATGAAAACATTTCTTACCAAGCCTCGTGATTGCATTCTTCATAGCCTCATTATGGAAGGTTTTGCGGACGTTACTAGCAATGTGTCTGATGCAGTATCGATGATGTGAATTTGGGGGCCTCCATGAATCAGGATCCACATTGATTGCCTCACTTATTGCCCTATGTCGATCAGATATCAAACAGACACCTCGAATGTGTGTGAAATGGTTGCTGATGCATGCCAAAAACCAGCTCCAAGATTCATAGTTTTCCTTCTCCACTATTGCAAATGCAAGCGGAAGTGGTGAACGGTTCTCATCTTGGGTTGCCGCAATCAATAATACACCCTTATACTTTCCAGATAGAAATGTTCCATCAATTTGTATGAACTGTTTACTGAAACGAAATGCGGAAATACATGGGAGGAATGCCAAGAATAACCGATGAAATTGAACACGAGATTGATCCAATCGATTATCTTCAAACACATGTTCCTTCATATTTATATGGTATACAACTTGGTTGTTGTGGCTTAGCATGGCTAATAATTGCTGCAACACCCGATATGAGTCATCCCAATCACCGTAGACCTTCACAATTGCCTTCTGTTTCGCTATCCATGCCTTGTTATAAGAAATCTTATAACCGAAAGTTTGAAGTATCCTCTCTTGCACAAGGGCTATAGGAACATCTTGACAGGTCCTAATCATCTCGACGATAACAGTTGACACAAATTCGGCATCCAAAGTAGTGTGATCTTGTGTCAAGTTTGGATGAACACAAGAATGATCTGCCTCAATCTTTGAAATTCTCCATCCACCAAATGCAATGTTTGGAATCTCCCTCAACCGGAATCTACAGTCTTCATCAAATTTATCACACCGTATGACGTATTTTTTTCGACATGATGCCTCAACTACATATCTAAAATGCCTCTCAATATGAAATCTTTTTAAGAAGCTCTTCAACGCATCCTTAATTGGAAAATCCCTTCCATTATATAATGTTTTGTCCAACTCACTAAACTTATCCACTATGACTCCAGGAAACTCTGTTGCAGGTGTCAGAACATTGTTTTCGAATTCAGGTACACGTTCCATTGCTTCGGACCAAGATTCAAAGGGTGGTGGATGATTTAATGTTGGTCGAGAATGTTCTTGAACTACTCTATTTCGAGAAACTACTACCTTATCTTCTCCAGCTCCCTCCCCATCTCCAGCTCCATCCCCATCATCATTGTCTTCTCTGTCTGTTCCATCATTATTAAATTCCTCATCTGAAGAATGATTTATATGTTAATCTGGCAGATCATCTAAGTTGTCCTCCACAACAGGGCGAACATCCTCAATTTCTTGGGACGAAGCTTCTTCAACAACTATTTGTGCATGTCTACGACTTCGAACATTTTGATGTTGTTGTACATTAGAAACTTCAACATATAACTCCATCATTGCACCATCAGACCGTTGGGAAAATAAATTCCTGCTTGGACCCAGTGCCCATCAGCAACCAATGGACAAGCAAGATGCCATAACGTTGTAGGGAATTGCAAATGTCTATAACTAATAGACTTTATCACTTGATGAGGACCGAGATTTAAGCAACCACGAATTCTATCTTGAAGATCAGTTATGGTAATACAATCAGATGTGTTAACCATAGATGTTGGTTGTATACTATAAGAAGCTCCTTGCTCAGTTTGAATAACCTTTCTATAGCAGTAAACACAAGCAAACATGTCTCTCTACATGAAAAATGTTTACTGATCACTGAATATGTCAATAATGTTTTGTTACGTGTTAAATAGCATTTTTTATCTTCTTAAAGGTATTTTAGTACTTCATGAAGTAAATATCAATCATCTAAAGCATATCCCCCAGGAGTGTCAAACCAGGAGTGCAGCAAGGCCCGTTGTCGTGTACCAGGATACCCCAGGTCAAACCCGAAACTCCTTGTCGGGGCTTTCACCACTAGTTATAGTTGTGCCAGAGCCACATCCACTTGTAGTATCCAGACAGGGATTTAATTGCTTAGATAACAACATAAACTTTCATGACACCAAAATTTTAAAACCTTTCTAAATTAAGCCACTAATGTTTTGTAGAACAATTTTTAACTTTCCTAAAGATATGTTCAATGATCTCTAAAAAATAAGATTCATTACAGTGCAGGTTAATCACTACTTAAGTGTCGGTCACTACTTAAGTGCTGGTTAATCACTACTTACGTGCTAGTTAATCACTACTTAAGTGCTGGTTAATCAGTTAGGAGTTGGTCATTCACCACTTAATCATCCCTTAATCTTTACTTAATGACCCCTTAATCATCCCTTAATCGTTAGTTAATGACCCCTTAATTGTTAGTTAATGAACCCTTAATCATCCCCTAATCATCCCTAGTTAATCACCCCTTAATCACCCATTAATCGTTAGTTAATCACCCCTTAATCACCCATTAATCGTTAGTTAATCACCCCTTAAACATTCCTTAATTACCCCTTAATCATCCCCTAATCATTCCTTAATCGTTAGTTAATCACCCATTAAACATTCCTTAATTACCCCTTAATCATCACGTAAACGTTCCTTAATTACCCCTTAACCATCCCCTAATCATTCCTTAATCATTAGTAAATGACCCCTTAATCACCCCTTAATCGTTAGTTAATCACCCCTTAATCGTTCGTTAATCACCCCTTAAATATTCATTAATTACCCCTTAATCATCACTTAATCATTCCTTAATTACCCCTTAATCATCCCCTTAACCCCTTAATCACTCCTTAATTACCCCTTCATTCCTTAATTACCCCTTAATTAGTTAATGACCCATTAATCACCCCCTTAATCGTTAGATAATCACCCCTTAAACATTCCTTAATCACCCCTTAATCACCCCTTAAACATTCATTAATTACCCCTTAACCACCCCCTAATCATTCCTTAATCATTAGTTAATGACAACTTAATCACCCCATAATCGTTAGTTAATCACCCCTTAATCGTTACTTAATCGCCCCTAAAACATTCCTTAATTACCCCTTAATCACCCCTTAATCACTCCTTAATTACCCCTTAATCATCACTTAATCATTCCTTAATTACCCCTTAATCATTAGTTAATCACCCCTTAATCACTGCTTAATTACCCCTTAATCATCAATTAATCATTCCTTAATTACCTTA
Source organism: Viscum album (assembly GCA_963277665.1). NCBI lineage: Eukaryota > Viridiplantae > Streptophyta > Magnoliopsida > Santalales > Viscaceae > Viscum > Viscum album. The sequence goes on along the minus strand of OY728128.1, from coordinate 2,017,965,192 downwards.
ATGACCCCTTAATCATCCTTTAATCATCACTTAATCACCCCTTAAACATTCCTTAATTAATCATCCATGGTTAATTACCCCTTTAATCATGACTTAATTCTTCCTTAATCATCATTTAATTAGTCTATGATTATCTCTAAAATATTAATAAATTATTATTATCCCTAATTATCAGTCATTAATAATATTATATTATACATACTTTAATCTAACATTAAATAATTTATCCCTTATTATCATTCATTAATAATATTAAATTACATATACCTTAATCTAACATTAAATATTAACTAATTAAAACTTTAATAATATAACTATTTATTTCTTTTCTTTAAATAACTACTACTACATACTTAAATATTTAAAATTAACTAATTACAATTAAATATATAAATAACTTTAAAAAAATACCTCTAAATGAAGCTTGACACAAAAATCTTGTACTCATTGTGTCTCCGGAAGCACCACGAAGGAAAACTCAACTTAGAGAGAGGAGCTCTCAAAATTTTAGAGAGAAGAGGGATTTGTGAGTAAGGAAGAATGGGTGGGGCGGCTCCCTTTTATAGGGATATTTTTGGCGAAGGCGGCATCTGGGAAGCCGCCTTCGGCTATTTAAAACACGAAAGGCGGCTCTTCCAAAGCCGCCTTTCGCAGAAAAAAAAATCGAAAGGCGGGCACTGGTGTGCCGCCTTTCGTTTCACCAATGGCGCAAGGCGGTTTCTGGAGAACCGCCTTTGGCCCGGCGGAAACTGAACGGAAGGCGGCACATGGTGTGCCGCCTTTGGGATGTAAAAAAAAAATATTTTAAACCTGGTCGTTTTTTTAAATTTTTTTTTTTGAAAAAATGTAAAAAAAAAAATAACTCTCTCAGTCACCACAAACACAAACACAAACCAAAAGACAAACCCAAACAAAACCACACGAACCACCACACGCACCCGGCGGCGGCCCCACCCCTCGCAAAACCCCCTCAATCCGACCGTCCTCCACTCCCGCCTCCACGTCTCGCACCCACCTCGCTACCCGGTGCCCATCCCTCGGCGGCCCCACCCCTCGCAAAACCCCCTCAATCCGACCGTCCTCCACTCCCGGCTCCACGTCTCGCACCCACCTCGCTACCCGGTGCCCATCCCTCGGTGGCCCCACCCCTCGCAAAACCCCCTCAATACCGCCTTACTCCACTCCCGGCTCCTCGTCTCGCACCCACCTCGCAGCCCGGTGCCCATCCCTCGGCAGCCCCACACCTCGCACAACCCCCTCAATCCCGCCTTCCGCCACTCCCGGCTCCTCGTTCAGCACCCACCTCACAACCCGGTGCCCATCCCTCGGCGCCGCCCATTGTCCTCCCAAAACCCCCTCTCCCTGCACCTCATCGCCTAATCCACTCTCCCGTGCCGGCTCTGGCTCCGGCTCCAGTTACCGGGCGTGCATGATGGAGTCCTCCCTGTGCCGGCCGTTGATGCAGTTCCATATACGAAGCAATGCCCCCTCCTCATTAGTTTATGTAATACTAGAAAACATGTACTCTGCTATCTTATTCTACACTAATGCTACCTAATCCCCTCGTTTTTGTTGCTCCATGCTTTCATCCGCTTCTCCCATAAATATATCTAAATAATTGTAATGAATAATGTAGAAAAATGTTCCAAATTAGCGGTCACGCACACAGAGATTCCAGAATTTACAAATATATATTTCAGATTACCAAATAGATAATTATATACAGTTTAGATTTCATTGTGTGAATTTTGCCACCCAAATTCCAGCTTTCAGATACATTATACAAATAGATTACACATAAAAATGTATACAACACATTGATTGGTATTCAATATTGCAGATTATAATACAAATATTATAGATTGCTGCACATTGATGTCGTTTTATACAGTTTGTTGCGTTGTTACATATTGAAATTGAAAATCGTAAGTATTGTTACAGATTAAAAACAAAATTGTTTATACATATATTTCAGATTATAAAACACATTTTGTACACATTCGAGTCTATGTACACTGATTTATATGAACGTGGTTATGGTGTCTTTATATATTCACAAATTGTTAAATGAACTGTCCGTAAAAAATACTGTAGACTATTATATGTATTGATTAGAGTTTATACATAGATTTCAAATTATAAAACACAGGTTGTACACATTCCAATCTATCAAAATTTGCTATATCTTGTGTTCATATAAATCATAAACATGTTACATTCTGCATTTTACAATTATTTTGAAAAAAGATATATAATGTTCAGTGCATATGTAAATTATTTTGTCTTCGGCATATGTTATGTACATATTACGTTTTGCATTAAGGCAAAATGAGAAGTCAAAATAAACAAAGATCTATTTAGTAGGAAAGGTGAAAAGGCTAAAGAATTTCTTTGAATTGGTTCATACTGATGTGTTTGGACAATTTTCCGTTGAACCAAGGAGTGAGTAAGTTGGGAACCCGTTTGGTAAAATTAAGTTACTCTGCTCAAATAATGGTGGAGAATATATTAATCATGACTTCATTGTTACATATGGGGGTTTGAGATCCTATCCCAACTCATTCCTCCATACACACCTCAGTGGAATGGTGTAACCAAAAGGAGAAACCACATCTTGTGGGAGACTTTCATTATGCATTTGGGGACATACGTTACAAACCGGTAGCATATATACCGAACCAAGTATCAACTAAATTGATAAATGGTATTTCATATGTATTTAATTTTCATGTGTGGGGAAGTGAAGCGTTTGTTAATGCCTCTTCAGGTAACAAACTTGAACCCTGAGGCATAACATGTACCTTAATAGGATACCTTAAGGAAACAATGTGATATTACATATACAACCTCCCAGACAAAAAGGTTAGTGGCAAGATACTTCATATTCCTTGAGAGGTAGCACATTTATAAAACACATAGTAGGAGTGAGATAGACTTCGATGAAGGCACACAAGAGTTGGTACAAGAACATATTCCAAAAAGGCCTACGGAATAAAAAATTGTTTCAGACACCAGTACTACATAGGAGTACAAGAGAGGTCAGAAAATCAAAACGTTATGGTTTTCTAGTCACTAATAATGGAGACTCATTATTAGTTGATAATAACGATCCTTTAACCAACAAAGTGGAACAAATGTTTCAATGTGGAATGAATCCATGAATTTTAAAATGGATTCCATACAGCAAAACCATGTTTGGATTTTGGTAGAACCTCCAGTTGATGTAAAGCATGTTGGTTGTAAATGGGTATTCAAGAAAAAATTGCACATGGGCAACAACCCAACTATTCATAATGTTACCGATCATTGTTTTTTTGGCATCAATTCCTTAATTTGGCCCTTGTAATGCTACTTAATTGATTCACAAATGTCATGTTGGTGTCCAAGACTTGTTCGGAGCTCGGAGCCCTAGAATTTAGAGAAACACTAGGTCGTGTTGTTAGTAAAAACCATGCAGCCCAACACGCACAGTTTCCCCTAACTGTGCGGGTCGTTTTAGTGGAGAGTAGGTTGCTGCATGGTTGTTTGAAACCATGAAAGTCGAGGAACACACTCGTGTGAGATTATAGAAAACCTTGATAGTGGCATTTCGCATGGCTAGCACTTGATTAGTCAAACTGTGCCCTTAGAATTTGCGAGGGATCACCTTAAATAGTGTGGGGCGCACGATTGGTGCACAGTTTGGCCAATCGTGTGGTCAAACCATGCGTCCTAGTAAGTGAAGGGGAAATAACCTTTCCCCCTAAAATGTCTTTAACTCAAATTTCCTTCTCCTCCATCTCATTTCTAGTAGACCACATGTAGGGGAGCTCCTCCTCTTCACTATCTATGGATTTTGCTATCTCCCTCATCAGTGACCAATTTCCTTCAACGCCAGATGTGTTGGAGAGATAAGAGTAAGCTCTTTAATCCTCTTATTTCTTTTCCGAGTTTCTATACTCCTCTCGTTCTATTTTGGTGTGACCTCATTTTCCCTATTTTCAAGCAATCTAACGATTCTTAGAATAAATCTTATTATAGCTCAATTCAATGGTCGACACTGGATGAGAAGAGTGCTATGAACCTAAGGTAGGTGGTCTAGCATCTTTCCCTCAAGTTTAATTACTTTTATAACATGTTTCATTGTTCCACATGCCAGTCCATTCTAGAAACACCTCTAAATTGTTTAATAAATTCAATTAAATTATATACAATGTCTGATATGACCCCAACAATTGGAAAATCAACACTTTGGTTGATCGTTTTGACTTAAGAAACCCCAATGGGTGTGCTTTACCTTAGAGGTCTATTTTACCTTTATTTGAAATTTTCTAAACACCACCGTGAGAGGTTTTTCCATGTAATAAATGTTGGGTTGGAAGAGAATCGTCTCTAGGATAAACTCGATTGTGACAATAATAATTTCTGAGAATCACCAATGTAAACGAAACGTAAAAATCAAACAGTAGAATAGTAAATTGGGACACAAATTTTAACATGAAAAAACCTCTAATACGGATGATTAAAAATCCCCGCGAAAACTTGGAGAAAATCTACTATGAATCGAAGAGTACATATAATCCAAGTACAAGCCCAAACTTGAATTACAACAAAATAGAATAGAAAACCTGTGTGAAATTCACCCCCCCAATACGCCTCTATCGCCTCTATGATATTCATCTCATGACAAGTCATCACCCTTCAGAGATCAAATCTGAACACGCAGCGTTGTTGTAGCCCCTCATTGTACAGCTCAATTCACCGTTGTTCGCTGCCACCCACAATCAAAACTGTTGTCTATTTTTTTCCGCACAAGCCTCTGTGCTCTACTGTTGTGTGTGCGCCCCTCTTCTCTTCCTGAAACAGCACTACCCCCTTTTATAGTCCATAATTTCAGCATCAAAATAAGAGGGTCAATATAGAAAATGTGAGCAATAATGGGGAATAAATGATCATAATTTATGCGTGCAATAAAGGGAATAATGACCATAATTCCCGATGATCCAGGATGAACCCCAAAAATATCCCCCTTTAGCCCGCTGAAGAAGGATATCTCATCCAATAAACTCAATTGGAAAGAAAACCTATTGGTATCGCACCAACCATCATCCTCTGTATAAAATTTGACACCCCTTTTCTGCATCTTTGACAGAAACATGAATTCTTCCCCTCTAGAAGAAATCTAAATGTCGAAGTCTTTGTCATATCTATATCTGCACCAATAGTACCAGAATCAATCATATCTGTCTCCCCCATAATTGTGATCACCAAATAATATAGAGCACCTATAGGAATAACTTGCTCCCTCTGATCAACATCCTCCGAGCAATCAAAAACTCTCAGTGAATCACCCCGATTTTTGATTTCCATTATTTCTTCAACAGTGGAACTCTCTAAAGAAATGGAATTAAGTTAATGATCTGAAACACCTAACCTGACATGCTTTAGCTTCCAAACCTTCTTTAACTTAGTTGATGGTATTCGACTCTTGCATGATGATTGAATGTGCCATGAATATAACAAATTCCTCTTCACAACTGGATTCTTCACATCACCACACACCTTTATATCTATCCTATAAAGTGTGTCATCCATTTTTTGTCGCACAAAAACCATAGATCATCTAGAAAAATTCCATCTTCCACCACAAAAAAACTCATGAATCCATCAGTATCAATAGCATAAGCAGATGAAAAATTATGGCATATACCTGATACATGTCGCACATCCCTCAATGTTAGTGTACAACCTACATTCGTAGTGATACAAATATCACCAACACCAATGACATAAATAGAATCTCAGTTTCCCATCATCAATCTACCAAATTGATCTTATTCATAGGAAGAAAATAGTCCCCTCTTTGGTGAAATATGGTATGATGATGCTGAATCAACCACCCACTCAGTGTACAAATCTGACCTACGACAATCATCACCAACTAAAAGTAAATCATCCTCACCCTGAACATGATTTATGTTGGTATCTTCAGAATTGGTTTCATGTGTCTTATTTTCCTCATTAAGCCTTTTCAATTCATATCAGTATCACTACACATGACCCACATAGTCACAAAATAATCAATTGACCTTTCTTCTGGTCTTTGACCGGCCTCTCTAACCACCGTGTCCATCTACCACAGCCAGAATACCACTATTACCTGAAGATTCACCATCATTAATCTTTCACTGAGCCTCATTTATTAACAACAACAAAATAACATCATAAAACATCAGTGTATCTTTCTTGAACAACAATGTGGGACAAGATCATCATATAAATCAAGCAACAAACCCAAAATAAGAAAATCCTTATCTTTTTCTTCTATTTCAATAGGTACTGTGTTACCTTTATCATCGATCATGACCACCACCAAGGATAGATCTGTCAGAATTTTGGTGAACTCATCCAGATGGTTACCTAAATCTCCATTCCCTGGTATTCGAAAATGGTACAATTGTTTTTTCAAATATAAATGATTTGTGAAGTATTTTGATTTATACCACCTTTCAATATTTTCCCAAATCTCCTCTAGATATTTCAGATTCATCACTTCCCGTAGTGTATTATCACCCAAATACATTTGTATTGTGCTTGTCACCAAATCTCTCATATCCTACCAAGAACCAACACTCATCATCTCTAGTTTATCTGATTTTTTATTCAATGCCTTCATTGTCTTCTCACGGACAAGGATATTTTTAACACTTTGCTGAAAAAGTGTAAAATCATTTTTCCCATTAAACAATTAGATGTGGGCAGGAATCCCATGTTGTGAATCACAATATTTAATCATAAAGAAACACAAATAACCTCTTTTGATACCATATGTTGGGTTGGAAGAAGATCAGCTTTTGGATAAACATGGTAGTGATAATAATAATTTTCGAGAATCGCCAATGTAAACGAATCATAAAAATAAAACAGCCAAATAATAAATTCAGAGACAGATTTTTACATGAAAAATCCCTCCAATGAGGAGGATTAAAATCCATGGGGAAGCTCTGTGAAAATACAATATGAATCAGAGAGTACATAGAATCCAAGTAGAAGCACAAACATAAATTACAAAGAAATAACGTAGAAAACCTGTGTGAAATTCACACCCCAATATGCCTACATCTCCTCTCGTAAATTCATCTCGTGACAAGTCATCACCCTTTGTAGATCAAAACTGAACACATGACATTGTTCTAGAACCTACTTGAAAACCCCAATTCGCAGATGTGTGCTATCACCCACACTCAAAACATTTTTCCAAATTTTTCTACACAAGCCTCCAACCTATACTCTTGCATGTGTACCCCTTTTCTCTTCATGAAGTGGCATTTCCTCCTTTTATAGTCGACCATTTACACATCAAAATGAAATGGTCAATAGAGAAAATGCGTTAAATAAAGGGGAATAAATGGCCATAATTTACGCGTGTAATAAACGGAATAATGACCATAATTCCTGACCATCTAGGATGAACCCAAAAAATAAATTCCTTGAGTTAATGATTTGAGTTAATAGGAATAGTAGTCTTTTGGTTAGGCTCCTACACCCCATTCCATAATTTATTTTACCAACTTGTTAATCATGTTATAAATGGCTGCCTTGTCAAATGATATGATCATGATAGTCAAACATACCCTCACTTTATGCTAAGAGTGATACAAGGGTCCCAACTTAAGAAAACCTTGGATGGGATCATCGTGCCTTAGTATGAATTTTCAAAGAATTGTAAATACGTCAGGGGTGATACTATGTACGACTTGGATTGGATCACCGTACATTTCCTCTACCTCTAGATGAGTCACACCAGTTCCCTTAGGGAGAACCCATGGACATGCCCGATGGAGAGATGGTTATACCATTCCACGAGTGAGACTCAGACCCATGTGTGATACCAGGGACAGACTCAGAGGTTCTTTGTTGTTTTCATACAATGTCAGGAGTGATACTTGGGATCTAATTTATGTGTCACCTTGGAGAGACTCCCATGGAAATGGGTTTATACAGAACCTGTTGGGAAAAAAATCCCTCAAGGTGTCCCCTCATAATATATTGGGTGTAATTGTGTTTTTTGACAAAGCCAGAGAATTGAGAATGAGGGAACGGTACGCGGATGAAGTTCACGGAACCAAAAACAGTTCGTGACTAAGTGGCAGTGCGGTACACTGATGGGATGAAGTTAGCGGAGGAAGTCGACCGTGTTGGAGTAAAGGCGGTATGTGGAGCGTATAGGAAAATGCTTCGCGGATGGCATCCAGTTTGCGGTGGCTGAAGATTCGGTATGCGGTTGGGGCTATATCGAATCAATATTTGGTAAATCTTGATTTTGAAGACTAAGAAGATATCTTTGCCTATATAAGAATCGCTAAACTCACCAATTACTATGGAGATCGAATATCATTAAGAACATATTTTTGATCTGGGATTTCGGAAAAGGCCAAAGGTAGTTTGCGAAGGGAGGTTCAAAAAGGATGAAAGTGGTTCGAGCTGATGGTTCTTGGGGGGATTATTACCCCGCAAAGGATGATCGGTATGCGGAGGATAAAGTTCGGTACGCAGAAAGAATTGTCTCGGTACGTGGAGGAGGAATCTTCGGTTTGCGAGAGGGAGAGTTACGCAAGTGGTACGCGGAGGGGAGATATAGTACGTGAAAGCAAGGGAAGTCTGCGAATAAAGAACAGTTCGCAGACATGAGCGATTTCATAGTGAAGGTTCATGAAATCAGTACGCGGTAGTGGTACGTGATCATGAAGGTGGAAGCAGTCTGTGGACGAAGGGCAGTTTGGTGAAGCGGCAACAGTACGTGAAGAAGGTGTCTCGTGTACCAAACCAGGTACTCAGTACATAAGAGAGACAAGGTGGTTCTTGATTTTCACAAGGAAGCTTGCGAAAGATTCGATTCAGTTTTTGAAAGTATTTTATAGTACCTAACATTATACGGGAAGATGGATTTCATCTGTGCGTGAAAAAGGAACATCCACAGATCATCTACCCATAGTTGAGGATACATGAATTCATGAAAATGAAGGGACCTATATGTCCATAAACTATGTTTGACCTACATGTTGATAAACTGTGAGTGGATTCCTTTCCAAGAGTTGTGAGTGAATAATGAGGAAGATGGTGACCCTTTTCACCAGCAGTGAGCTAGAGAAAGAGGCATAGAGAGTGACCCTTGGGAATGCAGTGAGAAGAACCTAAACAATCTAAATCCAGTGAGCATAGGAATATAAGATCTAGCCTGAACATTGTACTCATTATTGGTAGTGAGCCTTAGTGAATTTGGTAATCGGCACATTGCCGTTGTATGCTCCTTGGATGTATCCCAATGAGGGTAAAACAAGTAAAAATCACCGTTTATTTTGCATGATTTGTTATTTGTTCATATATTTCAATGGGAGGAAGAGATAATTAATTTTCTCTAACAAAAAAAAAAGATCTTGACGGTAGAAATTTTTAATCTTCCATACCCTAATTCATCCCCCCTCTCAGGGTATTCGACCTAGTGGACCTAACGATTGGTATCAGAGGGAAGATTTATTTTATTAGGATTTGTGTGCACCAACATGGTTTAGTCAATTTCTAAAGTGAAAGATTCATTATAATCTTATATTGGCGTGCCATGGAAAATATAAGAACAATAAAGAATAATCAGAAGTCATGTGGTATCCCTCAATGTGGAAGTGTCTATGGAAAAGTGTTATTGAGTTTAAGGAATCCAAAAGATTACTGAAGAATGGTTTGGATGAATCAAGAGATAGGAAGATGCAGAAATTAGAGGATGAGATAGAATCAGTCATGAAGGAAATGGAGAAATCAAATGAAATAGGAAAGCCTATGTAGAAGGATGCACTGCACTTACTTTTCAATTATCCTTCGATAGGTGATGATAAAATGAAAAGAAAGTATTCTATTTCTAAGGATAAGAAAGAATATATTTTATCATCTCAACAACCACATAGTATGGGAAATTATGGAATTGGATATGATGATCCCCCTTCTATGTATGCTATGAAAAGAGTAGTTAAGATTTCTAGAGATAATAAAAACTTTTTAGGTGCTAGAGATAGAACTAAGAAGGATGTTATAGGAAGTAAAGATAGCATGTTCTATTTTTGTGGGATTCATGGTCATACATCAAGATTTTTTTTAGAGGATCAGGAATAAATTTCATACTATGAAGATAAAATTTTTACTAAATCTGATAATAAGAAGAATAATCATGAAAATTCTCAAAGTAACACCTCTTAGAAGAAAGAATTCATCAGAAGTTAATATTGTGGAAGAATGGGACACACTATGAGAATGTGTAAGGAAGCTATGGAGATCAATACCACAAGAATAACTCAAGATACATCAACATCTTTGTTGAGAAATGATGAAATTATGTATGCATTTGATGGAAGATTTTTTATATGTTCTTATCATGGGTATTTGGAAAGACATTGTAGAAAGAATAAAGTTGGTAATGAAAAAGAATTTAGGAAGAGATCCCTAACACATGCAGTTTATAATGAAAAAACCTATACTAGAAGACAACATGGTGAGATGGAAAATAGGTATATGGCCTCAGGTAGATCAAAATGTGATCAACGAATGGTGTATCAATCACCTCCTCTATTACAATCAGAGTAGCACTCCTAGAAAAAATTTGAACAAACTTGGAAGAAAAAGGAAAGATCAACTACAGTTGTGTGTAAGAATAATTTGAAATCAGTTGAAGACTCAAACCCAACAATAAAGGGTTGCATGACTTAGACAATTGATAAAATAAAATTGTATAAATAATGTCATGAAAAGCTCACATATAATTCCACATACTGAGAAGTGAATAAAAGAGAAAGAACAGTCCAATGGAGGAAAAAGAAAGACTACATGACCAATAGAAAGATTCCTACTCAAAGAAAGAGTCATGATAAATTGCATATTTGTGGAACATCAAGGAAAAAATGTGTACTAGTGGGCATAAACCTGAAATTGTGAGAAAGAAAAAGCCTATAAAATCTACATATCAGAAAAAGACTCATCATGTGGGTAATGGATGCCTAGTCATATGGCCAGAGCAGTTGAAGTTGGCTAGGCAGCTAGAAGAAGCATGGAAAGAGTGTGATTCTCTGCAAGAAATAATCAAAGGGTTGACACATCAGGATCAACCAAAATCCTCACGTTGAAAATTCTATAAGTTTCCATCTCCCTATGTATATAAATTATATTAAATTATGTTAATGTGTTTCAGGTTCAAAGGGAGATATGATCCAAGGGAAAATGGAATCAAAATATGCTAAGTAGTGATGTGATGTGATCCATAATTTCAACTGATTCAAATCAGTTACTAGAGCTACAGATGGAATCTGGAAAAATTCCATGGAAGGAGTAAATGTTATATGGATGCCTGAGATTTATGGAACTAATTAAGAGCAATAGACAATTATTATGTTATTAACTTCATTTCTTGTTTCCTACATCGATTTTGACTCAGTAGGCTTAGAGGTTTTTTTGATGGCTCATTGCTGAGTGGTGAATTTAACCCATAAATATCTCATTGATATAATAGAGTTGGAGAAGTTTCTCAAACCTACAGTCACATGTGAAGAAATTATGTAGGATAAGAATAATATCTGAGGGTCTAAAAAATAGACCTTATAATTGGAAGATCGGGACATTATATGGGGAGAGTTTTACTTCCTAATCAGATTCAACACAACAATTCTATCATCCAAATCATTATTAGAAGGATGTGTTATATGGAAATAAGAGATGACATGATTAAGCATCTATGTTGAAACTGAAGATATGTCAAAGATATACATGGATTTTCTAGGGGTTCTGATTTTCATTGAATATATATCCATTTGTATCGTGCCCCAATTCAGGTGTTAGTCATTCTCTAAGAGAAGACAGATTTCCATGAAGCATAAAAAATAATGAACTTCATGATTATATATTGTGTTCTAACAATGAGGTATCATTTGACTGTTTTCAGGATACCAAGAAGTTGTGAAATAATATCAACAATGTTTTAACGAGATTCTTATCAAAAGTGATGAAGTGGTAAGAGACTCAGGAGGAGTAGATGTGAAAATGTTGATTCAGAAGAAGATACAGATAATGAACATGAGGAAGTCAAGTCTGTATATGTGAATAAGTCAAAAAGTCATGATGAAATTGATATGCATAAAATCAACGTTGATCTGATAGTATCAGTACAGATTAGGAAGATGAGGACTCTATAGCAAGCATGATAATTATCAAAGGTTGAATCGATATGCTTTGAAGAAGGATTTGGAATGGAAAATTCCAAGGAGATGGAGGCTCTGGATATTACCTGGATTAAATTATAAAAATATGACATTGGAAAGGAACTTAATGTAATAGAATACAGGTGGGTCATTAGAAGCTTGTAGTACCTGACATCGACAAGGCCTGATATTGTATTTTCCACATGCTAATAAGTGATATATCAAATCAATCCTAAAGAGATCCATATAATTGTAGTAAAAAAAATTCTTCGGTATATCAAGGGAATAGTGGATATTGGCCTTATGTATAGTGAGAAATCTCAGTCAGAGTTATTGGGATATACATATGTGGATTATGATGGTTCAACAGATGATAGGAAATCAACATTAGGAGGTTCCTTTTATCTTGGAGGATTGTGTATTTCTTGGTCGAGCAAGAAACAAAATTGCATTTCATTGAGCACTGTAGAAGTTGGGTACATTATGGATACTCAATATTACACATAGTTCTTGTGGATGAAGTAGTAACATGAAGATATGCAAATTGAAGTGAAATCTTCGATTAGAATCCACTGTGATGATTCAAGTGTCATAAAACTTATAAAAAATCTAGTCCGTCACTCTAGGACAAGGAACATTGAAATCAAATATCATTTTATTAAGAAGATGGTTGAGTGAGGGCTTGTGAAGTTGGAGTATGTACCTACAGAACAACATGTTGCAGATATTCATAAAAATTCCTTGCCCAATTAAGCATTTGAAAGGCATCAACTAGCTCTGGGAGTCCAGTCGATTTCCCGCACTTGAAAAATATTGGATGAGTGTCCCCCTCTCCTCAAGGTATGGTGTGTCTTTCCCTAATGTGATGATATGTGTTCTTTACCATGTTGTAGGAAACCTTGAAGTGCCCTTTAGGTTTGTTGACAAAGGGGGAGAAAGTGTGAATTCCAAGGGGAGAAAAGAAACAGGGAGAAGCTGTTAAGTGGAGCAGCAAGATAAGGGGAGTTGAAGTTGAGTTGAAGATATTGGAATAACTATGACTTGGGGGGAGAATTAAATCTGATGATGCCATAAGTGATCGATCAAATAATAGATATCACGATAGATGAGGATAGTGATAAAAGCAGAAGAGTGGTGTTGGAATGGTGTCAGAGGGCTTCCAGCACTCAGCAATTGGTATCAGTTTGGTATCAACAACTAGTGATAGAAATGAAGTTATTCTTCTATTAACTATTCATTTATTCTTCTTTCTCATGCTGATCATGGATCAGGTGGTCTTAAAGTATGTGTTGAGTAAATCATTGATCACTATCTTAATCGCATGTAGAAAATGATGGTTGAAGATTCAAGGAGCTTTATCGATATATCAAAATGCAAAGAACTGTTTTAAGAAGTGTTGTTAAAAAACCCAAAGTGGGAGATTGTTGGGAAAAAATCCCTCAAGGTGTCCCCTCATAATGTTTTGGATGTAATTGAATTTTTTGAAAAAGCTAGATAATTGCGAATGAGAATGGATGGTGTTTTCTGAAGACGGATTTTAAGGTGGCACAGTTTCACAGTGTTTTCCAAATTTTAGGGCCTCAAAATTTGGAATTTGTGTAAATAATGGCAAACGAAATCGGAAAAGAAAGAGAAATGAGGAGTCTGGAACATGGATCACGTACCATGTCTGAGATGGGTATGCAACCATGTACCAGGTAGTGTGAACAGTACCTGGATGTGGATCACAAAACCAAAAATGGTTCGCGGCTGAGTGGCAGTGCAGTACGCGGATGGGCTGAAGTTGGTGGAGGAAGTTGACCATGTAGGAGAAAATGTGGTACGTGGAGCACATAGGAAAATGGTTCGTGGATGGGTTGCAGTTCTTGGTGGCTAAAAACTCGTTACATGGTGGGGCTGTATTGAATCATGATTTGGTAAATCTTGATTTAGCAAATTAGGTGTATCTCTTTCCCTATATATGAATAGCTAACCCCACCGATTACTATGGACATCTAATATCATTGATAACATATTTTTGTTATGGGATTTTAAAAAAGGCTGAAGGTAGTTCATTAAGGGAGGTTCGCAAAAGTTGAAAGTGGTTCACACTGAAGGTGCTTTCGGGGATTCTTAACTTGCAAAGGAAGTCTGATACATGGATAAGGAAGTATGGTATGAAGAAGTAATTGGATCAGTATGTGGAGGATGAATCTACGGTACGCAGGAGGGAGATTTACGCAAGTGTTATGTGGAGGGGGAGCCCTGGTACACAGAAGCAAAGACAGTCCACAAACAGGGAACTGTTCGCAGACAAGAGGGGTTTCGCAAAGGAGGTTCCCGAAATCGGTACGCGGCAGTGGTACACAAAGAAGGTGTATTGTGTACCAAACCTGGTACTCAGTACGTGGGAGAGACAAGGTGGTTCACTATTTTCACAAGGAAGCTTGTAAAAGCTTCAATTCAGTTTGAGAATGTATTTTCCAGTACCCAATAGGATCTAAGAACGTGGATTTCATATGTAGGTGAAAAAGAAGCTTCAACAGAACATCTACCTATAGTTGAGGATGCAGTAATTCATGGAAATGAAGGGACCTACATGTCCTTAAATTGTGTTTGACCTATATGTTGATAAACTATATGTGGATTCATTTTTAAGAGAAGTGAGCGAAGGAATAGGAATACGGTGTCCCTTTCAACTGGAAGTGAGCCAAATAAAGAGGCATAGGGAGTGACCCTTGGGAATGTAGTGAGTAGACCCTAAAACTTGTAAAGGCAGTGAGCCTAGGCATAGAAGATCTAGCCCGAACATTGTACTCATTATTGGTAGTGAGCCTTAATGAATTTGGTATATCGGAACATTGTCATTGTATGCTTGTTGGACGTAGCCCAGTGATGGTGAACCAAGTAAAAATCGATGTGTCTTGTGCATGATTTCATATATGTGCATATGTTTCTATGGGAGGAAGAGAGAATTGAGTTTTTCCTAACAACAATACAAGATCCGAAGGGTAGAAAAGTTTATTCTGCCATACCCTGATTCACCCCCCTCTTAGGGTTTTTGACCTATTGGACCTAACAAATCCCTTAGAGTGATTCTTGGGATTCATTTGGATCATCTTGGACAGACTCAAGGTTCCTCTTATTAATTTATAAATATTTTAATTAAACATTAGAGTAAGATTGTGTAAATGTGTAACTATAATTCATAGGATGATTCCACAAAGAAAAATCACATGCTTGGGGATAATCCTCCCTTATAAACATTATTTATAAAAACTCTTTAATTATTTCTTATATGTGCAAGTTACATTTGTTTAGAGACATCCTGATTGGGCTCAATCAGGTAGTCTTGGGTGGGTATCCCAAAAGTAACTTATTCTGATCTATTTATTTATTTCCAACATTAAATTTATTATTTATTGACACACTAATCATTTTATATTCATGTTCTAGGTATATCTAGACACCGTTGGTGGTGACCTATTAAGTATATCTCACACCTAAGGACGTAATTATAGCATGGTGGCATGAAAGCCTGAGTGGCCCAACCCATCAAATCCCAAGCTGGGCTCTGGCCGTGCTCAGGCTGAAGGTTAGTCAGGTCGGACTTTGGCCTATGCAAGCAGACCTATAGGCTGAGCCAGCCCATGGGCTTGTTTGAATATCATCCGCTCTAAACAATTATGGGGAAACTGCTGGTAGGGAGACTCTAACCCCCTACCACAAGTTTATGAGTCTGCACTTAGACTAATTGGTTAAAAATTACCACACTATATACATATATAAACAAATAAATTAATAATATATATATATATAATTATATATCAAGCTATTAATAATATATATAATTATATATCAATGATTTAATATATATATATACACACCCAAACTCATTTTAATTGACAAAAAACACACACTAACCCAGTGATGTTCGTGCACACCCCCAGCCTCATTGTTTTTCATAAGTATATGGAAACATGAATATATTATATTATATATATGTATATATATGAATCTATATAGAAAATAAATTAACCCACCCAATGTTGCACACCCCTCATTATCTTTTTACAACTTTCATATATTATAAATGTTACACAACAACCCGACTCACCTCTAAGACGGTTTCCGGACCGGTGGGTCACATGACCTTAAGAATGTCTCCCCATATGCCAGAGACTACCGAATTGCAGTGAAGGTCTCGAGAGGTGATAGTGGGAAGACTACACCCTCTTATCAGAGTTGCATAGCTGTATAACAGATTATAGGTAAAAGATAACAATGAAAGAAACAAATAAATAATTAACACCAGTATAAGATAATATAAATAACTGAAAAGAAGAGAAAGAAAATATTTAACAATTTAATAAAAGTTTCCAACACAAAATTATACAACATATGAATTCATGTCATGGCGATGATACATACAAAAAGCTGTAAAAAATACATCATGCTTGACAACCCAGTACAATAATATAGAAAAGACAAAAAAGCCCCACGTTTGATCTCTTTGAGCATCTCAAGCTCCTGCTCGGTGCTTTGATCCTAACTCCCAGACACAAAAAACACAGCATAACCAATCAATCATCATCCCCAATCATGTGAACAAGAAAAGTCTACTCGGGTACCCCAGTGCAACAACAGCCCGTGTAGGGTGTGGGATATAAATCTCAATAGGATGGCACCACTGGTGTCTAACCCAATCCATACAAAGAATTGTAAATTAAAAAGTGTGCAATATAAAATCATGGTGATTGATTGCAAATAAAACTAGATTCTTGGTATGGGTTTCTAAACAAACACCCTTCCCATATCACCTACTTCGGCCTATGCTGTAAATTTGAAACGAGTACCTATAAGAATCAGGATGTATATTTATATATAAAATGTCTAGAAACAGAAGGTAGAAAAAAATTAAACATACCCCAAAGACCGTTCTTTAACTTTGGGTATAATATATGTATAAACAAATAGTTTTATATGACATCAGAAAGCTATCAAAATCTACAAGGGAAACCTAAAAACATCTTTATTATTATTATGTTCAAGTTGTAGATTCGTAGTCTGATCCCATCCCGAAGGTATTGCTACAGTACATCCTTCAAATTACCCAATACCACTAAGCTCATCTAAATAAATATTTCGAAAGACCAAGTATATCTCGAGGCATGGCTTTACCCTTATTCTATCTTGGTATCATACAAAAGGGGTCGAGTATCACCCGAGGATTGGCATAGCCACTTTTCCAATGAGTCCTTCCTCGTTAATCCCTTTGGGAACCAGTATCACTCATAAGTATTTAGAAAGGCCAGGGAAACCCTTGTCTGGTAGAGCCTAACATATCATTTCCCCAGCGCATCGTGGTATAACCACCCAAGCATGGGAGTCCATCCATGAGTACTTAATACGGAACTCATGTTCTCACCTGGCTTGTATCAGGCGAACCATAGTAACAAAATCACATTTCAAGGAAAACACCGATACATATATCACATGGAAATCTTATACATTAATTATGCAATCAAATACACATCATAAACCACAAGTAATTTAAGATATCAAATAAAAAAATTTAAGACATCCACATGACATAAAGCATCTTACAAAAAGTAATCACGTAAAAATTAAAAGACAATATTAGCACTTTAAATTCTCAGTTCAACAAGATTAGAAAGAAGGTAAAACCAGTAAAATAGGGTATCACAATTTGGAACTTTCATGAGTGATAAAATGTGAACAAAATCATACACCATCAACATGCCTCAAAAATAGGTTATTAATAACATAAAAAGTACTTGCTAACATGTTTTTTCAAGCAGGTCATTCAATTCAAACTAATATTTCATTTATAACTCATAATTTAGGTTGGGAATACCCAAAGGGGTGTTCAAGAGGCAAGGAAAAAACCTAAAATGGGTTTCGACATAAGAAAAGGACACAACATGAATGGTTGAACAAACCAGACAATCAAATAAGATATAACAAGGAATCTATGGAAGGTTATAGTGAGTTTCACAAAGACACTACATGACATAAGTGATGAATGGAAGAGGGTAGATTCCCTACACTCGTAGTTCTAATTACGTATTAAGCCACGTACTTAAGAGGTGTCATGGCTCATCTATTTTTTTTACAAAGAAGCGATGTCATTTATAAGTAACCATTAAGGGAAGAGTATAGACATTCCATTTAACAATTTATATCTCAAACAATAAGAGAAATCAATGTATCAAGGAAAGAAAGAATAAAAGTATATAACTATATTTTTATCTTGAAGACAAATCACCTCCATTGGAGGAGTTTTATTAGAAAATTTTACACTGCTTCATCAAACCATTCATTTATTATATTTAACATTTGTTCCAAAACTTGTTCATCACTAATCAAAAGCAAGAAGCCATGCAAACTAAAAAGAATCATAAGTGAGTTTTTGCAAATAGTTCACCTCTATTGGAGGGGTTTTATTATAAAACCATGAATTTCTCATCAAGCAAGCATTTATTAAATTTAACACTTCTATCAAGAATCACACTTAATTCAAATTAAAAAGGCATGTAATGTAGACTTTACTAAATTAAGTAAAATCTAATAAATCTGTTGTAAGAAATTTATTAAAGATAAGAATAAATTCATTATTTAAATTAAGGGAATGAGATCCTACCACAAGTTGAACTAAGCCATCCACTCCGACCCTTCACCATTTCTAAGTAAAAGATGATGCTCCCCCACTAGGCATATGCAACTACACACATACGTAAGGAAACCAATCCCCTATGCACACACCCGCATAGCCATGGGATTGTGAAAGGGGATCTTTACAAACATGATTATATGAATATGCCCATATCCACACACTTGTGAATGCATTTATATATATATATATATATATATTCATGGGAATACCTAGCCCCAAACATGCATAATCACTACCATGGGTGACTACAAACATAATGGGAGAACCCACATACATATATTTACATACCTATGTACACACATGCGAGTCTCCCTTGACTTGGAAACCCAAAACCAATAGGTAGGGGACAATGATCTACAAGATAAACACTAGGAACTCTACAACACCCAAAGAACAACATATAACAACGGTGAAACTAAACAACGAGTCAAAAACCTTACCTCAAATAGCAGAGACAAACCAAATCGCCCCAAAAATCACACAATGAAGTTCAACGCACTACAAGAAACATGCCAGAGTCTCATAAATACCAAAATCCCTAAAATTAACAAGTTTGAAAGAAAGAAGGAGGTAAAAACCTTACCCTAAAACCAAACTGACAGACTGAAATCACCTGAACCGCCTCTCCATCGATGACGATTGTCGGAACACGCATCAAAAAATACCGGAAGCTCTTTTTCACATCCTAGGACTGAAAGAAAACCGAAATCAAAGACACCCCCAACCTTAGGGTGTTCATCCAAACCTAAATAGGGCAAAGGGGAGGCCGAAAATCGGCCATGGAGGGTCACGCCATGGAGAGTATGAACGAGGGAGCTCGACGGTGGGGGTGACGCTGCATGGGGGGGGGGGGGGGGGTTAGACCTTAGTGGTTTCCTCCGCGGAGAGGGGGAGGTCTCACAATCCAGGAGTAAGGGGTAGGGGCTCGCAGGAGGTAGAGGGGGAGACCCTATTTGGGTCTTCTTATAAGAAAAAATAAACCTAATTAATTTTTTTTATAATAATAAAAATCATAATAATAATATTAATAACAATAATATTATCATTATCATTATTAAAATATTTATTTATTATTTATTTCATTTTTATTTTAACTTCAATTAAATAATTTTCATTTTAAAATGTTAATTTAATTAATTTAACTTCTTTTAAAAAGAACACATATTTCTGGGGTTCTGACTCTCAGAAAAACGTTTTGACGCTCCGTTTTAAAAACGACCTGCCCAGCTAATGGGAAAAGTTAATTTTCTATGTTTTTTTATCCAATTCAAAGCACATAATGTTACAACCTTCCCACCTTATAAATTCTTATCCCCGATAAGCCTTATGAAACAACATAACCTTTATCTGATCCAAAAGGTTCTTTAAGTCATGCACAGAAGGTTGCACTGTGTCTCTAAATTCCCAACACATATTCAAGAATTGACTAGGAGAGAAAAACATAATCCATTAAGATTTGAGCCGACACTCATTTTCTAACTGAAACACCGAGATGGTGCTTATCCAAGACCTTCTTTCTAGATACAAGACCATGTCGCCGTCTCATTAAAAATATGGCTAATGTTACTCCACACCTTTGGCTTTAACGTTAGAAAAAGGAAAATTCCCAATCGACCATAAGTCCCTTGTCGATCCATCTTTTTATGAAAATCCCTGGTCAACACAAACTACACTTTCATCCTAGGGAAACTAAAGGAGAAACATAAACTATCCTTACCCGGGGATTTAAACGAGGACACTAATACATGTTCCATTCCCCAGCCTTTTACATTTATTCTCATTTATCTTTTGTTTTAAAATTTACAAGGCTTAAAAGAGACATCAAGTAACCATTTTAAAACTAACACTACGTACCTGATTTAGCTAATTCTCCAAGGGAAATGCATGTTATTACAAGTAGCTAACACTTTGCATCACACTATAACACAAAATCATGGAATTTTAATCACAAAGACATGCTAATAAGCACAAAAGCATGATACAAGGAAATGATTCTAGTAAATAGGTAGTATGAAAACAGGCTAGCATGCTGAATATATAACTGAAACATGGTATATGAATAGGCATGAAAAATAAATAAAAAAGAAGGAATAAATTTAGGTCACTCAATCATATCAACAGGAAAACTACAATGCAACTACATGACATTGAAATATGCATGGCATGTAAATTTCTATGTGCTTAATATGATGCATGTTATGTTTCATCCTTGCCTTAACAGGCTAGTGGTAAAATACCATAAACTTCATAAATCCATAAGCAGTGGATATTACACCAATCAATCAAGGTGTAATCATATCAACTGTAATATCAAAAATCATGAACATCAATTCCCAGCCCTAGTTACTTGGTCATTTCCTATATGTGGGGTGATAAGTCCAAAGCACGACTATTAACCAAGCACCGACCCATTCATAGTATCCTGTCTACCAACCGAAAATAGTAAGACAAAGGAAAAGAACCTCTTTCTGATACCAATTTGTAACATACCGACTTGGGTCACCTTTAAGATGGTGGCCAGACTGGTGGGACACATGACCTCATATGCATTTCCCCATATGCCAGTGGTTTCCGATTAGAAGTGATGGACCCAGGAGGTGATAGTGGGGAGACTATACCCAATTATCAGATTCACACAATGGTATAACAGATTATTCTTAAAAGACAATAGTGAAAGAAATAAATAATTATCAGATAACAATAGAATAATATATAAATAACTGACAAGCAATGAAAGACAATATTTAACAATTTAATAAAAGCAGCCTATTCCAAATTATACAACAGATTAATGCATTCCATGGTGATGATACATACTAAAAGCAGTAAAAAATACAACATGCATGAAAACCCAGTACAATAATAAAGAAAAGATAGAAAATACCCATGGTTGATCTCCTTGAGCATCCGTAGCTCCAGCTCAGTCCTTTTCCCCTAACTCCCAGACACAAACAACACAACATAAGCAATCAATCATCGCCCGCAATCCTGCGAACAAGAAATGTCTACCTGGGTACCCTAGTGCAATGGCGGCCTGAATAGGGTGTGAGATATAAATCTCAGTAGTCCATCACCACCGATGTCTAACCCAATCCAGACAATGAATTTTAAATTAAAAAGTGTTCAATATAAAATACTGGTGACTGATAGCAACTAAAACTAGAAACTTGGTTTGGCTTCTTAAATGGACACCCTTCCCATATCACCTGCTTCATCGTAAGCAGGAAAATAGAAATGAGAACCTATAAGGAGATAGATTGAATTTATATATAAAAGGATAGAAAACATAAGGTAGACAAAAAGGAAATATACCCCAAATCCTGTGTTGTACGCAACTTGGAGTTTTAACACACCACGACCAATCAAACTAGCGGTTATGAATAGTAATACAAACTTATTGAAATTTTATAAATTTTGTTTTTTAAAATGGACTTCATTTTTGGATTTGGAATATCAAAAATATCTTAGGGTGAATTTTTGGTATTTTTATGAAAACATTCAATTTTTCATGAATAGTGAAAAACACCGCGTTATTGATTAAAACCGACTTTTTATTTAAATAATTAATTATTTTATTTTAATTTATTTTAGTTCAAAATATATACATAATACCTATACATTTTCAATGTAATTCATTGGAGTCATTTTATAATAATTTTAGATATATAAAATTTTATTGAACGTTTTACTGTCTTTTACCTATCTTCTAGGAGGATTTGAAAAATTCCATAAAACCTAATTTACCACTTATGTGAGTTGAATTTCAAAAACATGAGAGATAAGGTTGACATCAGTAAGTAAAATGTGGTTTAATAAGATGAAAATATTTTTTTGTGAATAGAAACTTTTGACTTTTATCTACAACAGTTAAAAGTAAATAGGGTATTTAAGGGTAAAAATGATATTATAATTACCCTAACACAAGTCCTAATTCTATTGGTTAAGTGTAATTAGATAAAAAAACCTTACAAATAAAATATGATCCTATTTGGTTCACTTGGATTATATTAGGACATTAATTATTATTTTATTTAAAGAAGAGTTAAAAGTGTTAAATTCAATGTTTAATAACTAAACCATTTTTAATATACAGTTACACACAATATAAATTACACTATAAATATTAATTAGTAATATAAAAATATTTCCTACATAATTATAATTTAAAATGAAAATTTAAAATGAAAATCCTGGATTTGAGTCTCAGAGGATTAGAATAACACTGTCCCCAGTGTTTAAAGAAAAGAAAAGTTATAAGGGGGTAGGAGAGGAGTTCAATGAAGAAATTTAAAATGAAAATAATGGAATGAAGTCACCTGGTGGTTGATGATGATAGCGCATGCCATAGTCTCCCTTCAATCCTGGATTTGAGTCTCAGAGGCTTGAATGGTGGTGAATGTATTTTCCTTATGGATTTCAACATGTCCTTTTATTTTTTTAACCTATAAAAAAATAAAAAAAAATAAAATAAACTGATGATACATTGTCTTCATTATATTTTCTGGGTAAGGTATTACTCAGAGATCACACCACGTGACACGAATGAATATGGCGCTCCCCTTTCATACCCATCCTTACTCATAAAATAAGAACAGGTCAACAGCTTATGGTAATTTATTATATGAAAAATAAAATGATTCAAAATGATTGGAAACAAGAAAACCATGGGTTGCCTCCCATGCAGCGCTTTTGTTTAACGTCGTTAGGTCGACTTGTACCCCCCAACTTATCCAATTCCAACTTTCAAAATTTTAATTAACCCATCTTTCTCCACTTCAACAAGATTGAGATTGATTGTTTTTTTGAAATTTGTTTTGTATGAAATCCTATTTTCTACAATGATTGGTAAAATCCAAGGAATATCTAAAATGGTTGATCGTGTTTTATCCGGATTATTTCCTATGATTTCAAGGTTCATTCCTACATGGTGAGATTCTTGATGAAAATTTATGATAATTGAATGGTCTTGGTTATCATAAATAGAGGGATTATTGAGTAGGGAAGGAAGTATTAAAACATCGAGTTCAGTTTGATTGAATTTTCCTAAAGAAGAATGATAATTTGAATCAAAAATTGTTTCTTCTTTAAAAACTTTTGAAAGAATTGGTTCCTTTTGAAAATATGATTCATCCACAAAATGTTCCATTTGAATTTCATGAGTGGGTATAGACACAATATTAGTTATATCTCCCAATTGTTCAATGATCGGTGATTCTAAAAAATTGTTATTGGAGCAATATTCCGAACACTCAATCCATGAAGACAAATTTTCCCCTTGTGAATCCAAAAAATTAATTTCATCCTGATTTAAATACCCTTCAACATTTCTTTGATCTTTTTCAGTTATCCCATATCCAAAGTTTAGTTCTTTTTTCAATTCATGGGAGGTTTTTGGGATAAAAGATTCATCTATCAATGATGAGGAAAGAATATCTTGAGTGGGAACGGGTTCCTCAAAAGTCTTAAAGATTTGTAGTTCTAATCTGAAAGATGAAACTTCTGAATTTATTTTATCCATTTGTTCACACAATTGTTCAATAATTATTTCAGGATTAGGGTTGATATATGATTGTACATCATGGAATTCCTCCTTATTTATCTTTTCAATCATTCTTGATAGGTATGGAAATTGATCTTGTAAACATTCAGCATCCCATTGATTGTGCATCTCATCTGGTGCGGTGTATTAAATTAAGGATTGGTCAATGAAATTCCCCATGTGAGGTGTTTCCCAATATTGATTTCCGACTTGATTACAACATTGATTTATGAAGGGGTATTTTGGAGGATAATTCATTGGAATTGATTGAAAATTAGTTTTGGTGTTTTTTTGGACATACAGAAATAGAAAGGGGAAAAGAGAAGAGAAATTAGGGTGAGAATAGAGAATTTGGGGTGAGAAAAGAAGATTTGGGTCTAAGGTACTTACTTGGGTTCCCGGAAACAGCGCCAAAATTTGGTTGCGCCCAAATTTACCCTACTGGTAAAAGCGGTCGATGTAGTACATGAAGGGGTCGAATCCACAGGGATCAAAGAAGTAACCTTGAGACGCTATGATTTGGTGAAGGATGGTCTTTGAAGTGGCCAAATTTGGGTTTGATTTTGGATGGTTTAAAGAACACTAATAAACCAAAGTGAATTCAATTAAATGGGAATGGGTTTATCTTAGGGTTTTTCTTGGGGTGGAATGGATGAATTTCTTTTCTTAGAAAATTTCAGGTCATTAATTCAAGACATATCCAAACAATGAGATAATTCTTCCAAATCATTCACCAATTTAATCCCTACACAATTCCAAGGCTAATCAACAATTCACTTTGAGGATCACTTTAATGAGCACTCAAAGTAAATAGATCGTACTAGCACTCAAAATGTGTCATCATTAAAGTTGGCAAAGATGAGAAAGAATGTAACTCATCAAATGGAAATCCTAAAATAACGAATAGATTTAAATATTAAGTACATGAAATAACATTCAATCCCTAAACTTGATACTCCCTTGGATCAACCCCTAAGAGGTTAGCCCTCCATTGATGTTATTCTACCAATGGAAGTGGGACGTAGACTTATGGGGGCAGAATTGAAGAAGAAGAAAATTATAAAAAAAATGAACACTCCACCGTTGTGTGATTGAAATCACAAGTGCTGGTGTGAATAATTTCACACCATGATTCAACGGTATCAACGTGTGAAGAAAAGGAAAATAAAAAGTGAAGAAGAAGAAGAAATTTTATTAAAATAATAAATGTGAAAGAAAAACTCACATGGGAAAACTTGACGATGCAATTACAAATTGAAAGCGGGAAATTACAATTGAAAGAAAAACATGGATTCAAAGAAAAATGTTAGATGATTATTCCCTTAACCACCAGCTCCTTATATAGGAATATTAGGAGCCTTATGTCCACCCCCAACAATAAATTCACCCCCCAACAATTAAGAGAGTCAAAAGGAGGGTGAAGAATCAAAAGAAAATTGACGTTACAAAGTTGACCACAAAACCAGCCAGATTCATCCTCCATTTTGACGCGTGTGTTTGACACTTCAGACGGCCGAATCCGAAGGGGTCATAAATAGAACATATCTTAGTCCATGTGTATTCTATAATCTCTCTAAATTTCAGAAAATTTGGCTCAGACTTTTGGATGTTATGGTCGAAATGGTCAGACGGATTTCTGTGCATTAATGTCGGGTCCACCATTTAAATCTCAACTTCAGATCCATTTGTTTGATGGGCCTTAGGCCCATTATGCTTTTTCCAGCAAGTTTCTGCCTTTAGGCGAAAAATTCTCCATCTTCCTTTGGGATTCATCCATCGGACCTAAAAGATAAAATGTTCCAAACAAAGTGATCAATCATATCCCAAAATTTCAAATTCAGAAAATGAAAATAATGTTGTCAACAAACAAATGAATAATTGGGCCCAAATTTTCATTTTAAACATGAATTGCATTTTTGATGAGAAATGAAGTTATATTTATGTAATGCACTAAAAACAATGTTTATGGGCTTTGGAACAATGAATATAAAGATATTAACAATTAATATTAGCCACTTTCAGTGACTAATCAAATGCATATCCAACTTCTTAATTAATGGTTACTTCTTCAAAATACATCCCCATGAACCTCTCCTTATATTTTCCTCTTCTTTATTTCTTTTTGGAACATAAATCCCAAAACACATTACTCATGTTTCTTCTTTTAACCATGGATGAAACGCTTCTTCAACTCCTTATGCATTGAAACACAATGCATGGAAACTTTGTAGTAAACAATGTTTGGTCCTTAACACATGTCTTGGTCCTTAAAGATCATCACAATAATTCATCTGATTTTTAAAATTCATCCATTTAGATTCCATGGATGGATCTTCAACCCTTAATCCACTGAGTGACTATGGATGGATCTTTACTTCATTCCTCATGAAATTGAGGATTCCATGGAATTCTTCAAGTGTTGTGACAATTTATGACCTTGATAAAAGTCTTATATCTTAGGATCGGTTTTACAATCATCATATTTTATATAGAGAATGTCCAATAATGACATCCAATGTCATTTAATTCTGATTCTCCAAGGGGCATAAGCTTTGGAACAGCTTATCCTCTTCAATCATCATCACAACCACTTTTTTCATACCCATATTAATACATGAAACCTTATTGAAATATTATTTAAAAATAATGAAACACCATTCTCTACACATTATTTAGAAAAATGATGTGAAAAAGTGACTTTTAATGTGAGTTACTGAAAAAAAAACCAATGTTAAAAATCAAGTCTTATAATGTTCAACTTTCAACATCCATAAATTTGGATCTGTAAATCTGTTTTACCTCCATGACCTATAAAATTGAAGATTGAGAAATTATCTACAACCTAGACTTGATTTTTAACATTGTTTATTTGAAACACTGATGACAAAAATGAACTTTTAACGTCAGTCTTGAAGAACCAATGTAAAAATGATGACATTAAATACCATTTTTTTAAATTGTGTTAATTCAAACACAAATATAATTAATTAAATAAAAATAAAAATAAAAATAATTAAATAGAAATAAAAAATGAAAATAAATTAAAGGCATGTTGTTACCATCACATTCATCACAACCCAACACAAAAATAATTAGCCCATCATGATGAAAACACAACAAATAAAATAATAAACAGATATCATTGTGCTCATGTCATCACAATTTCCACTGCAATCCACCATAAATGATCAAAAAATAATAATCACCACTACGAATATCACCATAACATTGAACCAAAATATCACGAAAATAGGTTAAAAAGAAAACTAATAATAAGATTTGGGTTCTCTCTCACCGTGAAACATCGATCATATAAAATCAAAGGCAATCCTTCACATAAAATGGTATCGCACCTGAACCATTGATGCAAAACTGGAATGGAGGAGTTCGGTGTAGATGATGGCGATGTTGGTTCTCTTTAGCAAAAGAGGGGGTCTGATGCAAGGGGTATTGTTTCTTGGATGATTCACAATGTGAAGGGGTCGACTACAGCACAAGAGGGAGGCCGGTGCAAGGGGTATTGTTTCCTAGATGATGTGTAAGGTGGAGTGATACCCAAGGAGAAACAATAGGGAAAATTAAACCTTTTTCCAAAAGGTCATCCAACTGAATCTTGAGATCTTTCATCTCCACTGGTTCCATACGATAATAAGGTATCAATATCGGCTGTATACCTTGCACTAGGTCAATCCTAAACTATACCTACCTCTCTGAAGGAAGATTGAAGAATTAATTTGGGAAAACATAAGGAAATTCTCAAACAACAATAGGAAAGTAACAATTTGAAAAATTTCCTTGGGATAAAACCCAACAACAACAAAAAAACTCCTAATCTTTGGGTGGGAAGGCCCTGCGCATCCTGATCTCAGGTCCCAATCCCCTTGAAACACATGAGAGCTCCCACCGATAGTAAAAATCGATACATTCTAATGATAAATATAATGTCTCGGATTTTTCGGGTATTATTTTTAAATATTATATGAAATTATTTAAAGACCAGACCATTTAAAGGCGCGCTATTCCGAGGCCTGAAGTGCCCAGAATAAATGTTTGAAAAAAATTAAAATTTTAACCAGCGCACGTGAGCATTTTTCTTATAAAAGTGGAATATCATTTAAACGGGTTCCCTGATCAGAAATCTGAGGGGACTGTTGAGTTCAGAGCAATGACATTACATTAGGCGAGGCCTAACATCGATCGACATGGGCCAGCTGTGTGAGTTAGTTTTTGGACGTTTAATGAAAATAAAATAAAATAAAAATTTATTTTATTTTAAAATGTTTCGTTTTTGCGAAGTGACCTAATTTACACCTCTATAAATACCTGCTTATGAAAATTTCACAGGGTTAGCCGCATAACCCTGTGAAATTGAGGATTTTCCGTTAGAGCTTTGGTCGAGAACCTGTCAGTGGACGACGATGACGTGAGCGATCGACGCCTCTCGGATTCGACGAACCCCACCAATGAATTCGACACGGTGATCGTTTTTCTACCAAATCATGGCAGGGGTTTGTTATTTCAATTCTTCATCCCTGTTCTGGGATTTAATGAGGAACACAGATCAACCATTGAACAGGTTGATCCATGGATTCATTAATTTTTGTGAGAGGGTTTTTATTGTGTTGATCTTGGGAAATTAATCCATGTTAGATTATTGTTTGGATTCTTCTCCATTTGATCCTACTAATGGAAGAGGAGAAACACCTTGATGAATGATGGTAGATTTTAGTTCCTTGATTTACTTTTGGATTAATTTCTCCTTTATTTTTCTCATGTGTTCTTCATGTTCTTCGTGGGGCATCGAACAATGGATTCTTGCACATCAGTTTTGCAAAGAAACGATCCCAAAGTGGAGATCCAACATCGTGATGACCTAGCGGAGACGTAATGGAGATGGAGGTAGATGAATCGACATGGTTTGGGATTTCTCATTCTTCAAGCGTTCTTTGTGTGGGTGAATCAGAACGCGTTTTCAGGGCCGATCGGAGGCCCGAAACTGATGTAATCGGCTTCCTGATGATTGGGAGACCTCAACCCTTCAATTTCACGATGATCGAATGACCAAATCAAGGACCTTAGGAGACCCAAGGCACGGTGAAGAAGAACGTCGGTTCTGGAAATTTCTGATGAACACGAAATGTATCACAAAGAACAAGTCGTGTGGTATTAGTGACGACAACTAGGGTTTCAGGTGTCAGACAGGTATCACACGGTGTGTGACCCCAGTCACACGGCATGTTGGACCTTCCCTAAAGATTGTTGTATATCCAGGGGATACATAGAAATGAGGTGGAGGACACAACCATGTACTTCACCACACGGCATGTCGAGGCCAGTAATGTGGGTCACCCCGTGTGCCGGTTACATGGGTTGGCATACATGGGTTAATACTGTGTACGAGCACATGGAAAGAGTACATGGAGTGGACCCTGGATACTTTGACATAGCATGTGATCCTTTCTACAAGCCATGTAGTTTCATTTTATGTGACAAACCTTGCAACACAGGCTATTGTACACGGGTAGTACCCAGGGTCAGAAGACATGACGTGTGACAGAACTACACACATTGTACGTTTTAGTACATTTCTCTATATTCTTGTCCACTATATCTTGGACATGTTTCATTTGGGTTAGTTCCCCTTTCCTCATTCCCCTAAAGTTGAGGTATCTTTTCATTATATAGGAGTACGATCCATTCATCAGGGTTTTCTGAGTTAGAGTCAGGTATCCCTCTGAGAGGCCCAGAGCAAGATCCTATATCCATTCTTGACCCAAGGTAGAGTCAGTTATCGATGTGAAAATTCCAATAGGGTTGTGATCCTCTAACTAGAAGGTGAATACAGATGAGTCGTGGTATCCGCCAAGGCCCAGGCAGTGATCCTCATCTGTGTAGTGTGATCTTTCCCCACTCAGTATTGTGTTCTCCCAGAATGAGTGTATCCATCTCTCGTGACTTTTCCCAATGGAAAATACTTCTCAGATGGACCACATCAGAGCTATCGAACTGATGGAGTGAGTTATCTTGGACAAATGCTTCGTGGAATCTTCAAACTGAATCCCTAGTAGGGGAATGCGATTGTGTGACTTGTCTCTAGACTATGGGTCTAGGTTTGGAGTATATCTGGTTTGTATTCACCTATTATATGTTATGTAGACATATAATGTGTAGATCAGATTGTACCTTTACTTTTTTTATTGCTTTTTGGTTTTTGGGGTCCTCTATTGAGTATTTTTATACTCACCCCTACACAGGATTTTCCTTCACATATCATGTCTTGTGTAGATGAGCAGCCTTTTGACAGAGTCTAGGGAGGACCAGGACATGACTGAGATTTCTGTGTTCCCTATAGGACGAGGTGTTCCTACAGCTAAGAGAAGCAGTCCTAGTACGTCTATGTGTTTACAAGTTGTACTTTTTAGTTTTCAAACCCTTGTTTTTTGTGGGCTTGTATTCTGGACCAGTTTACATTCAACACTTTACATTCGGTCGTACTCTGTTGGTTGGGTTTAGTTGTATGCATTCATTTTGTTCCCTAGTGGGTTTTTACATTTCAGCATTGTGGGCTCAGAGATGTGTGCGTGTGTACAGGTACCCAGGAAATGCCTCCCATGTTAGTGATATTCCTACTCAGTGCTAGTCACCAGCCCCTGGCCTATTGGAGGCGGGCTTGGGGAGACGCTATGCGGGCCCCACTGAGACGGGTCATGATAGAGTGGTATCAGAGGTGGTCGGTTCTACCTTAGGACCAAGATTTTGTGAGATTGGATTAGGTTAATAGTTTTAAGTGTTTTGAGCTCAACATTTAGGAAAGAGACTCCAGTGTTGGTGCGGGCAACCGGTGTATCCATACACCAGGACTCTGATAACCTGCTTTTCGACTCGGTACATGAAAACACTAGTTACTGAGAAATAAGAGAATGGTAAATGCCTCATATAAGAGTGGGTTGTGTTTTTCCATGTCCTTTATGTTAGCTATCCAGATATACTCTTTGACCATGGTACATCTTGTTCCATACCAGATGCCTCCCTGACGCATACCCGCTAGGATTCAGCAGCATGATCATGAGGATAACCCCATCAGTGATGATGAATTGATACAGGGACCAGTTCCCTAGTCGTTACCTCTAGGCGGAGTACCTACTATACCCCCACCAGTAGAGCATCCCGTGGTACCTGTAGTTCCCACAAAAGAGGGGCGCAGGCTGAGCATGCTCCATGAGTTCCAAATACAGAGACCTATCAGGTTCTAAGGTGAGTCCGACCCTCAGGAGGCTAAGGACCAACTTGAGGCGGTGACAAGAGTTTTCCTTCAAGTGATGAAACTAGTGGACCAGATGGTGATCCTAGGAGCGAGCCTTCTTCAGAGTTTAGCGGGATGGTGGTGGATTCTGACCTCACAGACTCACGAATTGTAGACTCATTCATGGATAAAGTTTGAGAGGCTTTTTAGGGAGGAGTTCTCTCTAGTTATGATGAGAGAAGTGTGCATCCAGGAGCTTCTTCAGCTCCATCATGGAAGTTTGACGGTAGCTGACTATTCATCGAGGTTCACCAACCTCACCAGGTACTCGATAGATATGGTCGGGGATCAGTACTTCAGATATAAGACCTTCGAGCAAGGTATACGAAGGGACATCCAATCTAGTGTCGTGCCTCTATTCACTTTAAATTATGCTGGAGTACTCAAGCGATCCATGGTGATCGAGAGATTATTAGTATAGCATAGATAGCCAATGCGAGTTAGCAGTAGGCAGATAGGCATGGAGACCTTGGCAGTAGGGAGCCCATGTCAGGTACATGTATTAGGATGTGGGATACATCAGAGGAGGACCCAGGACAGGGGATCGACAGTCTATGGATCTTAGGATGGATCTAGTCAGCCTAGGGAGAGGAGGTTCTACTCATGTGATGGTAGGGGACATCTCGCTAGAAATTGTCTGACCCGTCGAGCAGATGACAGGGAGACAATTGATGTACCACCATGGTAGAGGCAGAGAGTGGAGTAGACAGACCCGCCAGGTGGCAGACTTGTCAAAGGAGTAGGGAGAGCTACAGGTGGTGGCAGAGGTTTCGATTTACTTCCACCACCACACCAAGGAGGTCCTCACCAGGCTTAGGGTGCTGGGGGTCAGGGGCGGGGAAAACAGCATGAGGTCGAGGCATACGACCCAAGGACTCTTGGTATGATCTGAGGTATGATATGTGTCTTATCTACCTTTTCTTCTGTACTTATAGACATAGGATCCAGTAATTCCTTCTGTGCCACATTTCTTGTGCAGAACCTTGAGATTCTGGTAGAGCCGTTGACATGATCCTTACGCTTGGAGAAAACCAGGGGAAGAGACTCTATTATCACCCACCATTGCAGAAAGTGTGATATTACCATTAGAGGTGAGAGTTTTGGATGGAACCACTTGGTTGTAGCGTTGAGGCCTTACGACGTCATTCTCGGTATGGATTGGTAATCCTTGGTCCATGCCCAGATTGACTATTTTAGGCGAAGAGTGCGGTGTCTCCGCAGTGATGGGATGAGGTTTTCCTTTGTCGGTGAAACGGAGAACGAGGAAGCATAGAATTTGCTCATGCATAAGAGGGTGCAGTTGATCACTCATGAATTAGCTAGCCTTGCGCACAGAGCATTAGATGTTACGAGCTCCCAGTTCCCAGTAGTAGTGGCTGAGTATGAGGACATGTTTCTAGAAGATGTTCCAGGACTACCTCCCCACTGGGAAATCGACTTATGCATCAACTTACACCCTATCACAGAACTGATTTCCTCATCAGCAAATCGGATGTCTCCCACAGATCTTTGTAAGTTGAGGGTGCAGTTGTAGGATTTGTAGACCAAGGGTTTCATAAGACCCAGCATTTCTCCCTGGGTGGCCCCTTTCTGGTTTTCCAAGAAGGCAGATGAGATTTTGAGGTTGTGTGTGGATTACCGTCACCTGAATTAGGTAATGGTAAAGAACACATATCCACTACTGAGAATCGATGACCTCTTCGATCAGATAAGAGGGGCACATTGGTTCTCTAAGGTTGACCTTTGATCAGGTTATCACCGGTGATGAGTACGGGATGAGGATATACCGAAGATGAAATTCAGATTCCGCTATGGTCACTATGAGTACTTGGTGATGCCCTTAATCATGAAAAATTCCCCCACAGTGTTCATGGGACTAAAGAACCAGATCACCCAACCACACTTAGAACATTTAATAGTGGTCGTCATCAATGAAATTCTTGTGTACTCAGTGTCTAAGGGGGAGAATACGAGACACCTGTGGATGGTTCTAGACGTTCTTCGAGAGACCCATATTTATGGTAATCTCTCAAAGTCCTAGTTCTGGATTTAGGAGGACCACTTTCTGGGACATGTCATCTTAGCAGATGGAGTAGCTGTGGAACTAGCCAAGGTGGAGGCAGTGTTAGCATGGGAACCACCTCAGAGCATGACTGATGTGTGGAGATTTCTTGGGTTGGCAGAATATTACCAGAGATTCATTCTTGATTTCTCACAGATATCAGCACCGATGATGGCCTTGACCTAGAAGGGGAAACCCTTCATGTGGATGGAGAAGTTCAAGAAGGCTTTTGAGTAGTTGAGAAAGTGTTTGACAAGCACTCTGATTTTGAGATTGCCGGAGCAGGGTGTCGAGTACGTAGTTTTCTGCGATGCATCAGGGACCGGGCTTGGCTGTTTCCTAATGCAGAGGCAGGCAGTGATTTCATATGGTTCACTCCATCTTAGTCCACATGAGCAAAACTATGTGACCCATGATTTTTGAGTTGGAAGCGGTAGTATTCACAATGAAGATGTCATGAAAATACCTTAGGGGCGAATGGTTTATCATCTACTATGACCACAAGAGCCTCAAGTACATCTTATCACAGAAGGATCTTAATATGAGGGAGAGGCATTGGATATAGTTCCTCCAAGACTATGATTTCGAGATCATCTATACTTCTGGGAAGGGGAACAAGGAGGAAGATTCTCTTAGTATAAGGTCGAGCTCACATCTGTTGAGTGAGGTGACATAGCAGTTATCCATGTTGCAGTTATCCTTTGTGGACATGAAAGATTCAACATACCTATAGTCTATGGTTGTCGCCCCTCCACTCTTAATGTGAGTTAGGGAGGCACACCTTGGGGATGTCGACTATGAGGCTTTACATTCTCAGTTATCCACAGGATATGCTCCTAATGGATATTCGCAAGGTGGGGAGCATGCATTTATTTTCAGGGGATGCACTATTGTACCATTGGAGTTACTAGAAAAGGTCATGAGGGAGTGTCATACATCCCCTTTGGTGGTACATCCTAGAGTTGTGAAGATGTATCAGGATCTCTAATAACAGTTCTGTTGGTCAGGCATGAGGAAGGCAGTAGCAGAGTTCATTTCTCAATGCCTTACATGCCAGCAGGTGAAGGCTGAGCACCAGGTTCCAGTGGGATTGGCTCACACCCAAGAAGTTTCAGAGTGTAAGTGGGATGGAATATCGATGGACTTCGTGACGTGCTTACCACAGACGTCCAAGGGGCATGATTCCATCTGGGTGATCGTTGAAAAACTCACCAAGTTGGCCCATTTCCTAGCTATCAAGGAGCAGAGTTCCGTATACAGCATGGGGTTTGTCTATTTATAGGAGATAGTTCAGCTTCATGGCTCCCCTTTGACAATAGTCTTAGATCGAGATGCTCGCTTCACATCCTGATTGTTCAAGGGATTGCAGGAGACTTTTGGGACTCATCGATGCTTAAGGACGGCGTTCCATCCCCAGAATGATGGACATACAGAGAGGTCTATCCAGGTTCTGGAGGATATCTTGTGGTCCTATATCTTGAACTTTGGTCGTAGTTGGGAGGACCACCTACCACTGGTAGAGTTTGCATATAATAACTGTCACACACGGTTTTTTTTTCTGTCTTTGTATTGATCCGGACCATTAGAAATCCCGTTCCTTTTCATGGGTATTTTATGAGATGAATCTTGAGTTTTGAAGTTTCATATATGTCTAACCACCATAATTTGGGATCCCCATTTCTTGTTTAGGAATTTTTGAAGAAAGGGTGGTTACTTCATGATTTGGGCCAACTGTGATCCCATTCCCAGTTTTAAAAACTGAATTTGTTTCTTTTATAACTCGTTTTTTTCATCCTTTTTCACCATTTAAACTTACCACTTGTCCTATACTGATATATTAAAATTTATTTATCCTTTTGGACCCATTAGAAATTAATAAGTCGGGTGAATTTGGGTTACTTATTTAGGTATTGGGCCATCCCATGGGCCCATTTCCTGTTAAAAAAAATAATTTGTTTCATTTATATATTTTTCGTTTTTTACTATTTTTAGGTGATTCTACCTCCCCCTAGAAGCCAATAACCCTATCCTAACCCTCATAATCGATTTTACCTCTTTGGAGCTCATGTGGGTCGCGGATTAGGGCAAATATTCTCAGAAAACCTCAAATCTACCAGAATTGCCAAGGTAACTTTTATCATTCATAAATCAATCAATTAGTACTCTTTTAGACACCAATATTCTTCCCCTGGTTCGTCGGGACCTTAGGAGTCTCTCCAGGAATTTTCAATCCATTCCCTTTTCTCTAGGGCTTCAGATATAATGGAAGACAAAGAGTTTTCTTGGGTGAAAGGTGAGATTCCTTCTCCTTTCTTCTTCCTCTTCCCCCTCCTTTCATTATTTCTTGGTTTTATATTGTACCCTAGTCTTGATCGACCTAGGGTTTTGTTATAAAATGTTTTTTTATGGGTTTTATGTTTGTTTTGGTCTGGTATTTATAGTTTTAGGGTTTATAAACCCGCGGCGGGTGATTTCGGGTGTGCGTTTCAATTACGCCAAAGATTTGAGGTGGGATACCCCTTGCACATGCCTTTATTATTTAAGTTTCATCATTTTATTATTTTTAACACCTGATATATATGTTTATTATTGTTTTTCATCCTTTGGATAATTTTCTTGGTGTGCAAAGTGGTTGTTTAATCATTGTTTTTTGAAAGGTAGTCTTGTTTTGTCATGAAAATGCTCAACAAGTGTTTGTTTAAATGTTCCGTTATCTTTTGAAAATATTTTGTGAGG
Source organism: Viscum album (assembly GCA_963277665.1). Taxonomy (NCBI): domain Eukaryota; kingdom Viridiplantae; phylum Streptophyta; class Magnoliopsida; order Santalales; family Viscaceae; genus Viscum; species Viscum album. The sequence goes on along the minus strand of OY728128.1, from coordinate 2,017,928,661 downwards.
TTTATAATCTGGTTTATGGTATTTTTAACATGTTACAGTATCTTGAATGAAAATATGGCTTTCAATTGGTGTTTTATTCCTTTTCATGTACTTAAAATAAATTGTTTTGTTTAAAAAGGGCATGTCATGTGTTCGGTAAATTGCCCAGTTGGCTTTTATGTGTGATGTGTGATTTAAAAGTTATTTGTTTGGATTTATAAAGGAATTGGAATAATGATAAATGGAATTTTTGGGTACTTATATGGATTTCCTATTTGTATTTGTTTTTACAATCAAGTGGGTTTTGATTTACAACATATTTTGGCCCGAGTTTCCCAAAAATGGACTGTTTCACATCTTTATGAAAATGGTTGTGTTTTGAATATGTAACTTGAGTATTATAAGAGATTTATGAATGTGGTTTTCAACTGTAAATGGTGTTTATACATATCCTTAATAGAATTAAAATTCATACCTTCGTCAAAGGTTAGTTTTGAGAAAATGTTTAAAGGCCCGTTTGGCATTTCCTAGAAATGAAGGAGTGTTTTACTTGTATATAACAAGTTGTGCAATTGGGATTGTTTTATGGTCCATTAAATGAATTTATTAAATCTTTATTGGGCTGAAAAATATGATTTGGTTTGGTTTTTATGTGTTTTTATAATTGAAAGAGTGTTTTTGAAAGAGTTTTACGTGCAAAGCCTCAATACACTTCATGAAGTTTTACCAAAATATTTAGCGGTTTGTTGATTAGTGTAAGAAATGTGAAGAAAGATTATGGGTTGTTTGTGTTTTTATGGTTTTGGAATGGAATGTGGATATGAAATGTGTATTTGATAATATGTCTAACTTTATTGAGCACTAAAGGGAATCCCGGGTATCTAGGTGGGCGGACGTGTACTAGTATGCTAGTGATTCTGTGGGGGTTGGCCCCTGTTTCAAGTAGCAAGTTTGACGATGACAACACTAACTAAACTACGATGATGATGATGATTGGGGACCGCTAGGTTATGGGTATGTTCCCTACTAGTGGCTCGTGCACAAGAATGGATATTTATTATGGTTACTTTCACCGAGATACGAGGTACCTGGGGCTCACAACTAACTAGTGCCTAGGGGTATTCCCGTGACTAGTGCTCATTGTCTATTTTGTACTCACCGTAGGCATACAGTGTGTTTGGTTGGTAAATTCAGTAGTATGTGTTATTTATTTTAATGTTAAAATTCTTTAAATCAGCCCTCTTGAAAATTATTTTCATTTTGAAGTTTCACCTCTTTGAAAAGAATTGTTACTTGCATTTTTGTTTATTAAACATGCATGTTTTTGTCTGATAATTGTTATAGCATGGAACATCATTTGAAAACCATACTTTCAAATCCTGAATTTAAAACTATAAATTGATGTTTCTTTTATTTTAAAGGAATGTGCATTGGAAATAGAATATCGGGCTAACCTACTAAGTTTTAATACTCACGCCTATAGTATTCTTATTTTTTTAGCCCTTGTGCAAATTTCATATTTAGTTCGATCAACTTGGGCGACATTTTATCATTGTGTTGGAGAGTGACCAGAAGTTTCACATGGAGTTAGTTGTTCATCGGGTTTGTTTAGTTGAGTTGTTGGTTTTGTTCTAATTTTAGTTTCTTGTACAAATAATATTTAGTTGAATTTTTATATAAATTCATTTTGGGATGTCCATTTATTTCCGCTGTTTGTTTGATTGTTTATATATGGGCGAAATCGTTCCCTTGTGTACTCTATTGATGCCCTTGGTGCTTGTCACCATCCCGGGAGGATCGGGAACGCCTCTCGGGACTTGTCGCGGGCTGGCCTGGGTGACCGGTTCAGGGTCGACTCAGGATGGTTCATGACAAAATGGTATCAGAGGAGGTTGGCTCTTAGCGGACCTTTCTTTTTAGAGTGCCCTTGTTATTTTTGGGATGTCAAGGTAGATGGAGTAGGATTGTTGGGACTTGAGGGGTAAGTGCAAGAAGAGCGTCACGAACTCTTGCTTGTTCTAATCCTCAGGTTTCCAAGGGAGTCCGGTTTTATTAGTTTCCTTTGTTCTGGTTGTTTTTTTTGGTGTTGGGATATGACAAGGGGAGTCTGACTAATGGACTTCGTGAGCTCACAAGTCCTGGCAAGCCATGTGGAGCTGGATAATGGTCCTAATAAGTCTCTCTATGTTGGTGTTGTGTTTGGCATATGGCCGCCAACCATATGGTCAAGTCACCCACCGACACTAGTTCCCTTTTTTTTTGGGTCTCTTGAACCTTTCTTGAATTCTGAATTTTTGTTTTTAAAATCCTTGTGTGAGAATTGTGGAAATGGGTTTTAATGTAAGGATTAGATTTTGAAAAGTGAAAAAATGGGGTTTTCAATAATTAAATATAAGAATGGTTTTGGAAGGTTGTGTTTTTGTGAAAAAAAAATGGAGGGAATCAAAAATGATTTAAAGGGATTGGATTATCCATAATCTAAACTTGTGGTTTGTTGAAATAAAATGTTTTGAAATTATGAATCATTTTAAAGTGATTCTGGATCTTTTTTGTAAATGGGGTATTTTAGGATGTTAAAAAGTTTTTGAATTGGATAAATTAGTTTTGGTAATTGGTTTTTATCGGTTGGTGTTTTACTATAAATGGTATTGGTCTCAATGGACCTCGGATTATGAAAATATACCTTGCTGAATTTTTTTTTTAAAAAAAATGGGAAGGGGTTGTTTGGAGTAGCTTGGTTATTTTAAAAGTTTTTAAAAATGAAAAGGGGTAGGTTTTTAAGAAAATGGTTCTTAATTAATTGTGGTTTTTTTGTGAAATATAAAAATGTTTTTTGACTTGGTGGTTGGTGTTCCTTTTGAAGGTAAATTGTTTTTTTTGAATTATGATGTTTAATTTTAGCCTTTGGTGTTTTCATGGGTGATCACATGCATGGTTTTATTTATATCTGGAAGTATGGCCTATATGGTATGGTGGTTGGGTGCCAGGGGTGGCATGGAAATGTGCATGTGGGTGAGACTTGATGAAACACCATTGGTGAATGTGGAAACCCACCAAGTTAGTTTGATTTTTCAAAATTGTTTTGAGCTGAAAATTGTGGCCTTTTTTAAAAACCAATGGTTATGTGGCTTGATTATTCTATGTCTTAGAAGAGTTGTTTATTTGGTTAGCTTCCATGTGATCTAGAATTCATACTCTTGTTCTATATAGTGATGAGATCTTGTTGGTGGCTCGGTTTTGGAGTAATTTTCATTGGGTTTCTAAAAATGTGTTTGATGTTGTGATGTGGCCATGGATAGTTCGGCGTTGGAAATCTTTCCTGCTGATCAACCTAAGGATTCCTTTAAAATTTTAAATCCACCTCTTTTGATGATGCCTCAACTTGTTTGTTGGAATAGAGAGCTGTTTGGGATCTATTAAAAGTGCTTCTAGGTCATGAAAATTCTTTTGGACAGAGCAGTTGTGTTCGGTGATGTTGATGTGTTTCATCGTATTTCTTGTCCATTCTGCCCCTCGTTTGGAGTGAGATAGAATTTTGATATGTATCTATGAGTTCTTATTAAGATGAATGTTTTTGTTTGGTGATCAAGTGTGGGTTTTTTGAGTGGTGTTATCCTTATCACCTGACTGTGGTGCAACAAATGCTTCAAGAATCAAGGATCCAGCCATAGGCCTCGGAGTGAAGCTTTTCACACAGTCATGAAATCAACAGAGGTGTGGAGTGCTAGATTAAGATCCTTACTCCTCTGTTTTGGTAAGTTAGTTACTATGTCAATGTTTTGGTTCCACGTTTCTATGAATTTCCCTTTGTCACAACAAGCGTGGTGGACTTAACCCCTCACACAGTGTCTATGGTTATTCCTTCATGGATGTGGGTTTTCAAACAATGTCCCTGTGTGGACTGCCTATAAAAATCAGGTGCATTCTTGGTGTTACCTATTCATAGGGGGATAGTTTTGGGTAGTTTCTTTGTTTCTTTTGTTGTTTCAGTGGCCAAATTATTTGGTCCCCTTCCCTCCCATCCCCAATTGACGGGGGTCCAGAATTGTGCTGAATGTGTCGACCAAGTTATTGTCCCATACATTTGGGAGTGGGTGGTTTATATGTTAATGTTGTAACTCTATTAACTTGGTATAGTAGGTTTTTGTAGGAGGGTTTTTTTGGGCTTGTGTGAGTGAGTCCCAACTCTAGCTCATGTTCAATTCTTGTCTATTCATTGCTAGTTGGTTTTTAATGGTGGGGAGACCCACCATGGGTCTCCTGGATTTTCATCATAAGAACATTTCTAGTTCTATTTGATTCTTAATGGTGGGAGTACATTCTTGAATCCTTAGGTGTTGTTTTTTTTCAGCCGGAAAGTGTTATGGCTTTCCGGGGGCGGAAAGCTTTAATGGTGGGGAGAATTGTCACACACGGTTTTTTTCTGTCTTTGTATTGATTCGGCCCATTAGAAATCCCGATCCTTTTCATGGGCATTTGATGAGATGAATCTTGAGTTTTGAAGTTTCATATATGTCTAGCCACCATAATTTGGGATCCCCATTTCTTGTTTAGGAATTTTTGAAGAAAGGGTGGTTACTTCATGATTTGGGCCAATTGTGAGCCCATTCCCAGTTTTAAAAACTGAATTTGTTTCTTTTATAAATATTTTGTTTTTCATAATTTTTCACCATTTCAACTTAACAATTTTCCTATACTGATATATTAAAATTTATTTATCCTTTTGGACCCATTAGAAATTCATAATCCGGGTGAATTTGGGTTACTTATTTCTGTATTGGGCCAACCCATGGGCCCATTTCCTGTTTAAAAAAATAATTTGTTTCATTTATATATTTTTCTTTTTTTACTATTTTTCGGTGATTCCACCTCCCCCTAGAATCCAATAACCCTATCATAACCCTCATAATCGATTTTACCTCTTTGGAGCTCATGTGGGTCGCAGATTAGGGCAAAAATTCTCAGGAAACCTCAAATCGCCCAGAATTGCCAAGGTAAATTTTATCATCCATAAATCAATCAATTAGTACTCTTTTAGACACCAATATTCTTCCCCTGGTTCTTCCGGACCTTAGGAGTCTCTCCAAGAATTTTCAATCCATTCAATTTTTTCTAGGGATTCAGATATAATAGAAGACGAAGAGTTTTCTAGGATGAAAGGTGAGATTCCTTCTCCTTTCTTCTTCCTCTTCCCCCTCCTTTCATTATTTCTTGGTTTTATATTGTAACCTAGTCTTGATCGACCTAGGTTTTTGTTATAAAATGTTTTTTGATGGGTTTTATGTTTTTTTGGTCTGGTATTTATAGTTTTAGGGTTTATAAACCCGCGGCGGGTGATTTCGGGTGTGCGTTTCAATTACGCCAAAGATTTGAGGTAGGATACCCCTTGCACATGCCTTTATTATTTAAGTTTCACCATTTTATTATTTTTAACACCTGATATATATGTTTATTATTGTTTTTCATCCTTTGGATAATTTTCTTGGTGTGCAAAGTGGTTTTTTAATCATTGTTTTGTGAAAGGTAGTGTTGTTTTGTCATGAAAATGCTCAACAAGTGTTTGTTTAAATGTTCCGTTATCTTTTGCAAATATTTTGTGAGGTTTATAATCTGGTTTATTGTATTTTTAACATGTTACAGTATCTTGAATGAAAATATGGCTTTCAATTGGTGTTTTATTCCTTTTCATGTACTTAAAATAAATTGTTTTGTTTAAAAAGGGCATGTCATGTGTTCGGTAAATTACTCGGTTGGCTTTTATGTGTGATGTGTGATTTAAAAGTTATTTGTTTGGATTTATAAAGGAATTGGAAGAATGATAAATGGTATTTTTGGGTACTTATATGGATTTCCTATTTGTATTTGTTTTTACAATCAAGTGGGTTTTGATATACAACATATTTTGGCCCGAGTTGCCCAAAAATGGACTCTTTCACATCGTTATGAAAATGGTTGTGTTTTGAATATGTAACCTGAGTATTATAAGAGATTTATGAATGTGGTTTTCTACTGTAAATGGTGTTTATATATATCCTTAATAGAATTAAAATGCATACCTTCGTCAAAGGTTAGTTTTGAGAAAATGTTTAAAGGCCCGTTTGGCATTTCCTAGAAATGAAGGAGTGTTTTACTTGTATATAACAAGTTGTGAAATTGGGATTGTTTTATGGTCCATTAAAGGAATTTATTAAATCTTTATTGGGATTCCAAATATTATTTGGTTTTGTTTTTATGTGTTTTTATAATTTAAAGAGTGTTTTTGAATGAGTTTTACGTGCAAAGCCTCAATACACTTCATGAAATTGTTTTACCAAAATATTTAGCGGTTTTTTGATTAGTGTAAGAAATGTGAAGAAAGATTATGGGTTGTTTGTATTTTTATGGTTTTGGAATGGAATGTGGATATGAAATGTGTATTTGATAATATGTGTAACTTGATTGAGCACTAAAGGGAATCCCGGGTATCTAGGTGGGCGGACGTGTACTAGTATGCTAGTGATTCTGTGGGGGTTGGCCCCTGTTTCACGTAGCAAGTTTGACGATGACAAAACTAACTAAACTATGATGATGATGATGACTGGGGACTGCTAGGTTATGGGTATGTTCCCTACTAGTGTCTCATATACGATAATGGATATTTATTATGGTTACTTTCACCAAGATACGAGGTACCTGGGGATCACAACTAACTAGTGCCTAGGGGTATTCCCGTGACTAGTGCTCATTGTCTATTTTGTACTCACCATCGGCATACAGTGTGTTTGGTTGGTAAATTCAGTAGTATGTCTTATTTATTTGAATGTTAAAATTCTTTAAAGCAGCCCTCTTGAAAATTATTTTCATTTTGAAGTTTTACCTCTTTGAAAAGAATTGTTACTTGCATTTTTGTTTATTAAACATGCATGTTTTTGTCTGATAATTGTTATAGCATGGAACATAATTTGAAACCCATACTTTAAAATCCTAAATTTAAAACTATAAATTGATGTTTCTTTAATTTTAAAGTAATGTGCATTTGGAATAGAATATCGGGCTTACCTACTGAGTTTTAATACTCACGCCTATAGTTTTCTTATTTTATTAGCTCTTGTGCAGGTTTCATCTTTAGTTCTATCACCTTGAGCGACATTTTATCATTGTGTTGGAGAGTGACCAGAAGTGTCACATGGAGTTAGTTGTTCATCAGGTTTGTTTAGTTGAGTTTTTGGTTTTGTTCTAATTTTAGTTTCTTGTACAAATAATATTTAGTTCAATTTTTATATAAATTTATTTTGGGATGTCCATTTATTTTCGCTGTTTGTTTGATTGTTTATATATGGGAGAAATAATTCCCTTGTGTACTCTATTGATGCCCTTGGTGCTTGTCACCATCCCGGGAGGATCGGGAATGCCTCTCGGGACTTGTCTCGGGCTGGCCTGGGTGACCGGTTCAGGGTCGACTCAGGCTGGTTCATGACAATAACAGCTACCACTCCTCCATTGGTTTGGAACCTTTCGAGGCTTTATATGGGAGACCCTGTCGGTCACTGCTTTGCTGGACTGACCCCGGAGAGTTAGCAATCATGGGTCCAAAGATGGTGTGTGATACCACTGAGAAGGTTCATATCATCCAAGAGTAGATGAAGACTGCATAGAGCCGGCAGAAGTCTTATTCGGATAGGCGACAAAGGCCTCTGGAGTTCGAGGAAGGAGACCATGTCTTCCTTATGGTCTCACCTTGGCAAGGGTTACAATGATTTGGCCGAGGGGGAAAGCTATCTCCAAGGTTTATTGAACCTTTTCAGATACTGCATAGAGTTGGTGAGGTGGCATACCGCCTCGCTCTACCTCCACAGTTGCACCGGGTACATTATGTCTTTCATGTGTCGCAGTTGAGGAGGTACGTGCATGACCATCACACATCATCAACTAGGGCGAGTTGGAAATCTAGGATGGAGTCACCTTTGCTGAGTACCCAATGGAGATTGAGGATTAGTCGTAGAAGGTCCTTCGTGGGCGATTGATTCCCTTAGTGTGCGTCTGGTGGCAACACGTGAATCTTCAAGAGAGCACGTGGGAGTGGGAGGCTTAGATCTGTGCCTAGTACCCACATCTTATTGAGTAGCCTTTTGTTTTGGATTTCTGGGATGTAATGCCCTAAGGTGGGGAGAATGTAATGTCTTGTATTTTTCGTGAATTATTTTTAAATATTATATGGAATTATTTTGAGACCATAATTTTCAACAGTGTGCGATTTCGAGACCCGGAGTTCCTGGAATAAATGTTTGAAAAAAATTAAAATTTTAAATAGCGCGTGTGAGAGGTTTTCCTGTAAAAGTTAAATATCTGTTAAACGGGTGACCAGATCAGAAATATAAAGGCACCATTGCATTCAGAGCAGCGACTTTACCTTAGGCGAGGGATAACATCAATCAGCATGGGTCAGCTACGAGAGTTAGTTTTTGGACGTTTAGTGAAAATAAAATAAAAAAAAAATTATTTTATTTTAAAATGTTTTGATTTTTCATAGCGACCTAATTTTCTCCTCTTTATATACTTTCTTATGGAATGTTCACATGGTTAAACACATAAACCTTCCAAATTGAGGATTTCCCATTAGAGATTTGGAGGAGAACCCGTTGGCGGACGACGACGACATGAGTGATCGATGCCTCTCGGATTCGACGAATCCCACCAACGAATGCAACGTGGTGATTGTTTTCCTACCAAATAAAGGTATGGGTTTTTTATTTCAATTCCTCTTCGCCATTATGGGATTTAATGATGAATACAAATCAACCCATGAACATATTGATCCTTGGATTTGTAAGTTTTTGCAGGAGGGTTTTTATTGGGTTGATCTCAGAAAATTAATCCATGTTAGATTATTGTTTTGATTTTTCTCTATTTGATACTAGTAATGGGAGCAGATCAAATCCATGACGAATGATGGTGGAGGTATTTTCCTCAATTAACTTTTGAATTTTTTTTTCAGTTTCTTTTTCTCGTGCGTTCTTCACGTTCTTCTTGGGGTGATGAAAAACGGATTGTTGCACATCCGTTTTGTGACGCAACTTTACCAAATTGAATACCCGACATTGTGACAACCTAGCAGAGACGCAACGAAAATGGTGGAAGATTAATTGACACAGATTGGGATTTCTCATTCTTTGAGCGTTCTTCGTGTAAGTGAATCAGAACGCGTTTTCAGAGCCGATTGAAGGCTCAAAACCGATGGAATCGACTTCGTGGTTATTGGGAGACCTCAAACCTTTAGTTTTGCGATGATTAGATGGATTAATTGAGGACCGGAGGAGCCTTGTGGAACTATGATGAATAAATTCGGTTTTGGAAATTTCTGAAGAACACGACATGTATCCTGAGGAACACACCATGTGGTACCGGTGGTGGTGGATAGGGTTTCAGTTGTCAGACTGGTATCACACAACATGTGACCCCAGTCACACGGTGTGTTGTACCTTCCCTAAAGCTCTGCGTGTATCTAGGGGATACACAGACATGAGGTGGAGGACATGACCGTGTACTCCACCACACTGCCTAGTGAGGCCAGTAATGCCGGTCACCCCATGTGCCGGTTACACAAGTTGGTGTACATGGGTTAAGACCATGTACGGGCACATGGCCAGCGTACATGGAGTGAATCCTAGATACTTTGACATGATGTGTGATCCTTTCTACACACAGTGTAGTTCATTTTAAAAGAAAAACCTTATGACACTGACCGTTTTACACAGGCAGTACCCAAGGTCAGAAGACACGGCGTGTGACTGAACTACAAACCATGTACTATTAAATACATGTCTTGATCTTCTTGTCCTCTGTATCTTGGAAATGTTTTGTTTGGGTCAGTTCCCCCTTTTTCTCATTCCCCTGAAGGTCAGGTATTGTTTCCTTCTACAGGATTATGATCCCTTCAACAGGAATTTCTAAGATAGATTCAGGTATCCCTCTGAGAGGCCCAGAGCGAGATAATCTATCCATTCTTGACCCTAGGTAGAGTCAGGTATCGACATGAATATTCCCACAGGGTTCCAATCCTATACCTATAAGGTGAATCTGGATGAGTCGCGGTATCCTCCATGGACCGAGAAGTGATCCTCATCTATGTATTGTGATATTTCCTCACTCAGGAGTGTGTTATCCCAGAATGAGTGTATCTATCTATAGTGACCTTTCTAGATGGAAAATACTTATCGAACAGACATAATAAAAACTATAAGACTCATGGAGTGAGTTCTCCCAGAAGAGTGATTTTTGGAATCCCCAAACTGAATCCTTAGCAGTGGAATGCAGTTGTGTGACTTGTCTCTAGACTATAGGTCTAGGTTTTGAGTATATCTGGTTTTAGTTCACCTATTATATGTTCTGTAGACATATACCATGTAGAGATGAATTTACATTTTCTTTATGAATTGATTTGTGGTTTTTGGATTCCTCTACTGAGTATTATTATACTCACCCTACACGGGCTTTTCCCGCACGTATCATGTCTTGTGTAGACGAGCATCCTTTTAGTAGAATCAAGGGCAGACAAGGACATGACCGAGCTTTATGAGTTCCCTATTGGCCGAGGTGTTCCTACAACTAAAAGAAATAATACTAGTACCTCTTAGTGTTTACAGGTTGTAATTTATAGTTTTCAGACTCTTGTTTTTGGTGGGTTTGTATTCTGGCCCAATTTAAATTCAGCACTTTACTTTTTGTCGTACTCTGTTTGTTGGGTTTAGTTGTATGCATTCATTTTTCCCTAGTGGATTATTAAATTTTGGCATTGTGGGCTTGGATATGTGTGAATGTGTACAGGTACCTAGTAAATGCCTCCCATGTTAGTGATATGCATACTCGGTGCTAGTCACCAGCCCCTGGCCTATTGGAGGTGGGCTTGGGGAGTCGCAGCGCGGACCCCACTAGGATGGGTCATGAAAATAACGATAAAAATTAGCTCGATGAGAGAAAACCAATCCATACTGATGATGATGTTAAACATATCCATATCAAGAATGAGCAAATCCCATGACAACTCCATATCAAGAACCGTTAATGAACAAGGACACTGAAACCCCTTCTCTCTCTTATTTTTAAGAGGTTCCACTAACTCCACTACAAAGTCCATAGGTTTCATTAGAATTTTATGCATATCAACAAATAATGAAAATATAAATGAGTGGGAGGACCCAATATCAAATAAAAAAATCCCTACTGAAGATGAAATTGGGATAGTACCTCTCACTATTTCTGAACCTGCATCGACTTCTACAAAACACTCATCTACTATATGAAAGTGCTTCACTCATGTGGCCTGTGGTTGGATCCTTGTAATATTTGAAGCTTATGACTGCATTTCCATAGAATTTGGAGCCGATGAACCTTGAACATAACGAGGTGTAGTCCTAGACTGACAAAAGCATTGTATATGACCAACATGTCAACAACTATTGCACGTATTCAGAGTTATAGGAAAAACATTTCTGGTGTATCCATTCTTGAAACACTGGTATCAAGTCATAGGCACACTTCTAGGTGTAGAAGACGATGTAGAGGAGGCTTTTGACTGAGACCCACCACCACCACTTCTACAATAATCCATCCACTTCCTCTTATTTCCATGCATGCCAATGAAACTACCACTAGATGGAAGAGAAGATTTCAGAAAACCAACCTTGCCTACCATATCCATATATGTAATCATATATCTATCTACCATATCCTCATATGTAGAAAGCTTCAACATAAATACCTGTGATCTGATATCTGGTCGCCAACCTTGCTGGTACTTCTGAGCCTTCGGCTGGTTATCTTCACCACATATATAGAAAAATAGACAATATCAACAAACCAATTGGTGTATACCGACACTGAATTCTCTACCTACAATAAAGAAAGGAACTCAAGAGTGTATTATAACATTAATGGCATTGGAAAAAACTGCTAGAAGAAAAAGGTTTTGAAACCCTTCCAATCCTAGTCCATGTGCCTATCTTCCTGGACCATAGAATCCTACCATCACTTTCCATAACCCTTCAGCATGAACATTGTGCACTTTACCATAATATTATCAAGTGTATCTATAAATTAGATTATTTTATCGATATTAACTAGCCAGTATCCCAACTCTTGAGGTTCATTTGTTCCTTTAAAGGATGATGGCTACTCACACAAGAATTCCCATGATCGACCTCTCTCTACACCAGCTCCTAGTTGTATCTCAATAACCACATTCTTAACTCATGGTGCATATTGATCAACAACAGAAAATGTCTGTATGATAGGCTTGATGAGATTCTAATCCACTAGAGGATTTAATTATGAAGCATTAGCTAAACCTTCTAGATGAACTCGGGGTAGACATTTCAGAGGCATACTGCTACACAAAAAAAATTAAAAGTAATGATTAGACAATAGAGTTAATATCAACTTAAACCAAAAAACCAATAAGTAGAAAATAATGTTAAAAAAACCCCAACACTAGAGACACATATCCTAAATCCCTGTGGTAACTTGAGTCTCTTCATAAGAAGATATGGGAAGGCACTCATCACAAAATACCTCTCAAGTCCCAAAAATCCTATCTCTAATATAAAAGATGTCCCAAGAGAAAGTATCTTGATGAGAAACCTTATTTGATACCATTTTGTGAAAAATCAACATGGGTTACCCTCAAAACTAGCACCCAAACCAATCCGTCACATACCCGAAGGGTGTTCCCGATCCCCACAGGATGGAGACAATCACCTGGGCATCGATTAACAAACTAGAGGTAATGATTTCAGACAACTTATACAAACATGTGAAATATATATACTCATAGAAAATAAATAAATAGAATAATAATAGTAAATATATGCCATAATTTTAAGAAGATTGTGGAAACAAAAAACTGTGTATGTGAATAAAAATCTAAAAGAAAAGATCAATTGCAAAGGACCAAAATAAAACAGTTGCTCCAAGTGATGGTGTGGATGAAATCCCACCATCTCACCACCATCCACCCAACCAATCTGACAATAAACCTCACCACCTCACTCTAATGCCCTACCTTTCCCTAAAATGGAATATATACAAAGGTCTAAAAACCACCAAAGATGAGTGTAGGGTGTGAGCTAACAGGTTCTGTAGGATCCCACTCAATTGGTCCATAAGTTGTCTCTATATAACAACAATTGTGTTCTCATTTTAAATATAACATGGAATGATAAGTAGTAAATAAGTTTTTTAGAAAACATGGTAAAAATTTATCTTTTTTCATAGTTCTAAAACAAAGGCAGGTATATCAATTTCAATACACATCTTTCCATATAATATTTCACAAGAAACAATATACATGTCAAGGCTAAAACAGTACAAATCCAAGAAATACAAAACAACAGTAGAATCATAGGCGTCACAATACCAAGAAATACAAAAGTTTACGTAGTAGACTACTCATACCCATTAATATATGAATAGTGCATTGTGGTACCAGAAGCTAAGGATCTAATCTCCAAGACCAGGGATACACCACAGAATGTGAAACCAAAACATAATATACATACCTAGATCCAATAATCTACACTCTAGGATAAGAGGAGCACCCCAAAAAGTGAACCCCCACAATGGAAAATTTCCTCAAGCTAAATCTACCACCTAGTACCCAAGGTAACCCATATGATCATTTTCAGAACATCTCAATGTTTCAAAAATCATTTTAAAACTGTTTCACAAAACCATTTATATGATTTTAAAATCTCATTTTTATTCACATTTATAAACAATCAGGGAAAACCCATTTTCCTTTAAAAACTATTTTCAACAAAAAAATAAATAAATAATGCAAATTCCTTTTATAAATCTGTTTATAAATAATGAACAATAAGGTTTATCAACATAGGGTAGATATGGAACTGCCTTCCATGAACTCAGGCCTCAAAAACATATAATGGTATCCACCGACAATGAAAACCCAACGATGTCTATGAAGGCCCTAGAATCCATTCCACATAACAATATTGGTTCAATTTAGAAAACAAGGGGTCATAAGAAAAGATAAAACCCACATACCTTATGAATGAACTCCCATCGCACCACAACCAACAAAGGAACAACCATCGAAACAAGATCTCACAATAGATCTTGGAAGAAGACATGATAAAACAATAACAGATCTTGAAATAAATAAGTTTAATGACTAGTTACCCAAAGAGATTCACCACAACTATAATATATATAGAATGATGAACAGATCAATCATTATGGAATGGAGTCTCCCAAAATCCTCGAATAGGAGGTTTGGTTTAGGATAAATGGAAAACTGGAAGCAGAATGGTCACCCAAATCCCAAACTATGCCCTAAAACTTACCTAATCAGGGAATTAAATGGTTTTTAAGTCCTTTACATGGTGTGAATTCGATGGCGTTTAAGTACACTGAGAAATCTGTCACCTTGGATTAAAAATATGTTACATAAAACATTCACGACATGTGACATATATTAACATCATGCAACCATTTATTGTGTGAAGTATTTCACGAATTGAATCCAATGACTCTTAAACATCATGTAACCTAGTTACATGGCCTGAAATCCTCCTAAATCCTTCAAAACTGGCAATTAATGCTTGGAGTCTAAAAAATCCTTGAATTCACTAATATAGGTATCCTCCCGATTCCTTCTCAAACTTATACCATAAAAAAGGGTAAAACCACAATGAGGTTAAGGAACTACCTTATAGGTCAGTAATGTGATGTTACACATCCAGACTCACCACTTTCATTTGGTCATGACAATATAGAGCTGGAGGGATATGCATCCTTTGAGAAGCATCCAATCTGTATCTTTGAATGTAGTATGAAGGTTTTCTGAGGTAGTTCATCTCCTTTATTCCCAGTGAAATGGAAACATAGACGTGTTTAGGATGATAATTGGGAGTAAGAGGCTGATGTATATTCATAGTTCCTGAAACTCTTCTCAGATGATGTCGTACCACCCTCAGAAGGGTAACTCAGGGACAAGTCGTTTTAAGGAGGGAAGGTTGTAAAATCCTAGATTTATCCAAAGTTATGAAAAAATTTATTTTTTGGTATTAATTCTTTAAAACAGCCCTTAGATTGATACTATGTAGGTTGAGATATGTGTATAGGGATTGGTTGACACCCGAAGCACCAAAAATGGGAAAACATGGTAGGAAACATGTTTTATCAAATCGTGCACCCAAGGAGAATGGTCGTGAAACAAGTTATAGATCTTAGACAGTGGGAAAACACATGTTTTTCACATTTTTAATCAAACTATGTGCCTAACCATGTGAGGTGACCTGGTGAAGTAGATCATCCCACATGGTTAGAGCATGGTTTGGACAATCATGCACCCGATCCGTGTGACCCCTATTGTGTGGGTCAAAATTAAAATCTTATTTTAATGATTTGTTTTTAACCCCCATTTTCTCCCCCTCCCCTCTCCACTTGTGATTTTCCCCTCCTCCAAGAACACGAAGGTCTTCCTCCTCCTCCTTGCGGGTTTTGATCTATTTCCCTCCTTAGTGATACATTTTCTTCATTGTCAAAAGCTACATACTCCTATGGGTAAGACCTTCCTTCCACACCAGTTGATTTCTTGGTTCCTCCAAATCTCCTTGCATTATTTCTATATGATGATGTTTTTCCCTATTTTGGGGGTTCTGCTAAATATCATGATTTAATCCATTCATGGTTGAATCAATCCTTGTTGTCAGATGTGTGGAGTAATATGACCATGGGGTAGGGTATTTACATCTTTCTTTTCTTTCAATTTCATTGCTTTTTGGAGGTGCATCGTTGTGCTTCTACCTAGAACCTACCGGTGAAGCTTGGTTATCACATATTAAATATACTGGGATAGTATACCATGTATGTAGTGACTAATGTTAATGGATAAACCCATCTGTGGGTGTCCACTTTTCTTTTGGAAACTATATTTGGTATGTCCAACCAAATTTTCCTACTTTCCCTTTTCTCTAAATGTAGAATTTTCCTTGGTTGTGTGTGGCACTTAGATACATGTTTTAAAATGATAAAATGAATTAATAAGGATGTTGATCCATGAATTGGATCCCTTTTATAATGTATAGGTTTTATTATAATGTATTTCACCATGTGAAGTTCCTTATACCTTTTTTATAATTGATGTTTATTGAATGAAATATTTGTTACATGCTGAATTTATCATTTCTAGTTACATGAATACCATTATTTATAATGAAATCATTATGCATTATGCTAAAAAATTACACTTTATGTAATATTCCTTGATTGGTGGTATTGTAAAAAAATTCCCATGTTTATTCCAAGTGCACTATGATAACGCCTCAGTTTAAATCCTTATGCTTAATATCATGCGAAATTCATCACCTTACATCATGACAAATACTTATGCTTTTTCAGGTGCTCCTTTCTTAATAAATTTAAATGTTTTAAATGGAATGTTATTCTTTATCAAGAATGATAGATTGAAATTATGAAATAATATAAATGACTTATTGGTAGAAGGCATGCTGATTCCATAAACATTGCTTACATTTATTGATTATGAAAGTTACCTTATAGTTAGTTTCATGAACTATATTGAAGGACATAGAAAGCTTCTTATATTGTGTTGTTATGATGCATCTATTGATATGAAATTGTTTAAGGGTTATTCCATGTAGCTTATGCCTCATAGCTTGCTTACTTTATTTAATGCTTATTGCCTTGTTAGATGAAATGTGCCTTTGTTAATGGGATTGAAGTGCATAGCTTGGTTAAATGAAAAACATGTGGTATTAATTTGATTATTGTTGGATATAAATCATAGATGAATTTCTTGATATGTGTACCTTGTTTGATATGGTACTTTTCATAGTCTGGGAGAGAACATGGGTTCTGTATTAAGGACCCATGGATGAACTCTTTGTGCTCCTAGGTTATAACCTAATGCCGCAGGGGAGATTATTTGGCTTACTAGGTAATGGATTCCTGAGATATTTCTTATAATCCTGAGTGATATTTGTTCCCTAGTAGAGAAATTGTGGATGAACCTTTTGGAAAGAAGGATACGCCATGCCTTGGGTGATACTTGGTCCACTTGCGAGATACCTTGGGTAATACACGTTGTGTTGTACCTTACCTGAAGCTCTGCGTGTATCCAGGGGATACACAGACACAAGGTGGAGGACACGACCGTGTACTCCACCACATGGCCTAGCGAGGCCTGTAACGTGGGTCACCCTGTGTGCCGGTTACACGGGTTGGTGTACAAGGGTTAAGACCATGCACGTGCAGATGGCCAGCGTACATGGAGTGGACCCTAGATACTTTGACACAACGTGTGATATTTTCTATAAACAGTGTAGTTTCATTTTAAAAGTCAAACCATGCGACACTAACTGTTGTACACGGGCAGTACCCGGGGTTAGAAGACACGACGTGTGACTGAACTACACACCATGTACTATTCAGTACATGGCTTGATATTCTTTTCCACCGTATCTTGGACATGTTTCGTTTGGGTTAGTTCCGCCTTTTTCACATTCCCCTGAAGGTCAGGTATCGTTTCCTTTTACAGGAGTATGATCCCTTCAGCAGGACTTTCTGAGATAGAGTCAGTTATCCCTCCGAGAGGCCCATAACGAGATACTCTATCCATTATAGACCTTAGGTAGAGTCAGGTATCAACATGACTATTCCCACAGGGCACTGATCCTCTACCTAGTAGGTGAATCTGGATGACTTTTGGTATCCGCCAAGGTCCGGGAAGTGATCGTCATCTATGTATCATGATCTTTCCCCACTCAAGAGCGTGTTCTCCCAGAATGAGTGTATCTATCTCTTATGACTTTTGTTGATGGACAATACTTCTCAGACGTACATCATAAAAACTATCAGACTCATGGAGTGAGTTCTCTTAGACAAGTGCCTCGTGGAATCCTCAAACTGAATCCCTAGCGGTCGAATGCGGTTGTGTGACTTGTCTCTAGTTTATGGGTCTGGGTTTTGTGTATATATATTTTTTGTTCACCTATTATATGTTATGTATACATATACCATGTAGATATGATTGTAACTTTCCTTTGTGTTTTTATTTTTGATTTTTGGGGTACTCTACTGAGTATTTTTTATACTCACCCCTACATGGGCTTTTCCCGCACGTATCGTTTCATGTGTAGACGAGCAGCCTTTTGGAAGAGTCCAGGGAAGAACAGGATATGGCCGAGCTTTCTGAGTTCCTTATCGGCTGAGATGTTCCTACAACTACGAGCAATAGTCCCAATACCTCTTAGTGTTTATAGGTTGGACTTTGTAGTTTTTAGACTCTTGTTTTTGGTGGGCTTGTATTCTGGCCCAATTTACATTTAGCACTTTACTTTCCATCATATTCTGTTGGTTTGGTTTAGTTGTATGCATGAATTTTTTTTCTCTAGTGGGTTTTTACATTTCAGCATTGTGGGATCAGATATGTGTGCATGTGTACAGGTACCTATGCAATACCTCCCATGTTGGTGATATGCATACTCGGTGCTAGTCACCAGCCCCTGGCCTATTAGAGGCGGGCTAGGGGAGTCACATCACGGACCCCACAGGGATGGGTCCTGACAATAATGATAAAACTTAACTCGATGAGAGAAAAATCAATCCATATTGATGATGATGTCAAACATATCCAAATCCAGAATGAGAAAATCCCATGCCAACTCCATATTGGCAACCATTAATGAACAACAAGGACACTGAAACCCCTGTCTCTCTAATTTTTAAGAGGTTCCACTAACTCCACTACAAATTCCATAGGGTCCATTGGAATTTTAAGCATATCAACAAATCGTGCAGATATAAATGAGTGGGAGGAACCAATATCAAATAAAGAAATCACTACTGAAGATGCAATTGGGATAGTACCTCTCACTATTTCTGAACCTACATCGACTTCTACTAAACACTAATCTACTGTATGAAAGTTCATCACTCCTGAGTCCTATGTTTGGATCCCTATAGTATTTGAAACATATGAATTCATTTAAATATACTTTGGAGCTAATGAACCATGAACATAACGAGGTGTATTCCTAGCCTGAAAAAAGCGTTGTATATGACCAACATGTCAACAACTATTGCAAATCTTCACTGGTATAGAAAACAATTTTCTGCTATATCCATTCATGAAACATTGGTATCAAGTAATAGGCACTCTTCTAGGTGTAGTAGATGGTGAAGAGGAGGATTTTGACTGAGACCCACCACCACCACATCTATAATGATCCTTCCACTTCCTCTTATTCCCATGCATGCCAATGAAGCTACCAATAGATGGAAGAGAAGAGTTAGGAAAACCAACCTTGCCTACCATATCCATATATGTGATCATATCACTATCTACCATATCCGCATAGGTAGAAAGCTTGAACATAAATACCTATGATATGATATCTGGTTTCAAACCATGCCGGTACTTCTGAGCCTTCGACTGGTCATCTTCACCTCGTATAGAGAAAAACAGACAATCTCAACAAACCAATTGGTGTATGCCGACACTGAATGATCTCCCTATAGTAAATAAAGGAACTCAATAGTCTATTCTAAAAACAATGAAATTGTACAAAACTAATAGAAGAACATGGTCTTGAAACCCTTCCAATCCTTGTCCATGTTTCGGTCTTCCAGGACCATAGAATCCCACAATCACTTTCCATAACACTTGAGCATGAACATTGTGCACTTTACCCTAATATTATTAGGTGTATCTATAAATTAGGTTTTTTGATCGATTCTATCTAGCTAGTACCCCACCTTTTGAGGTTCATTTGTTCCTCTAAAGGATGCTGGATTCTCACGCAAGAATTCTTGCGATCAACCTCTCTCTACACTAGCTCCCGGTTGTACCTCAACAACCATATTCTGAACTCATAGTGCATCTTGATCAACAACACAAACTGTATATATGATAGGATTGATGAGATTCTAATACACTAGAGGATTTCAATATGAAGAATTAGCTAAACCTTCGAGATGAACTTGTGGAAGACATTTTAGAGGCATACTGCTACACAAAAAAATTAAAAGGAATGATCATACAACATAGTAAATATCAGCTTAAACCAGAAAACCAATAAGTATAAAATAATATTAAAAAAACCCCAACACTAGAGACACATATCCTAACTCCCTGTGGTAACTTGAGTCTCTTCATGAGAAGAGATGGCAAGGAACTCATCACAAAATACATCTTAAGTATTAAAATCCTATCTCTATTCTAACAGATGTCCCAAGAGAAAGAATCTTAATGAAAAACCTTCTCTGATACCATTTTGTGAAAAATAAACATGGTTTACCCTCAAAACTAGCACCCAAACCAATCTGTCACATACCCGAAGGGTGTTCCCAATCCCCACAGGATGGTAACAATAATCTGGGCATCAATTTACAAACCAGAGGGAATGATTTCACAAAACTTATACAAACACGTGAAATATATATACACATATAAAAGAAATAAATAGAAGAATAATAATAAATATATGCCATAATTGTAAGAAGATAGTAGAAAAAAACAACTATAGAAGTGAATAAAAATCTAAAAGACAACTCCAATTGCAAAGGACCAAAATGAAACAGCTGCTCTAAGTGATGGCGTGGATGGAATCCCACCATCTCACTACCATCTACCCAACCAAGCTGACATGAAACCTCACCACCTCACTCCAATTCCCTACCTTTCCCTATAATGGAATACATACAAAGGTCTACAAACCACCAAATAGGTGTGTAGGGTGTGAGCTAACAGGTTTTATAGGATGCCACTCAGGTGTTCCATAAGATGTCTCTATATAACAAACCTTGTGTTCTCATTTTAAATATATCATGGATTGATATGTAGTAAATCAGTTTTATAGAAAACATGGTAAAAATTTGTCTTTTTTCATAGTTCTAAACCAAAGGCAGGTATATCAATTTTAATGCACATTTTTCCATATAATCTTTCACAAGAAAAAATATACATGTCAAGGATAAAATAGTACAAATCCAAGAAATTCAAAATAGCAGTAGCATCATTGGCATCACAATACCATGAAATACAAAAGGTTACGTAGTAGACTACTCATACCCATTAATATATAAATAATGAATTTTGGTACCAGAAGCTAACGATGTAATCTCTAGGACTAAGGAGACACCATAAAAAGTTAAGCCGGAACATAAAATACATACCTAGATCCAATAATCTAAACTCTTAGATAGGAGGAGCACCCCATAAAGTGAACCCCCACGATGGACAATTTCCTCATGCTAAATCATCCACCTAGTACCCAAGGTTACCCATATGCTCATTTTCAGAACATTTAAATGTTTCAAAAATCATTTTAAAACTATTTTACATAACCATTTATATGATTTGAAAATACCCTTTTTATTCCCATTTATCAAAAATCAGGGAAAAAAATTTCATTTAAAAACTACATTCAATACACACAAATAAATAATGAAAATTCCTTGTATAAATCTGTTCATAAATAATGAACAATAAGGATTATCAATATAGGCTAGATATGGAACCACCTACCATGAACTCAGGTTGCACACACCTACAATGGGATCTACCAACAATGAAAACCCAATGATGTCTACAAAGGCCCTATAATCCATTACACATAACAACATTAGTTAAATTTAGAAAACAAGGGGTCATAAGAAAGGATAAAACCCACATACCTTAAGAATGAACTCCCATCGCACCACAACCAACAAAGAAACAGCCATCAGAACAAGATCTCACAATTTATCTTGGAAGAAGACATGATAAAAAAATAACAAATCTTGAAATAAATTAGTTAAATGACCAGTTACCCAAAGAGATTAACCACAACTCCAATATAGATCAAATGATGAACAAATCAATCTTGAAGGAATGGAGTCTCCCAAAATCCTCAAATAAGAGCTTTGGTTCATGAGAAATGGAAAAGTGGTAGCTGAATGGTCACCCAAAACCCAATCGATTACCTATAACGTACCTAATCAGGGAATTACATGGTCTTTATGTCCTTTACATGGTGTGAATTCCTTGGTGCTTAAGTACACTGAGAAATCTATCACCTTGGATTATAAATATGTTACATAAAAAATTCACAATGGGTGACATATATTAACATCATGTAAACATTTATTGTGTGAAGTATTTCACAAATTGAATTTAATGACTCTTAAACATCATGTAACCCAGTTACATGACGTGAAATCCTCCTACATCCTTCAAAAAAGCCAGTTAATGCTAGGAGTCTAACAAATCTTTGAATTCACCAATATAGGTATCCTCCCAATTCCTTCTCAAACTTATACCATAAAATAAAATGGTAAAACCACAATGAGGTTAAGGAAATACCTAATAGGTCATTAATGTGATGTAACACATCCAGACTCACCTCTTTCATTTGTTCTTGACAATATAGAGCTGGAGGTGGACGCATCCTTTGAGAAGCATCCAATCTGTATCCTTGAACGTAGTATGAAGGTTCTATGAGGTAGTTCAGCTCATTTATTCCAAGTAATATGGAAACATAGACGTGTTTATGGTGATAATTGGGAGTAAGAGGCTGATGTATATGCATAGTTGCTGGAACTCTTCTCAAATGATGTCGTACCACCCTCAGAAGGGTAACTCAAGGACAAGTCGTTTTAAGGAGGGAAGGTTGTAACGTCCCAGATTTATCCAAAGGTATGAAACATTTAATTTTTGGTTTTAATTATTTAAAACATCCCTTATATTGATACTTAGGAGATTAAGATACGATTTTAGGG
Source organism: Viscum album (assembly GCA_963277665.1). Lineage (NCBI taxonomy): Eukaryota > Viridiplantae > Streptophyta > Magnoliopsida > Santalales > Viscaceae > Viscum > Viscum album. The sequence goes on along the minus strand of OY728128.1, from coordinate 2,017,905,906 downwards.
ATTGGTTGACACCTGAAGCACTGAAATTGGGGAAAACATGCTAGGCAGCATGATTTATCAAATCATGCTCCCAAGGAGCATTGTCGTGCAACAAGTTGTAGATCTTAGATGGTAGGAAAACCCATGGTTTTCACATGGTTAATCAAACTATGTGCCTAACCATGTGAGGTGACCTAGTGAAGTAGATCATCCCACATGGTTGGAGCACGGTTAGTCCAATCATGCACCCGATCTGTGCGACCCCTATTGTGTGGGTAAAAATTAAAATCTTATTTTAATGATTTGTTTTTAACCCACCTTTTATCCCCCTCCCCTCTCCACTTGGGATTTTCTCCTCCTCTAGGCACACGAAGGTCTTCCTCCTACTCCTTGGGGGTTTTGATCTATTTACCTACTTAGTGATACATTTACTTCATTGTTGAAAGCTACATACTCTTCTAGGTAAGCACTTCCTTCCACACCCCTTGATTTATTGGTTCCTCCACTTCTCGTTGTACTATTTCTACATGATGAATTTTTTCCCTATTTTGGGGGTTTTGCTAAATCTCTATATTTCAGCCATTCTTGGTTAAATCAATCCTTGTTGTCAGTTGTGTGGAGTAATATGACCAAGAGTTAGGGTATTTACTCCTTTTTTCTTTCAATTTCATTGCTTTTTGGAGTTGCGTCATTGTGCTGCTACCCAGAACCTACCGGTGAATCTTGGTTATCACATATTAAATAAACTGGGACAGTATACAATGTATGTAGTGACTATTTTTAATGGATAAACCCATCTGTGGGTGTCCACTTTGCTTTTGGAAACCCCATTGGGTATGTCCAACCAAAATTTCCTACTTTCCATTTTCTCTACATGTAGAATTTTCTTTGGTTGTGTGTGGCACTTGGTTACATGTTTTAAAATGATAAAATGAATTAATAAGGATGTTGATCCATGAATTGGATCCCTTTTATAATGTAAAGTCTTGATTATAATGGATTTTACCATGTTAAGTGCCTTATACCTTTGTCATAATTTATGTTTTTTGAATGAAATATTTGTTACGTGATGACTTTCTCATTTCTTGTTACATGAATACCTTTCTTTATAATGGAATCCTTATGAATTGTGATAAAAGATTACACTTTATTTAATATTCCTTGATTGGGGGTATTGTACAAAAATTCCCATGTTTATTCCAAGTGCACTATGATAATGCCTTAGTTTAAATCCTTATGCTTAATATCATGCCAAATAGATAACCTTACAACATGCCAAATGCTTATGCCTTTTCTAGTGCTCCTTTATTAATCCACTTAAATTTTCTAAATGTAATGTGATTCTTTATAAATATTGATAGATTGAAATTATGAAATAATATAAATGACTTATTGGTAGAAGGCATGTTGATTATATAAACTTTTCTTACATTTATTGATTATGAAAGTTACCTTATACTTATTCCCTTGATAGATTCCTGAACTATATAGAAGGAAATAGAAAGCTTCTTATATTGTGTTGTTAAGATGCATTTATTGACATGAAATTGTTTAAGGCTTATTCCATGTAGCCTATGCCTCATACCTTGCTTACTATATTTAATTATTATTTCCATGTTAGATGAAATGTGCCTTTGTTAATGGGATTGAAGTGTATAGCTTGGTTAAATGTAAAACATGTGGTATTAAGTTGATTATTGTTGGCTAGAAATCATATATGAATTGCTTGATATGTGTGCCTTGTTTGATATGGTACTTTTCATAGTCTGGGAGAGTACATGGGTTCTGTATTAAGGAACCATGGATTGAATATTCTTGCTCCTAGTTTATAACCCGATGCACCAGGGGATATGATTTGGCTTGATAGGTAAGGGATTCTCAAGATATTTCTTTTACTCCTGAGTGATATCTATTCTCTAGGGTAGATATTGTGGATGGACCTTTTGGCAAGATGGATACGCCATGCCTTTGGTGATGCTCAGCACACTTGTGAGATACTTGGGATGGAATCAAAAGTTTACCATAACTCATAGCGATACTCAGGACATCGTAACAGTCGCCTTGGATGGGCTCCATGGTATTTTATTATATCAAATTTTCTTGTTGCGAAACAACATATTTTTTTATCACCTTGGATGGGAACGAGAGTCCACCTCATGAATTAATGGTTTTATTTGATTGAAATGTTTGATTGATTGGATGATTATTCTGATGATATGCATCCATTAATTTTACCTTGAGCCTATTGCGATTTTCCTTGTGTATACTTATACGTTCTTATGCAATGACATAGATACATGACCCAAATCCAGAGCACAATCTTGGGGGTATGTTTTGTTAGTTTTTTTGTTTACATTGGAGCATGTCCAATATATTATGAACAACATGTTTTTCTTATTCAGACTTCTATCATAGGTCATATAAGGTGGTATGGGATGGGTGTCCGTTTAGGAACCTGGACCAAGATGCAATTGTTTACTTATTTACTTCCCTATCATTTATTATATCTTGACCACTTTATTTCATTTATAGTATAAAATGGAATAGCCTATACATTGTTGGTGACAACCTACTGAGATTATATCTCACACACTACTCGGGAACCATTTGGTACCTGAGTATACTATATGACAGCACATATAGTTAAAGGGAAGCAGGCTACTTTCGATGCTTGATTTTTCTTGCTGCATTGGATGAATATACGGGGGCATATGACTCATCCTATTCTACAGATTCTATGCAGATGTTTTTGGTCTTTTGTAGTTTTTGATAGCATGTAGTATATTCTTTAATCCAATCCCTTTCACTTACACTTTTTTTATAGATTCAGGACATGAAATCGTCATCATATTTTTATATATTATTGATATTCTATTTCAGGTTTTTTACTTTAATTGCATGACTCATTTGTTTTATTAAATTTTTATGTTCTTATCTTCATGCTTCCAATAGTATATATATTTCACTTACTACTATGTTATACCTAATCTTATGAGGGTGTAGTCTTCCCACGAACACACCTAAGGCCCTCACTATAAGTCAAAATCCTATAGTATTTAAGGAGATGTGCTTGAAGTCATGTGGCCCACCGTCTCGAGGCCTAGTTTAATAGCACTCAGGGTGGGGTGCTACACTATGTTTACTTCTTCTTTAGAAAAACATTGTTGAAAGTCCACCACGATCAAAATGAAATGTATACCATGCATATACATCTTTATCAGTGGGAGTGTGAAATCCTTTCATTGAAAAAGAAATTATCCTATAAGTAGTAAAATATTGCAATGGAAACCTGTTAGAAAAATAGATGGGTGGAGGTAAATGAGAATATCCCAACTCATAATGGAATAAATATACCTCATCGGAAGAAGGAAAAACTAAATAATTGAAATTTGTGGAAAATGGAATCATCATGATGATCAAGAACATTATATTTTTGAATTTCCCCAAGAGAAGAAATTCCCTTTCTAGACTCTTTCAGCGGTCGAATTATATCTATCCTATTATTGAATGCATTATCTGGGTCAATGATGTATCCCAATTCATTTTCACCACCATCAACTATCATATGAAAATACACTAGTTTCCAACTCAATTCATGCTCCATGATTTCATTGATTTTACCAAGGTCAAGAGTACTGCTAGTATCTACAGGATCCTCCAGGAAATATAATTCTTCCATTATTTCTAATAAATTACAATTGTCCTCTAACACCAAAATTTACTAGTTTTATTATTTTATAAATTTTTCATATGAATCTATTTTGGAAATGGTTTTAGACATATAGATATTTTTTGAAATAGGAAATTTAATTTCATTTGAAGCGACATCTTATTTTGTGTGAAAATTCATGGTTCCTTGGATCAATTATGACTCTATCATGGTAGATAAGGGTCCTAGTTCAATGTATTATTCATCCTCAAAAGGTTCAGTTTGACAGAAATTGAAGGAATCATTTTTAACTTTGGGATGGATGGGTGGTAAACTCAAATAATAAGGACATGAAATCACATTTTCTGATGGACCATTATATTAATTAGAGTAGAAGGGTGAGCTCTTATATTCTTGAAATTTGTGATGGAGTGGATTCATATATCATATGATAGGAAAAAGGATCGATCAACATAGTCTCATCATCAAAATTAGGAATTGGATGTTGTCAATTGGAACCACTAATACACTTTCCTCAAAAGATTTTTTCTGAATTATGTCATCAAGTGGTCATGAGGTGACTAGTTCGGTAAGATGATTTATTTTATTTCCTAATTTATTTAATTGATTTTCTAGATCTTTTTTTAGGAATGAAGCATTACATTACATTCATCTTTAAGTTCAAACCTCCAATTTGTAACCAACAAGAAACCTATTATTTAATCATTTTTTTTCATGAATTATCAAGTTATAAATTTTTAGGAATGAATTGACATTGAGAATGATCAAATGGTGGGTAGGAACTAGATGTATAATATGGTGAATTATTCTCACATGTATCATTAAAAGGACATGAAAAAAATAATAATAATAAAAATGATTACATGGGAAACTTATGTGCGATGAATCATTATACATTGTACCTTGAGGTGTGACTATGTAGGGAGGGTATTAATTGTAGTTTTATGGTCCTGACCACACCATTTGAACTTCTAGGTGTCCTAAAATTACCCTCAATGAAAAATTACCAAAGTAGTAAACTGAACATTTTTTGTTCGGTTTTCATTTATTTTTTATTTTTTCCTAAATAACTCTTTTAATGGAACTCATATTTCTACTATTCACCCTAGAAAGGGTTCCAAAAATTTGTTACAAGCTTTGACATGTGTGAAAATTAGTGAATTTATTATCGTACTCACTACTGTAGAAGTGGTTGGAAGGGTCAAACTATAGAGAGAATATGCATAGACACTAGTAATATCCTTTTGGAAGGATGTTCTGGAAGAGAAGTTTTTAATGTGATTAACAACTAAAAAGATATAAAAATAAATGAATATTTAAATTAACTAAAACTATATAAGTGAACCAAAATAAAAAATTGAAGAAACTGGGAGAGATGAAAGTGCCAGAGTTGTGATGTCTATTCATGTGAATGCAATTCCAATTATTTAATTCCCACATATGAATATTTATTTATTAAATTATGATCGGTTCCAAATTTAATAAAAATAATATGAGGTCTCGTTCTATGATGTTAGAATGTATTTCAATTTTTATACAAATCATCCATCATTTTCTTCTATGTCCTGATGAAAAATTTGTGTGTCATTGTAACAAGAATCACTTGGTGAAATACCACTACCTATTTCTCACAAAATCAAAGTATCTACCTACATCTAGTTCACTCACATGAGATTACTTACTAGGTATCACTCATGAATGTTTGAATGGGTATGCACATAAAATATTAATATTCAATTAATATATTTATTTATCTATAAGTCACTCATGTGCGATATACAATTATCTAACTTTCGTGATTGATTTACAAAAAAATAAATTATCTGATGATCCTTCATCCAAGATTAATTATTAGGTATCATACAATTGAACACAAAATCATGCATACAAACTATGAATCATAATTAATACAAAATCCCATATAATTAATTAAATAAACATCCAAATAAAATATAAATAACTGGAAATCAAACCTGGAAATAAATTAAAGGCATGATATTACCATCACATTCATCACAACTCTGACACAAAAATATTAAGTCCTCCCAGAAGTCAAAAAAACACATAAAATAATAAAAAAATATCATTATGCTCATGTCATCATAGTTTTCATCCCAAGACACCATCAATGATCACAAAATAATAATCATCACTCTTCCCATCACTGCAATGTTGAACCAAACCATTGAGAGCTTACGTGAAAAATTATAATCACCACTCCACCCATCACATGTGATGATGTCACACCTAAACCAAACATGACACCCATAATGGAGGAGTTCGGCATAAATGACGGGGATGGTGGTTTGATATAGTAGAAGAGGGAGGCCAATGCGTGGGGTATTGCTCCGTGGATGGTGTGTAATTAGGAGGGGTCGACTAGCATGGTTTGTGCTTGGTGTATGGTGGATATGGGATAATTCTTAGTGGTGTGTGGTAGGAAGAGAGGAGCACAAAACAACTAAGGTTTGGATGAATGGTTGAGGGGGAAAATTGTGGGAGAATGGTCTGGGGGTGCTGGATGAAGGGTGTGGGGGCATTAGAGAGGGGGGTGAGGGAGGAGGGGGTAAGTGTGTTGGGGAGGGGGATATGGGGAGATGGGGAGATGTTGGGTTTGGGTATGGTGGAGAGAGGGGGGTGGGGTGTTGGGGGGAAGGCGAGGGAGACGTCCGTATAAAACAAAAAATAAGCGGAAACATAAATTCAAATTCAAAATTAAAAAATATAATTATATATATATGTTAAAAAAATAAAAATTATAATAGAATTAAATATAAAATATAATAATTAACTATAAAAAGTAATTAAAATAAAATGTTATCAAAGTGGAAATAAATAAATATTTTTTCATATGTAATTAAACACACTAAATTATAGATATAATAATACTAAGAAAATAATATGGCTAATATTAAATATTAATATAAAACAGTTAATAAACTAATAATAAAAAACTAATTTTATTAATAATAAAAATATATGAAAGAATAAAATAAGATACTAATATAGAAAATTAACATATATAATAATACATGTTAATAAACTAATAATAGAACTAATGTTAGGAAAACGAATACTAAATAAATATATCATTTAATATAATATAAAAAATTAATATAACTAATTAAAATACTAAATTACAAATATTATTATATAAATTAAATAAAAATTATCCAAATATCTAAGACACCCCCTATATTCCCCCTTCAGCATCTCTTACTCCCTCCATTCCGTCAGCATCTAGCACACCCTCCTTCTCTATCCCATCAGCATTGGAGACAGTACCTACCCATTCATCTAGTTCAATAGTGAGGAAATAGGTCATCACTCTTATTTATTCATGAGAATATTACAGGGTGACACTTATAGGTAAAAATTTTAATGATCATAATTTTAATGTAATTTTTAATATTACTGACTATTTTTTCATAAAAGATGAAAATGATGTTACAATAGAGAGAAATATAAACAGTTCAGATGTCTGGAATTTGAACATAATGAATATAGTTGTACCATTTGACTATTATAGGGTCCCCAAAGATGATGTCGTGGGATTATTTGGCCAGATTCTATTCCAACTGGTAGTGGAGCTGGTTACCCTTCCCATTACCTATGCTGATTTGAGGCCAGCGACTCAATCTTGGAAAAATGAAGTCTTTGATTCCTAGATAAAGACCATTTTAATACATTGTGGTTTAATTTAATTTCATTATGTTATTAAATTCTAATATTTTAAAAATGAATATCTTTTTACAGATATTATTCTACACTATCCATGCAGTTATCATCTTACGAAAGTGGACATAAAAAAATTTGGGTAAAAAATGGAAGGACTTTAAATGTGTATTCAGCAATGAATTCAAAAATGACTCATTGACCACTTAGTAGATGTATGATAGGGAACCCAAAGGGGTACCTAGAGATCAATAGAATGTTTTTGTTGATAGTCATCATCATGAGAAGCACGTGGTATTGAAATATATACTATTATATTAATATCATTCTACATATATACATACAAAGGAGAATGAGATGACATTACATACATTATTTTTAAATTACATGCTATTTATTTTAGGATGTTTCAAGGAAAATGAATCATGTAGAGCTAAAAAATTCATCCCCCACACTGCTAGGTCAAAGAGTTTTTCCAAAAATAGATTGACTCTGGTAATATTTTCAATCATTAAAATATTTATAAGATAACATTATCTATTTCAAATATTAAATTGTTGATTTATCTTTGTTTAATGCAGTCAATGAATTTTGGGCACCAAGTCTCCTGAATAAAGCATTTGTTGGATGTTCATAAAAAATTTGATGAGATTTATGTTAATAATCCCATCAAAGAATTTGCGGTATGTATTCCTTTTTCATTTTAATAACTTATTTTTAGTTGAAAATATGTAAATATGTATTTCTTCAAATATGAATGATATTTTATTTATAGGTAAAAATAAAATAACTATTGGATTCCAATCTCATGCAGTCCTTATCGATCTCCGAGGATGATCATGTTGGTCATGTGCTTGGGAAGGAGCATCATGGTTACATGTGTGGGATGGTTTTGGGGCAATTACCATCAGAGGTATTTGGAAGGACAATGGGGATTGTAGAAACATCTACCCCTAGTTTTAGTTACTCCGTACCTTGAAAAGATTAGAGGGAGTTTCTTGAAATTCAATGAGAAATTCATAAATAAGGGGAACATATAATGATACCAGTTGCAAAGTTCATTGCTCTGCATAATGCATTGATTAAATTATATGATAATACAACTGGATCTATCCCTTGTGAAATTTCCTCTATGGATGGTAGTGGGAAGGTAAATAAACCAACATAAAAATAATATAGTACACAAAATTTTATTGGTTTTAAGTTTCAATTTAAATATACAACACTATTTAATTTTAAACATAATTGTAATGCTAGTGTTGTTAGTAGGGAGTGAAGACAGAGACTGAGATGGTGTCGATCAAATTTCATCAGGTATTTATTAGTGTTCAATTAGGATTTAGAGATGATGTGTAACTAAACTTATGACAAGAGAACACTAATATGTTGATTTAGAAAACATGTTGTGGTTTCTATTAAGGATATTTTTATTTCCCTTACATTACATGAAAATATATATGCTATGTTCATCTGCTATGTTTTATTCCGAAGTATACCTTATGATTTGTTTTCCATGAATATTCATTAGATGATTAATCATGACAACCCAATGAAAATATTATATTAAATATGATATAATTTCTGGTATTTTAAATTTTTGTCAGTTTTGGAATTTAACATTGATTTTTCAGAGGACTTTTTCTCATGAAACGTTTCCATATGGCTATGTGTAGCTGTGCATAAAAAATGATGTTTTGGTAAAAAAATGTTGATGAATCTTATATATGGGATTTCCCTATGGAATAAGGTTAGTTTATGAACATGTGAGTTTGAGTAGTAATCATGCACAAATACATTCACTTGAGGATTTCAGTTCAATTTGGTGTAGTGTCCCGTTGAAGAAACACATCCCCATATCTGCATAATTATGATATGATAATTCATTGAGTTCATCAAACCCTCTAAATAAATCTATGAAAAATTTCCCCCAAAATAAAATATGCACCGATTTATATTCCTATGACTTTTTTGAAGTCCTATAAATAGGATTTTCCATGTACCATATCCATGGTCTCACTCCATATGGTCATGTTATTTTTATGACACTGGACCCCATGATCAATAATCCCAGAACTACTGATACATAGATCTCCAATGAAACTATTGGAATATACCACTATCTAGAACATCACCTTCTACATTATATAATGCTATCATAATTACAAACTCCCATTGATCCTTCCTCTATTTGAACCATGGAAACAAAGTACATTCCTACCTCTACATCGATCCTAGTTTCAACCTTTCAAGAGTCCACATCCATATATAATTTTTTTCACTGATCATATCCTGAGGAATTTATCCATAGTGATTGAATAAATAAAAATATTTATCACCTCCATTTAAAAGACACATGTTCTATAAACATGTGTTATCGATCTCAGGTATAAACGTAGTAGCGGTTAACATATCCAAGACATTGATGATAATAGATAAATAAATGAAATACTATTGGACTTTAGGAGTATATTTTGATGATAAACCCTAAAAAAATAATTCTTCTCAGTAACTACCATTCAATGTTCTTCGTTAGACTCTTAAAATTATAGGTAAATAAATCTAGATGCATTTTCCTAACTCCACCTTACTATGTGATCTATTATCTTATGGACTAATATTATAGTCCATTTAGTTCATTATAATTCTTCATGATGAATGTATGATTAATTATACTGGATCCTATGATATTATCTGATCTTTTCATGTTTTGATTCCTTTTCATTACTCAATCTAGAGCATTAATTCCAATCAACACATCTAAAGACAACACTCACAACCATTACATTCTAAAAAAATCATATAATAACCAAGTATTTATATCCTTCCTTCTAATAATTCATATAAACTCATGATAAATATTCCATAAACACCATATTATGTTTTAAATTCCATAAATCCATCTAGATGTTTCATCTGGGGCTATAAACTTACCAAAAATCAACAACAACCATAAATCCCCCACCATGAATCCTAGGTCATTTAGAAAATCATCACCTATTCCTTAGTTGATATTTTAGGACCATTCCATACTCATTATTTGATTCCAAAACTTGAAAAAACCACTACTCTAATAATAATGAGGTTTTAAGAACATGACACATAATTCCCTTTCAAATATTGAGTGATAAGAACCCCATTGTCACTTATCCTGACTTAAACTAGGATATATAACACATGGTAGAAATTATAACCACCCCAAACTCATAAAAAGAATTTATAAAATATTTTTAAATGGATCCATCAATGAATAGAATTTCAAATCTTGTTATGTTATATCACAATTTCTCTTTTTCAAGGGAACTGACAAAACTGTATCAATTTTAGGAACTAAAACATCAGATAAATTCATCATTTAAATGTCATTTAAGGATATCCATAAATAAAACTCATTACACTATATAGAATAATCCATATATTCTGTATATGATGTATTTAATTTTTTCTAACCACATATATGGCTCATTACTCTATCTAATTTCACATTAAAACACTCTAAGAATAGTATCACTAGAATCCTCTAAGATCTAAAAAATTTAACACTATAACATCAATTAATTTATAAAAAATGAAACAGTATCTTATATAAATTGAAATCCCAATGAATCTAGAAAATTTAAAGGAAACGATTCTATCTTTTAAAATTATTTTATATTCTACCAACCAATATATAAATGATAATTTGATGAAAAAAATGGTACCAGATTCTCAATGGACATATACAATCTATTAGAAATCTTATACTACTTTATACAATTTCCATATTCCTAGTGAAAATTCTTTGGAAACAAAGTATCCACATAACAATAGGAAACTGATAGTCTTCAAACCAAGTCCTAACATTCAAAAATAACAAAACGTGTCCCAAAACATAATCCTTCTTGGAGGAATTTCAATATCTTGGAAAAAATGAGATACCATCTTTGTCTTATGATATCCTTCTCCTAAATATTTGATTAACTTCTAAGTAGAAACTTTAATACTCTTCTCTAACACCAAGAATAATAACAAGGTTGGGATACCACTCTTTAGGGACCACATAGAATGTTAGATCAGTGGAAGAACTCCAGTGAAATCTAAATATGTAGAACAATATTCTAGATAAAAATTATATAGAATATCCCTAATTATTTAAACTCAGGAACTAGGTTTTCTAGGCTCCCTAACCATTGTGTAGATACACTCTCTTCAAATATGGTTTTAGTCCCCATCACGGACTTCCCAATATATAGTGAATAACAGTAAATAAGAAGACTGATTATCTAATACATTAGAAAAAATTACAAACACAATGCATAAGTATTAAATTGTTTGGGATTACATACTATATCAATGGTAGAATGAAATCACATATTCTCATTATAGAGAAAAGTTGGGGTTTATGGAAAACAAACCTTCGAATCTCCATACTCAGGCTAATAGATAAACTCTCACCAAAACCTTCTTCCAACCATTGAATATTATGTTTCCCCCTTTTATGTATCCTTCCTTATAGATTTTAAACATTTACATTAGATTTGGTTCCTCAATAATGTGATTTCAACCAGGTTAACCACCAAACGAGATCCACATCATCCAATTTCTACTTAGATATACACTATATTTGGAAGGTAAGATAATTTTTCCTATTCTTTATCCTCCCTCATTCCCCTTACTCTATATTTTTTGTTACCCTATAAACCATAATAGTAGTGATGGTTTAATTTAGTGTGTGGGAGGATCTTATTTTAGGTAATTGGATGAATAAGGCTTTTAGAGGCCATTTCTTTAATAGGTTGTGCTTCCACCATTGAATGTGAGTGGTTTATAGTTTATTGTGGTAGGTGTTTTTGTGAAAATATTTTCTTAATTAATTTCTAATGAGGCTTATTCATTTTTTATGATATTATCTTTGGGATTACCATTATGCATTGTGTTTAGATCACCTTGTACTCATCTTATCCTTATTAAAATAATTATTTATTTTTATTTCTTCGTATTATAACTTATTGACATGATTATTCCTATTTTTTTTATTTACAATCTTTCTTTTTTGGGTTAATTTATATTTTAGTATTTTTTCAAAATTGAATGTGTGAATTATTTAGAAAGATAAAAATCAATTTGATTTTGTTTCTCATAAACTTGGATTTACAGCTTTGAACTATTTTATCGTATAATTTTATAATATGGTGGATCCAAGCCTTGGTTGATAAATCTGTGTTTTTAGTTAATGGTTTCAAAGGAATGAATAATTTATTTAAATGGGGTTGAAATATTAGGTTTCAAGATAAATAATTATTTCATTCTAATTTTTACTACTATAATTGTGTTATTATAACTATTCTAATTATATTGTTTTTTATATTTTCATATCTATATTTTTTGTTTTTCTATTCTAGGGATGAACATTTAGTAGCTGTATTTTTTTTGAAAAGTAATATATAGTGGATGTTTAAACCATCACTATATAAGGTCAAAATTTGTTTTAGGGACGGTTTCCCCGACCAAAAAATAGAGAGTCGATAGTAGTAGTTTAAACCAAGACTATTTCATTGACATTTTCAAGAGGGGAAACTACTGAAAAAAAATACTAAATTAACTTTCTAGGAAGGTTCCTAGAGCCCACCACTAAACGCATGGAAACGACACAATTTGGATTATGACATCAACTTTAGAAGCATTTTTTTGGAAGCTCGCACAGAACCATACAACAACAGTTTAAACAACCACAAAATTGAAAAAAACCGCCGCTATCAGTAAATTTTGTTTTAGTGGTTTGTAATGGTCCATAAGCTTTAATATTATCATTGATTCATGTCATAAGTCGCACACTGAGATTTAATAACAAAAACTATTGGGAAATATATTGGAGGGAAGTGGGGTACATTGGGTGCGTTATGATAAACATGTCATTTATTGATAATTTGCAGAATGATTTGTCTCTACCAACTTTATAGAAGCTAATATCATGACCGTTTGATTGATATATAACTACTGCCTAGATTCTATGGTCATGGTGTAACAACATGTTTATTACAAGTAAACAAATATAGACGTATTAGGAATATAGGTTGGCTACACATATGTTCAACATGATTGATGTGGTATCATAACAAAGGGATTATATTACACAGTGGGAATTTGAATGTGGTCTTCATCATTATGACACGCTGTTATGTCTCTCGGGTTCCTTGACACATAACTATCTAGTAATCTTAGACTTTAGGCAAGCCCGCCAAATGAAAATGAGAAATAATTATAGTCACGCAACCATCGAGAAACCATGTGCCCATACACCGGTAGAATCTTTAGACTCGCCCCTCATAAAACCCACTCACTCTAGAGTTCCTCCATTACCAACTCCTCATATTTCACTCACCTCGCATCCTAGTGGATATCCCTCTTCGGTGCCCAATTTCCTCCCAAAAACCCCTCCCACTACACCTCATCTCCTAATGTACTCGTCAGAGCCTACTCTGGCGCCGGTCAGTGGGTGTGCATGATGGATTATTACCTGTGGTAGCCATTGATGTAGATCCATATACGAACCCACCTCTTCATTAATTTCTATAATAACAACAAATATGTACTCTCTTATCTTAAACGACATTAATACTATGTCATCTCTTTGTTTTTGTTACTCAATTATTTCGTCCAGTCTTCATCCAGTATCCCATAAATAATTAAAAATAATATATTTATCCAATACTTTCTATAAAAAACATTTACCCAAAATAAATTTTAAATTTATATTTCCACCAACACTACTACCCTTCATTCACCCCGCCCCATTGTATTGTTTTCTTATAAATAAAAGAGTCACATAATAAATAAATAAATGATAAAATTTTAAAAATCATTGATATTTTTTATCCAATAATTACAGTTGTTTTATAATAATTATAATAACTAATTGGAATAATAATCCAAGTTTTATTATTTGATAATAAATATTATAAACAAAAATAGTTATTTTACATTAATTATTATTATTCCACCTATTCTTTCATTGGTTTTGCATTCCCATTCAAAAATATTCCACACAAGACATCACATTCAAAGATATATTATGAAAAATGAATTTTCTAGAGAGCATGATATGAACGATTTGATATTTACATTTTATAGAAATATTTGAGAGAGTTCTCCATTTGGGCCTTTGGTATTCAAACTCATTGGTTACGTTGAGTTTCTAGAGGTTCTAGGTTTTAAAATCCCTAAAGAACTGGGAACTAACCTCATTTTGGAATCACTCATTCAGTGCTTCTCTATTTTTTTTTGAAAATTTTAATATGAAAAAATTCGATATGTCTCTCCCATATCATCTCACTCTTCATAACCAAGTTGACAAGGATTGGAAGCGCGAGAATCCTTCTGACTTTATGGTGAACAAATAGAAAGGTAAAGTGAAGAGATTTAATCCCAAAGCTTCTTCACATCATTCCAAGAAGAGTAATATAAAGTTGTAATAAAGAAAATATGATGATGTCTATTTTCCATATGGAAAGAAGTACAACTATGATAAAAACTACACCCAACCAAAGAAGCAAGGGGAATCATCAGGTGCATTTTTATTGATTGCAATTTATCTATTTTTACAAATTTTGTATTAGATACAGCTTGTGGTGGCTAAATATGTATTCAAATATAGTAACCAAGTAGATTAAGAAATATTTACCATGATAATTGGGATATATAATTAGATAATGGAGCTAAAATTTTTGTTGTAGCTATCAGAGACTACAACCTCATGTTTCCAAACATAATGATCTTAGTTTTGAAAGGTTGTTACTATGTTCTATCTATTACCAAAAACATAATTTCTAGAGTGATACTTGATACGAATGAATTTATTTTGTAATTTGGGAATAAATTTTTCTTATTTTATAAATATATCATTTTTATGGAATGACACATTTAAATTATGGTCTTTATATGTTGGATTATACAAACCGAATAATGGAAATCATTGACAAAGTAATTTCAAATGACAACACTAAACTTTGGAATCACTAGTTAGGTCATTTAAATGAAAAGTGATTGTCTAAATTTATCAAGATAGATATTTAAATTATTTTCAACTATAATAAATTCGTGTAAGTCATGCTTGTTTAGAATAAAAAATGACCAAAGCCTCTTTTAGGGGGAAAGGTGAAAGGGATAAAGAGTTTATTGAATTAGTTCACACTGATGTGTGTGGACAATTTCCTATTGAAGAAAGGGATGGGTACTAAAATTTAATAACTTTTATGAGTGATTTTTTAGATATGGATATGTTTACTTAAAAATGTATAAGTCAGGTTCTTTTGATAAATTCAAGAAATATAAGAATGAAGTTGAGAACTGATTTGGTATAAAGATTAAGTAACTTTTATCAGACCATGGTGGATAATATATTAATCAAGAAATAATTTATTACTTATGGGAGTTTGGGATCCTATCCTAACTCACTTATCCACACATGACTCAGTCGAGTGGTGTAAGAGAAAGGAGGAACTTCACCTATTTGGACATGCCGAGATCAATGATGAGTCATGCAAGCCTTCCATTTCCTTTTAGGGATACACATTAAAAATAGTAGCACATATACAAAAAAAATACTAACTAAATTGATAAATTGTATTATATATATATATTTTATAGTGAAAACAAAACAATTTTATTGAATTTTCATGTGTGCGGAAGTGACATGTTTTTTAAGGCCTCTTCGGGTAACAAACTTGAACCCTAAGGCCCAACGTGTACCTTACCAGGACAACCCAAAGAAATAATTGGATATTACCTTTAAGACCCCTAAGACAAAAATTTTATAGTGTAATGAAATTCCATAATGATCCTCTAACCTACATTGAAGCAGTAAGTTGAACAAATATTCTTAAGTGGAAGGAATCCATGAATTCTGAAATGGATTCCATGAACCAAAATCAAGTTTGGATTTTGGTAGACCCTCCAGTAGATGTAAATAGTTTTTGTTTCAAATTGGTATTCATGAAGAAAATGGACATGTGAAACGAACCAACTATTCATGATGGATGGGATTGGGCCGCCTCATGGGGATTTTAGGGCCAGCCTTGGTAACCTTGAATAGTGTTTCACGGCCTAGATTTTTAGAGGGAAGGATCGAACAAAATTACAAACTTACATACACCCTTATTGGGATTCCATTGGTACCCAAGAATATTTCATGATTTTAGGTATAGATAATGTGAAGCTACTAATTTCTGATTCTTGATTATGAGTTTTAGAGTTTGGGTATAGAGGACCGAGCTTATGCTCGCGATTCCACTCATGACAAATTTTGGTTTCTTTTTGTATTTTTGTTAGCATGTGGTATATGCATGTGTCCGCTATATCTCATGTACCTCTTTTTTATATTTATATGATCATAATCACCATATTTGGTATCTATTATTGATTCATCTTCAGCTTGTTATATTTTATTGATGATTTATTTTCCATTGTTTGTCTGTTATTAATGCTTCTTCTCTTTCTTATTTATTTATATACCATTTTCTTCACTCTAATCTATAATGGAATAATACCCCATAGAAACACCCTCAGACCTCACTGCTAGTCAGAAGCCTCTGGCATTTGAGGAGGCGTGCTTGAGGTCATTTGGTCTATCATCTCATGGTACTGCTAAGTGGCTCCCGAGGTGAGACACCACAATGTGGTATAATATATCTTTTTTCCATTTGTATTTGTTTTTGGGTATTAGAAAAGAGACCAAGAGTATTAGTATTTGGTAATGATCCTAATCTTGGGAGTAGCTAACCCACATACAATGCAAACCCAAATTACATGGGATGGGTTAATGCTATTATTGATTACTCTTGTTAAGGTTTTATAGATTTCAATATTGGGTGATGAATTTTTTTGGGCCATTATTATTATTAATATTACTATGATGGTATTTTTCCAACCCTATATGAATGATCTGAGGGTGTATCTGTTCGTGCATCATACTAGGCACCCTAGGACTTGACTGTTATGAATTATGCCTTGCCATATATATATTCCTACATGCATTTCATGTGTTTTTTTAGTTCCTTAGTGTGATTTGATTGTTTTATATTAGATTTTCTATTTTTTATTGAAAGAAAAGAATAATTGAGTTAAATTAAAGTACCTATATAAATATAAATGGTTTTTCGTCACATATATTGATAATAGAACCTTAATTAACTAAGTATAAAAAATTTGATCCATGAAAAATCAGTTCTAAAGGATTAAACATTAGATTATTTGATTGATGAAGACCAATGAATATTTAGAAAGAAAGTAATTATATAAATTGTTAATGGTATTCATTCAATCAAATCAGAATATATGACCTGTTACATCTTAATATTTGACGTACAGGCCAGATCACTATTATTTTATGTGCCAATTGTAGTTAATAAAGAGTATGGTCCTTTATAAATTTGAAATTGGTGACACAATTAAAATGATTTTAATATATATACTTAGAAGAATAAGAAAGAACATAATTAAATTAATGTTTTAAAATGAAATGGTTACCACTATATGAGGATTCCAAATGTAAATTAAATAGTGTTTTCCACTATAACTTTCATTTGATAGTCCATATACTAGAACATCAACTATGTTATATGAGACCTTGTCCCTGAACCATCCTTTGTAGTGGGAAGCATGTTGGGTCACCTGTGACCCTTTGGTGACTCTTTAATCACCTAGTCATTACTTTAGGAGGCGGTAGAGAAGTGTGAATCATTATGATAAAGCTTTGTACCATTCCTCTCATGAGTTTTCTTTTTTCCAATCTATTATAAATATAATATTTGGAGTGTTCTTTCCCATTTTAGAGTTATGACACTGTGATTTCTTTGTTTCATATGAAAATAAGGTTGTCATGATCATTCATTAGTGGTGGTGTGCCCTAATCCACCCATATTACCTTATGCAGTTCCACATGAGGGACCTCATATTGATCATCCACCGGGTGCCGATGCTCAGTTCCATGATAGCTTCATCTATTTCATGCAGTATATACAGGGTTCTCCTCAACCTTCACATACTATTCTAGAGCTAACCTAGGAATTATAGCAGCATCATCCAACCACCTTTTTGGGGGAAAACAGTCCTTACCCATTGAGTCCTAATTAGAGTCAGTGTTGTTTATCTTGGAGTATATAGAGATTCATATAGAGAGGAGGGTAAATATCACTATCTATATGCTTCACGATTCCACTAATAATTGGTGGGATGTACTCAATCAGGATGGTTGACATCAGGGTATGGTCTTGGTGGACTTCTAGATAGCCTCTTTTTACTACTTCTTTACGCAGATGTTTAGAATATACCAGTCCTAATATTTTATGCACTTTCCACAAGGTTATAGGCCGGTGATGGTGTATTCATCTAATTTCACTAAAATTTAGTGTTTTTCACCGACGCTGACTAGTGACGGCATGACCATTGTAATACGATTTGAGGATGAGTTCACTTAATCCATCTGATTGCAGGCGAATGTCTTCTAGTTGACCACTGTTTCTGATATAGTGATCTAGGTCCTCATCCTTGAGCAGTACATGAGGGAGTATGGGAATCTGAGCCAGGGTGGTTCATCTTCGAGGTAGGGAGCCCTTTTATATAACGACATGAAGTGTCATTTTGAGGGTTCATGTTGAGGAAGTACCAAACAGATGGAATGTACCAATAGTTGTGTGATTTTTCACAAGTGTGGCAGAGTAGAGTATAAAATTCACTAGTGCATGAGGAACTCGATCAAGTTCTGATCCTGTGGAATGATGATTCACATTCATTATTTATGCAAATAATTTCCCCCTTTTTCTAGTGAGAGGGGATCTATGCCAACAATCCTCTCAGTTATAGGATAATTGAATCTATGTCAGGTTAAGATTTGGTTTACTATCTTCAGATTAGGAAAACGAGGTGGTTGTGGCGGTGGTAGTCATACGTATGAGGTTCAACACCAGAAGATAAAAGCTTCCCAAGTTAGCTAGGTTTCATATCAGGGATGTGAATCAGGCCATATCTATGAAGTGTATCCTATACATGAGGAGAGGATTCTGATCCCTTCTACTATATAAGGTACTATTCTAGTACTCTCTACTTTAGATTCTATATTTTTGATATAGTTTCACCACAATCATTTATTTCTTCTTTAATTATGGGAAGTCTAGGACTAGTGATAGAGTAATTAAGTGGATTCATTAATCTTGACACACCATTAGGGGTCTGAACAGAGGGTATAAGTCAATGAAAGTATTTCCCCTTCAGATAGGTGGATACTGGTTCTTATGAAATTTATTCATCCTCAAAATTATATGCTTCAACATTTTTCTTAGTATGGACTGGAAAGTACCTTATCGAGACGATGTTGATTGATATCTCTAGAGGGTGTAATATACATCACTCGATGGAATCACGTATATTCATAACAGATAATGGCTTGTCTAGGTGAGTAGAGCTGGACCCAATGGTCATGGGCTAGGCAAGGTGATAGCTCAGATGGACAGTCTCTTTATGAGCAGTCATGGGACACATCTTGTGGAATTACCTCCTATTTTTTATTATTTTAGGGACATATTATCTAGTGATTTCTCTGGTTTACCTACTGAGAAATAGGTGGAGTTCATTATTGAGCTTGTGCTAGGTGCAACACAAGTTTCTATTCCTCCCTAGTGTGTGACACCTACAGAGATCCAGGAAAATAAGAAGAAATTGGAATATTTAGAGGCAATGTGTTTTATCCTACCCATCCTATTGTCTTAGGGTTCACCTAACTTATTTTCCAAGAAATTGGATGGTACCCTTTGGTTGGGCATGGATTAAAGATGGTTGAACTATCTTATGGTGAATAACTGGTATACATGCTTTACGCTATTGGAGGAATTATCTTTAAGGAGATAATTTTATAGTTTATATAGATAAAAAAGTATCAAATATATCTATATATAGTGAGATTTGAATCTTATGAAGCCCAGGTGGGTAGAATACCAATAGTATTTTGACTTTGTGCATGCTTATACACCCATAAGGGGTAATGAAGAGGCACAAACCCTGATCTGGAAGACACAAAAATGGGACATCTAGGAGGCCATAAGTGAGTTCTAGTTGATGGATCTATTTTTTAAGATGCACATAGTGATTTAGGAATAACATGGGTAGTCTATTTTAGAAGCTTTAATGATGACATATTCTTTACTATAGTAGGTGAAGATGAGACAACTATTAGATCCTAAAAGAATCATACTGAGGGAAAGTGTCTCTGATGAGAAAACAATGCCTTGTTGGGTTGTTGACATGAATGAGATCCTGATCTTCTAGGAACATATCTGAGTTCCTTTAGACATATATGAATAGATTATGTGATAATCTCATTCCACTGTTTTGGAAGTTAACCCAGGGATCACCAAGATGTACGATGACATGAATCATTAGTGTTGGTGGTTAGGAATGAAGAGGTTGATAATAGGTTTTATCAAGAGGTGTTCCACCTAACAGCATGTGAAGGTGGATCACTAGTGACCTACTAGAATTTTATAGCCTCTAACCATTACTAAATTAAAATTTAATGATGTCACTTTGGTTTTCATAATGTGATTTTCGAGATCCCCTTGAGGTGGTGATGGAGTAGGGGTGATCATCGATAATTTAACCTAGGTATCACACTTCCTTCCATTCTGAGATACCTTATCAGTTGATGATATTGGGAGGATTTATATTAGGGAGATAGTGTTCCTTCATGGAGTTCCCCATTCTATCATATCAAAGAAATATCCCCAGTTTACATCATGGTTCTAGTAGGGGCTGTAGATGGAATTGGGTTTATAGGTGCTCTTGAGTATAGATTATCATCCATAGACCAATGGGTAGTCCTAGCAGACGATACAGGGGTTAGAGGACAAGCTCCGAGCAT
The DNA here is from genome assembly GCA_963277665.1 of Viscum album. NCBI lineage: Eukaryota > Viridiplantae > Streptophyta > Magnoliopsida > Santalales > Viscaceae > Viscum > Viscum album. Next base: position 2,017,884,697 of record OY728128.1, on the reverse strand, counting down.
TAATCCTTGATTTTGGAGGTTGAAGGGAAAAACATATACCTCTTATTGAGTTTTCATCTAATAATAGTTTTTAGGAAAAGATTTAGATGGATCTATATGAGCCCCTTTACGGAAGGTCGTACCGTTCATCTATTTGATGGTTATAGTAAGGTGAGGTAGCACTAATGGGTCTTCATCTCATTCAGGAGACTTTAGAGAATGTATGGATAATTCAAAAATGTATGGTGATATCTTAGTCGAGTAAGAAGTCTTATATCAATCACCGTTGATGACCTTTGGAGTTATAGGTGGGACATGAGGTCTTTCTTCGAGTCTCCCCTAGATTGGGTCATAGACGGATTCACAGATAATGATAGCTATCAACTCGTTATGTCTGTATTTTTGAGACTATGGATAGAGTCATACCGATAGACTATTGGTTGTATCTTCCTTAGAGGTACCATGACATACAAGATGTCTTCCTGGTATTTCAGCTTCACCATTATCATGTTTAACCATCTCATTTCTTTGACATAGAGAACATTGACCAAGAGGTGGATTCATATTTCAAGGAATGTTTGATATGTATCATTGATAGAAGCACAAAGGATTTTTGAGGTAGGTCAGCTCCACTGGTTCAAGATCTATGGTAGCATGGCCAGTTATAGGATGAGACTTGGGAGTGGGAGGATGATGTACCAGTGTGGGGGTAAGAACTCTTTTAAGATGACATTTTACCACCACTGAAAGGGAAACTCAGGGAAGAGTTATTTTAAGGATGGGAGGTTGTAATGACCCAATTTTTCAAAAAGGTACAAATCATTGTTTTTCATATTAAAATCTATAATTTGGTGATTTTAATGGTACATAATGGATTCATGAAGGTCACAAGGGTGTCCATGAATTTTTTAGAGACTAGATCCCTAGAATATGGAGAAACAGACTTGTCCACATGGTTAGTTGAAACCGTGCTGCCTAGATCCCACAATTTATCCTGACCATGTAGGGAATTTCAGAGGGAATATTGAGGTCACATAGTTGTCTGAAACTGTGCGAATTGAGGTGAATGATTGTGCGATGTATCATACATCCTTGAGAGTGTAACTTCATATTTCTAGAGCACAGTTAGTGAAACAGTGTACTCAGCCCATGTTAGGGGTCCCCTTAGAAAGTGTGAGGCAAACAGGTGGCACACCATTTCGCTAACTATGCGGCCGAGTAAATGAAGGGAAAATGAAGCTTTTACCTCTAAAATGTTTTTAACTCAAATTTTCTTCTCCTCTCTCTAATTTCCATCAGACCACATGTAGGAGAGCTCATACTCTTATTTATCTAGGGATTTTACTATCTACCTCATCCATTATCTATTTCCTTCACCGTTGGATGTGTTGGAGATCTAAGAGTTATCTATTTAATCCTATTCCTTCTTTTCCATGTTCCTCAAATCCTATGTTTCACTACTTTGGTGTGACCTAATTTTCACTAGTTTTAGGGAATCTAAACGTTATTCCAATAACTTGTGTTCTAGCTCAATTCAAAGGCTGATACTGGATGAGGAGAATGTTATGAACATAAGGTAGGTGGTCTAGCTTCTTTCCCCCAAGTTTCACCACTTTTATAACATGATTAATTGTTCTGTACACCAAAACATTCCATTGAGGCATGTAAATTTTTTAATAAATTAAATTAAATAATTTACCCTGCTAAATATGGCCCCAGCGAGTGGATAATCATGCCTTTGGTTGATCCATTTGATTAAAGCCACCCCAATGGGTGTGATTTACATTAGAGGCCTATTTTCCCATTATCCTAAATTGTATAAACTCCCCATTTAGAGGAGTTTACATGCAATAAATTCCTTCAGTTAATTATTTGAGCTAAGAGGAATGGTAGGGATTGAGTTTGTCCCATACACCCCATGCCATAATTGAATTTCTTGATTAAGTGGTTTGACCAACTTGTTAATCATGTCATAAATATTTCCTTGTCAAATGATATGATCTTGATAGTCAAACATAACCCCACTTTATGTCGAGAGTGATACGAGGGTCCCAAATTAAGGACACCTTGAATGAGCTCATTCTTCCTTAGTAAGAATTTTCAAATAATTTTAAATACACTGGGGGTGATACTAGGTATGCCTTGTATGGGATCACCATGAATTTACTCTACCTTCAGACATGTGATACTTTTTCCTTAGAGGAGACCCTATGGATGGGATTGGTGGAGAGATGGTTGTACCATTACACGAGTTAGAATCAGACCCTTATGTGAGATACTAGAGAGGGAATCAGAGGTTCATTGTTGTTTTTATAAAATTTTGGGATTAATTCTTGGGATCTCATTTATGGGTCACCTTGGATAGACTCCCATGATAATGTGTTTTTATAATGCCCTAGAATGATACTTGGGATTCCTTTTGGATCACATTATATATACATAGTGACCTAATTATTAATTTATAAAGATGTTAATTAAACATAAGTGTAATAATGTGTAAACAAAATTCTTGGGATGCATCCACCATGAAAAATCACATGCTTCGGGATGGTCCATCCTTTGAAACTTTATTTATTGCAGCTCTTGACATATTTCTTACATGTGTAGGTTGACTTTGTTTATATACATTAAGATTATTCCCATGTAGGTAGAGTCACGTGAGTGTCCTAAAAGGAACCTGGTATGATATATTTATTTATTTTCAACATTGAATTTATTATTTATATGCAGACTTCTCATTTTATATGCAGGTACTCGATTGATATAGACACCGTTGGTGGGGGCCTACTGAGTATATCTCACACCCTTCATGAGCCTCCTTTGGTACCCAGGTGAACTTCATGATTGAGGGTATAGATAAAGGGAAGAAGCCAACTTCTGATGCTTGATTATGAGTTCTTGAATAGTTTATAGGTGCATTGGATTGAGCCTATACACATAATGCTAGTTGTATCATCTTTAGATTATTTTTTGTATTTTTGTTAGCATGTGGTATATGGTTTTATCCTCTATATAAAATGTACCACTTTTTTATAACTACATGATCATCACAATCATCTTTTTAATCTATTATTAATTCATATTCCACTTGTTATATTTTATTGGAGATCTATTTTTCTATTGTTTTCCATTTATTACTACTTCTAATGTTTCTTATTTATTTATATACCATTGTGATCCACTCTGATATATGAGGGAATACTCTCCCCATAGAAGCACCCTAGGCACTCACTTCTATCTAGCTACCTTTGATGTTCGGAAAGGTGTGCATGAGTTCATGTGGTTTAAAGTCTTAGGGTACCAAAAATTTTCATCTGGGGAATGGCACCACAACATGGAAGGACAAGTCAATGCCTATAATAGGTGACTAGTTAAAAAAAGTTTTTAAATAATGTCAAGTATTTGAATATGATGAATCATTTTCCCTAGTTGTAATGTTGAAATCCATCATAATTCTACATTCCATTGCATCCTTCCTTGATTATGAGATTTAGAAAATGGATTTCAAAACAACATTACTTAACAAGAATGTTCATGTAGAGTCTATATGACACAATCCGAAGGATTTATGAATCCAAAGGATGCCAAAAGGTATCAAAGATTTAAAGACTCATATATAGATTAAATTAAGAATCAAGGTCATGGAACATTCATTTTTGATGAGTTCATAATGGAATTTTATTTCATAAAGAATGAATGTGATCTGTGTGTCTATAAGTGGTTTAGTGGATGTAAAGTTGTTTTGATAATAGTATATGTTGATAAATTATTAATCTTAAGAAAAAATACAAGTACTACAGAATGTTAAGAAATGGTTGAATAAATGTTCCTCTATGAAGGAATTAGGTGATACAACATATATTCTTGGGATTAAGATCCATCACGGTAGATCCAAGAGACTACTTAGCCTATGTCAAGGTACATACATTGATAAGATATTGAAGATAATCAATATGGAACAATACAATAGGGTATTGTTTCCTGTATCACATGGAATTCGTATTTCTTGGAAAATGTTTCATCCGACACATGTGGAAAGAAAAAAAATACCAAGGATTCTATACACATCAACGATTGGGTTAGTCATGTATATTATTCTATGTTCTAGGAGGTATTTTTCATATTCTTTGAGTGCGGTGGGAGAATATGAAGATAATACAGGTGAACACCATTGAATAAAATTCATGAAAATCCTTAAGTGTCTGAGTAATACTATGTTTATGTTCTTGGTCTATGGAGCATATGAGGAACTAGTCTTATGAGGATATGCAGATGCTAGTTTCCAAACTGATTAACATGAAATGAATTCACAAATAGGATATATATTTACTTTGAATGGAGGTGCTGTGAGCTAGAAGAGCTCAAAGCAGGTTGTGGTCATAGATTATATAGTAGATCCCATGTATGTTATGGCTTCTAAGATAACTAAATAAGTAGCATGGATGCACAACTTCATCAAAGATCTTGAATTTTCACTTGGAATTAAAGATCCTATCACACTCTATTGTGATAATACTATAGAAATGTATATCAACAAAAAACAAAGGAAAAATTAGCGGATGAAGCATATATTTTAAAGTATCAACTCTTGAGTGATATTACTCAAAGATGTAAGGTTGTAGTGAGTAGTGCATCAATGGAATACGATGTGGTGGACCCATTGACTAAAGCCTTAAATTAGAAAAAACATGATTATCATGTGAGTTATAGAAGAATGATAGTCATAGGTAGTTGTATCTAGTCCAGGCGGGAGTTTTTTTGAGTTGGTGTCCTAGGTTGAACCATTTAAAATTTGATTACAAGTATATCCAATTAATTGAATATTAATTAAACATATTTTTACATATAATTAATTTATTAACATGTCTTTAATGTAATAATGTCTTCGAGTATTTTCTTCATTTATAATGTCATAGAAGATCTCTTCAATGATGAGAACCTTGAAGTTAAAAGAAAAAAATATTAATATAGTTTTGTGTTTGGATAAGATACTATGATGAGACACATAATATTTAGACCATCAAGTGCATGTAATCATCAGCAAATGTTCCTTCTTCTCACAATGTTCACACTTGGTAGTCTCTAATATGAGAGATAAATAGAACATACCTTCTAGTAAGAAGTCTACATGTTTTGGTGCCATTAGATATTCCAATATATGAGTGTGAACTCCACCAAATTCATAGTTTTTCAGGTGGATCAATAAATCATCGCTAAAAAAATTGTGAGAATTGACTGGTGGGTTTTTAAAAACCATTGATAAATTTTATCCATTTATTAAAAAAGGTAATTTATCCCAAGATCCATTACACTTCTCCATAGAGCAACCACCCATTCTCCCCCGAGAAACCCCAACCCCAAGTGCTCCTCACTACATTATTTCACCCTCATCAGCTTCTACGATTGTTTCCCCCATCAATGACACTATCCATCACTAGTGCTCCATTTTCCCCTGATCCCCTAGGGCTCGAGATTACATTCGTAGTTCGTTTTCCCCTGATCCATCTAAAACATCTCCCTCTCTAGTGGTTCCATTTCCTTAGATCCCCATTGTCCCACTCCCATATTTGATATACAGTTTCCCCTAAGCCTCCCACTCCCTCACCACCTGTAGTTCTTCTCCCTAGAGTCATCACCACCATAAGTTATATGGTATAAATTTTTAAGTTGGTTTTTTAAAATAGAAAGGGTATGATATAATTTGAGGGTTTCATTATTTATGGTGTAAATAATACCTATCTATCTTTAACATACTTTTATTTAAAGTAAATGTACTATTTCCCTTGGTCTAGGGTTAGTGATTCTATTCATTTATATTTTTTGACCTAACTATCGATGCATGGAAATTTTAATTTTACTTCTCTTAGAGTCATTATAATTTTAATGGATTCTGTAACGAACTAGTAGATTTTATTATATAATAAATAGAACCATAAGTTATTATATGGATTATTATAGATTTTAAGATAATGATCTCATGGGTTTAAATTCTGTTTTTTATTGATCCATGTTTGGGTTCATGTAATGTTGATATTATTTCATTCTACCCTTTATATGTTCATCTTTTTATCATATATATAATTTTTGAATAATATGATTTGATTTGGTATTATATTGATATGAATCTTTTTGTTTCTATACATGATGTACATGTGTGATAGGATAGTCTTATAAATATTTTATTTGATCTTTTGATATTGGAAATTAGAAAAATTCAAGGGAAGCCATGGGTATCTAAGTGGGAGTTATAGGTACAAGTGTTATAATAGTTTGATTTATTATACTTGTACCTGTATTTATGATTTCACTCTAGCTATTAGCAGTCACTCTCAATGAGGCAAAGGAAGTGTACATTGGAGTGTGCTGATAGGATTTCACCGTACCCTATCATGATGGTTATGTGTGAGTAAATTACTAGATTATCTCATTAAGAAAATAAGATTCATCCATTGATGTTTAATGGTTTTTTTATTCCTTTATTTATTTTTTTGACCTTGTAAAAATTTTCTTTATTTTGGAAATGAATAGTTAATATACTGTTTATTTTATTAAATCTCTCTTACAAATTTAAATTTATTTTCTTAATTTTTTTCAAACGGGCATATATAGTTTATCATATCATTGAAAATGGGTGCTTGACACCAATTGACTTCCTTTTAAAGTGGAATTTCTTTCCTTGAAAAGCGATTTTATGGAAATACTTATATTTCTAAATTGGTTTTCAGTGTGAGGTTTGATAAATGATTTTTTTAAAAAAATTTAAATATTGTTTTATTAATGATTGTATGATTTTCCATTACTTGTATTTTATATAATACCATACATGATTGATTTATTTTTTTACTTTGACTTTTTTAGTACCTGTATGGATCTTCTTATAACTACTTGGGTTGTATTTTTTTACATCCATTTATATATTTTCTTACTTATTAATATTTATGTGTTTTATTTTTTTAAAAATGTGTAGGTACACTAATATATATATATAGATTAACACCTATATCACATTACAGAGGAATAAAACTCATTATACTAAGGGTTTGGAGGTGTTTTTAGATTTTAAAATTTCTAATCGATCTATTTATGGGAAAATAATATGTCCATATCCTAAATGTAAATTTATAAGATTGTTTGAGAGACATGAAGTTTATGAGCACTTGACATTGATGTAATTACTTACTCAATATTTTTGTTGGATTGGAATAGAGAATCAAAATTTATATAAAGTTAGATCACTGATGTCAATCAATATAATGAGCTACCAAAATCATCCACAATAGAAAAAAAATGAATAACCTTATAAAATTATCTTTTGGCATTTAATGACAACAAAATCATCGTCAAAACATATCAGAATAACCAATTGAGGGAGAAAAAAATAGTAACTTGACATGTATTATTTTTGGGACTATAAAACAACCCAATCAAGATTCTAACATATAATTGGATCCTCTTATTTATTCTATGGTGAACAATGTAAGAGTTAATTTCACTGATAAGACAAATTCATTTCATGATTTAGTTAAAAATATAAATTAAGTGATGTCTGGTGAAAGTTTGAAATATTAAAAACATTCTTTTCTGAGGAAGTTGTATCTTAAAAAATGCCTATGTGGAATTATAAATAAGGAAATTTCCACGATATTGGAATTATTTCATGGTTAATTTCCTGAAACTAAGATCCCTGAGTCTTTTATGATATGAAAAAAGTTGTTAACAAGCTTGGTATGAATTATGAAAAATTGTATGCTTGTCCCAATGATTTTATTATTTATTGGGGAGAGGGTTCATGCAGACATGATTGAAAAAAAATTTCTTCTTCAAAATGGAAGTCAATGGGAGATATTCGAAGTATGAATAAACCTAATAATATGAATAATAAAAAAAAAGAACACACCTAAAAAGGTTTTTCATTACTTCCTTTTGAAGCCTCGATTGCAAAGATTATTCATGTTATCATAAACTGCCAAGCACATGAAGTGGCATTCTATAAATAAAAAATGATAGTTAATGAAACATAAAATTGATTAAAAATCATGGAATACATTTAATTCTATACATATTGATTTATCATCTGATCCTAGGAATGTGGGATTGGTATTGGATACTGATGGATTTAACCTATTTGGGACTTTCAGAACCAGTTATAGAATTTAGCCCGTTGATTTGATCCCTTAGAATCTACCTTCATGGATTTGTTTTAGACAAACATATTTTATCATTTCTATGGTTATTCTTGTGAAAAAATATCTAAAAATGATATTGATGTATACTTTTATCCTCTAATTGAATAATTACTAGACTGATGCAGCAATTGTGTTGAGATATATGATGCATCATCTAGAAAAAATTTCAAAATGAAATCTGCTCTAATGTGGACCATTAGTTACTTCCCTAGACTTAGGAACTTGTCTAGTTGGAACACTTACACAGTTTTGGCTTGTACTTTTTGTAACATTTATTTTAAGACCAAATGGTTACCTTGCGGTAAAAAATGGTGCTTCTTGTTTCAACGATGATTTCTTGATGAACCTCATAGATCTCAGTTGAACATGTCAAAATTCAATGTAACTATTGATTGTAGACCACCTCCAAATATTTTTTTAGGTTATGAAATGTTGGAATAATTTGGAAATGTGGAAATATAATTTGGGAAGGTGTGATATATTTATGAAACTGGGAAAGAAGTTCATAGTGCATCGTCAAGTGAAATTGGAATGCAAGAATGGAAGAAAAAAGTATATTATTCAAATTTCAGTATTGGGAATTTAATTTGTTTTTCCATAATATCTATGTTATGCATATTGAGAAAACTTTTGGTGAAAATTTGATCTTCACATTGCTTAATTAGAATGGAAAATCCTAAGACCATCTCAATTTTCGGAAAAACTTATAAACTATGAATATAATGCGTGATCTCTGGCCAGATGAGAATGGAAAGTATGATCTAGAAATTGTTTCAATGAATATTAGGGATAAAGATACATTCCATTGAATTTTAAATCATGTGATGGTATATGATGCGTATTCAAGTAACATATCAAGGTTTTTCAACTTAAATAATTGTAGGTTACATGGATTGAAAAGCCATGATTTACATATTTTGTTACAACAATTACTACCATTGGAATTGTGTAAATTATTACCTGAAAAAGTAAAAATAGTTGTAGTATAATTTTTCACATTATTCAGAAAAATATGTGAGAAAACTCTATAACCAGCTGAGCTTGAAAACCATCAGGAGATATTTTTGTTGACACTTTTTTCAATGGATATGATCTTTCCTCCATCATTTTTTTCTTTCATGATGAATTTAATTGTGTATTTGGTTGAGGAAAATAAATTTTGTTGCCCCATATATTATTGAAGGATGTATCCAATTAAGATGTAATTTATTTATATGTTTTTTATATTAAGTCAATAATTATTGGAACTCAATCAAATTCATAATTAGGTTTTTTTAATTTTAATTCTCTGATATCTTGTCCATTTGAAATCATACATGAAAAACAAACCTGAACCTGAAGGCTATATTTTTAAAATCAATTTAGAAGAGGAGAGTTTTAACTTTTTTTATAACTACTAAGTTGATATTGAGATAAGATTCCATCAGGTTGGATGTGTGGAAGACACATTGACTCAATCTCAACTACATAGGAACTAAAAAATATTTCATGTTGTATGTCTACTAGTTGGGAGGATCTCAAATGTTAAACTAATAGAAATGGAATTATTACAGGAACATAGATATGTTATAATGAGTAGTGAAATTTTAGAACCATATATTGTGGATATCAAGATACAAACAAAGAGATGTATGAGAGGCTGAACAAGAAATGAGAAAGATATAACAAAATCTGTTAATAAAGAGCTTGTATAATGGTTTTCACATCATGTAAGTTCATAAATATTTTAATAAATAAGGATATTAGGTTGACACATATTTTGTAAATATAATAATGTATATTAATTTTTTAAGATCATGGATAATGATACTCATGATGATTTTTCATAAGATTTGAATTTTATGGCCTGAGGTCCACTAAAAATGCTAGAAAATTTGATTCTTACAATGTTAATGGTTTAAATTTTATACAGAAGATCAGGAAGCGGGTTTGAAAACATATAATAGGTGTATATTAATAGTTTTTTAATTGGGATACAATGGAAAATTTAATGATATTATCGAATTAAACAGCCGTTTTCATTTTTTAGTTTTTTATTCAAATGAAAGTTGCTCAATATTACCAGGGGTATTAAAAGAGATTCCTTACAATTTAATTATATGAACTTCTCTTGATTGATGGATGTTGGTGACCTATAATTACATGAACCATATATCTTCTCATTGCAAGAGAAAATGTTATCTTATGTTGAGGGTATCATGGATGAAGGGTCGAGTGTAGTTGTTCACATAAAACACAGATAATTGTATGATATGGGCGATGAAGTGGAAGATTTTTCATATGAAATTTAATCCCCTAAAAATCAAGAAACAAAAATATTTTTCCATTATGATATTTAAAATATTATCCTTTCAATGGTTGATAAAGTAGATGAAGTAATGATGGAGCAGTACAACAACATGATTGAATGAAAAATGATTATATATGCAACCATCCATTAATTTATCAAACACTAATGTTATAAAAGTAGTCATGAAACATCATATCTATGTATATTTTGTTTTTAGTAATGTGCATTTGTTATCCTTTATAATGATTTTTCTACATGAATTTTTTGAAATATATATTCTGAAGTTAATTTTATTTGATTAAATGACAAGAATGCTATGGAAGAAGTGATTCATTGATACCAGTCGACACCCAATTCATGTTCCCCCGACCACACTAGTACACGCATCATAACATGTAAAAATTTTCATATTTATTCACCTAAAAAATACTATAGAATCAATGAGAATGGTCAAACTAAAGAGAGAATTTTCATAGACACTAAGAATTTCCTTTGGAAAGGATGATTAGAAGGAAAGTTTTTAATGCGATTAACAATTAAAAAGTACTAAAAACTAAATGTATATTTAAAAAAATATATTTAAATTAACTAAAACTATCTAGGTGAACCAAAATAAACAATTGAAGAATTCCAAAGAGATGGTAGTGTTAGATTTTTGACATCCGTTCACGTGCATGCAATGCCAATTTTTTAATTCCCGCATCTGAATATTTATTTATTCAATGATCACCAGTTCCAAATTGAATCAAAATACTATCAAGTCTCGCTATCTGATGTTAGACTGTATACTATTTTTTAGACAAATCATCTGTGATTTCGTTCACTTTCCTGACAAATAATTTCTATTCCATTATAATAATGAATCACTTAGTGAAATACCACAACCCATTTCACAAAAAGTCAAAGTATATCCCTACATTGGGTTCACTCACATGAGTTTACTTATTTGGTATAACTCATGAAAGTATGAAGGGAGATGCACACAAAATATTATTTTTTCAATTAATATATTTATTTACAAGGAAGCCGCTCACGTGCGATTTACGATTCTCCAATATGCGTAATCGATTTCAGAACAAATAAATTCAATGATGATATCTCGCCCATGATTTATTCTTAGGTATTACCAAGTCTTTTATGAAGAATCTGAATTACAATTAATTCAAACAAAAATATAATTAATTAAATAAACATCCAAATAAAAATAATTAACTAGTAATCAAACATGAAAATGCATTAAATTCATATTGTTACCATCACATTCATCACAACCCAAAACAAAAATAACTATCCCACCATGATGAAAACACTACAAATAAAATAAAAAAATATTACACCATGCTCTAGTTGTGATAATTGTAACCACAATCTGCCATCGGTGATCAAGAAATAATAATCACCACTCTGCCGATCACTGTGACATTGAACCAAACCATCGAGAATGAACGTCAACATGAAAAAAAATCAGATTTGTGTTCACTCTAACCATGAAACATCGACCTTATAAAATCAAATATAATCCTTCAAAGGAAATGATGTCGCACCAGAACCACCGTTGTACACTTGGAATGGAGGAGGTCGGCATAGATGAAAAAGATGGTGGTCTTCTACAATAAAAGAGGGAGGTCAGTGTGAGGGGTATTTCTACATGGATGATGCCCAATGAGGAGGGTTTGGTCGGAATGCTGCATACTTTTTAGATGGTTAATATTGACCATTGTTGCTGGTGTGTGGTAGGAAGAGAGAAGCATCTCACAGATCCTGCGTCTTGGGTTCAGATGAATGATGTAGGGGGGAAGCAGTGGGGGAAGGGAAGTAGGGGGGCTGGAGGATTGGGGGGAGCTGTATGGGGGGTGGGGGTGTTGGGGAGGGGGGATGAGTGAAGAGGGGATGGTGATGTTGGGAAGGGGGAAATAAGGGGAGAGAAGGTAACATTGAGGGAGGTGGGGAGAGAAGGGGGTTGCGGCATTGGGGGAAGGGGAGGGATACGTCTTCCTGAAACAAAAAATAAGTAGAAATAGAAATTCTAATTCAAGATTTTTTTTAAAAATCTAATTAACTAAACATGTTAAAAAATCAGAAATATATAATAAAAATAATAATATTAGAATAAAATAGAAAATATAGTAATTAACTATACATAAAAAATTATTAAAAGAAAATGTCATTAAAGTGAAAATAAATAAATATTTATGCACATATAATTAAACTCCCTAAAATATAGATATAGTAATACTTTGAAATTAATATGAATTTTATTAAATATTAACATAAAAAAATAAAAAAGTAATAATACAATTCTACTTCTATTAATACTACAAATATTGAAAAGAATAATATAAGATACGAATATATACAATTAATATATATACTTATAAATTTTAATAAACTAATAATAAAACTAATGTTAATGAAACTAATAATAATAAAATATAGAGTTAAATATAATATAAAAATTAATATGACTAATAAAAATAATTAATTTCCAATATTAGTTTATAAAATAACTAAAAATTATCAAAATATCTAAGATACTAAAAAATAAACCAAAATAAATTAAAATAAGTTAAAAAATAGTTAAAATTAAATTGAAAAATTATTAAAAATACAAGCCAAATTAATACACATAAAATCCCCTCATCTTATGATTTTTCACCCTTGTGAAAAACAATCAGAAAGAATATAGAAGTGGACCCTTAGAAAATAAAAAACATCAAAATTACATGTTTTAAAAATTTTCAATCCCTTTTACGCACAAAATAGCATGCTTCATTTAAAATTAAAATTTTAAAAAGTAGTTTCCAATCCACTTAAAACCTTTCCAAAACACATACCTTCATTCATGAATCACGTGACCTACCTCTCTATCAGTCTCATTGCTCAAACAATTTCCCAAATTTTTAATCAATTATCAAACACATGCATGATTACCATAGGCTTACTATAAATTTCTCATCTCCCATTTTGGAAATAAAAATAATTCATTAATCTCTAGGAATTAAAATTTGGTTCAAATATCATTGAGATTGCGGGATGTGGGTCATAAAGAAATAGACAATTTTTTTTGCAGAAAGGAGGGTTGAATCTTCAAATAATTTCATGATATGTTTCAATCCAAATGTCTTCCTCAAACTCTCGATCCTACACACTTAAAATGTTTCTTGTCCCCAAGTATAAGAAAATACAACGCTTCTCTCAAATATTAGATTTTTTCCTCTTTTTTTGTATTTGTTTTATGGTGACAACTTGCTCAAATAAGATGGGGAGAAAAAATTGGTGAATACCAATTCCAAACCCCATGAAACACATGTAAGAAAAAATATCAAAGAAAATTAAATGTGGTGAAAATCATTTAGAATCTTAGTAAACGACAGTTATATAGAAAACTCTATAACCCAAAGATTAATGATTCATTATTTTTATAGGTATCCCTAAAGATAGTGTTACTGCATAATGACCATAGATTTACTCATTGTTGGAAAAAAAGATTCTATATTACCATATAAAAATACATGTAATGAATGTGGATAGTATTAGATATAACCCATATAATCAAGATGGTATATTGTCGATCCATGTGCATCAAATGACTCAATGTCCCTCAAATAAACCAATACCTGAATAAATCTATTCCCTATACATAGATTGAAAATAATCATGAAAAAATTCAATAAATAAATAGGGAAGGGTATCAGATATGAGATCATCCTAAAAAAGGATTCTTCATGGATTATAAGGGCTACATGACAAAGAAAATGTATGGGTGGATAAGTGGTTCAAAGGGGATAAATTGTCAAACAAATAACTCTATAATTTTAGTTCAACTTTCAAAATTCTTATCGATTTGAATGAAATACATGGAAATTTCTAGAAGATATAACATGTTCAAGATTCCCTCAAGAAAAATAGAAATATAAGATCATATAAAAATGTTCCCTAAACCTCACGGGGAAGGAAAAATAATGTTGGGCATCATAGATAAGAATGAGTGAAAATAAGTGTCTCAAAAATATACAAGTTTCCAATTTTTTTTCATAGAATAGAATAATATCAAAAATAATTCAAATTAGAGTATCAAAAATAAAATAATTATAAACAATAATCATGTTCTCAAACTACGCATAGATACAAGTGGTATGTCCCCAACCATGTTATAACAAAAATACAGTGGTTTTCATGTGGGTTTAATAAATTACAACAATTTTTTTATTATTTATTATTTTCCATTTTTTTATGTTTTTTTAATAATTTTAAATTGTGTTTTTAGAATCATAAAATATGATAGAAAAGTAAGAAACTTCTTTATGTAAGTGTATATAGATGCATAAAGGCTCTCTGTATCAAATGAAACTCTAAAAATGATGTACCTATAAAATATACACATAGAACAACACATACCCACATCGTATCACAGAATTAAAACCATAATAAAAATCACGTGGATGATAAAAATGTGTATGATGAATGATCAACTCCACTACAGTGCTAGAAGAAAACATATTGTGATAAATTCATGTCATTTTATTAATTAAGAAAACTAAATTAAATAAAAATAAGTGTAGTGAATGGAAAAAAAATAAATGATGGGTTGTCTCCCATTAAGGACTTAATGTAACATCCCATGTTTATCCAAAGATAAGGAGAATTTAATTTTTAGTTTTAATTACTTAAAATAGACCTTAGTTTTATTCCTAGAGGTTAAGAGAGGTCTCGGGGGTATCTGGGTCTTAGTTGAAGCTTGGAACACTGAATATGGGGGAAATAGGTTGGGCTGCAAATGTTTTCAAATCATGCTACCAGTTGTCGGTCTCAAACAGTGGGAAAATGCATGGTTTTCACAAGGTTTATCAAACTTTGTGGCTAAACATTAAAGGTAACCTAGTAAATCTGAAACTCTCGCACGACTGGCACATTGTTTGACCAACCGCTTAACCAAACCGTGTGACCCCTTATGTGTTGGAAAAAATTGAAATATTATTTTAATGATTTTTAACCCACATTTATCCCCTCCTTTCTCCACATGGGATTTACCCCTCCTTTCGGTGCACGAAGGGATTCCTCCTCCTCCTTGGGGTTTTTGATCTATCTCCCTCAGTGATTCATTTTCATCATCGTCAGAAGTTAAGGAATCTTATCAGTAAGCACTTCCTTCCACAACCCTTTAATTCTTGGTTCCTCCTCTTCTCATTTCACTATTTCTATGAGACAAAGTTTAGCTTATTTGGAGTGTTTTTATAAATCTATTGATTTCTCCCATTATAGGTTGAATCAATCCTTTTTTTTGGACGTGTGGAGTACTATGACCACGAGGTAGGGAATCTACTTTTTTCCCTTCAATTTCATTGATTTTTGGTGTTGCGCCTTTATGCCACTAGCCAGAACCTACCAGAAAAGGTTAGTTATCACATATTAAATTAACCAGAATGGTCTACCATGTCCATAGTGACAATAAATCATAGAGAAACCCATATTTTGGTGTCTGGTTTACTTTTCTAAAACCCATTGTGTGTGTCCAACCAAAATGGCATAATTTCCCATTTATCTACATGTGGAATTTACCTTTTTGGTGTGTGTCATCTTGGTTAAATGTTTTAAAATGATAAAATGAATTAGGAAGGTAGTTGAACCATGAATTGGAACCCTTTGATGATGTCTAGGCTTGATTATAATGGAATTTCCCATGTGTAGTGTATAGCGACCCAACCTTTTCTTACATTACTATTACATCATTTCAAAGATAAACAACATAATAGTTTTACACATGGAGGATCCATAGGTTTAGTGTCTTGGGAAAACTTGGACTACACATAACAAGTACACCATCAAGCATAAAAATTCATTTAATCTCTTCTTCTATAGCTTCTTAGTAGCACTTGTCCTCTCCTTAGTACATGTAGCCACCTGAGGATATACATCAAAAGGGGTGAGCTAATAGCCCAGTAAGAGGATAGATACGAACAATATAGCATGGGGTGAGCATAATCATGACATAGGAAGAAGATCTTGAACATGAGAGGAGCATAAAGAATAAACTTGAAATGTGGCAAAGCATAAAAATGAAACATCATGTCTTAGTGGTTAACTACCAGACATACTTGTAAACAAATATAGCATCATGTTCATGCATAATTTCACATTTACTCATGAGATTAATCACTTTACCCAATGCATTGGAGCGCTATATAATTCCGGGCGCACCCGTCACATTTAAACATTCACATTGCGCTATATAATTCCGGGCGCACCCGTCACATCATAACATTATCATTATCATGCTTGCCACATAGAACACATATAAAACATGTACATAAATAACCCATGGAAAGGAATGGTTTTCATCTCATAATAACACATTCATAATCTTTGGGTTCCCAAATGAAAGAGGGGACAACATACTTGATATAAGAACCATAAACCTTGAATGAGAGGCAAAATGTGAGATCTTGAAAGAAGAGTTCTTTTGGAAAACATTTTTAGGGACATAAAAACCAGTGACAAACATGTATATCCCAGAAAAGTAAATTAAATGATGAACAAATGATCTTTGAGGAGTAACCATATCAAAAATGTAGTGAAAGAGGGAGAACCCGAAGGACGAAAATTGGGTTCGAGATTTCCCCTTACCTTGTACTCGAATGCCTCCTTCTCTTTAATGTCCTGTATAATGACATTATATTCATTAATTAGAAATTCCAGAACCTTTTATACATTAATAGGGTTCATTCTGGTTTCATTATTTCATATTATGTTCCTTTGGATGACTTATAGAGTTTAAAAACATTGATCGGGGATGTTCGTTTTCATGGTTTTCTTGAGCGGTCCACTTGTATTCTTAATTTGATGTTTGGGCAGATCATGGGTAAACATCCAGAACTGATGTTACATGTAATTAATGATATTACAGAAGCTTTAATGATTTTATAATGAGTTATATTAGATCCATGTGGCCGAATTATTAGATAAGAATTAAATGAAGATTATTTGGGCTAATTTGAGCGGTTTTTGGATCACAACCAACTCATTTTAACTTTTCACTTAGTAGTATGGACATAGGTTATTTCTAGAATTTAAAATAGAAAATAATAAATATAAAACATTCTGGTTCAACCATAAAAATGGTTTCATGAAAAGATTGAAGTTATAAATGGAAGAAGAGAGCATGTTGTTTTTGAAGGTGATAAATTATCACCACATGAACAACGTTCTCTTTAATAAAATAAAAGGAAGGGAGAAAGGGTGTGGGGTGATATAATATAACATTAGAGTCATAATATTAAAGTTTATATATAATACTAGATTTACAGAACAATTTGGATGAAGACAGATAGAGAGAGATCAAGAAAGGAACTTGAACTTGAAAGGAAATTAAAGGAGAAGAGAGAGAGAAATTATCTTTCGAATCCTTCTCTTGAGATCCTCTTTAAGGAAGCTAGGATTGGTCTTTTGATGAGACCAGCAGCTTTTTGACGTGGGGGATGAGCTAGGGAAGGTTTTTGGGCAGAATTTAGAGATGTATTGGAGCTTGAGCGGTGTGAGGAAAAGAGGGAGTGAAGGGTGGCTTTTATAGTGGAGGGGAGAGGGGTTTCCTTAATATAAAATTGATTAGTTTATTAATTTCACCCAAGACAAGGAATAGTGAGTCTTGGATGACTAAGAATAGTAAATTTGACTTGTGAATTCGGGATTTGGGTGCTTACATCACTTGTTATGTCAAGAATAGTGGGTTTTAATTAAAATGTATTTATATGATAAATTAAGGTATTCTACTATTCATCAAAAATTCAAGTATCTTAGAAAAATCCCAAAATTTTACCCCAACCATTTTTCGACGTGTAGAATAAAAAAATGAATTCTATTTTTCAAAAATAATTTTCTAAATATTATTAATTTAATATTTAATTAAAATCACAATTTACTTAAAAAAACAGTTTTTAAAATTAAAACTGATTTCGCAGTTCTTTCAAAAATTACTTAGGGTCTTATAAAATTATCTAAAAACTATTAGAAACTGATTCAATAATTTAATAATATATTTCAGGAAAATGAATATTCTTTTAAATTAATTAATTAATTATAATTATTTATTTATGACTTATAAAATACCAAAAATGTTTACTAAGGTCAAATTATCACTTTCTAAGATGTCTAAATTTTATTTTATTATTAATAGGTAATGTGAATCTTATTTACTATTCATAAGGTTCATATTAATATTCATAAGGGTAGGTTACTATTCATAAGGGTAGGTTACTATTCACCAAAAATTATTTTTGTTTCATTGGACTCCAAAAACTATCTTGAACACAACAGTGAATGTTGGATTTTTAAAATTCCAAACATAGGGGTGACAAAATTATGTTTAAAGGTCACTTATCACTTAGTAGTTCATTATTTTGTGTTTTTATGACATAGATATAAGAAGGAAATTTTCCATTGAAAAACTTTGGGTCATTACATTCTTCCCCCCTTAAGAAATTTCGCCCCCGAAATTTCACTTTACACAAATAGGTGAGGGTACTTCTCCTTCATTGCCTCTTCCGGTTCCCAAGTTTCTTCCTCAAACTTTTGGTTCCTCCACAACACTTTGAAAAGGTGGTTTTTCTTGTTGCGTAGAACCTTATCACTTCGGTCTAGAATTTTTACCGGCTGCTCCTCATATGAGAGATCATCTTCCAACTGTACCACCTCTGAGTTTAGTACATGTGAGGGGTCTGGAATGTACTTCCTCAGTAGTGATACATGAAACACATCATGAACTTGATCCATATTCGGTGGAAGTGCCAGTCGATAGGCCACGACTCCTATACGATCAAGGATCTCAAAGGGGCCAATGTACCTTGGGCTTAGCTTCCCTTTCTTCCCGAATCGCATGACTCTCTTCCATGGAGATATTCGAAGGAAGACTTTATCTCCAACATCGAACTCCAAGTCCCTTCGACGATTGTCAGCATAGCTCTTTTTCTGACTTTGAGCAGCTTTGATATGTTTCTGGATGACTTGAACCTTCTCTGTCATCTCTTGAACAAGATCGGGACCAAGTAGTTTTTGTTCTCCAACTTCATCCCAACAGGTTGGAGTTTTACATCGCTTCCCATAAAGAGCTTCATACGGAGCCATCTGAATACTCGAGTGGAAGCTATTGTTGTATGATAACTCAACCAATGGGAGATGTTGATCCCAACCACCTTTGAATTCAAGAGAGCAGGATCTTAGCATATCTTCAAGTGTCTGAATAGTCCTTTCAGACTGGCCATCAGTCTGGGGGTGATAGGCCGTGCTAAAATTTAATTCAGTACTTAAAGCACGTTGAAGGATCCTCCAGAATTTATAAGTAAACCTTGGATCACGATTAGAGACAATCGAGAGCGGAACACCGTGCAATCTCAATACTTCCTTCACATATATCCTTGAAAGTTGTTCAAGTGAGAGGTCTTCCCGAATAGCGATAAAATGGACAGTCTTGGTGAGTCGGTCAACCATAACCCATATCGCATTATTTCCTATTGACGTTTTTGGGAGACCCATGAAAAAGTCCATAGTAACATTTCCCCATTTCCATATGGGTATAGGCAATGGCTGCATCATACCTTTAGACTTTTGCCGCTCAGCTTTAACTTGCTGACATACCAAGCACCTTGATATATATTCCACAATCTCCTTCTTCATGTTATCCCACCAAAAGTGTTCTCGGAGATCACGATACATCTTGGTACTTCCAGGATGAATAGAGAAAGTTGAGCTATGTGAATTATCCAATAGCTCCTTCTTTATTCCGGGTGATGAACGCACACAAAGCCGCGTTCCAAACCGAATCACACCATCATCGTCGATATGGAACTCTTGCAGCTTCCCTTCCTTTACTGCATTCACCCTCTTTTGTATCTCCATATCATCCCTTTGTGCTTCCTTAATCTTCTGTTGGATGGATGGTTTCACAATCATTTGGGAAAGGTAGGATGTATCCCCTGCCCTTACGATTCCCAAATCCATCCTTTGCATATCCAAGAAGATAGGGTCTTTCTCAATCCTCAACATGGATAGAGTAGCAGGTTCTTTCCTGCTTAGAGAATCAGCTACCTTGTTCTCCTTTCCAGGATGATAGTGAATAGAGCAATCGTAATCCTTGATTAGCTCTAACCAACTCCTTTAACGCATGTTGATCTCCTTTTGTGTGAATATATACTTTAGGCTCTTGTGGCCGGTGTATATGTTACACTTCTCACCATAAAGGTAGTGCCACCAGATTTTCAAGGCAAAAATCACGGCTGCCAGCTCTAGATCATGCGTCGGGTAGTTCTGCTCATGGATCTTCAACTGTCGTGAGGCGTAGGCTATCACATTATCATTTTTCACGAGAACACAACCCAAGCCTTTCTTTGAAGCATCACTGTATATCACAAAACATTCTCCACTTTTCGGTAGTGTGAGTACAGGTGCAGTGATTAGCCTTCTCTTTAGCTCCTTGAAGCTTCCCTCACATTCTTCCGTCCATACATACTTTACCCCTTTCCTTGTTAACTAAGTTAGTGGGCTTGACAATCGTGAGAAGTTTCTCCCAAAACGTCGATAGTACCCAGCTAGTCCAAGAAAACTACAGATTTCTGTGACACTGGAGGGCCTGGGCCATTCCTCAATCGCCTTTGTCTTTGAAGGGTCCATAGAAATTCCCTCGCTTGTGATCACATGTCCCAAGAATGTGACTTGATTCATCCAAAAGTCACACTTGCTGAACTTGGCGTACAACTTCTCCTTTCTCAATATTGCCAACACAAGTCTTAGATGTTCCTCATGTTCCTCCTTGCACTTGGAGTAGATGAGAATATCATCGATAAACACTACCACAAATTTGTCGAGATAATGTCTAAAGACTCTATTCATCAAATCCATGAAGATTGCAGGGGCATTAGTAAGTCCGAAGGGAATCACCAAAAACTCATAGTGCCCATACCTTGTACTGAAGGCAGTCTTCTGAATATCTTCCTTCTTCACCTTTACTTGATGATATCCAGAACGAAGATCCACCTTTGAGAAGTATTGAACTCCTCTTAACTGGTCGAACAAGTCATCAATCCTTGGGAGAGGATACTTGTTCTTTATGGTGATCTTGTTGAGTTCCCGATAATCGATACACAGCCGCATGGTACCATCCTTCTTCTTCACAAAGAGCACTGGCGCACCCCAAGGTGATGCACTAGCGCGTATGAACCCTTTGCCCAGATGCTCTTGTAGCTTCTTCTTTAACTCCTCCAGTTCGATAGGATCCATCCTATAGGGGAACTTCGAGATAGGAGTAGCTCCGGGTATGAGTTCAATTGAGAACTCTACCTCATGATCCGGGGGAATTCCGGGTAACTCTTCGGAAAGACATCGCCGTATTCCCTTACGATGGGCATTTCCTCAAGGTTGGAACTTTCCTTTGACTAAAACATTTGGGCGAGGTATGCTTCTTCATAGGGAATCATCACCCACACCATTGAAGGATTTCTCAAAGGAGATTCATGATCTTCCTTGCATTTGTAGAGGAGCATGGGATGGTTCGGAATATGAAAATATATTTCCTTTTCCCGACAGTTGATATGTGCTCTATATAACGAGAGCCAATCCATTCCCATTATAGCGTTGAATTCCACCAAGGGAAGTATTACGAGATTTTCCGGAAGAATCTTCCCACATACGTCAACAGGAGAAGAATCAAACACTTGGGTTGCAATGATTGCACCACTTGGTGTTTTTACAGATATCTTTACTTCAAGGTTTCGGGGCTTCGATTCTATAGATCTAGAAAACTTGCAAGATATAAAGGAATGCGTAGAACCAGAATCAAATAAGACTTTTTCCATTCTTGAGTGAATAGGAAGTGTACCTTGTACGACTTCATTATCATGTTCCACCTCCGCAGTAGTGATGGCATAAGCCTTCCCTTGTTCCTTTGGCTTTGGTGGTTGTTGGCGCTGATTACCCTTGAAAGCTCGAGGTTTAGTGCACTGGTTTGAATAGTGCCCCAGCTCCTTACAGTTGTAGCATTGAACCACGAGTGGTTCTCTCCTTTCATCGGCTACATTATCCTTCCTTTTTCATGTCTCTTCGACACTCGTGAGCTATGTGTCCTTCTTTACCACACTTGAAGCGTTTCCCCGTCCCTTTGAGGCGGTTCCCATTGTGCATCTTCCCACATTTTTGGCAAGTGGTTCGTTGTGTTTTCTTCCCATCTTTATCACTAGATCCACCAGCTTGAAACTCCATCTTTCTTTTCTTATCACCATAGCCATGGGAACATTCTCCAAACTCCATCCCCACTTTGAGAGCACACCGAAAAACTTCTTCATAACTCCCAAAGTCTCGAATTGCAAGATCCTTTCGAAGATGTGGTTTTAATCCACTAAAGAATCTATCAATTTTTCTATCATTGTTGATAACAAAACCCGAAGCATACCTTGCGAGCCTTGTGAAATTCACTTCATAGGTTGTGACAGATTCTCCTTCTTTTTGCTTGAGCTCTATGAATTCTCTCTCCATATTCGTGCGAAGAGTTCTTGGGAAGTACTTATTAAGAAACATTATCTTAAAGTATTCCCATTCCATCTCTTCAATTTCCTCCCTTGGCTTGGTGTTCTTAATCAAAGCCCACCATTGATCAGATTCTCCATCTAGATGATAAACAGATAGAGTCACATTCTCCGTCTCGGAATAGTGAAGAACAGAAAAGATCTTGTCCATGGAGTTGACACACTGTTCTGCAACTAGTGGATCGGAAGATCCACAAAACGTCGGTGGTCGTTTCCGCATAAAACATTCGATAGCTAGTTGCTCCCTCTTTGGTGAAGGAGGAAGTTCCCCATTATTAGGGTTATTATTCATAACTCGGGATAATTGGGTAAGCATCGCCATGAAGTTTTGAACTCCACCTCCAAAATCATTGGGGATGTCGTTTGGGAAATCGTTGCATTGGCCTTCGCAAGAGTTGTTGGCCTGATTTCTCCTGGTTCCCACCATTTTCTAAAATAGAAAAGGTTAGAAAAAAACCTAAGTAAACAAGTCATGAATAACTTATCCTTTTAAAAAATTATACCAAAAACATAACATATGGGATCCCTAGGTAAATATCCTTGTGTGCATATTTGTACTTAGTCTCATGCTAGAGATTTTCTTTAGGGTTCACTAATCCTAATTACCAAATTAACTAAACCTTTCCTCTAATACCAACTATAGCAACACAGCCTTTTATTACATTACTATTACATCATTTCAAAGATGAACAACATAACAGTATTACACATGGAGGATCCAGAGGTTTAGTGTCTTGGGAAAACTAGGACTACACATAATAAGTACAACATCAAGCATAAAAATTCATTTAATCTCTTCTTCTATAGCTTCTTAGTAGCACTTGTCCTCTCCTTAGTACATGTAGCCACCTGAGGATATACATCAAAAGGGGTGAGATAATATCCCAGTAAGAGGATAGATAAGAACAATATAGCATGGGGTGAGCATAATCATGACATAGGAAGAAGATCTTGAACATGAGAGGAGCATAAACAATAAACTTGAAATGTGGAAAAGCATAAAAATGAAACATCATGTCTTAGTGGTTAACTACCACACATACTTGTGAACAAAGCTAGCATCATTTTCACACATAATTTCACATTTACTCATGAGATTCATCACTTTACCCAATGCATTGGAGCACTATATAATTTCGGGCGCACCCGTCACATTTAAACATTCACATTGCGCTATATAATTCCGGGCGCACCCGTCACATCATAACATTATCATTATCATTATTTCCACATAGAACACATATAAAACATGTACATAAATAACCCATGGAAAGGAATGGGTTTCATCTCATAATAACACATTCATAAGCTTTTGGTTCCCAAAAGAAAGAGGGAACAACATACTTGATATAAGAACCATCAACCTTGAATGAGAGGCAAAATGTGAGATCTTGAAAGAAGAGTTCTTTTGGAAAACATTTTGATGGACATAAAAACCAGTGACAAACATGTATATCCCAGAAAAGTAAATTAAATGATGAACAAATGATCTTTGAGGAGTAACCATATCAAAAATGGAGTGAAACAGGGAGAACCCGAAGGAAGAAAATTGGGTTCGAGATTTCCCCTTACCTTGTACTCGAATGCCTCCTTCTCTTTAATGTCCTGTATAATGACATTATATTCATTAATTAGAAATTCCAGAACCTTTTATACATTAATAGGGTTCGTTCTGGTTTCATTATTTCATATTATGTTCCTTTGGATGACTTATAGAGTTTAAAAACATTGATCGGGGATGTTCGTTTTCATGGTTTTCTTGAGCGGTCCACTTGTATTCTTAATTTGAAGTTTGGGTAGATCATGGGTAAACATCCAGAACTGATGTTACATGTAATTAATGATATTACAGAAGAATTAATGATTTTATAATGAGTTATATTAGATCCATGTGGCCAAATTATTAGATAAGAATTAATTGAAGATTATTTGGGCTAATTTGAGCGGTTTTTGGATCACAACCAACTCATTTAAACTTTTCACTTAGTAGTATGGCCATAGGTTATTTCCAGAACTTAAAATAGAACATAATACATATAAAAAATTCTGGTTCAACCATAAAAATGGTTTCATGACCAGATTGAAGGTATAAATGGAAGAAGAGAGCATGTTGTTTTTGAAGGTGATAAATTATCACCACATGAACAACGTTCTCTTTAATAAAATAAAAGGAAGAGAGAAAGGGTGTGGGGTGATATAATATAACATTAGAATCATAATATTACAGTATATATATAATACTGGATTTACAGAACAATTTGGATGAAGATTGATAGAGATAGATCAAGAAAGGAACTTGAACTTGAAAGGAAATTAAAGGAGAAGAGAGAGAGAAATTATCTTTAGAATCCTTCCCTTGAGATCCTCTTTAAGGAAGCTAGGCTTGGTGTTTTGATGAGACCAGCAGATTTTGGACGTGGGGGATGAGCTAGGGAAGGTATTTGGGCAGAATTTAGAGAAGGCTTGGAGCTTGAGAGGTGTGAGGAAAAGAGGGAGTGAAGGGTGGCTTTTATAGTGGAGGGGAGAGGGGTTTCCTTAATATAAAATTGATTAGTTTATTAATTTCACCCAAGACAAGGAATAGTGAGTCTTGGATGACTAAGAATAGTAAATTTGACTTGTGAATTCTGGATTTGGGTTCTTACATCACTTGTGATGTCATGAATAGTGGGTTTTAATTAAAATGTATTTATATGATAAATTAAGGTATTCTACTATTCATGAAAAATTCAAGTATCTTAGAAAAATCCCAAAATTTTACCCCAACCATTTCTCGACGTGTAGAATCCAAAAATGAATTCCATTTTTCAAAAATAATTTTCTAAATATTATTAATTTAATATTTAATTAAAATCATAATTTACTTAAAAAAACAGTTTTTAAAATTAAAACTTATTTTGCAGTTCTATAAAAAATTACTTAGGGTCTTATAAAATTATAAAAAAACTATTAGACATTGATTCAATAATTTAAGAATATATTTCAGGAAAATAAATATTCTTTTAAATTAATTAATTAATTATAATTATTTATTTATGACTTATAAAATACCAAAAACGTTTACTAAGGTTAAATTATGACTTTCTAAGATGTCTAAATTTTATTTTATTATTAATAGGTAATGTTACTCTTATTTACTATTCATAAGGTTCATATTACTATTCATAAGGGTAGGTTACTATTCATAAGGGTAGGTTACTATTCACCAAAAATTATTTTTGTTTCATTGGACTCCAAAAACTATCTTTAACACAACAGTGAATGTTGGATTTTTAAAATTCCAAACATAGGGGTGACAAAATTATGTTTAAAGTTCACTTATAACTTAGTAGTTCATTATTTTGTGTTTTTATGACATAGATATAAGAAGGAAATTTTCCATTGAAAAACTTTGGGTCGTTACATAGTGCCTTATACCTTTGGCATACTTTCCGTTTATTGAATGAAATATGTCTTACATGCTAACTTTCTCATTTCTAGTTATATGCATACTTTTCATTATAATGACATCCTTATGCCTTGTGCTAAAATATTATACTTCATGAAACATGACTTTCTTAGTGGTATTTTACTTAAATTCCCATGTTTAATCCAAGTGCATTATGCCAATGCATTTGGATAAATGCTTATGCTTAATATCATGTGAAATTTCACACCTTACATCATGGAAAATTCTTAAATATTGTTTGGTGATCCATTCATTATCCATTTAGATGGATTAAATGGAATGTTATGATTTTTTCAAGCATGATAGCTTGAGATTATGAAATAATATAAAGTACATATTTATAAGGGGCATGTTGATGCCATATTCATCGCTTAAATTTTATGATTATGAAAGTTTCCTTAGGCTTATTTCCTTGATAATGGATTGAACTATATTTAATACTTTTCAAATCCTATTAGATTGTGTTGTTATGATGCCTGTATTGACGTGAATTTTTTTAAGGATTTATCCATGTAGCTTATGACGCATACCTTGCTTACTCGTAATTAATTCTTATTTCCTTGCAAGATGAAATCATCCTTTATTAATGGGATTGAAGTGAATTTATTGGTTAAATGTTAACCATGTGGTATTGAGATGATTATTATTAGCTAGAAATCATAAATACATTTCTTGATATGTATGCCTAGTTTGATATATAATTTTATCCGGACCGGGAGGGAACATGGGCTTCATATTGAGGACCCATGGATGAACTTTTCAGGCTCACTGGGTTACAACCTGATGCGCTGAGGGTGATGCTTTGACTTACTAGGAAATGGATTCCCGAGTGGTTTCTTATACTCTTGAGTGATATCAGTATCCTAGGGGAGAAACCGTGGACGGACCTTTTGGAAAGATGGATACACCATGCGTTGGGTGATACTCGGTCCCCTTGTGAGATAGCTGGTATGGACATAGATGTTTACTATACCTCATAGAGACACTTGGGATGCTGTAAGGGAAGCTATAGGGGTTTAATTGGATGGGCTCAGTGGTATTGGATTATAAAGGATGTTCCTATTGGAATACATGTGATTCTTTTTGACTACCTTGAATGGGCATGGGCCTCCACCTTATGAATTGATGGTTTGATTTGATTGAAATGTTTGATTGTTTGGATTGATTATTCTGATGACATGCCTCCATTACTTTTACCATGATCCTGTTCTGTTTTTCCTTGTGTATACATATGCATGCATGTGAAATGACATAAATACATGAATCCAATATAGATAACAATATTGGTGTTATGTTTTGTTAGCTTCCTTATTTGCATTGGCACATGTTATATATATTGTGACCTGCATGGGTTTCTTAATCAGACTTCCAACATAGGCTGAAGTAGGTGGTATGAAAGAGTGTCTATTTAGGAACCCAGACCAAGATGTATTTGTTTAATTATTTACTACCCTATCAATTATTATATATGGTGCACTTTCTTCCATTTATATCATGAAATGGAACTTCCTATACACCATGGGTTCTATCCTACTGGGATTACATCCTACACCCTTCTTGGGCATCGTTTGGTACACGAGTAGAGTTTATGACCACATGTACGGATAAAAGAAATCAGACTACATCCGATTCTTGATTTTTTTTGCGGTTTAGGATGGAGATTTCGGGGAAGAGTACCGAGACCATGCCTGAGATGTTGGGTATATGTTTGTGTTCTTTTTTTTATGTTAGCATGCATTATATTCTTGTACCCCCATCCCCTGCAGTTCCATTTTTTTTATAGATTCAGGAAATAAAGTCATCATGATTTTTGCATATAGTATTGATTTTTTATTTCAAGATGTTTTCTTTAATATCATGACTCATTCGTTTTAATCTATTTTTATTTTCTGATCTATATTATTCCTTTACTTGTTATATTTTGTTTACCACAGTTTCATACCTAATACTTTGTTGGAATAGTTTTCCCTTGAAACCACCTAAGGCCCTTGCTTCTAGTCGATAGCCTCTGGTGTTCGGGGAGATTCTCTTGAGGTCATGTGGCCCACCATCTCAAGGCCCAATTCAATGGTACTTGGGGAAATATTCAACAAAGTAGTATCATAGGGTTTATTTTCCCTTTTTCTTTATATTTGGGTTAGACAAGAGAATAGGTTATAGGAATTTGGACTTGACCCTGTGCTTGAACATAGCTAAGCCATGTATTAGGGACACCCAAATTTCATGGGTTATGAATTGTAGTTATTGATTATTCCATTGATTGTCGATACAACTTCACCGTTGGGCGACACAAAATATTTTTGATGTTACTGATATTTGTTTTATTATAATGATGATTTCCTATTACTGAAACCCGATGAAATGAGGGTGTTTCACTACATGCATTATAATAGAAACCGTAGGGAATGAATTTCCATGCATTATTCCATGCCATATCAACATTTAGTGTGCATCTTCCTATTTTCATGTGATTAAATCTGTGTGTATTTGTTATATCTTGAAGCATTTAATGCTATAATAATAGAAGGGTTCCATTTTATCTTGTAAGGATACGTTATTATTTGGGTAATGTGGACACCACCTTCCACTAATGAGGTGTACAAGCCCTCATGTATTGGGATGATGATCCACCTAAATCATCCAAATGAAAAGGGTAATTGATTCCTTAAATTAAAAAAACCATATGTTAAAATGAAATGGACACCTTATTTGTCAATGTATGACCTTGACCATACCTTGTCAGGGGATGTTGGCTGAATTCCTTATGAACCCTTGAGGTCCTTTCTTATTTTCTAGATCTGGATCTTAGAGAAGGATTTAAATGTTGTTATGATCATAGGCATGCCATGATTTAATAATCTTATTGATTTCCTTATCCATTGTTCCATGATCAGAGAGGCTTAGTACCTACCCTTCATATTCTTCATTCCTTATCTGGTTATACTATATGTTATAAATATTTCTTGAGTCATGTGCTTGGAAATTATAGAGCTATTCCACCATGACGTAATCATGATACATGCCAAGAGAGTGGCGATGACCACACTCCAGAGGTGGTGGTCCATGATCCACCAATTTTAACTCCTATAGTACCTCCTGAGGCACATCCTACTAATCTTTTGCTGGGTTCTAATGATCAGTTTAGGGATACTTTTATGATGATTATACAGGCTGTTTAGGGTGCTATCTATCTTGCCTCGATTATGGAAGAACTTACATGGGACATTCGGTAGCATCATCCTCCCATTTTCTCAACGAATGGAGGTCCTTATGATTTTGATTCATGGATAGAAGCTATGATATCCATCTTTATCCAACTTGAGAATCATCTAGAGTGGAGGGTCAAGCTAGCTACCTACATGCTTTGCGACTCCACCATAAATTTGTGAGATGTCGTATCTCAGTCAGAGCATTACTGATTCATGATTTGGGAAGACTTCCATATGGATTTATTTAATCACTTATTTCTATAGACTTTGATAGTGGACGGAGCCAGGGAGTTATTGAATCTTCAATAGGACTCCATGAATGTTGTTGAGTATTCTCCTAACTTCACTGAGGTTCGGCGTTTTTCACAATCTCTGAAGGGTTATGAATTGACTAAGACAAGTTATTTTGAGTATTGGCTTGGATAAATTATATGCTCGCATGTGAACGCCTTTCAGTTTACTACCATTATAGAGATAGTGAGTCAGGACTTGATCACATAACCGGATCTTAGAGAAACTAGTCCTCTAATCTAGGCTAGTTCAGTTCTGTATCAGGGAGAAGGTTCTAAAAGCAGTAGAAAGAATTATTTTGAGGGTTCAAGTGGGGGAAGTTCTAGCCAGGTGACACAAAATAATAGTTCAATAGTATGTCACTGATGTTGGAGGACATGTCATAAGAATCCCCAGTGAACGAGGAACCTAACAGAATGTTGAGCTTGCAGTAGGATGGGTCATTTACAATGCTTCTGTCATTTTTTTTCTTCTAGAATAATGTTTAAGGGGTTATATACCAACACCTTTATATGGTACAAGATCTATGAAACCATGCCAGGCTAGGAGGTGGTCCTCTACTGGCTGATCAGGATGAGGTAGTAGTGGCCACATTTGAGGCTGCCAGGCTTCAGATCATCAGAAAAAGTAGAGTGGATCTACTTAGGCTAGTCAGACTACATTTTAGGGTTATGGTTCAAGCCATATTTATGCAGTGCATCCAGCTCCATAGGAGCAGATTCCAGGGCCCTTTTCCATTAGAGGTATTATCCTGGGAGCCTATACTTTAATTTCTATTCTTTTTTATACAGTTTCGCTGCAGTCATTAATATCTGTTGTGTGTGTGGAATTCCTTGGTCTTGTTATAGATTAATTATGTGGTGTTATATCCCACAAAAATCCTCTAGGGGTCAGAAAAGAGGGAATACATCAGTGTCATGAGTTCCCCCTTGAGATAAGCGAGTACCATTTATTCTAGAATTTCTTCATCCTCAAGATGACTGGCTTCGATGTCACCCTCAGTATGAACTAGCTCATAGGTTGGTGGAATACATTCAGTATTCTAATTTTTATATACCTTATACCCCTAGTAAAGGAAATTTCATGGTCGATGCTTTGATCACCAAGACTCAGACACGAGTCATTCATGTGGCTAGAAGTGAGTGGTAGATGATGGCTATGTTTTCTAAGTTGCATTTGGAGATTCAAGAGAAGCATGTGAAGTTGGTATTAGAAGATTTGGTAATGAAATATTATCTTCAAGAATGTGTTTGGATTGAAAAACTATCATATTATTAGGGACTTGTTCTGAGGGAGAGTATCATAGGAGGGAACCCCACTATAGGTTGGTTTTTTGAAAGCAGTGATGCCCTGCTCTATCGTTGGAGTATTTGGGTGCCTTCAAATATACAGGAATAGATAATAAGGGAACCTCATGCCTCAGTTTGAAAATTTCACCCTGGTCTTACCAAGATTTATTGGGATATGAATCATCAGTACTATTGGCTAGGTATGAAGAAGTATATAGCAAGTTTTATCAATCGGTGCTCCACCTGTCAGTAGGTGAAGGTAGAGCACCAGTGACCACCTGGGTATTCTACAAACATTATCCATTATTGAGTGTAAATGGAACAACGTCAACATGGATTTAATTACAATCTTGTTGAGATCTCCATTAGGTAGCATTTTAGTATGGTTTATCATCGATAGGTTTAAAAAAGTTTCTCACTTATTTATGAACCTGAATACCTACTCTTTTGATGAGTTGGGTATGATTTATATATGGGAGATAGTAAAAATTCATTTTGTACCCCTTTATATAGTCTTGGACTAATATTCTAAGTTCATATCACAATTTTGGAAAGGGTTACAGAAAGAACTGGGTTCACAGGTGCTCTTCAGTATTGAATATCACCCTCATATGGATAGGAATTACGAGTGGATGATTTGAATGTTATTGGATATGATTAGGGACTATATTATTGATTTGAAAGGTTCCTAGGAGAATCATATTCCTCTTTTTTTTTAGTTTTCCTATAATAAAATATTTCATGCAAAAACTCAAATGGTTCTGTATGAAGCCCTCTATGGTAGATCGTTCCATTATTATATGGGATGGCTTGAGGTAGGTGAGGCATCACTACTGGGTCCTAATATCATTCAGGATACTTCAAGGAAAGTACAACTAATTGAGAAGTATATAGATACAACTCAGTCGAGGTATAAGTCTTATATCGATTATTTTTGTAGGCCTATGGAGTTTTAGGTGGGACATCAGGTTTTTCTACATGTTTTTTCTCCCTTGGGACATAAATGAATCATGAGACAGGGAAAGTTATCATAGAGCTATGTCGGGCCTTTTGAGATAGTGGAGATAGTTGGGCCGGTAGCCTATCAGTTGTTGTTACATCAGAGGTATTGTGTCATGCACAATGTCTTCCATATATCTCATCTTAAATAGTATCATCCAGACTCATCTCATTTGTTTGATCCTGATGATATTTAGATGGGGGAAAATGCGCCCTTTAAGGACCATCGAATCCGTATCGTTGATCGTAGTATCAATGTTCTCTTAGGAAAGTTAGTTCCTTTAGTTTGAGTGATATGGAAGCACATATATGTCCAGGATAAGAACTGTGAGAAGGAGGCCGATGTACGTGTGTAGTGGCAAGAACTATTCTCAGATGATGTTGTACCACCCTCGGAAAGAAAAATTGTGGATGAGTTGTTTTAAGGAGTGGAGGTCGTCACAACCCTAATTTATCCAAAGTTACTATAAATTTAAATTTTAGTTTTAATTAATTAAAACAACCCTTAGTTTGATACCTAGGAGGTTAAGAGAGGTCCCTGTGGTGTCCAAGGATCTGTTAAATCCCCAAGCACTGAAAATGGGGAAAAAAGGCTGGGCTGCATGGTTTTTCAAATAGTGCAACCAGGGCACACGGCCGTGTGACCAATTTCATGTCTTAGATAGTGGGAAAATTCATTGTTTATACATAGTTAATCAAACTTTGTACCTAAATATGTGAGGTTCCCCAGTGAAGAAGAACCTGCCACATGGTTGGTTCATGGTTTAGCCAACCGTGTGGCCCCTTCTGTGTGGGTAAAAAATAAAATATTATTTTAATGATTTGATTTTAACCAACCTTTTCTCCCCTCCCATCTACACTCAGGATTTACCCCTCCTCTTGACACACAAAGGCTTTCCTCCTCCTCCATTGGGGTTTTTATACATCTCCCTCTATAGTGATCCATTTTCTTCATCATCGAAAGCTACAGAATCTTCTTGGTAAGAACTTCCTTCCACACCCCTTTATTTCTTGGTTGCCCCTCTTCTCATTGTGTTATTTCTACATGATTAATTTTATCCCTATTCTGGGGTTTTTGTTAAATCTCCTAATTTCTCCCATTCTAGGATGAATCAACCCTTGTTTCTAAACATTTTTAGTAATACAACCATGAGGTAGGTAATATACTAAATTTTTTCCTTCAATCGCATTAATTTTTGGTGTTTCACCTTTGTACCCCTAGAACGAACCTACCAACAAAGCTTTGTTATCACATATTAAATAAACTAGGATAGTCTACCATGTCTGTAGTGGTTATCTCTCATGGAGAAACCCATTAGTGGGTGTTGAATTTTCTTTTGGAAACCCCATTGTGTGTGTCCAACCAAAGTTTCCTACATTCCCTTTTCTATGCATGTGGAATTTACCTTAGTGGTGTGTGGTATCTTGGATTCATGTTTTAAAATGATAAAATGAAATAAGAAGGGTGTTAAACTATGAATTGGATCCCTTTGATAATATCTTGTCTTGATTATACTGGATTGGACCATGTTTAGTTCCTTATACATTTTTCATGCTTGATGTTCATTGAACGAAGTATTCCATACATGCTAACTTGATCATTTCTAGTTACATGTATACCTTTCCTTATAATGACATCATTATTCCTTGTGGTAAAAGATTACAATTCATGTAATGTGACTTTGTTATTGGTATTGTACTAAAATTACCATGTTTATTCCAAATGAACAATGCTAATGACTTAGGTTAAATACTTATTCTTAATACCATATGAAATTGCTCACCTTAGATCATGACAAAGGATTGTGCCTTGTTTGGTGCTCCATGATTGATCCATTTAAATGTTTTAAATGGAATGTGATGCTTTGGAAATCTTGATAGCTTGAGATTATGAAATAATATAAATGAAATATTAGTATGAGGCATGTCTATAACATATACATTGCTTATATTTATTTATTATAAAAGTTTCCTTATTCTTATTCGCTTGTTAATGGATTTAACTACATTGAAGGCCTTGGAATGATTCTTAGATTGTGTTGTTGAGATGCATGTAATGACATGTAATTAGTTAAGTCTTATTCTATGTAGCGTATTCCTCATACTGTGCTTACTCTTATTTAATTCTTATTTCCTTTCTTGATGAAATGTTCCATTGTTAATGGGATTCAAGTGCATAGATTGGTTAAATGGGAAGCATGTGGTATTGATTTGATTATTTTTGGCTAGAAATCATAAATGCTGTGCATGATATATGGTTTTTTTGATATCGAGCTTATCATAGACTGGGATAGAACATGGGTTTCGTAATAAGGACCCATGGATGGAATCTTTGTGCTCGATGGGTTAAAACCTGATGCACCGAGGGTCGATGCTTTTTCTTGATAAGAAAGGGCTTCCCAGGAGATTTCTTATACTCCTGAGTGATACCAGTTCCCTAACGGAGAAACTGTGGATGAATTTTTTTTCAATATGGATACACCATGATACTCAGTCCCCTAATGAGATAACTGGGATGGACTCAAAAGTTTACGATACCTTGTAGCAATACTCGTGACACTATAAGGGTCACCTTAGATGGGATAGATGGTATTGGATTATATCAGATGTTCCTGTTGTGATACCTAGGAAAATTTTTTATCACCTGGGATGGGCACAAAACTCCACCTCATGAATTTATGGTTTTATTTGAATTAAATGAATGATTTTTTAGACTGATAATTCTGATGAGATGCATCCATTACTTTTACGTTGATCTTGTTGTGATATTATATGTGTATACTTATGAATGCTTGTACAATGAGATAGATACATGACCCCAATCCAGAGCACAAGATTGGGGGTATGTTTTGTTAGTTATTTTTTTTACCCTGGAACATGTTATATATATTGAGACCTACTAAATTTTCTTATTCATAATTCCTTCATAGGACAAATCAGGTGGTATAGGATGGGTGTCTATTTAGGAACTTGGACTAAGATGTAATTTTTTACTTATTTACTACCTTATCATTTATTATATCTAGAACAATGTCTTTAATTTATAGCATAAAATGAAAAATCCTATACACCGTCGGTGCCGACTTACTGAGATTCTATTTCACACCCTACTCAGGAACAATTTGATATCTATGTAGACTTTATGACCATAGGTATGGATAAAGAGAAGTGGGGTGCGGTTGATGCTTGATTTTTCTTACTTCTTAGGATAGATCTTTGGGGGAAGAGGACCGAACCTATGCTTAATATTCCTTGTATATGTTTTTGGACTTTTTTAGTTTTTGATAGCATGAGTATATTCTTATACCTCCATCCCCTTCACTTCAATTTTTTTATATGTTAGGACATGAAATAATCATCATTTTTTATTTAGTATTGATATTATGTTTCAAGGTTTTCACATTAATTTCATGAGTAGTTCATTTTCTTCGGCTGTTATGTACTTATCTATATGATTCCACTACTTGTTATATTTTTTTACCACTATGTTGTACCTAATAATATAATGTAATAGTCTTTCCATGGACACACTTAAGGCCCTTGCTACTAGTCGACATACTCTGGAATTCACAGAGATGTGCTTGAGGTCATGTGGCCCACTGTCTCGAGGCCCGATTATGTGGAACTCAGGGAATGATGCTACACTAAGTTTACTTCCTCTTCAGCAAGACATTGTTGAAACTCTTACATGATCAAATGGAATTTTATACCAGTAATCTACCTATTTATCAGTGGGAGTGTGGAATCCATTCATTAGAAAAGAAATTATCCTACAAGATGCACAATATCGCAACATAAACTTGTTAGAAAAATTGATGGTTTGAGTGAAATGAAAATATCCCAGATCATAAGAGAATAAATATACCTCATCTCAAGAAGGACACATCGAATAATTGAAATTTCTTCCATGTTCATCATCATGATGATCAATAACATTATAATTTTGAATTCCCACAAGAGAAGAAATGCCCTGACCAGACTCTTCTAGTGGTTGGATTATATCCATCCCATTCTTGAATGCAGTATCATGGTCAATGTTGTATCCCAATTCATTTTCACCACCAACCACTAGAATAGGAAAATACACTATTTTCCAACTCAATTCATGCTCCACTATTTCATTGATTTTACCAAGGTCAACTATAATGCAAGTATCTGTGGATATTTCAAATGAAGGGTTTTAACCTTGATTCCTGGGGTAAGTAGGGTGGGCATAGTTGGAGTAAATGAACTCAATATTTGATGAATGATTTTTTTCTTTAAAATTTTATTCTATACTACCCTCTTTATATTTCTCCATTTTCACATTTTTCACCACAAACTCAGCATCCTCTAGGAAATCTCATTCTTCCATTGTTTTTAAAAAATTATGAGTGTCATCCATCACCAACACTGACTAGTTTTTTATATATTGAAATTATTCATATGTCTCTATTTTGGATAAAGTTTTAGTCGTACATATATTTCCAGAAATAGGCAATTCAATTTCATTTGAAGCTACATCCTCTTGTGTATAAAAATGAATGGGGTCTTGGATCAATTCAGACTCTATCACGACAAAGAAGAGTCCTAGGTAAATGTCTTCTTCATCCTCTATACGATAAGTTCAACATAAATTGAATGAATCATTTTTCACTTTGGGATGGATGGGTTGTAAACTCATAGAATAAAGACATGAAATCACTTTTTCTAAGATACCATTATATTTAATAGAGTGGAATACTGAGCTCACATATTATTGAAATGTGATTAGATTGGATGAATTAATTTTTGATGGAGAGGATTCATCCAGGGTATGATAGGAATAAGTATTGATCAATTTAGTCTCATCATTAGAATAAGAAACTGGATGTTGTTTAATTGGAACCTCTACTACACTTTCCTAAAAAGAGTTATTCTGAATTAGATCAAAAAGTGGTAGTGATGAAACTAGTATGGTAATAAGATTCATTTGATTTCTTAATTTAGTTAATTTATTTTCTATATCTTTTGTTGAGGATAGAAACATTTCATTACATTAATCATTAAGTTCAAAACTCTAATTTTTCTCATTGATTTTAGAAACCAACATGCACCCAATTATTGAATCATTTATTTCACATGAATTATTGAGTTCTAAATTTTCAAGAATTCATAGACTTTGAGAATTATAAAATTATGGGTAGGAACTAGAAGTATAATATGGTGAAGTATTATCATATGGATCATGACATGTACATAAATAAAAACCATTATAATAAAAAGGATTATCTAGAGAGACGATGTGCGTTGAATCATTATACATCGTACCTTGAGGTGTGACTCTATAGGGAGGGTATTTACTGTATCTATATGGTGATGAACAGATCATTTTGAAATTTTGGTTGTCTTGAAATTACCTAAAATAAAAAATTCCCAGAGTAGTAAACAATTTTTTTTTACCAAAGTCACTCTTTTAAAAGAACTCTAATTACTACTGTTCACCCCAGAAACGGTTCTATAAATTTGGTACGTGCATCAAAAAAAAAAAATTTGAAAATTTAACAGCCTACTAACTAATTTAGAAGTGTAGAGTAGGGTCAAACCATAGAGAGAATGTACATAAAAACTAGGAATATCCTTTTGGAATGATGTTCTAGTAGACAAGTTGTTAATGTTATTAACAACTAAAAAGTAATAAAAACTAAATGAATATTTAAAAATAAATATTTAAATCAACTAAAACTATGTAAGTGATCCATGTTAAACAATTAAAGAAATTGTTGGAGATGAAAGTGTCAGAGTTCTGATGTCTGTTCAGGTGAATGCAATGCCAATTATTTAATTCCCATATTTTAATATTCATTTATTTAATTATCACTAGTTCCTAATTTAAAGAAAATACTATCCAGTAGAATTCTATGATGTTAGATAATATTATAATTTTTACCCAAATCATCATTCATTTCATTCTCTATCATGACGAACAATTTGTGCATCATTATAACAATGAATCACTTGGTGAAATACCACAACCCATTTCTCACAATGTCAAAGTATCTAGCTGCATCAGGTTAGCTCACATGAGATTACGTATTAGGTATCACTCATGAATAATTCAAGGGGGATGAAAAAAATATTAATTATTCAATTAATATATTTATTTATCCGTAATTCACTCACGTTCGATTCAGGATTCTCTCACATGCATGATCGATTTTCAAAAAAATATATTCTATGATGATATTTCTACCAAAATAACTTATTTGGTATCACACGAATGAGAACAAAAGCATGTGTGAAGACTCAAAATGACAATTAATCCATGAAAAATGTAATTAATTAAATAAAAATCAAAATAAAAAATTATTAATTGAAAATCAAACATGGAAATAAATTAAAGGCTTGTTGTTACATTCACATTCATCACAACTATGAAACAAAAAATAATTTGTCCTCCTTGACATCAACCCAAAAATAAAATAATAAACATATATCGCCATGCTCATGTTGTTTTAGTTTTCACCTTAATAATTCATTAATGATCGCAAAATAATAATCACCACTCTGCTGATCACCGAAATATTGAACCAAAACATCGAGAACATATGTAAACACAAAAAAAATCATATTTTTGTTCGCTCTCACCATGAAAAATAGATATTTTTTAAATAAAATATAATCCATAACATGTGATGAAATTTCAACCAAACCATAGCTACACACCAAGAATATAGGAGGTCGGTGTAGATGACTGTGATGATGGTTTGCTTCATTAGAAGAGGGAGGCCAGTATGAGGGGAATTTCCACCTGGATGATGTGAAGTGAGGAGGGTTCGACCTATGTGGTGTGCACTCGAAAGATGCTGGAGATGAGATACTACTTTTTGATGTGCGACGGGAAGAGAGGAGCACCTGGAGACTAGGGTTCAGATGAAGTATGGAGTGGGACGGTGGTGGGGGAAGGGGCGGTGGGCGTTGGATAAGGGGGTGGGGCATTGGAGAGGAGGGTGAGGGAAGAGGGGGTGGTGACATTTGGGAGGGGGATGAGAAGAGAGGTGGTTTCATTGGTGGGAGGGATGGGGGAGATATGGGGGTGGGGTGTTGGGTGGAAGGGGAGGGATACATCAGTCTGAAACAAAAATTAAGCAGAAATAGGAAATCAAATTAATTTTTTTTTAAAAATATAATTATCTAAATATGCTAAAAAACATAAACAATAGTAATAATAGAATTAAATATATAGTATAATAATTATATATAAAAATATTATTTAAATAAAATGTTATAAAAGTGAAAATAAATATATAATTATGCACATTTAATTAAACACCCTAAAATATAAATATAATAATACTGTGAAAATAATATGAATACTATTAAATATTAATATAAAAATATTAATAAACTAATAAAAAAATAATTTTATTAATACTATAAATATTTGAAAGAATAAAATAAGATGCTAATATAGACAATTATCATATATAATAATAAGTGTTAATAAATAAA
Organism: Viscum album; assembly: GCA_963277665.1. Classification (NCBI taxonomy): domain Eukaryota; kingdom Viridiplantae; phylum Streptophyta; class Magnoliopsida; order Santalales; family Viscaceae; genus Viscum; species Viscum album. Next base: position 2,017,844,970 of record OY728128.1, on the reverse strand, counting down.
TAAAAAAAATGTTAGAGAAACTAATAATAATAAAATGTAGTATTGAATATAATATAAAAAATTAATATAACTAATTAAAATACTAAATTACTAGCATTATTATATAAATTAATTAATTTTTTTCAAAATATCTAAGATACCATCTGTCTACCCCCTTCAATGTGTTTTACACCCTCCATTCCGACAGCATCTGGCACACCCTCCTTCTGCATCCCATCAGCATCTGAGATAGTGCCTCCCCATTCAGCAGGTTTAATAGTTTCGAAATAGGTCGCCAATTTTTTTTATGTGATGATATTGAAGTGTTATAGTTATAGGTACAAGTTTTAATGTGAATAAAGTCATTGAAATTATTTATACTACTAACTATTTTTTCATAAAAGATGAAAATAATGTTAATATCGAGATAAATATGAAAAGTTCAGATATCTAGAATCTAAATTAAATGAAAATAATTGTCCCATTTTGCTGTTATGCGGTCCCCATGGATGATGCTATGGGATTATTTGGCCAAATTATAGGCCAACTAGTGGTGTATCTAGTTACCCTTCTCATTACCTATGCTAATTGGAGTCATGTGCCTTAATATTGGAAAAATGAAGTCACTGATTCCCAAATAAAGTTAATTTTAATACATTATTATGTAATAGAATGTCAATATGTTATTAAATTATAATATTTTAAAAAATAATAATTTTGTAAAGATGTTATTCCACTTTATCATTTCATATCTCATTGCAAAAAAGTGGACATTAAAATATTTGTGTTAGAAATGGAAGGATTTTAAATGGATATTATGCAATTAATTCAACATTGATTTTTTGACCACTCAATAGTTGTATGTTAAGGTACCTGAAAGGGTACCTAGAGGGCAATGGAATGTTTTTTTTGATAGTCATCATAATGAGAAGCCTGTGGTATTGAAATATATACTATTATATTAATCTCATTTTAAATACATACATACATATAATAAAGATATGACATTATATACATTACTATAAAATTAAATGTTATTTATTATAGTGTGTTTCAAGGAATAATGTATCATGTCAAGATTAAAAAATCATCCCCCACACTACCATTTACAATATTTTTTCCAGAAACAGATCGACTCTTTTAAAATTTTCATTATTTTAAATATTTATAAGATAACATTATCTATTTTATATATTAAATTTTTGATTTATCTTTTTTTAATGTAGTAAAATAATATAGGGCACCAATTCTCCAGAATTTGTTTTGGTAGGATGTTTATACAAAATCTAATCGGAGTTATGTTAATAAGCCCAGCAAAGAAGTTTGGGTATGAATTATTTTTTCATTGTAATAACTTATTGTATATTTTCAGTATGTCAATATTTATTTCATAAAATATTAATGATATTTTATTTAATAGTAAAAAATAAAATAAATATTAGATTCCTATCCTTTGTAGTTCTTCTCAGTCTTCCAGGATGATATCATTGGTCATGTCCTTGTGAAGGAGCATCCAGGTTACATGCATGATATGGATTTTGGACCATTACCATCTGTGGTATTTGGAAGGCCACTAGGGATGGAAGGAAAATATACCCCTAGATGTAGTTACTCCTTACCTTGAGATTATAAGAGTGATTTTTCTGAAATGAAAAGCACATTTCATGGATATGGGGAATATATAAAGATGAAAGATTAAAACATCATTTCTCTATAGAAAGCATTCATTAAATTATATCCGAAGACAATAGGATATGTCCCTGGTGATATTACCTCGATGGATAGTAGTTAGTAGGTATATCAAAAAACATTAAATCATTAATTACCCAAAAATTTATTTGGTTATGTATAAATTAAAATATACAACACTATTTAATTTTCAACATAATTGTAATACATGTGTTGGTAATAGGGAGTGAAGATATAGATCGAGAGGGTGTCGATCAAAGTTCATCGGGTAGTGATTAGTGTTCAATTTGGATTTAAAGATGATATATAAGGAATCTTACAACAAGATGACACTTATATGGTTATTCAGAAACCATGTGGTGGTTTTTGGTAAAGATATTGTTATTTCCCTTACATTGCATGAAGATCTATATGCTTGGTTCATTTGCTATGTTTTATTATAAAGGTTAACTTTTGATGATTTTTCATTTAATATTCTGTTGATGATGAATCATGACACCCCCATTCCATTCTTATATTAAATATGATATAGTTTTTGGTATTTCCAATTTTTATAAGTTTTGGAATTTAACTTTGATTTTTTAGCAGAATTTTTTAATGAATGGTTTCAATATGACTATGTGTAGTTAGGAATAAAACCTTATGTTTGGGGAAAACATTGTATTTTAATCTTATATATGGTATTTCCCTATGGCACAAGGTTAGTGCATGGCCATGTGAGTTCGATTAGTAACCATGAAAAAATACATACACATGTGGATTTTAGTGCAATTTGGTGTTGTGACCCAGTGAAAAAACACATCCCTATATCACTTAAATTATGATATGGTAATTCATTGATTTCATCAAACCCTCTAAATGAATCTATGGAAATTTCCTCCAAAAGAAAATACGCACTAAGTTACAATCCTCTGACTTTGTTGAAGTCCTATATATAGAGTTTTCCATGTACCATGTCCGTGGTCTCACTCTATATGGTCATTTAATTTTTATTACACTATCCTGAATGATCAATAATCCTAGAGATACAAATACACATTTATCCAATGAAACCATTGGAACAGACCTCTATCTGGCACTTAGCCTTCTATCTGGATAGAGGTGGTTTAAACTACTTCTATTTCTTCATCATTTTTTGGGAGGATAAACAACTGTTAAAACAAAAAAATTGATTTTAAATAAAATTTATAGGATGGTTCCTAAAATTTGTTGCTAATCGAATGGAACCGATGTGATTTGGATGCCGAAAACAACTTTAGTAACGGTCTTTGAGAACCATCGCAGAACCATATGGAGGTGATTTTGACCACTGGAAAATAAAAAATTGTCTCTATCAGTTTATTTTGTTGTGGTGTTTTGTATTGGTACTTAGACTTCAATATTATCATTTATTCATGTCATTAGTCTCGCAGTTAAATTTATTATCCAAAAATTTCATGCAATATTTTGGTGTGAAGTGGGGTTTGGTGGGTGTGTTATGATTAACATGTCATTTATGGATAAGTTGAGGAAGGATTTGTCTCTACCAACTTTATGGAATTTTATATCTCTACCCTTTTATTGAAATATAACAGTCTCCCTAAATTCCATGGCAATGGTGTAACAAAATGTGTATTCCATGTAGTCAAAGAAAGACGTATAAAGTATAAAGGTTAGTGACACATTTGTGAAACATGCTTGATGTTATATTGTAACAAAGGGATTATATTACACAATTAATGTTCAAATGTGGTTTTCATCATTATTACATCATGTTCTATCTCTTTGGTACCTTGAACTATTTCTAGAGAATATTCTTAAACATTAAGAAAGCCCTCCTAATGCCAACGAGAAATAATTCTAGTCACACACTTATCAAGAAACCATGGGACCAAACACCAGTGGCTTCCCTAGAACCATACCTCATAAACCCCCCTCACTCTGGTGTTCATTCATTACTAAATAGTCGTCTCGCACCCACCTAGAAACTCGGTGACCATCCCTCTGCGGTGCCCAATATCCTCCCAAAACCCCCTCTCACTGCACATCATCTCATAATGTACTCTATTGAGTCGACTCTGATGCCTATCATCATGTGTGCATGAAGGATTCCTCCCTATGGAGGCCATTGAAATGGTTTCATATATGAATCCCACTCGTCATTAGTTTCTGTAATATAGAGAACCATGTACTATGATATCTTATACTACACTAATACTATGTAATCCCATTTTTTTGTTACTCCATTCTTTCATCTGGTCTTCATCTAGTCTCCCATAAATAAATCTAAATAATATATTTATCCATCACTTTTTATAAAAAAACATTTACCCAAATTAAATTTTAAATTTTCATTTCAACTGACATTGTTCTTATTCATTCACAACGCCCTATTGTATTGTTTTTGTTTTAAAAATAAAATAATCACATAAAAAATTAACACAATGATAAAATTTTAAAAATCAATTATATTTTTTTCTCGAATAATTAAACTAGTTTTAAAATAATTATAATAATATTCCAATTATTATTATTTGATAATAACTACTATAAATAATAATAGTTATTTTATAATATTAATTATGATTCCACCTATTTTTTCATTGGATTTTTTACATTCCCATTCATGAATAATCCACAAAAGACATCACATTCAAAGATATATTATTACAACAGAATTTTCAAGAGAGACTGATAGAAACAGTTTTAGATTTTCATTTCAGAGCAATATTGAAGAGGGTTCCCAATTTTGGCCTAAGGTATTCAAGCTCATTGGATACATTGAGCGTTTAGAGGTTCTAGGGTTTAAACACAATGAAGAAATGGGGACAGACCTAATTATGAAATCACTCCATTAGTGATTATCCAGTTTTGTTTTGATTTTTAATATAAAAAAGGATGATAAGTCTCTACCAGATATTTTCTCTCTTCATTCCCAAGTAGATAAGGATATGAAGCGCAAGAAGCCTTCCAAATTTATATTGAACAAATAGGAAAAGAAATTGAAGAGATTTAATCCCAATGCTTCTTCACGTCCCTCCCAGAAGAGGAAGATAATGGGGTATGAAAGGGAATAATATGATGTCAATTTTCACATGGAAAGAAGGACCACTAGGATAAAACCCGAAGACAACCACATAAGAAAGGGGAAACATCATGTGAATTTATTATCATGTTTAATTTATCTATTTATACAAATTGGTTATTAGATATAGCTTGTGGTGATCACATATGTATTCAAATATAAGAACCAAGTAGATTGAGAAATATTTACCAAGAGAAGGTGGATCTACAAGTAGATAATGGAGAAAAACTTACTATTGTAGCTATTTGGGACTACCACCTCATGTTGCCGACTGTAATGATATTGGTTTTGAAAGGTTGTTATTGTGTTCCATATATTACCACAAAAATCATTTCTATATACATAATAGATAGATATGGATTTTTTTTGAATTTGGGAATACATGTTTCTTATTTAATAATTATAACATTTTTTATGATAAGACACATTTAAATGATGATCTTTATGTGTTGGATTACATGAACCAAGTAATGACATTCATTAATGAAGTCACTTCACATGACCACACTCAAATTTTGTATCACCAATTAGGTCATGTAAATGAAAAGTGCTTGAATAAATTTATCAAGATGGATATTAAAATTCTTTTCAACTAAAATGAATTGGGATATGTCACACATGTTTACAAGGAAAATTGACCAAGGCCCCATTTTGTGGGAAAGGTGAAAGGGTGAAAGAGTTTATTGAATTGGTTCACACTGATTTTTGTGAGCAATTTCCTATTGAAGAAAGATATGGGTACTCATAATTCATATCTTTTATAATTAATTTTAGTATAAATGGATATATCTACTTAATAAGGTGTAAGTTTGGGTGTTTTGATAAATTCAGGAATTATAAAAATGATGTTGTGAACCGGGTTGGTATGATGATTAAGTAAGTTTTATTAGAACCTAGCAAAGAATATATTCATCAAGAATTCAATGAATACTTATGAGAGTTTGGTATCCTATCCCAAATCCCTTCTCCTCACAATCCTCAATGGAATGGTGTTAGGTAAAAGAGGAACCGCATATTTTTGTACATGGTGAGATCAATGATGAGTCATGTGAGTCTTCCATTATACTATTAGGGATACAAGTTATATATAGTAGCACATATACCAAGACAAGTTCCAACTAAATTGATAAATTGTACTTCATATGTATTTTTGGAGTGAAAATAAAACAATTTTATCAAATTTTCATGTGTGGGGAAGTGAATTGTTTTTGAAGGCCTCTTCGTGTAACAAACCTGAACCCTGAGGCCCAACATTTACCTTTATAGGATACCTTGAGGAAACAATGGGATATTACCTATATGAACCCTCATACAAAAATATTCTACTGGAAAGACATGCCATATTCATTAAGAGGGAGAAAATCTCTAATATAGATAGTGGGAGAGAGATATACTTCGATGAAGTCGATGCTCAAGGTAAACAGGGGTTGGTATAAGAAGAGATTCCAAAAATCCCTATGGATGAAAAAACTATTCCAAAGACATAAGAACTAAATAAGATTACCATAGAGGTTATAGAATCAAAAAGATATGGTTTTCTAGTCACCAATGATGGTGACTCATTATTATTGGATAATAATGATCCCATAACCTGAGCAGAACCTGAGGGAGTTTGGTAATCTGAGCCAGGGTTCTTCATATTCCTGGTAGGGAGTTGGTTTATCAAGTGGTAGGAAGCATCATTTGGAGGGTGAACCTGATGGAAGTACAAAAAATATGTCAAGTACTGATAGCTAAGTGGTTTGTCACCAGTGTGGTAGGCTAGAGTATAAAAATCCCCAATTCACGGGGAACCCAATCACGTTCCAATCTTGAGGAATAATGGGTCACCTACAGTGTTTTTGCCAATATTTTCCGCCTGAATTATGTGGGCGGGGATCTATGCCAACAACACTCTTGGGTATAAGATAATTGACTCCATGTTCAGATGGAAATTGGTATTCCATCATTTGATAAGGAAAAAAGGTGTCCATGGTTGAGGTAGTCAAACATACGTGGTTCAATGCCAGCAGAGAAAACTTGGCCATGTTAGTCTGGTTTCATATCAAGGTCATGTATCAGATCATATCTATGCAGTGAAACCTACACATATAGAGAGTATTCTAAGGCCTTCTACTATATGAGTTACTATTCTAGTATTCTACTTTTTTTTCTTCCCTTTTTGATACAAGTGTATCACACTCCTTCATATCTACTTAATTAAGGGAAGTATGGGCCTAGTGATAGAGTGATTAATGGGTTTCATGAATCTTGACACACCATTAGGGGTCTGGTCAGAGGGTATATTCTAGTGAATGGAGTGCCCCTTGAGATATGTGTGTACTGTTTCTTATGAAGTTTCATCATCCTTTAAATGATTGGATTCGACGTCATTCTCAGAATGGATTGCATAGTACCTTATCGAGCCCATATTGATTAATATCACCAGTGGGTGTTGTTTACATCACCTAAGGGAATATAATTTATTAATAAAATGATAATGTGATATATAGGTGAGTTGAGCTCAAACCAAGAATCATGGTCATGGAAAGGTGACAACCAAGATGGCTAGTCTCTTTATGAGCAATTAGGGGATGCATCTTATGAAATTACCTCCTATTGTTGATCATTTTAAGGACATATTCCCTAATTATTTCTCTATATTACCTCTAGAGATATATTTGGAGTTCATTATTGATCGTGGGCATTGTGAAACACTGGGTTCCATTCCTCTTTATTGGATAACACCTACAGAGCTCCATGAACTTAAAGAAGAAATTGGAATATTTAAAGGAAAAGTGTTTTATCCAACCCATCACATCTCTTTAGGGTTACCTAACCTATTTGTCAAGAAAGATGATGGCACCCTCATGTTGTGCATGTATTATAGATGGATGAACTAAATTATAATGAATAACTCGTATCCACTGCCTCATATAGATGACCGCTTTGACCAGTTCTGAGGAGTATCAATTTTCTCTAAGATCGATTTGAGGTCAGGCTACCATTAGGTGCATGTGAGACCCTCAGACATACCACATACAATATTCCAAAGTGGGTATGGATTATAACAGTATTTTTTTATGTCATTTAGCCTTATAAATGTGCCATAAATCTTTATAGCTCTTATGAATTGGGTTTTCCACCCATACCTAGATTCATTTTTGGTAGTATTAATTGGAGACATCTTGTTGTATTATGGTAGTAGACACGAACATGATGCACATATTGAGATAATGCTGAATAGACTAAGAGAGAATCAATTATATGTTATGTTCAAAAAATGATACTTTTGGATAAGTAAGGTTCACTTATTAGGCCATAACATTTCAAAGTCGGGAATATTTGTTGGTCCCTAAAAAGTGATCACCATGGTTTCCTAGGAGTATCCTAAGTGTGTATTTGATATATGTCGTTTATTGGAACTATATGGTGATTAAATATGATTCATCTAAGATTTATCAATACTAGAAGCATATATTTTGGCCTTGAATAATTAGAGATTAAAGTTTTTATGGTTTTAATCTTGTAAACTAGACATTCATGAGTTGAAAGTGGAACTAACTTCAACACCGATCTTAATTATTCTCAAGCTGAGAAGAGGCTATATTGTTTACTATGATGGTTCAGGAATTGGGATAGAAGAAATTTTTCTATAAGAAGATCAGGTTGTTGCATATGTATCCCACCAGTTGAGACCTCATGAGTGGAATTACCCTACGCACAACCTTGATCTAGCTATCATGGTCCATGATTTATGCTATTGAATGCATTATCTTTTGCGTGATTGGTTCATTGTTTATATGGATATGGTGATTCTCAAATATATCTCCACATAGCGAGATTTTAATCTCAGGTAGCACAGGTGGGTAGAATTTCTGTAGTCATTCAACTTTGAGCTTTCTTATACATTTGAAAAGGGTAATGCAGTGGAATGCACCCTGAGCTAGAAGACACCGACATACACCATCCAGTTGGCCAGTAGTTAATGGAAGTTGATGGTTTTGTTTTCTAAGATGCACTTAGAGGTTTTGGAACATCACATGTAGCCTGTTTTAGGAGCTCTAACAGTGAAATCCTCTCTTATGAAGCATGTGAGGATGGGATAGATATCAGATCCTGAAGGGCTCATCCTAAGGGAATGTGTCTCTAGTGAGAAAACACCACCTTGTTGGGTTGTTGATATGAATGATATCCAAATATTCTATGCATGTATTTAGGTTCCTTCAGACATATATGAAGATATTATATGAGAATATCATGCATCTTTTTTGGAAGTTCACCCTAGGATTACTAAGATGTACCCTGACATTCATCATCAATGTTGGTGGCTAGGAATAAAGAAGAAGATTGCAGGTTTTATCATGATGTTTTCCACCTATCAGCAGGTGAAGGTGGAACACCACCAACCTTATAGACCTTTAAAACCAATAACCATTCTTGAATGGAAATGGAATTTTGTCACTATGGATTTTGTGATGGGATTGCAGAGATCCCCTCGAGGCAGAGATGTAGTATGGGTGATCATCGACAAGTTGACCAAGGTCACACACTTCTTACGAATACAAGATACCTTCTCTGTCGATGATCTTGGGAGGATTTATATTTAGGGGATAATGTAAATTCATGGAGTTACTCATTCTATCATATAAAACAAAGATTCCCGGTTTACATCATGGTTCTGGTAGGGGATATAGAAGGAACTGGGTTCACATGTGCTCTTGAGTACAACATATAACCCTCAGACTGATGGGTTGTCTGAGTGGATGATATGGGTGTCAGAATACATGATTCATGCATAAATCCATGATTTTTTAGGTTCATGGGAAAAACATATACCTCTTTTTGAGTTTTCTAAAAGTAATAGTTTCTAGGAAACAATTTAGATGGATCTATATGAGTCCCTTTACAATAGGTCATGGAATTCAACTCTATGTTGGTTATAGGAAGGTGAGGCAGTACTACTGGGTCCTTATATAATTCAAAAGACTTTAGAGAAAGTATATCTAATTCAAAAAACATACGGTGACAAATCAGTCCATCCAGAAGTCTTATACCGATCTCTGGTAATGAACTTTGGAGTTCAAAGTGGGACATTAGGTCTTTCTGTGAGTTTCACCTAGATTGGGTCATAAAAGGATTCAGAGACAAGGAAATTTATCACCTCATTGTGTTTATCCATTTTAGATCACAGAGAGAGTTAGTCTAGTAGCCTATTAGTTGTAGCTACCTTATAGGTACCGTACCATACATGATATATTCCACATATCACAGCTTCACCAGTATCATGTTGACCCATCTCATTTGTTTGACCCAGAGAACATTGAGCTAGAGGGGGATACATATTTTGAGGAGCATTTGTTTTGTATTGTTCGATTGGATCATGAAGTCCCTCCAAGGATGTTCAGTTCCATAGGTCCAGGTGTTTTGGTAGCATGGCTAAGTACATGATGAGAAATGGGAGTAGGAGGCTGATGTATGTGAGCAGTGTCAGGAACTCTTCCTAGATAATGTTTTACCACCCCCGAAAGGGAAACTCGAGAAAGTGTAGTTTTAAGGTGGGTAGGTTTTAATGACCCAGTTTTCTCAAAGGTATGGATCATTTTTAGCTTAAATTCCTTAATTTAGCCATTGTAATGGTACTTAATGGACTCATGAAGATCATGATGGTGTGCAGAACATGTTCGAGGCCCAGATTCTCAATGTTTGGAGAAACAGACTAGTCCACATAGTTAGTGGAAATCATTCCACCCATCCCACATGATTTATCCTAATTGTGAAAGGCATTTTAGAGGGAATATTGAGCCCACATAGTTTTATGAAACTGTGTGAGATGAGGCACATTCCCAAGTGAGGTTTCAAACATCCTTGAGAGTTTCATTTTTCTTGGCTAGTGCACGGTTAGTCAAACCATGCCCTTAGCACTTGCGAGGGGTCCCCACAGAAAGTGTGGGGTGCACAGTTGTAACAATATTTGGCCAACCATGTGGCCCAGTAAATGAAGGGAAATGACCTTTTTCCCTCTAAAATGTTTTTAAATCAAATTTCCTTCTCCTTCCTCTCATTTCAATCGGACCACATGTAGGATATCTCCTCCTCTTCATCAGCTATGGATTTTTCTATCTCCATAACCCTTTATTTATTTCCTTCACCATTGGATGTGTTGGAGAGCTAAGAGTATGTTCACTAATCCACTTTCTTCTATTCCAAGATTCTCCAATCCTCTATTGTTCAATTTTGGTGCAACCTCATTTTCTCTATTTTCAGGCCATCTTACCATTATTCCAACAAATCTCCTTATATCTAAATTCAAAGGCCGATGCTAGATGGGGAGGGAACTAAGATCCTAAGCTTTGTGGTCTAGCTTCATTCCCTCACGTTTCATTACTTTTATAACAAGTTTAGTTGTTTTGTGCACCACACATTTCCTATAATGCCTCTAAATTGTTTAATAAATTAGATTAAATGATTTACCATGCTCGATACAACCCAAGTGGGTTTCTAATCAACCCTTTGGATGATCTATTTGAATAAATCCACCAAATGGGTGTGGCTTACCATAGAGGCATATTGTCCCTATATTAAAAATTGTCTAAACACCCCATTGAGAGGTGTTTCCTTGTAATAAATTCCTTGAGTTGATGAGTTGTGAAAAGAGGCATGGTAAGCCTTAAGTTAGGCCCCTACACCCCATGCCATAATTTAATTTCTTTATTAAGTGATTTGACAAACATTTTAATCATGTCATAAATATTTCCTTGTTAAATGATATGATCTTGACTATCAAACATACCCTCACATTATGTCGTGATTGATACAATGGTCATGAATTAAGGAAACCTTGGATGGGATCATAATTACTTAGTTTTAATTGTCAAATAATTTTAAATACACCAGGTTTGATACTAGGTATGTCTTTTACGGGCACACCATGAATTTCCTCTACCTCCTAATGAGTGATACATGTTCCCTAAAGGAGACCCCATGGAGGAGCTTGGTGGATAGATAGTTCTACCATGCCACAAGTGAGACTCAGACCCTTATGTCAGATACCAGGGACGTAATCATAGGTTCATTGTTTTTTTCACACAATTCAATGAGTGATACTTTTGATCTCATTTATGGGTCACCTTTGATGGACTTCCACAACAATGGGTTTATACAGAGCCCCTAGAGCGATACATGGGATTCCATCTATATCGCCGTAGACATACTCAGGGTGACTATAATTAATTTATAAAGTTCTTAATTTAACTTAAGAGTAATAAGGTGTAATTGAAATTATTGGGATCCATCCACCAAGATAAATCACATGCTTGGGGATAATCTATCCTTTGAAACATTATTTATAATAGCTCTTTCCGTATTTCTTACATGTGAAGGTTTCCTTTGTTCAGAGACATCTAGCTTATTCCATAGTAGGCAGAGTCAAGTGAGTGTCCCAAAAAGTTACCCAGTACAACATATTTATTTATTTTTAATATTGAATTTATTATTTATTGTCAGGATTTTCATTTTATACTTAGGAACTAGATAGATCTCGACATTGTTGGGGGTGGACTACTGAGTATATCTCACACCCTTCTTGGGACACCTTTGGTACCCAAGTAGACTTCATGATTTTATGTATGGATAAAGGGAAGCCTCCATATTCCGATTCAGGATTCTGAGTTTTAGGATAGATTACATGTGTAGAGGATTGAGCCTATGCTCATGATGCTATTTGTATCATCTATTTAATCTTTTTGAATTTTGGTTAGCATGTGGTATAAGCTTGTATCCCCAATATCCCATGTACCTATTTGTATAACTACACTTCTCCATCTAGAACCCCATATTTATCCCTCGAGCACGCCTACCCCAAGACCTCACCACCACAGAATTTCCCCCCTCATCAGTTGATGTGCTCCTTTCCCCACGCACTAGAGCTAGACATTTCTGGTGCTCCATTTTCCCTCAATCCCCTATAGCCTGAGTTTTCATTCCCTATTTTCCCCCCTAATCCCCCAAAACCCTCACCCTCATCAATACATCCATTTATCCTGATCCACACTGGACCTCACCCATTCTATCTATATGGTTTCCCATGAGCCTCCCTCACCCTCTCCCCCACCCTCACCGCCAGCGTGTTATTTCCCCCAAGCCATCCCCACCAAAAGGTATATGGTAGAAATTTTTATGATGGTTTTTATAGTAGCTATGGTATGATATAATTTTTGGGTTTTATTTTTTATGGAGTGAACAATACCTCTCTATCCTTAACATGCTTTTATTTAAGGTAATTTTACGATTTCCATTAGTCTTGGGTAGGTAATTCTATTCATTTATATTTTTTGACCTAACTATTAATGCATGTAAATTTTAAATTGACTTATCCTAGATATAACACTTCATTAAACTATATGTATTGATTTATACATGATTTTCACTTTTCTATATTAGAAATTAGTGTGTTTTCAATAGGGTTTTCCATATATGATATGTATAATTTATACTTTAATATGGTTCATTATAATTTTAATCGATCCTATAAAGAACTAATAGTTTTTATTATATCATAATTAGAACCATAATTGATTATATAGATTATTATAGATTTTAAGATAATTATATCATGGGTTTAAATTTTGTTTTATTTATTTATACATGTTTCTCTTGAAGTAATGGTGATATTATTTGATTCCAACCTTTATATGTTCTTTTTTTATCATATATGTAATTTTTGAATCATATGATTTGAGATGGATAAATATTAATATGAAAATTTTTGTTTCTATACAAGGATGTACATGTGTGACATGATAGTATTATAAATATTTTATTTGTCTTCTGATGTTTTGAATTAGAAAAATTCATCTGAATCCTTGGGTATCTAAGTGGGAGTTGTAGTTACATGTTTTATAATAGATTTATTTCATTGTACTCATAATCCTATTAATTATTTCTCTCTAACTATTATCATTAACTAACAATGAGGCCAAGTATGTTTAAATTAGGGTGTTCCAATATGATTGTATCTTACCCTATCATGATGGTTATGTGTGAGTAACATACTAGATTTTATCATTAAGACTGTGAGAGTTATCCAATTATGTTTAATGGATTTTTTATTCCTTGATTGATTTGTTTCACCTACTAAAAATTATCTTTATTTTGAAGAATAATAATAAATAGATTATTTATTTTATTTAATATCTCTGACAAATTTAAATTTATGTTCTTATTTTTTTTAAACTAGAATATATGGTATATCAAATCATTGAAAAATGGGTGCTCGAAACTTGTTGACTTCTATTAAAGAGAGGTGTCTTTATTTCAAAACTGATTTTATGGAAATATTTTGGATAATAAAATGGTTTTCAATGTGAGGTTTGATAAATTATTTTCATAGATCATCTTAAATGTTTTTTTCTTAATGATTATATGATTTTTCACTCTCTTCTATTTTACATAATACCATCCATGATTGGTATCCTTTTTTTACTTTGACTTTTGTAGTACTTATCTGACTCTTCTTATAACTACTTGGGTTGTGTTTTTTTACTTCTATTTATCAATTTCCTTACTTTGTAATTTTTAGGTGTTTTAATTTTTTAAAAAAGTTTAGGAACATTATGATATATATGGATAAACTTTGGATCACATTATAGAGGAAAACCCCTCATTATACTATGGGTTTGGAGGAGTATTTAGATTTTAAAATTTCCAATCGATCTGTTGATGGGAAAAATAAGATTACCATGTCCTAAATGTAAATTTAGAATATGGATGAAGAGATGTGATGTTTATGAACACATGAAATTAAAATAATTCTCTGATCAATATTTGTGTTAGACTTGACATGTAGAATCAAACTTTATAAAATGTTTCATCACTGGTGTTAATCTATAGAATGGGATTCCATATTCATCAAAATTTTTCAATGAAATGAAAAACCATATAAACGATGCTTTTAGCATTTCAAGAAAATAACATCAACATCAAAATATTTCAGAAAATCCTGTTGAGGGTGCTAAAAATAGTAACTAGAGAAGTGATGTTTTAGGGACTATATGACAACCCAATTAAGATGTTAACATATCATTGGATCCTCTTCTAGATTCGTTGGTGACTAATGTAAGAGAGAACTTCACTGAGAAGAAAAATTAATTTTCTGATTTAGTTGATGACGGAAATAAAGAGTTCCATGGTTGATGTTTGAAATATTCAATATTTTCTTTTATGATAAAGTTGTATCATATCAAATGCCTATGTGGAATTACAAATAAGGATATGTCCATTATATTGGAATTTTTACGTGGTGCATTTGTGGAATCTATGATCCTTGAGTATTTTTATGATTTGAAAAATATTTTTAACAAGCTTGGTGTGAATTATAAAAAAATACATGTTAGTCCCAATGATTTTATTCTTTATTGGGGAGAGGATTCAAGCAGATAGGATTTAAAAAATGTTATTATTCTAGATGGAAGTCAATGGGTGATGTTGGAAGTCTAAATAAACATAATAATATGAATAAGAATAAAAATAAATCACCTATAATGTTTTTTCATCACTTATTTTTTAAGCATTGACTTGCAATGATTATTCATGTCATTGAAAACCGCCAAGAACATGAAGTGAAATTCTGTAGATAATAACAATGATGGTTAATGTGACATCCAAGAAATTCAAAATCATGGAATAAATTTGATTCATTACATAAAAATTTATCATATCATCCTAGTAATGTAAAATTGGGATTATATTATGATGGATTCAACCCATTTGGGACTTTTAGCATCAGTTATAGAATTTTGTCAATTGTTTTGATCCATTATAATCTACCTCCATGGATTTGTATGCAACAAACATATTTTATCATTTCTATAATTATTCCTAGAAAAATATGTATGGAGATGATATTGATGTATACTTGTAGCATCTAATCGATGAATTATAGGAATTATGGAGAAATGGTTTTGAGACATATGATGCCTCTTCTAGGAAAATGTTCAAAATGTATGCTTCTCTAATATGGACCAATAGTGAGTTTCCTAGACTTGGGAACTTATCTGGTTGGAACACTTACACATGTTTAGCTTATCCTATTTGTAACTTTTATTTTGATCCTGAATAGATACCTTATGTTAAAAAATTATGCTTCTTATTTAATCAAATATTTCTCGATGCATCTCAAGGATTTCAGTTGAACAAGTCAAAATTCAATAGCTCTATAGATTTTAGACTACCTCTAAAGTAGTTGAAAGGTTCTGAAATATTTGAACAACAGGGAAATGTTGAATCAAAATTTGGAAAGGTAGATCATTTTAATGGCACTGGGAAATGAGTTCATAGTGCATCGTCAAGTGAAATTGGAATGCAAGAATGGAAGAAAAAACACATATTTTTTAAACTTTGGTATTGTAAATTTAATATGTTGCAACATAATCTTGATGTTATGAATATTTTGAAGAATTTTGGTGATAATTTTATTTTCACATTGCATAATTAGAATAGAGAATCGAAGGACCCTCTCAATGCTTAGAATAATTTACAAAAAATGAACTTAAAGAATGATATCTCGCTAGATGATAATGGAAGGTATGCTATGGAAATTTTTCTAATAAAAAGTAGGGATAAAGATACATTCCATTGAATTTTAAATAATGTGAAGGTATATGATGGGTATTCACATAACATATCAAGGCGTATCGACTTAAAACATCACATGTTTCATGGATTATAAATCCTTTATTCACATATTTTGTTATAAGAGTTACTACCATTGGCATTGCATATATTATTTCCTAAAAAGGTTACTACAGTCGTACTCCAATTTTGTACATTCTATAGACAGTGTAAACTATAAAAATATCTAAGCCTGACAACATTTATGAGGGATTTTTATTGATACTTTGTGCAATAGAGGCGATCTATACTCCATTTTTTACTTTCATGATGATTTTATTTGTGCATTTGGTTCAGGAAACTAAATTAAGAGGCCCCATTTGATGGATT
This sequence comes from Viscum album, assembly GCA_963277665.1. NCBI lineage: Eukaryota > Viridiplantae > Streptophyta > Magnoliopsida > Santalales > Viscaceae > Viscum > Viscum album. The sequence goes on along the minus strand of OY728128.1, from coordinate 2,017,828,259 downwards.
TATCCAATTACGAGGTACTTTATTTATATATTTTTCATCTTAATTATATAATTATTAGAACATAATTAAATACATAATTATGTTTTATTAATTTTAATTCACAGATATCTTGTCTATTCAAAACAATCCATGAAAAACACAACTCAACCTTAAGGCTCTATTTCTGAAAGGATATTTAGCATATGAGTTTCTTACTTATTGTGTAACGCCCCGACCCTAGTTACCCAGAGTCGGTGCATTATTACATAACATTGGCATGATCATGAGAAAGATCAAGTCTCGAAAGACCGATTAGTTTAGTAGCCTTGGAATAACTAGATACATCCATAAATTTTTACATTACATCATAAAAAAACATTTTGTCTTCATATCCCCTCATACTATCCCTGCAGGTCATTCATAAATTACTTCTTCATAATCCTGAAAAAAAATAAAACATTGAAAGGGGTGAGCTCGGATGCTCAGTAAGGATAACATTATAGCAGAAGCTTTCATAAATAATCATAAACACTTAAGGCAATTTATAACTAAAACAAAAGCCTTTGAAACTTGAACTTTCAACATGGTATGGCATAAATAAAATGAAATAATGCCATTTACTTACTCACATGGATATTCTACTAGTCGAATGATCACATGCAATATCAATAACCACTTTCATAATGATGGAATGCATAATGCCAGACTATCATAACCACATAGCCAAGGCCTCGTGCCAAGACTACAAATAAGATTTTGCCAAGGCCTTGTGCCAAGACACTAGTTTGTCTCATGAGACCTACCGATGCATCGAGGAGCTATAGCGGGCTCCACCCGTCACTTATTAAGTCCAATGCATTCCTCATATGAATAGGTTTAAACATAACATAAACATTCATATTAAAACTAGCATACGAAATGTCAATACTTCTACCACAAACCATGAATGGTATAAAAATAGCACATCCATAGTCAAACATAACTCATTCGATACAATATGGAAGATTGTATTGTATCACATTAACCTCAATCAAGAATAATGAAGGATGTTGACATAGATGAAAATAATCATCAAAACTATTTGAGAGAAATATCCCCCTTTTTCTTGAAATCATTTAAAAGTCACACTATTTGTCAAGAAGCCATTTAAAAATAGATTTTTTGAATCAAAGTGTCCCATACCACTTTGAAACTTTTTAAAAGGATTTTTAATTTCTAAACTTTAATGTCCATATAAATAAATCCCTAAAACCATTTTTAAAACATGGACATTAATGAGAAAGATTTAGATGAATAAGTCTTTAAAACATTTAAAAATGGTATTTTAGTTAGAGATTCTAACCAAAAGAGAGACAATTGAATGAAAATAATTGAGGTAATCAAAACATTGTAATATCATGAGAATAAAGGGAATTCATGACATACTATGTCAAAGTACATTATATACACCACATAAAAGTGATTTGGTGTATATCAACAAAGTAGTCTCAATGGAATGTAAGTTGAGATAAAATCTCTCATAAAGGCCATATCCTTAGGTTAAGGATAAATCAACAACATAATTATGTGTGAAAAATATAAATACACTAAATATGATTGGATATTCAGTGTAAAACAATCAAAGTATATTCACACATATTCCTGTAAAAACAACACCAACGAATTGGATGTTTAACTCAACAAATGGTGAAAGAGTTAAAATTACTCTTATCAAATTCATATCAATGACTTGAGAATTTTCAATGGAGTGATTATGTGTATCAAAAGTATATCCACAGGAAGGGGAGTGGAAATTATGACATAATCAAATGAATAGTGATTCCACACATAATCTTGGGGTAATATAATCAATGAAATATGCGTAAAGCCAAATGAGTGGAAATTGAAATCTCAAATTCCCTTATTGATTAGGTAACTTAAGAAACAAACACCCATGAAAGAAAGATCATACCATGATGATGTAAATACCCATAAAATAAAGTATATTACACAATGAATACAATCATGGGTAGTACACATACACCACATGCAATAATTAAGTGGTGATCAATGGAATTCTCACGGAATTAAAAGTGAGACAAGAAACCACTTACCACGTTAATCAACTGAGTCGCATGGCCAAAAGTTAATAACCACCAAATGATTTACAGAATAACATGAATATAAAGTGAATCATGGAAGTACACAATACACCACTTTCAATAATTTAGTAGCGAACAATGGAAATCTCACGGAATTGAAAGTGAGATAAGAGAATCCCTTACTTTGTACTTTTTCCTTGGTCGATGGTAGGTTTACCTCCTGTATAATGGTGAAATAATTGTTATTGAATAATAAAAGAATCAGTTACTTTAATATGACATTATATATGATCTTTTTACATTGATTTTTTAATAATATCTTAGAATTATCGTCATTTCAGGTGTTAACAGGTTCATTTTACTTTATATTCTTTGTTATGTGAGCCATATTCGTTATTAATGGGATGTATATTATTCATATCCAGAATGGTATCAAGTCCTTAAACATCATTTTTAAATCATCAAATGATAATTATACTTGAATGGATACGATGGAGAATGAATCACATCGCGTTCGTGGAGATGGTAGTCCGTACGTACGCACGAATGCTACTTCCATTTAATTTTTATTTTAAAAGAATCGAATCCAAATGATACATAGGTATATTACTATTCCTGTAAAATATAATATTCTATATATGTTAATTAAGTTCATTAACACCATCCTTTATACGTTCCATGTGTGGTATGAACGAGTCATATCATTTTAAGGGGGCGGTAGTCCGCACTTCCTCAAATGAAATTATCGTATGTATATACAACATGAAACGAATAATTGTATGAAATAAAATGGAATTACAGAATTATATATATAAAATATATATCATTGATATCATATTTAATTACAGTGCCATCCTAATGGCCACCATGAGAGGCGGTAAGATGTATTTGAACAATCATCGTTTCGTGAGGCGTTAGTTTGCCATCCACAGAAACATTATGTTCATCATCCATTAGATGGATTTGTGTGAATGTGTAGTTTGAATCCTTATTATAACAACATCCTAGTATATTGTGGATACTGGTGTTGTTACAAAAGAAAGGAAATAAAAAGAGTTTGGGGGTTGGAGAAGCAAAATAATTGAAAATAATTTAAGAGAAAATGTTACCTTTAATTTAGGGAACTCACTTTGGTTGGAACCAAAGGACTTCTTGAAATGCTTTCTGCCTAAGGGGAATCTTCAAGTAGGAGGAGAGGGATGTGGGGAGCTTATTTGGGCAGAGTTTGGACGAGCCAAGTGACTTGAGAGGTGTGAGGAATGAGTATAAGTGGTCTCCTTTTATAAGGGAGAGGAGGGGCTCTTTAGGAAAGAGTGAAAGTATTACTTTATAATATAATTATATTCGGTTTATAATGGTCCAAAAATCATTGAGGTCAAAGATAAGATGACTCATATTCTAAATAACATCAACCAATAAGAATTGGACAGGTTTTAGATAATATTTTAATCATTATAATCTTATTTATTTAAATGACTTATTAATGAGGTAAACATTGCATCATTATTGTGTCATTAATAATTTAAATTATTTGAGGTCTAAAAATTATAAATAAAATATCATTATGTAGGAAATCTTTTTATATTTCTAATTAATATTTATAATCTAAAATCAAACATGTATAACCCTATGTAAAAATTGTTCTTTTAAAAGATGTAAGCTTATGCCATTTTTGTATTCATTTTAACTTAATTAAAATAAAGTGTCATTATCACTTACAAGTGGATCAATGGGGTCCCAAAATTGACCCAAAGATGCCCATGGTCGACCATGTATCAACCAATAGGGTTAAGACACGTTTTAGGGTAATTTAGTATTATTATAATATTAATTTTTTAACCCTTATTTACCGGATTTACCCTTAACCATGGTAAATAAAATATTTACCGCAGTAATTATTCAAAGTGTCTAAAAATAAAAGTTACCTATTTACACAATTTGAACATCCTGATTCCAAATATGGAATCCATTTTTCTAAATTCAAAACACAGAAGTGGCAGAAATTAATTTAAAATTAATTCCCGCTGTCAAAACAAAAAGCGTGTTTTTAAGAGATAATAACTATCAAAAGATTGACACTTGTTTATGTTCGGTTTAATTGTAAAATTATGTCCAATGACCAAAATTATATTAAATTGTAAAAATATATTCTAAATATACTTTAAAACCACTCAAATTCATAATTTATCACTATTAATTATTTTGATTAAAAAAGTTGTTTTTAATTAAAATTTAGTAATTTTTACTATTCATCAAAATATGAAAGTTATCCGAAAAGTACCAAAATTTCACCTTAGGCTAAATTTGATATTCCGAATCCAAAAATGAAGTCCATTTTGAAATATAAAATATATATAATTTCAAAAAATTAAGTATTACTATTCATAACGGCTAGTTTGATCGGTTGTGGTGTGTGTTAAAACTCGAAGTTGCGTACAACACACGCTACTGTTTTATTCAAAGGAAAGCGTACCGTGGAAGCTTGAGATGTTTTATTTTAAATTTTTTGATGTCCCCATTTAGTCAAAAAGTTTAAAATATTTTATTTAAAAAGGGTTCACTATTAAAAGTTGGTAAAACTACAATACTGAAGATGAATTTGTTCTTACATTATGTCTAAGAAACTCATAATATGGATTCTAAAATTATAAGGATTATATAAAGTTTAAAATTTAGTTAATACTATTCATAACCTTTTTTGAACGGCTTGTTTGGTAAGTCATGGTGCGCTTGAACTCGGTGTTGCGTGTAGTGCAAGTTATTGAATTATTTTGAAGAAATAACACACTATGAAATCTTGGGGTGTTACATTCTCCCCTCCTTCAATAAATTGCGTCCTCGCAATTTGAAATTGTTCTTCGAAAATAAAAGGTTGAAATAGAAAATATATTTGTGGGAAAACCCACATCGGAAATTGGTTTACTAAAATTTAGTCTTAATATGAGGAAAAGAGAAATGAAAGGGTCACCACCAAATTATGATCTCGATTAGGAGAACACTGGTGGCAATTAGAGACATATAATTGGAGGAAAAACGTAAATATTTATAGGTAGTGGTTAAGGTCATCAATCACAAACAAGTATAAAATTGAGGTCCTTAAACTCATCAATCTATGATGATTTGAAGTACCATCGGTTCAACAAAATATAGGGTATTGGGATCACACATTTTTGACATTTCAAAATATCTTAGTTGAAATCCCACATCGAAAAATGAATTAATGAGGCCTATATTTAAAATAAAGAGTGGAAAGTATGAAGATTACCGAAAATAACACATACTAGGGTTCCATGTAGGAAAATATGGATATGGAGGAGAAATCTAACCATCAATTATCTGATGGAGAGTGGTAGAGAACATGGCTATGAAAAGGCCAACAATCCCAAAGCCATAAATTAGTGATGATTTAAAGTACCATCTAGGACAACATTTTTTTTAAAGTTACATTACATAAGTAAGAGGAATTCATTTATGATATTGACTAAGAACATTATGAGATATACTTAAATTTTAAGTAGATTTTCATTCTTTAATAAATTTCCACCACTAACTCAATTTTTTTTAAACGATGAGTATTCAAGAAGACTTGGTCACACTGGAAGAGCTAGAATAAACTTCTATAGAATCACATGATCCATGCAGGATAAACCATATATTTACATTGTCTTTGAAGATTAATCAAAACCAAAATGGTTAGTGAATGATCTAATGATCCCCCAAAAGGATATTCATTGAGATAAATATGCACTAATCTTAATTTCTAAAATTAAACCAACAATACTCCAAAGTTAAATAGATATCATTCAATAACCAATTGTCCTTAAAAATCCTTTAATATAATCCAAACTAATATTGAAACCCAAAACATAGAAGAATTTGATTATGTAGTCTCCCATGTTACATTGTATCTCCAAATGACATCAAATACTCTTAAAGTCACATACTTAAAAGTAATTAACATCATCACATATTCTCTGTTATAGGTTAATCATTTCCATAAATAACCCAAATTACTATAAATCAACAATAAAAATGTAGATAAAAATCCACCATTACTCTACAAATGAAACCTCATTGTATTCTATTTTCCTTGGGCATATAGTGTTCCTAACAAAACGAACATCTTCCAAAATAACATTTTTCACTTAATCACCAAATCATTTTCCTATACCAAGGGTATTCATTTGATAAGACATAAGAACCCAAATCATATTATTATTGATCAATAAAATCATTTAACAAAAAAAATAGTCATACTAACCAGGGACTTCACGTAGTCCAGTGGTAGGCGATAAATCCCAATCGCACTTTGGTTGTGGGTTCGATTCCCACAGCTTTGTCCGACGCGACGGGTTGTCACACCGTCTAAGTGTTGTCCTTTTTCAAAAACTATATTCTATAATATTACCAAAATGAGATAAATTTTTCAAAATAACATAATTTAACCACAAATGTTATATCATACTTTGAATTTTCATCCCAAATTATAATAACTTATCATTTTCTCAAACCCCAATGATCATATAAAACCAAATGGTTATTTATACCTATATCCACAAGAGAAGAGACAATTATTCCTCAAATATCATTCTCACATGGCAAACTGAGGGGTTACAAATACAAGAGAAAATTATTCCAAAGTAAACCCATCAGCAAGGAGTGCTAATACTTTTTAAATTTTTCTCCAACCATTTATTTCCACATAGCTTCTTCTTTGAGCAAGAAAATATCCTATAAAATAGGACATTCACTCGGGTAATGGCCAGGTCCCCTACATTTACGGCAAATGACTGTAAATGGACTCTTGGGACCATTTTTATCTTCTTCCATAGTACTCTTCATTTTTCTTCGGCAATTCTTCACTTTATGTCCTTCCTTCCCGCACGTAAAACATTTCGTTGTCCCATTGAGACACTTTCCTGGGTGTCTCTTTCCACAATTCCTGCATGATGAAAATTGAGTTTTCTTTTCTCCATGGTCTCCATTGCTGGAGATCTTATCATTTATCACCTTTCTATTCCTTGTTGAGTCTGGCAGTTGGTTAATATATATGTTGTTGATCATATTTTTGGAAAACTGATTTGGCATAAAGACGATATCTTTTACGCCTATAAACATTCCATTTTGTTGCTCATTTCCACCACCGTTCCCACCTTGTACATCATTCTCAAAGTCACTATGACTTCCTTGGAATCCATCCATTGACTAAAACCAGAAAGCATTGTGTGAGTAATAGTAGTCGTAAAATCATTTAGAGATTAAAATGTCACCATATTCTCAATTTGAAACATATTAGGATTAACCAAGTTCATTTACTCTCATCTTATCTATATATTACTTAAATCGGTTTGTAAAGAAAATGTAAATTATCCTAAGCATATCCCCCGGGAGTGTCGTAACCAAGAGTGCAGCAAGGCCCGTTGTCGTGCACCAGTTCCCGTTCGAGTCTAGCTCAAAGCGGTGTTTTCGGGTTTTACCCCTAGGTACATCTGTGCCAGAGCCGCCTCTACCTGCTCGTATCCAGACAGGGATGTATTGCTCGGAAAACTCACAAAATCTCTACAATACCAAAATTCTAGGAAGTTCTTTTATACTAATCCTCAAAGTTCATCTTAGGTCTACGTGCTCTAATCAGAGTTTATCTAAATCTAGCTACCAAGGTTTGTACTAAACTTCCTTTGATACCAACTGTAACGCCCCGACCCTAGTTACCCAGAGTCGGTGCATTATTACATAACATTGGCATGATCATGAGAAAGATCAAGTCTCGAAAGACCGATTAGTTTAGTAGCCTTGGAATAACTAGATACATCCATAAATTTTTACATTACATCATAAAAAAAACATTTTGTCTTCATATCCCCTCATACTATCCCAGCAGGTCATTCATAAATTACTTCTTCATAATCCTGGAAAAAAAAATAAAACATTGAAAGGGGTGAGCTCGGATGCTCAGTAAGGATAACATTATAGCAGAAGCTTTCATAAATAATCATAAACACTTAAGGCAATTTATAACTAAAACAAAAGCATTTGAAACTTGAACTTTCAACATGGTATGGCATAAATAAAATGAAATAATGCCATTTAATTACTCACATGGATATTCTACTAGTCGAATGATCACATGCAATATCAATAACCACTTTCATAATGATGGAATGCATAATGCCAGACTATCATAACCACATAGCCAAGGCCTCGTGCCAAGACTACAAATAAGATTTTGCCAAGGCCTTGTGCCAAGACACTAGTTTGTCTCATGAGACCTACCGATGCATCGAGGAGCTATAGCGGGCTCCACCCGTCACTTATTAAGTCCAATGCATTCCTCATATGAACAGGTTTAAACATAACATAAACATTCATATTAAAACTAGCATACGAAATGTCAATACTTCTACCACAAACCATGAATGGTATAAAAATAGCACATCCATAGTCAAACATAACTCATTCGATACAATATGGAAGATTTTATTGTATCACATTAACCTCAATCAAGAATAATGAAGGATGTTGACATAGATGAAAATAATCATCAAAACTATTTGAGAGAAATATCCCCCTTTTTCTTGAAATCATTTAAAAGTCACACTATTTGTCAAGAAGCCATTTAAAAATAGATTTTTGAATCAAAGTGTCCCATACCACTTTGAAACTTTTTAAAAGGATTTTTAATTTCGAAACTTTAATGTCCATATAAATAAATCCCTAAAACCATTTTTAAAACATGGACATTAATGAGAAAGATTTAGCTGAATAAGTCTTTAAAACATTTAAAAATGGTATTTTAGTTAGAGATTCTAACCAAAAGAGAGACACTTGAATGAAAATAATTGAGGTAATCAAAACTTTGTAATATCATGAGAATAAAGGGAATTCATGACATACTATGTCAAAGTACATTATATACACCACATAAAAGTGATTTGGTGTATATCAACAAAGAAGTCTCAATGGAATGTAAGTTGAGATGAAATCTCTCATAAAGGCCATATCCTTAGGTTAAGGATAAATCAACAACATAATTATGTGTGAAAAATATAAATACACTAAATATGATTGGATATTCAGTGTAAAACAATCAAAGTATATTCACACATATTCCTGTAAAAACAACACCAACGAATTGGATGTTTAACTCAACAAAAGGTGAAAGAGTTAAAATTACTCTTATCAAATTCATATCAATGACTTAAGAATTTTCAATGGAGTGATTATGTGTATCAAAAGTATATCCACAGGAAGGGGAGTGGAAATTATGACATAATCAAATGAATAGTGATTCCACACATAATCTTGGGGTAATATAATCAATGAAATATGCGTAAAGCCAAATGAGTGGAAATTGAAATCTCAAATTCCCTTATTGATTAGGTAACTTAAGAAACAAACACCCATGAAAGAAATATCATACCATGATGATGTAAATACCCATAAAATAAAGTATATTACACAATGAATACAATCATGGGTAGTACACATACACCACATGCAATAATTAAGTGGTGATCAATGGAATTCTCACGGAATTAAAAGTGAGACAAGAAACCCCTTACCACGTTAATCAACTGAGTCGCATGGACAAAAGTTAATAACCACCAAATGATTTACAGAATAACATGAATATAAAGTGAATCATGGAAGTACACAATACACCACTTTCAATAATTTAGTAGCGAACAATGGAAATCTCACGGAATTGAAAGTGAGATAAGAGAATCCATTACTTTGTACTTTTTCCTTGGTCGATGGTAGGTTTACCTCCTGTATAATGGTGAAATAATTGTTATTGAATAATAAAAGAATCAGTTACTTTAATATGATATCATATATGATCTTTTAACATTGATTTGTTAATAATATCTTAGAATTATCGTCATTTCAGGTGTTAACGGGTTCATTTTACTTTATATTCTTTGTTATGTGAGCCATATTCGTTATTAATGGGATGTATATTATTCATATCCATAATGGTATCAAGTCCTTAAACATCATTTTTAAATCATCAAATGATAATTATACTTGAATGGATATGATGGAGAATGAATCACATCGCGTTCGTGGAGACGGTAGTCCGTACGTACGCACAAATGCTACTTCCATTTAATTTTTATTTTAAAAGAATCGAATCCAAATGATACATAGGTATATTACTATTCCAGTAAAATATAATATTCTATATAAGTTACTTAAGTTCATTAACACCATCCTTTATACGTTCCATGTGTGGTATGAACGAGTCATATCATTTTAAGGGGGCGGTAGTCCGCACTTCCTCAAATGAAATTATCGTATGTATATACAACATGAAACGAATAATTGTATGAAATAAAATGGAATTACAGAAGATTATATATAAAATATATATCATTAATATCATATTTAATTACAGTGCCATCCTAATGGCCACCATGAGAGGCGGTAAGATGTATTTGAACAATCATCGTTTCGTGAGGCGTTAGTTTTCCATCCACAGAAACATTATGTTCATCATCCATTAGATGGAGTTGTGTGAATGTGTAGTTTGAATCCTTATTATAACAACATACTAGTATATTGTGGATACTGGTGTTGTTACAAAAGAAAGGAAATAAAAAGAGTTTGGGGGTTGGAGAAGCAAAATAATTGAAAATAATTTAAGAGAAAATGTTACCTTTAATTTAGGTAACTCACTTTGGTTGGAACCAAAGGACTTCTTGAAATGCTTTATACCTAAGGGGAAGCTTCATGGAGGAGGAGAGGGATGTGGGGAGCTTAGTTGGGCAGAGTTTGGACGAGCCAAGTGGCTTGAGAGGTGTGAGGAATGAGTAGAAGTGGTCTCCTTTTATAAGGGAGAGGAGGGGCTCTTTAGGAAAGAGTGAAAGTATTACTTTATAATATAATTATATTCGGTTTATAATGGTCCAAAAATCATTGAGGTCGAAGATAAGATGACTCATATTCTAAATAACATCAACCAATAAGAATTGTACAGGTTTTATATAATATTTTAATCATTATAATCTTATTTATTTAAATGATTTATTAATGAGGTAAACATTGCATCATTATTGTGTCATTAATAATTTAAATTATTTGATGTCTAAAAATTATAAATAAAATATAATTATGTAGGAAATCTTTTTAGCTTTCTAATTAATATTTATAATCGAAAATACAACATGTATAACCCTATGTAAAAATTATTCTTTTAAAAGATGTAAGCTTATGCCATTTTTGTATTCATTTTAACTTAATTAAAATAAAGTGTCATTATCACTTACAAGTGGATCAATGGGGTCCCAAAATTGACCCAAAGATTCCCATGGTCGACCATGTATCAACCAATAGGGTTAAGACACGTTTTAGGGTAATTTAGTATTATTATAATATTATTTTTTTAACCCTTATTTACCGGATTTACCCTTAACCATGGTAAATAAAATATTTACCGCAGTAATTATTCAAAATGTCTAAAAATAAAAGTTACCTATTTACAAAATTTGAACATCTTGATTCCAAATATGGAATCCATTTTTCTAAATTCAAAACACAGAAGTGGAAGAAATTAATTTAAAATTAATTCCCGCTGTCAAAACAAAAAGCGTGTTTTTAAGAGATAATAACTATCAAAAGATTGACACTTGTTTATGTTCGGTTTAATTGTAAAATTATGTCCAATGACCAAAATTATATTAAATGGTAAAAATATATTCTAAATATACTTTAAAACCACTCAAATTCATAATTTATCACTATTAATTATTTTGATTAATAAAGTTGTTTTTAATTAAAATTTAGTAATTTTTACTATTCATCAAAATATGAAAGTTATCCAAAAAGTACGAAAATTTCACCTTAGGCTAAATTTGATATTCCGAATCCAAAAATGAAGTCCATTTTGAAATATAAAATATATATAATTTCAAAAAATTAAGTATTACTATTCATAACGGCTAGTTTGATCGGTTGTGGTGTGTGTTAAAACTCGAAGTTGCGTACAACACACGCTACTGTTTTATTCAAAGGAAAGCGTACCGTGGAAGCTTGGGATGTTTTATTTTAAATTTTTTGATGTCCCCATTTAGTCAAAAAGTTTAGAATATTTTATTTAAAAAGGGTTCACTATTAAAAGTTGGTTAAACTACAATACTGAAGATGAATTTGTTCTTACATTATGTCTAAGAAACTCATAATATGGATTCTAAAATTATAAGGATTATATAAAGTTTAAAATTTAGTTAATACTATTCAAAACCTTTTTTGAACGGCTTGTTTGGTAAGTCATGGTGCGCTTGAACTCGGTGTTGCGTGTAGTGCAAGTTATTGAATTATTTTGAAGAAATAACACACTATGAAATCTTGGGGTGTTACATATTGGTATAGATACTTGGATGATATTGTGAAAATATTCAATCAAGTTATAAGTGTTGAAAACAAATCCAATCAATCTAAAAAACATTGGAAATAAAAAAATCTTTAATGTTGTTGGCCAATCAGTTGGGAGGATCTCAAATGTTAGACTGATAGGAATTGAATTATTATAGGCACATATATATGTGTTTATGAATAGTGAAATTTCATACCCATTTATTGAATAGCTTAGGGCACAAGCAAAGAGACGTACGAGAGTAAGAACATGAAATGAGAAATATTTAACAAAATCTTCTAATAAAGATGTTGTAGAATGATTTCCACATCATGTAAGTTCATAAATATTACATTCAATAAAAAAAATAGGTTAACACGTATATTTTAAATATAATAATGTATATTACTCTTTTTAGATCCTGAATATTTATACTTGGGAAGATTTTTCATAAAATTTGATGTTTCTGGCTCGAGGTCCTATAAAATATGCTAGAAAATTCGATGCTTATAGTGTCAATGGATTTAAATTTCAAATAGTTTATTGGGAAGTGGTTTTGAAAACACCGAATAGTGCTATATAAATAGTTTACAAATAGGGATACTATGAAAAATTGACTGATATTATGGAATTAAACTACCATGGATATTTTTTAGTTATTTTATTCAAATTCAAGTGGGTTGAAATTACCAGGGTTATTAAAAGAGATTCCTTGAAATTTACTTCTATGAACCTATCTTGCTTGATGGATGTCGATGATCATGAATTACATGATCTGTATATCTTCTCATCATAAGCGAAAATTGTATATTATGTGTAATATATTATGGATGAAGGGTGGAGTGTAGTTGTTCACATAAAAGAAAGAGATTTGTATGATATGGGTGATAGAGTGGAATATTTTTTATCTGACATTGAATCCCATAAAAACCAAGAAACCAAATTATTTTTGAATCATGATATTAAAAATATTGGTCTTGAAAGGTTGGATGAAGTAGATGAAGTAATGATGGAGCAGGACAATGACGTGATTGAAGAACAAAATGATTGTATGTGCAGTCATCCATTAATTTCTCAACCACTTATATTATATGTGAATTCATTCATTATCATAACTATATATATTTTCTTTGTCAGTACTGTGTATCTTTTATCATTTCCATTTTTTTTCTGCATTAATTTTTTTAAATATATGTTCTAAAGTAAATTTAATTTGATTAAATGATAGGAATTCCAAGGAATAAGAATTTAATAGAACCCTGTTGACTCCCAATTTATGTTCCCTCGACCACACTAGTATGCACATTGAAATGAATTCCAATTTTGAAATTTAGTAACCTACTAACTACTATATAAGTAAAGATAATGGTCTAACCATAGAGAGAATGTGCGTAGACACTAGGAATATTTCTTTAAAAGGATGTTCAGGTAAAAAAGTTTTTACCGTGAATAACAACTAAAAATCTATAAACACTAATTGACTATTTAAAAACAACTACTTAATTTAACTAAAAATATCTAAGTGAACCAAACTAAATAGTTGAATGAACTGGTGGAGATGGAAGTGTCATAGTTGTGACGTCCGTTCAGGTGCATGCAATGCCAATTATCTAATTCCTTCATTTGAATATGTATTTTTTAAATTATCAGCAGTTCCAAATTTAATCAAAATATTACCAGGTCTCTTCCTATAATGTTAGGATGCATTCTAATTTTCACCCAAATCATCCATCATTTTGTTCTCTATCCTAAAGAATAATTTTAACATCATTGTAGCAATGGATCATTGGGTGAAATACCATAACTCATTTCACACGAATTGAAAGTATCTACTTGTTTTGAGTTCTCTCACATTAGATTTAATATTAGGTATCTCTCATGCATTTTTGAAGGGAGATGCTTGAAAAATATTAAAATTTAAATTAATATATTTATTTAGCCAAAAGTCACTCATGTGCGATTTACGATTCTCTCACTCACCTAATTTATTTACAAATAAATAAATTCTCTAATGATCTCCCTCCCATGATTAATTATTAGGTACAACATGAATGGGAACCAAAGCAATCATACAGACTCTGAATGACAACTAATTCAAATGAAAACATAATTAATTAAATACATATACAAATAAAAAATTATTAATATGAAATAAAACATGGAAATGAATTAATGTCATGTCGTTGACATCATATTCATCACAATTAGAAGGCAAAAACAAATATCTTCCAAATAAGGAAATAGAATACCGAAAATAATAAATATATATCACCATGCTCATGTCGTCACAGTTTTCACCGCAAGCCACCATTGATGATTACAATATAATAATCACAACTTTGCTGAGCACCACAAAATTGAACCAAACCATCAAGAAAGTACATAAACATAAAAAAAATCATATTTTTGTTCTCTATTTTCATGCAATGTAAATCTTCAAAAATCAAAGATAATCATTCACATGCGATGTCATCACGCACAGAATTGAGGAGGTCAGCATAGATGATGGTGGTGGTGGTCCACTGTATCACAATAGGGAGGTTGGTGGGATGGGTATTACTGCATAGATGATGCATAACGAGGAGGGGTTGGTCGGTGTGGTACATGCTTGGTGGATGGTGAAGATGGGCCATTTTTTTCTAGTGTGGGGTAGGAAGAGAGGAGCTCCAGGAAGCTCCTATGGCTTCGATTCAAAAAAAAAACGATGTATGGGGAAATTGTGGGGGAAGGGGAGGGGTACTGGAGGATGGGTGGGGGAATTGGGAGAGGGGGTGGTCATTAGGGAGGGGTATGAGGGATGAGGGGATGGTGATTTTGGGGATGGGGAATGAGGGGATAGGGGGTGACGTTGGGGAGGGGGCATGGGGGAGATGGTGATGGGGGAGATGGGGGTGGGGCATTGTGGGGGGGGGAGACATCTGTGAAACAAAAAATAATCAAAACCAAAAATTCTAATTCAAAATAAAAAAATCTAATTATAAAAATATGTTTAAAAAAATAAAAAAAAAAATTATAAGGCTTGGTGGGTGAAATATCCTTTTTGGGGGATGTGGACTTCCTTTCTAGGCTCTATGCATGGTGTGTGTGTTTAATGTAATTGTACCCCCAAAAACCTCACATATATATAAAAATAAAATGGGATACTAATATAGACAATTAATTTATATAATAATAAATGTTGATAAACTAATAATAAAAATAATGTTAGTGAAACTAATAATAATAAAATATAGAGTTAAATATAATATAAATAAATAATATAACTAATAAAAATACTAAAATACCAATATTGGTAAATAAATTAACAAAAAAATATCAAAATATAAAAAATACTATAAATCTAAAAAATCAACCTAAAAACACTAAAAGTGGTTAGAAAAATAATTAAAACTAAATTAGGAATTTATAAAAAATACTAGAGAAATTTATGTACATAAAATCCCCCACACTTAATGAAAGAATCCAGATCTTCATTTCAGGTATGGATCTATCTTCGATTTGTTTTTGAGGAAAAAAGGAAGAATTAAAAATTTTATATGTACACGCCATGTACTTCTGAGTACACTCCATGTACCCTATTACTGTGTACAACCGTGTCTTGGGTGTGTAATGGCTGAGACATGACCATGTGGGGTGATGTGGATGACCGCTAATGTCAGGGGATGGTTGAGGAAATACATGGCATGTTCATTAACAGTACACAAAATGTATTTTTTTTATTTGACATATTGGAATGGGGTCATGTCTAAAACTCATATTCGTCTTCTTCTGGTTGTTCCTCACGAAGGAGTTCATAGAATCACCGATTATTCTATGAGCACCGATCCATCATTTCTTCTCTAAATCAAACACTAACAGTGGTGTTGGAATCGCCTTGGTTAGTTCCTCCTTCTTCTTGAGCCTTTTTTTCCTAATTCTTCCTCATTTGAGAGTTATTTGCGGATGAACATTATTGATATTTTTGTAGATCTACGTCATTCTAGTTTGACTCAAGGGCCTACGTCGGAGTATATTGATCATACATCATTGAGGTAGGTAGTTTGTGGACTTTAATTGTTTTTATTTGAGTTTTTTATTCCAACGTTCTGATTACCCATGCTTTGGGTTATTTCGAGTTAAAAAAATTGAACCCTATTTTATCTTCCCTAGAAGGATTGTAGGATTAAGGGTTTGTTGATGTGATATTATGTAGAATTTTATTTTTATTTAACACCCCATGGGTTAGTTTCCGGGTTTTATTATTTAGTTTTGTTTGGTCCAAGATTCCTATGATGAAGACCTTGTTTCCATGCCTCGCTTGATAGGACGGAACTGATTGTATTTTACTACTTGTTAAACTCATATGGTATGGATTGTAATTGTTTATCCATGTATTAGTTATATTACTTTGGGTTATTTGATATCGTATATGCACGATTTAATTACATAGGGCTATGAGATCTTGGTGTAGTTAGACTATAGGGGGGATTTACATTTAGTTCTTCCTGACAGTGTATGTTATATTTTACGCTACAAGACTATAGGGGGGATTGATGGTGAGTGATCCCTCAAAGTGTCTATAGTATAAGTTATGAGACCAGAGGGGTAATTGACGTTGAGTTCTTCCCCCGAGATTCTGTAATTATTTTGGAATGACTATAGGGAGAATTGATGGTGAGTGATTCCTCAGAGTGTCTTTTACTTTTTATTGCATTACTTGGCCCGAGGGGTTAGACTATGTGAGATACCCAGAGGGTTAATGTAAATATTGAGTGTTGGTGATGCCTCTTCCATGCCAAATCACCAGCTTAGATTCGGTCCTACTAGGTAGTCTTCTGAGATACCTACTTTTGATGCTTACTTTAATATATTTTGAACAATAGATTCTAATGAATATAAATGGAAACTATAGGATTGTTTAATTTTATGTACTCCTAGTTTATTTGGTGCATTTCCATTATTAACTTATATATATACTCACTGATAGTTAGCCACATATCACGTGGTGGTTGCCTACTGGGATTCCTCCCACACCCTATTTGGGTCATGTTTTTGAACACATACAGATTATATGGTTTCAGGTATAGATAAGGGAAAGTACCCTTCTACTTCAGGTACATGATTGTGGTGGATCTGAGAGTATGGGACCATGATGAGGCTTGCGATGCTGTTGAAGTTTACTTGTTTT
This sequence comes from Viscum album, assembly GCA_963277665.1. Classification (NCBI taxonomy): domain Eukaryota; kingdom Viridiplantae; phylum Streptophyta; class Magnoliopsida; order Santalales; family Viscaceae; genus Viscum; species Viscum album. The sequence goes on along the minus strand of OY728128.1, from coordinate 2,017,810,678 downwards.
ATTTTTTACATTGTCTTAGTACTGTATTTCTAGTACTGTGACTTGTTTTTCTGTTTTACTAGTCTTATGTGCCCTTCATCATTTATATAAGTTCTCTACTTGTTTATTTACTATCAATATTCCACTATTCACTTATTTTATGGTATTATGTATCCCAATGTTGGTTATTATTTACTATTCTATCATCTTACTCTACCAATGACGACATTGTTTCCCTATTATCACACCCAATGCTCTCGCTGCTAGTCAGAAGCCTCTGGCAGTCAGGGAAATATGCTAGAGGCCATGTGACCAACCGGGCACGGGGCACCTTTGGGTGGCACCCAGATCCAGGACGTTATAAAAAGGTATCATAAGATTTTATTTTCTCCTTTTTCATATTATTTGGATCCTATACAATAGATAATAAGGAATATGTAGTTGGTAATAAGTTGTTCCTGGGAGTAACTTACCCGTGTATAGAGAAAAGCCAATATACCACAAAATATTTCATTTTTTTGGTTTTAAAATTATTATAGTCGATTTGATTTCACCATTGGGTGATTCCCATGTTTTGTGCTATTATCATTGATATTATTGCAGTTCTATTTCTATTTTAACTTGATTATATGAGGGTATGCCATATCATGAATCATATAGATACTTGCTGGAGATCACATGTCATGCATTCTTGTCATGCCATTTAGGGTGTATTACTGATTCCATGTTGTTGTGATAGATTTTTTGCTAAATATGTATGTTGTTGTGATAGATGTCATGATAGTGTACCAACTATTTTGATAGGTTATTGGAATTTGTTATGTTTAATTTTTATGGACCCCAAACTTTTGTTCTTGGGGTGTTATGGAGCCTCTAAGATCCAAATTGGGTGATCATGTATGAACTTTAGTTGAACATTGTCATGTTATGATATTAAGACAGATGAAAAACATTGATTCGTGGGAGTATGGGATCTCACGAGTCATAATATTTTATTCATTGGAAAAAATTAAGAGTTTGTAGGGGTTCTGAAGAAGTTTCAGAGGCCTATTTTCCGAAAACCCATACAACAAGGCATGTGGTGTTTTTAACACATGCTACGTGTTCTCCTATTTTGTAAAAAACAACATTTCTTATGTACATGCCATGTACTATATATACAGGCCGTGCAGTCTGTAACCATTTGACTGACATTGTGTGTAAAGACATGGGGTTGGGAAATCATTGGTGGAACACTTCTTGTTTTGAATGTACACATTGTGTTCTAGAGACCATGTATCCAGCCATGTGACTAATGACACGGGTGGATGAAACTTAGGTTGTAGATGTTGTGACCTGTTCCTACACACCATGTACAGTCGACCATTTCTACGACCGTGTGACTAACGACACATGTGGTTAGAACATATGTGGTACACGCTCTGTGTGTATGGTGAACATGCCGTGTAGTTTTACCCAAGAGGGAACCGTGTGGTTTATCCGTGTAGAATAACTTCGGAAGGAGAGAAAATGAAAGTAAATGTTATTTCTTGAGGAGAAACATGCCATGTGTAGGGGTGTTACAAAACATGTTTTGGTAGGGATACACGCCATGTTAAAATCTTAATGGGACACATCGTGTGGGGGTCATACACACCGTGTATCAATGTTTTGAAAAAATGAATGTTTTATTTATCATGTTCCTTTCTTTCACTTCTATGTTATTTTACTTGATAATATTGAATTGAGTTGTGCTATTGACCTTGAAGAGTCATGCAACTAATATATCCTTTAGTTTTACACCAGATATAAGGCAACAACTAGACACTCGAAATGGTAGATCAGGGACAACCAGCAGATCCTCCCATCATGCCTGTCTTGGAACCAACAGTTATACTGGAAAAAACTACTAATGAACAGTTCCAAGAAGTATTCATGAGGTTTATGTATAAATTTCATGAAAAAATGCATCCTTCCATGACCTTGGTAGAGTTGACAAATGTTTTTCAATAGCAGCATCGTCCCACTTTATCAGGGGGTAGAGGACATCAGGCTGCAAAGTGTTTGTTGGAATCCTTACTGTCTATATTCAAGAATCTCGAGACACATTTAAAGTGGAGTGTGAATATTTCTACATAAATTTACATGATTCCACCAAGACATGGTGGGAAGTTATCTCATAGGCGGGGAACCAATGAGTTATGTCATGGGATGATTTCTAGTGGACCTTCTATGAATATTTCTACCCAAAGACCATAAGGGATGAATGAGCTCGATATTTCATGGGTCATAAACATGATACTATTTTAGTCATGGAGTATTATTATCAATTCACAGATTTGCAGTGATTCACACCCTTTTCGAGGGTGATGAGCTATTTCCTGCGAGGAAGTTTGAGGATGGTCTCCAACATGAAATCTGATCCCAGGTGAACATATTCAGGTTAACTTCCATATCTTCTATAGTATACCAGGTGATTATTACCAAGCATAATATGAGGTAGTCTGGGGCAGTGATCTAGGGAGGTTTGACGTCTAGATTTGGTGCTACTCTAACTGAGAGTAGGAAGGGCCATAGGGAGTCTAAGTGCAGAGGTCTGAATAGATGATATACTCTTTCAAGCAGCATGGTGGTATGCTACCAGTGTGGAAAGAGTGGGAATTCTAGACCTCATCTCCTGAGAGACCCAATCAAGTGATGATATTGCAGAAATATGGCCATCCCCATTGTTGTTTCCAGTTTTTATCACTATCAGCTTGTGATAAGAGTTCATTTATGACTCCACGTTCGAGAGTAGGACCACCAGTTTCTCCTCAGTCAGGTAACTGGAGTTTGTCATGCCAATCAAGATGAGGAGGTGTTTGTGGCCATGGTAGTTAGGATTCAGGGATTCAGAAAAATCAAGGTTGATTAGCTGAGGGTAGTCAGGAAAGATCACAGGGCCATGGTACAGGTCATACATTTGTAGTGGACCAGACCCAGTAGGAGCAGGATTCTGGATCCTCTATTGTTAGAGGTACGATTATAGTTGCCTCAGTTTTAGATTCTGTTCTTTTTTATATAGGGGATTGCCTTTGTTTTATATATGTTTCTATTGTGGAGATCCTTGGGCTAGGTTTCTTTACAAATGAGGATGTTATGATGCAAGACACTCTTTTGGGGCTTAGAATGGATAGTTTATGTCAATACAAGGAGTTCCCTCTTGAGGTTGGTGGGTGTCACTTCTTATGGGACCTCTATATCTTAATTATGACAAGATTCATCATCATTATTGGGATGAACTGGTTATTATTCTTCCTGGCATTTTTTTGACTGCTATCGTCGTAGGGTGAGTTTCATGTCAGCAGAGGGTGGGTCTTTTCCCCACAAAGGCAAATTGAATGTTAAGGTGAGCAGAGTGGGACCCCACCATCTTGGGTTATGAGGAATTACATCCCAAATTTCTCAATTATATCTAGATGACTAGGGTACTTCACAGATGGACTTTCCTCTAGTGGTGGATCATTTCAGAGATAACTTTCCAGATGACTTCTTAGGTTTACCCCCAAATTGAGAGGTATATTTCTCTATTGAGAATTTTCTGGGAGTGACACCAGTGTCCATTACCTCTTATAGGATGGCTACACCAGAGTTACAAGAGATCAATAAGCAGTTAGAGGATTTACAGGAAAAGGGTTTCATCTGACACAGTACTTTTTCTTGGGGTTCAGCTATCCTTTTTGCGAAGAAGGCTGATGGTACCCTCAGACATTGCATGGACTATCAGAAGTTGAACCAGTTGACGGTTAAAAACCGATATCCTTTGCTGAGGATTGATGATCTCTTTGATCATATTTGAGGAGCCTGTATGTTCATGAAGATGTAGTTGAGATCATATTATCATCCATTTCTCGTTAGAACATCAGATATACCTTTTATAGACTTTTTGAGCAGGTATGGTCTATATCAGTATCTTGGTAAGCCATTCGGTCTCACGAACACACTAGTAGATTTCATGGAACTGATGAACCATATGTTCCATCCTTTCTTGGACTCTTTTTTGGTTTTTTTCATGGATGATATCTTGGTGTACTCTCACACTTGACACAACCATGCTACCCATCTTGAGATAATTTTTAGTACTCTGATAGATAATAAGTTATAAGATAAGTTCTCAATATGAAACTTTTTGATGGACTATATTAATTTCTTTGGTCATGTTATCATGGATATAAGAGTATCAGTGGACCCAGATAAAGTGAGAACAGTAGTTTACTAGGGTCATCCGAAGAACGTTTTTTAGGTACATAGTTTTCTAGGTTTGGATAGTTACTATATGCGCTTTATATAGGACTTTTCACGCTTAGAATCACCACTGATTGGCCTAACTAAGCAGGTTGTGAAGTACTTGTTGTCAGAATCCTGCGATTCAGCCTTCCAAGAGTTGAAATAGAGGTTGACATTAGCACTGATACTAGTCTTTCCAGTGCCTGGAAAAAGGTTCACAGTTTACTGTGATGCATCAGGTATCGGGATAGGAATAGTTATTATGAACGGGGAAGTAGTTTTTGTGTATGAGTCTCAGCAGTTGAGGCCACATGGGAGAAATTACACAACGCATGATCTCGAGATAGCTGCAGTTGTTCATGATTTACGATGTTGGATACATTATCTATTGGGAGATCATTTTTTGGATTTCACAAAACACAAAAGTCTCAATTATATCTTTACTCTTCATGATCTGAATTTAAGATAGTGAAGGTGGGTTGAATAACTTCAGTATTTTTACTTTGAGCTTTCCTAAACTCCTAGGAAATGCAACTCATTGGCTGATGAATTGAGCAGGAGGGCTGAGATACAGGCAGTTCTGGATTCCAGTAGCGAGTGGCAGCTTATGAAACTATTCTTTGAGATGCATTTCGAGGTGCATGACATACAAGGCATGCATTTTTTCTTTTACAGTTGTTACCTATAACCTATTGGATTAGGTTACGAATGAGGAAGCTTTCAGATTCTGAAGGCCTAGTCCTATGGGGGAGTGTTTTAGGTGAGGAACCTACTCCTGGGTGGATTGTAGATGAGGATGATATCTTTCACTTTCATGGACACATATGGGTGTCAGTAGAAATAAGCGAGTAGATGATGTGGGATTTCCATTCCTCATCATGGGAAGTTTATCCTAGTGTTACCAAGATATATCGTGATATACACCGTCAGTATTGGTGGCTAGGTATGAAGAGAGATGTTACTATTTTTATGATGATATGCTCCACTTGTTAGCAAGTGAAGGCCGGTCATCAGTGACCAGTAGGGTTGTAGCAGCAGTTATCCATTCCTAAGTGGAAGTGGAGTGATGTTGCGATGGATTTTGTGATGGGGTTACCGAGGTCACCTCGAGGGAATGAGGTAGTTTGGGTTTTCATTGATAGACTCACGGAGGTTTCACACTTCCTAATGATCACAGAGACATTCAGGTTGTACATCCATGAGATTGTATGTTTTCATGGGATTCCACACTCTATAATTTCAAACAGAGATGACCATTTTACTTCTCCTGTCTGGTAGGGACTTTAGAGAGCATTGGGTACATAGGAACTTCAAAGTACAGATTACCATCCCTAGACCGATGGCTAGTTAGAGTGCACGATTTAGGTGTTGGAGGATATGCTTCGAGCATGCGTTCTAGAATTTGGGGGTTCTTGGGAGAGACACATACCCCTAGTGGAGTTTTCCTACAAATAATAGTTTTTAGGTGACAATTCATATGGAACCTTATGAAGCTTTGTACAGTAGGCCATGTCGATCACCCCTATGTTGGATGGAGGTTGGAGAGGTGGCTATGTTGGGACATCATCTTTTCCAAGAGACTATTGTGTAGGTGGAGTTGATTTGGAATAGGATGGATACCACACTGTCTCGCCCGAAATCTTATGCTAATCGACGGAGATGACCACTAGGGTTTGAGGTTAGAGCTCAGGTTTTCATGAATGTCACACTAAGTTTGGTACACAGAAGGATTAAGATACATGAAATTCTTTCACCAAGATACGTCAAGCCGTTTATGGTTTTTGAGAGAGTTGATTTGGTTTCCTATCAGTTGTAGTTACCTCAGAGGTACCAGTCTATGCATGGTGTCTTCCATGTCTCTTATCTATGACATTACTTTTCAGACCCGTCTCACGTTTTTCAACCTGAGGATGTTGATTTGGAGGTGTATGCATCATTTGAGGAGCACCCTATTCAGATTTTGGATCGCAAAATGAATGTTCTATGTGGCTGGCCTGTTCCATTGGTATGGGTGCTATGGTAGCACAGGTGAGTACAGGAAGAGGCTTGGGAGAGGGAGACCGATGTGCGATCATAGTGGCCGAAGCTATTTGAGGATTCCTCTTCGCCACCTTGTTAGGGAAATTCCAGGACAAATTTATTTAAGGAGGGTAGTTTGTAAGAAATCGGATCCTCATTTTAGGTATGAATTTGAATTTGGGTAGTTTTTGACGAAAAAGGGAAGAATTGGACATTTTCTATATACACACTGTGTACTTCTGAGTACACGTCGTGTACCCTATTACCACATACAGCCATGTCCAGGGCATGTAACGACCAAGACATGGTCATGTGTGGTGATGTGGAAAACTACTAATGTTGGGGGCCAGTTGAGGCAAATACTTGGTGTGTTTATTAATAGTACACGCCATGTAATTTTTCATTTATTTGGCATATCAGACCAGGGTTGCATCTAACCTTCATATTTATCTTCTTCTGGTCATGCCTCATGAAGGAGTGTATAGAATTGCCAATTCTTCTCTGAGCCACCGATCTGTCATATGTTCTCTGAATCAAACAATTATGGTTGTGTTGGGATCTCATCTATGAGTTATTCCTTTTTCTTGAGACCTTTTTCCCGATTCTTCATATTTCAAGAGTTTTTTGAGGTTGAACGTTTTTGATATTTCTTGTAGATCTAGGTCGTTCTAGGCCGAATCAAGGACCGATGCTAGAGTATATCGATCATACATCATTGAGGTTGGTGGTTTGTTTCCTTTGGTAGTTTTCCTTTGAGTTTTATATTCCAATGTGTCGATTACCCAAACTTTGGGTATTTCAGTTTAAGGAAATTGAACCCTATATTTTCTTCCTTAGAATTATTACTGGATTTCGGTTCTGTTGATGTGATATTATGTGAAATTTCATGTTTAAGGAACACTATATGGGTGAGTTTACTTGTTTGAATGTTTAGGGTCGTTTGGTCCAAGTTTCCTATGAGGCAGACCTTTTTTCGTTGCCTTGCTTGATAGGATGGAACTGATTGTCTTTTAAGGCTTGTTAAATGCTTGTGGTATGCATTGGAATTGTTTAACCATGTATTAGTGATAATACATTGGGATATTTTATATCATATATGCATGATTTAATAACATAGGTATGTGATAACCTGGTGTCGTTAGACCAAAGGGGGAATTGATGTTGAGTGCAACCTTAGAGTGACTTTTATATTTCACGCTACGAGACCACCTGGGGGATTGATTGTGAGTGCTCCCTCAGAGTGTGTATAGTTTACATTACGAGGCCACATGGGAATTGACGTTGAGTTCTTCCCAAGAGAGTCTGTAGTTATTTTAGAAATAGCACATGGGGAATTGATGGAGAGTGCTTCCTCAATGTGTCTTTTCCTTTTTATTACATTTTTTTGCTAGAGGGGTTAGACTGTGTGAGCTACCAAGAGGTTTAATGTAAATATTGAGTGTTTTTGACACATCTTCGAATCCAAATCACAAGATTGGATTCGATCATGCTAGGTATTTTTTAGATACCTTCTTGTGATACTTACTTGAATAAATGTTGAACAGTAGATTCTAATGAATCTAAACGGTAAATCTAGGATAGTTTACGTTTGTGTACTCCTAGTTTCTTTGCTGCATTTCCATTATTACCTGTTATATATACTCACTGATAGTTAGGCACAAATCCTATAGTGGATGACTACTAGGATTCATCTCACACCCTATTTGGGTCATGTTTTTGGACCTTATAGATTATATGGTAGCATGTATAGATAAGGTAAAGCACATTGTACTTCAGATACATGATTACTGTGGATCTAGAGAGCATGGGACAAAACTAAGTCTTGTGATGCTGTTGGATTTTACTTGTTTTCTTTTTTTACTTTGTCTTAGTATTGTATTTCCAGTATTGTGACTTGTTTGGTGTTTTTAATAATCATATGTTCCATTCATCATTTATATAAGAATTCTATATGTTTATTTAATAATAGTATTACGTTTTTTACTTGTTTTATGGTATTATGGATTTTTTTTGTTGGTTATTATTTACTATTCTATTGTGTTACTCTGCTAATGAGGGCATAGTTTACCAACTATCACACCTAGGGCCCTCACTACTAGCTAGAAGCCTCTAGAATTCAGAGAAATGCACCTGAGGCCTTGTGACCAACCATGTACGTGGCACCTTTGGGTGGCACCTGAATCCAGGATGTTACACTTAATATTTCCCACTCCTCAACAAAAAAATCAGAAACAATACACAAGTGTACCCTTATAAAATTCAAAGCATTAAAATTAGAAGATAAAAAAATCCCTTTTAATCAAAAAATATCACGCTTCATTTAAAATTCCTATTTTCAAAAATAGTTTTCATTCCACTCAGAGTATTTATAAATATGTACCTACACTCATGCATCATGTGACCTACCTCTCTATCACTATCATCACTCAAATAATTTTAATTTTTTCCCAATTCTCATACATATGCATTTTTACCATATTATTTCCATGAATTTCTCATCTCCCCTAGTGGAAATAAAAATAATACATTAATATCAAGGACTTTAAATTAGGTTCAAATGTCTCTGAGGATGTGGGATGGTGGTTCATACAAAATTTGATAATTATTTGTATAAATGAGGGATTAATCATGAAATAAATTCATGATAAGTTTCAATCCAAATTAATTCATCAAACACCCTCTCCGAAAAAATGAAAATGATGTTTTCCCCTATGTTTATGAAAATCTAATGTTGCTCTCAAATATTGGATTTTTTTCTTTGTTTTTTTTGTAGGGATAAAACTTAATCCAATAAGATGGGTAGAAAAACTAGTGATTATCAACTCCAATCCCCATAAATTTTATGTAATACAAAATCCCAAATAAATTCACAAAAGTAACACATACACTATGGAATCTCATTGAAATTATTTCATATATAAAACTCTATATCTCCAAAAGTAATGATCCATAACTTTTATAGGTATCCCTTAAGGTGAGGGTTAGCCTAGAATGACCATATATGTACAAATTCTTAGAACAAAAAAGATTCTATGTTACTATAGAAAAATACATGTAACGAATGTGGATACTGAAAAATCTAACACATATAATTATGAAGGGATAATGGCGATCTATGTGTATCCAATGAATCATTGTCCCTCAAATAACCCTGTCCATGAATAAATATCCCCCCACACTTAGATTGAAAATCATCAAGTAGAAAATTCAGGAAATATGTAGGGAAGGTATAAGTTGTTGGATCATCCTAAAAAGTCTTATTCATGGCTTTTAAGGGCTAAACGACAGAGAAAATGTATGGGCGGCTCAGTGGGTTAAAGGGTCTAAATTTAAACAAATACCTTAGTCATTTTAGTTCATATTTCAAAATTCCCATCACTTCGACAAAAAAATGGCATGTTCAAGAAGACAAAACATGATCACAATTCCTTAAAGAAAAATATAAAAATTATATGATATAAAAATGGGATATAATTATCATGAGTATAAAAAATATAATTGTGGAAAACACATATGAGCATGAGTGCAAATAAGTGTCTAAAATATATTGAAGTTTCCAAAAAACATTTCTAAGTCATAGAATAATATCAACAATCATTGAAATTAGTGTATAAAGAATCCAAGCTTTCAAAATACGAATATTGTGCTCAAACTACCAAGAGATACAAATGTTATGTTCTCAACTATGTTATAATAAAAATTAAATGGTTTTCATGTGGGTTCAATAAATGATTGGAATGCTAGTTTTTCATTTTTCAATTTTTTTTGTAATAAATTTACATGGTGTTTTGGAATCATAAAATATGATATAAAAGAAAAATACATCCTTTTATATGTGTAGATAGATGTGGAATGGATGTCTGTATCTGATGACACCCCAAAAATGATGTGCCTATAAAATCTACACATTGAAAAATAACATACCTACATCATATCAAATAATTCACACCATAATCAAAATAATTTGTATTATAAAAATCTGTATGATGAATGATAAACTCCACAACAGTGATAAAAGAAAACATATCGTGGTAAATGCATGTCATTTTTTTAATCAAAAAACTAAAAGAAATGAAACTAAATGTAGTGAAAGGAAAATAATAAAATGATTGGCTGACACCCATTGAGCACTATGCTTACTTCATCTTCAATCGGATGATGTTTAAACTACACCAGGATCAAATAGAAATTTATACCATTCATCTGCTTCTTTATCATTGGGAGTGTGGAACCCATTCATTGAAAAAGAAATTATCATGCATGATGCACAATATCTCAATTTAAACTTGTTAGAGAAATGGATGGGTGGAATGAAATGAAAATATCCCAAATCATAAGTGAATGAATTTACCTAGTCTAAATAAGGATGCATTGAATAAGTGAAATTCGTGGAAATGGAATCATCATGATGATAATGATAATCAGATTTTGGAATTTAGACAAGAGAAGAAATTCCATTACTAGAATCTTTCAGTGGTCAGATTATATCCATCCCATTCCTGAATGCAGTATCTGGCTCGATGATGTATCCTAATTAAGTTTTACCACCAACCAATATCATGGTAAAATACACTATTTTCCAAATCAATTCATGCTCTACCATTTCATTGATTTTACTAAGGTTAAGAGTACTTCTAACATCTGTGGGTATTTCAAGTGAAGTGTTTTTAACCTTGATGCATGGTGTGGGTGGGGTGGGTGTAGTTGGATAAAGTGAATCTATTTTTTCAAGAATGATAATGTTTTCAAAATTCTCTTCTATACTTCCCTTGTCATATTTCTCCGTTGACATATGTGTCACCATAAACTCAGGATCCTCTAGGTAATCTCGTTCTTCCATTATTTCTAGGAAGTTATGAGTTTCCTCCACCACCAAGACTTATTGATTTCATGACTATGAAATTTTTTTATATGTCTCTATTTTAGAAATGTTTTTAGTCTCATAGATATTTTTGGAAAGAGGCGATTCAATTTCATTTGAAGTGATATCCTCTTATGTATGAAAATTCATGGTTTCTTAGCTCAATTCTGACTCTATGATGGTAAATAAGGGTCCTAGTACAATTCCTTCTTCATCCTTGAAAGGTATAGTTCGACAGACATTGAATGTATCCTTTTTAACTTTGGGATGGATGGGTTTTTATCTCAGAGCATAAGGATATGAAATTACATTTTATAAGGGACCATTATATTCAATGGAGTGGAAGACTAAGCTCTCCTATTCTTGAAATGTGTTCAGATTGGGTGAAGTAATTATTGATAAAGAGGAGTCATCAATGGTATGATAAGAAGAAGGATAGATCAACACAGTCTCATCATCATAATTACAAAATGGATGTTGTTTAATTGGAACCTCTACTACACTTTACTCAAAAGAGTGTTTGAATTAGATTATCAAGTGGTAGTGAGAAAACTAGTTCAGAAAGATAATTCATTTGATTTCCTAATTTATTTAATTTATTTTAATTATATTTTTTGAGAAAAGAAACATTTCATTATATTCATCTTGAAGTTCAAACCTCGGATTTGTCTGAGTGATAGAAGAAACCAACATGCACCCAATTATTGAATCCTTTGTTTCATATGAATTATGGAGTTCTAGATTTTCAGGAATTCATTAACATTGAGACTTATCAAATAGTGGTTATGAAATAGAATTAAAATATGGTGATGTATTCTCACATGTATTACTACATGGGATTTAATAAAATCATTATAATAAAAAGGACTACCTGTATAGATCATGTATGGTGAATCATTATATATCGTACCTTGAGGTGTGACTGCATAGGGAGGGTATTGATTGTAGTTGTATGCTACTAAGCACTCCATTTTGAAATTATAGGTGTCGTGTAATTACCCGTAATGAAAAATTCCTAGAGTAGTAATTTGAACGTTTTTGTTTTTGTTTTTGTTTTTACTTTTTTATTTTTTGAACTAAATCAGTCTTTTAAAGGAACTCATAATGCTACTATTATTCATCGTAACAGTGACATAAATTTGGTATTTTTGTTGTATCGATTGAATATTTAGTAACCTACTAACTACTATAGAAGTAATGTGAAGGGTAAAACCATAGAGGGAATATTTTTAGACACCAGGAATAACCCTTTGGGAGGATGTTCAGGCAGACAAGTTTTTAATGTGATTAAAAACTATAAAGTTATAAAAAATAAATGACTATTTAAAAATGAATATTTAAACTATCTAAAATTATCTATGTGAAACAAACTAAAAAATCAAAAAAACTTTCCAAGATGGGTGTGTAATAATTTTGATGTCCGTTCAGGTGCATACACTGCCAATTATTTAATTCCCACATCTAAATATTTATTTATTCAACTATCATTGGATCCATATTTAATCAATGTACAATCAGGTCTCATTATATGATGTTAGACAATATTCTAATTTTTACACAAATAATCCATAATTTCATTCTATATCTTGATGAATAATTTTCATGTCATTGTAACAATAAATCACTTGGTGAAATATCACAACTAGTTTTATATAAAGTCAAAGTATCTTTCTGTATTGAGTTCTCTCGCATGAGATTAATTATTAGGTATCACACATGAATTTTTTAATTGTGATTCACACAAAAATATAATTTTTCAATTAATATATTTATATATTTGGAAGCCACTTATGTGGGATTTATGATTCTCTCAAATGTGTGATCGATTTACGAACAAATAAATTCTCTAATGATCTATCACATGTGATTACTTATTAGGTATCACATGAATGGGAACCAAATACTCTGTTAAGACTTTGAATGAAAATTTATCCAAAGGATAATATAATTAACAAAATAAAGATACAAATAAAAAAATAATTAACTAGAAATCTGAGATGGGAATTAATTAAAAGCATGATGTTACAGTCAAATTCATATTAACTCTGACTCAAAAATAATTATCGCTCTATGATGACAAAACAAGACATAAAATAATATATAGATATCACCATCCTCATGTCATCATATATGTCATCGAAATAATTCATTTATGATCAGAAAATAATAATAAACACTCTACCGACCGCCATAACGTTAAACTAAACCATCAAGAACATATTTCTACATGAATAAAATAATAATATTAGTGTTCACTCTAGTTGTGAAATTTCAATCTTTTGAAATCAAAGATAATCCTTCACATGCGATGACTTCGCATCAGAATCGGGGATGCACACCCAGAACGGATGATTTCGGCATAGATGATGGCAATGGTGGTCTGTTGCAGTAGAAGAGGGAAGTTGGTGTGAGGGGTATTGACTCCTAGATGATTCACAATGAGGAGGGGTTAACTGGTGTGGTGTGTACCTAGAAAATTGTGAATATGGGTTACTGCTTGTTGGTGTGTGGCAAGAAGAGGGGATCGCCCGATGCTAGGATTCATACGAAATATGGAAGGGGGAGAGAAGAGGAAAGGGTGAGGGGCCACTCGATGAGGGGCGTGGGGTGTTGGTGAGGGGGATGAGGAAAGAGGGGGTGGTGATGCTAGGGAGGGGGATGAGGGGAGATGGGTGACATTGGAGAGGGGGAGGGTGACATTAGCCTAAAACAAAAAAGAAGCGGAAATTGAAATTAAAATTCAAAATAAGAAATCTAATAATCTAAATATGTTAAAAGAAATAAAAAAAGTAATATTAATAATATAATTATATAGATAAGAAACTAATTAATAGTGAACTAAAATAATTAAAAGTAAATGTTATTAATCAGAAAATAAATAAATATTTATTCACATGTAATTAAACACCCTAAAATATAGATATAATAATACTATGAAAATTATATGAGTACTATTATATATTAATATAATAAAAATAATAAACTAATAATAAAAGAATGAATTTTATTGATACAAAAAATATATAAAATAATAAAAAATGAAACTATTATAGAAAATTAATATATATAATAATAAATTTTCATAAACAAATAATAAAACTAATGTTAACAAAAACAAATAATAATAAAATATAGTGTAAAATATATTATAAAAAATGAAGATAACTAATAAAAATACTAAATTAGTAATATTAGTATATAAAATAACTTGAAATTATCAACATTTATAAGACACCCTCTCTATACCCCCCCTTCACTGTCTCTCACACCCTCTATTTTTTCATTGTATAGAGCACCCTCCTTCTTCATACCATTAGTATCTAAGATAGTGGCTCCCTATTCAACAGGTTCAGCAGTGAGGGAATAAGTCGTCAGTTTTCCAACTTCATGAGGATATTGGAGGGCGATAGTTATTGGTACAAATTTTAATGCGAATAATGTTATTGAATTTTTTTATTATACTAACTATGTTTCATAAAAGATACAAACAATGTTACTTTAGAGAGAAATATGAACAGTTAATATGTAAGGAATCTTAATATAATTAAGATAGTTTTCCCATTTTACTGTTATGGGGTCCCCATAGATGAAGTCATGAGATTATTTGGCTAGATTCAAGGCCTTCTTGCTTCGGTTATCATTCCCATTACCTATACAGATTGTTGGAATATTCCTCAATATTGGAAAAATGAAGTATTTGATTCTTAGATAAGTGTAATTTTAATAAATTAGGGTTTAATATAATTTCATTATGTTATTAAATTCTAATATTTTAAAAATTAATCTATTTGTACAGATGTTATTCCACTTTACCACTGTAGATCTCATCACAAGAAAGTGGACATTGAAAATTTTGGATATGAAATACAACGTTTTTAAATGGAGATTATAGAATGAATTCAACAATACATCATTGACCTCTCAGCATCTATATGATAAGGTACTTAAAGGGGTACTTAAAGAGAAATGGAATGTTTTTATCGATAGTCTTCGTCATAAGAAGCATGTGGTATTGAAATATATACTATTATATTAATCTCATTTTTCATATATACATTCATATGAAAAAGAGATGAAATTAAATACATTACTATTAAAATATATGTTATTTATTTTAGGATGTTTCAAGTAAAAATTCATCATGTCAAGCTAAACAAATAACCCCCACACTGCCAGGTCAAAGAGTTTTTCAAGAAATAGATCAAATCTGGTAATATTTTCATAAGTTTAAATATTTATAATATAACATTATCTATTTGATATATTAAAATTTTGATTTATATTTTTTAATTTAGTTAAATAATTTAGGGCACCATGTCTCCAGAATAGAACTTTGGTTGGATGTTCTTACAAAATATGATGGGAGTTATGTTAATAAGCTCACCAAAGAAGTTAGGAAATTAATACCTTCTTCATTGTAATAGCTTATTTTCAGTTGTCACTATGTTAATATGTATTGATTAAAATATTAATTATATTTGTTTTTTAGGTAAAAATAAATGAAATATTGGATTCCAATCCTGAAGAGTCCTTCTCAATCTCACATGATGATCTCGTTGGCCATGTCCATGGGAAGGAGCATCTTAGTCACGTGAACTGGATGGGTTTTGGACCATTACCATTAGAGGTATTTGGAAGGACACTAGGGGTTGCAGTAACATATACCCCTTGTTGTAGTTACTACCTACCTCGATATGCTTAGAAGGATTTTTTTTTCAATGCAAATCACAATTCCGGAATAGGGGGAACTTATAAAGATGCAATATGAAAAGGTTGTTGCTCTGCAGAAAGCATTGATTGAATTATATCAGAAGACAACTAGATCTGTCCCCTGTGGTATTGCCTCAGTGGATGGTAGTGATCAGGTAAATAAAACAACTTTAAAATCATTTAGTACACAAAAGTTTATTCATTTTAATTTTAAATTTAAATATACAACACTTATTTATTTTCAGCATAATTATAATGCAGGTTTCGATAGCAGTGAGTGAAGACAATTTTGGTGAGGGTGTCAATCAATGTTTATCAGGTTGTGATTAATGTTCACTTTAGATTCAAATATTATGTGTGACTAAAATTATGACTATATAACACTAATATTGTGATTCAAAAACCATATTGTGGTTTCTGGTAGGGATATTTTCATTTCCCTTACATTGCATGAAAATTTATATGTTTGTTTCATTTTATATGTTTTATTACTAGGTTTACCATATGATTTGTTTTCCTTGGATATTATATATATTATGAATCTTGAAACCCTTATTCCACTCTTATATTAAATATGATATAATTACTGGTATTTTTATTTTTTATGATTTTATGAATTTAACTTTGAATTTTTGATGAATTTTTCTAATGAATAGTTTCCATATGATTATGTGTAGCTATGCATAAAACCTTGTGTTTGGGGAAAAATAATGCAGATGAATCTTATGCATGGGATTTACCTATGGAATAAGGATAGTGCATGACCATGTGAGTTCATGAATCCCACTAAATCAATCTATGTAAAATTTCCTCTAAAAGAAAATATGCACCAAGTTCTAATCCTATGACTTTGTTTAATCCCTATAAACAAATTTTAACATGTTCCATGGACATGGTCTCACTCCATATGGTCATTTTATTTTTATGAAACAATCCCCAATGATCAAAAATTTGAGAGCTACTAATGCACATATCTTCAATGGAACCATTATAATAGACCTCTATTGAGAACTCACCTTCGAGAATGTATAATGTTATCAGAATTATGAACCCAAATTGATCATTACACTATGTGAAACCTTGAAACAATGTACATTTCTACCACTACATCTATCATAGTCTCAATCTTTCAAGAGTCTACCTTTATCAGAAAATTTTTATTTCTATTTCTGTGATCATATTCTGATGATTTTATTCAGAGTTATTGAAGAAATAAAAATATTTATCACTACCATTGCAAAGACACTTTTTCTATAAACAAGGGATATAGATATTAGGTTTTAACACGATATTGGTTAACTTCTATAAGAAATTGACGATAACAGAGAAATAAATGCCCAACTTCTGGACTTCAAGAGTGTCTTTAGATGATACTACCCCAAAAAAACTATTCTTCTCATTAAAAACCATTCAATGTTCTTAGTTAGCCTCCTCAAATTATAGGTAAATAAATCTAGATGTCTTTTCATAACTCCACCTTGGTATGTGATATATTATCTTATAGAATAATATTACAGTCCAATTCATTCATCATAGTTCTTTTTTGATGAAGGTATGTTTGAGTATAATGGATCCTATGATATTACTAGATCTTTTTAATTTTTGATTCCTTTGCTTAACTCATTATAGAGCTTGAACGCCTATCACTACATTGTAAGACCACACTCACAACCATTATGTTCTGAAAAAATCATATATTAACCAAGTATCATTATCCTTTCTTCCACTCATTCTTATCAACATATGAAAACTATTCCATAAACACCATATTCATGAAATCTGTATGTTTTTATTTCTATTAATCCATATTGAAGTATCTTTTAGAGTTATAAAGTTATCAACAATCAATAAAACCCATAAATCCACCACCATTAATCCAAGTTCATTTAAAAAATCTCCATCTATTCCCTAGACAATATTTTAGGACCATCCCATATTAATTATTTCATTCCAAAACATGATAGAACTAGAACTCTAATAATCATGAGGTTTCAAGAACATTTCACATGATCCCCTATCAAATGTTGATTGATTAAGACCCCAGTGTCACCTATCTTGACTCAAAGTAGGATAGATAACACATGTTAGAAATGATAACCACTCCTACCTCATCCATGGCATTTATAAAAAATTTGGAAACTAATCCATCAGAGAATAAAATCTCAAGTCTTATAATGTTCTTTCAATATCTCTTTTTATCAGGGGAATTGACTAAATTTCATCGATTTGAGAAACTTAAAAAATAGATAACATCATCACTGGAACCTCTTCAAGGAAATCCATCAATCAAACTCATTGCACAATATGGTTAATTTATATATTCTTTATATGATGTACTTTAATTTTTCTAAGCACATATATGGCCCATTCTTCCATATAATCGCATATTAAAATGCTCTAAGTGTAGTATCACTATAATCCTTTGATATCTACATAATTCACCATTATAAAATCAATTCATTCCTAACACATGGAACATTATCCTCTAGAAATAGAACTCCAAATTAATCTACACAATGTGAAGTAGAAGATTATATCTTCAAAAATTCATCTATAATATAACAACCAAGATCTAAATGACACATTGATGAACAAAAAATGGTACCGGATTTATAATGGACATGGATAGTCTTTTATAAATCCCATGCATCTTTATACAGTTTCCATATTCCTGATGAGAATTATTCATAAACATAATAAAACTACTTGAAAAATACTCCATACCAATGTTTTGGAACTGCTGGTATAGGTCTCAAAACTGTTGGTAAAGCCTATAAAAATAGTTAGGAGTGTCACTGGCTATTATGTCATTGGTATTGAACTATATGATCGATTTTGTAAAACCATTGGTATATTTCATATGTAAATGTTATACCAACGGTTTTAAGAAACTATTGGTATAGGTAATGTAAAAATAAAACCCTGCTAGGTTTCAATCCCAACACCTCCCATTTATAATCCTACAACATAACCACTAACATAAGATGAATTTTTTGAACATAATATCATAAATATATATATTTATATTTATTTAAAATTATTTTAACTTTTTAAGTATTTTATGTTATTTGAAAATAGAATCCATAAAAAATATGGGTCCTTATACCAATGGTTCTCAAAACCATTAGTATAGACCTATAAAAACAATTTTGAGAACTGTAGGTATAGGTACTGTGATTTTTTTCTATACCAAATTTTTTTAAAAAACCATTCAAAAACGTTGGTATAGGGTCTCTTCAAGGAACCTATACCAATGATTTTTCCAAAACCATTGGTATAGGGTCACTTTATGTTTCTTATACCAATAGTTTTTTCCAAACCATTGGTATAGGTCTATTGGTAGAACTCTAATTTCTAGTAGTGTAACCCACTTAACAAGATGAAACTAGTAGTCTTCAAACCAAATATTAACAGTCAAATATTAAAAAACATGTCCCAAAACATAATCCTTATTGTAGGAATTTCAATATCATGTATAAATAATATATACCTCCGTTGTATTATGATAACCTTCTCCCAAATATTTGGTTAAATTCTTAGTAGAAACTCTTATACTCTACTCTTACACCAAGCATAATAACCAATATGTGATACCACTTGTTATGGATCATATAGAATGTTAGATCAATGGATGAACACCACTAAAATCTTAACATATGGAATAATCGTATAGAAACAATTTAGACAGAACACCCTTAATAGTTTAAAATAAGGAACTAGGTCGCCTAGGCTCCAAAAGCATTGTGTAGATACACTCTCTTCACATATGGTTTTATTCCTCGTCATAAAAATACCCACAAGTAGTGAATAATAAAAAACAAGAATACCAATAAACAATTACATTAGAAAAATGTACAAAAACAATGCATAAGTATTACATTGATTGGGAATGAATCTTATATCAATTGGAGAGTGAAAATATTCTCATTTAAGGGGAACATTTGATTTTTAGGGAAACCTGACCTTACAGTCTCCCTACTTAGACTAATAGAAAAAATCTTACCAACACCTTCTTCTGACCATTGAATCTTATGATTCTCCCATTCAAGTATCCTTCCATATAGATTTTAAGCATTTTTTTAGATATGGTTTCTCTAAAATGTTAATTCAACCAGGTTATCCACCAAACAAGATCCACATCATCCCATTTCTTATCTGATCTATATTATATTTGGAAGGTAAGATGATTTTTTCCTATTTATTATCTTTCCTCCTTCCCCTTCCTCTTGATTTTCCCCCTATAAGCTCTAATAGTAGTGACTATCAAATTTATAGTATGGGAGGATCTTATTTTAGGTAATTTGTTTAATAATGCTTGTATAGGTTGTTTCCTTCCGAGGGTGTGCTTCCACCATTGAGGATGAGTAGTTCCTAGTTGATTGAGGTAGGTGTTATTGTGAAAATAATTTCTTAATGAGTTTCTAATTATTCCTATTCATTTTTGATGATATTATATTTGGGATTTCCATTGTTCACTATCTTTGTATCACCTTGTACTCATCTTCTATTTGTGGAACTAATTATTTTTCATTTTATATTCATATTATTATTTATTGACATGATTTTTCCTATTTTTATATCTACATTAATTTTTAATGGATTTTTTTATAATTTTATCACCAACCCTATCCCAAAGGGTGGGCCAAATTAAAGATTTGACCATCCTTATGTTTCCTTCTGAACCAACTACTAGGTAGATAACGAAAGTTGAGGTCGATCCCATAGGGAAAATAGGGAAACAATGATCAGTGAAAGCCCTATGAATCTTTGTAAATTATCCAGACATGAATAAGTGAAGAGAACTATCTATTAAATTGAAACAATTTGCAGAAAATAAGTAAAAATAGAAGGAGAGAAGAACAATCATATAAACACACGCGTCAGGGTTACAATGCAATTTTGGGTTTATGGAATTCATTATTCCTTAGCATTTCAAATTTAAATAACATTTAGTTACCATAGGGATTCAATTAAACTAATGTTTCTTGGTCTAAAAAAATAAATTACATGTGTAAAGAATAATTCTTTGGTGGGGTAATTAACTTCTTAAAACATTTTTAGGTTCATTACACCTAAAATAGTGGCAATTATTTCCCCCAATGATCATGGATTAACCCACAAAAACTCCTTTAGTGTTCCCAATTTATATCAATCTTGGTCCAAAAACATCAATGGAGGTTTTGAAAACATGTTCATTAAAGTAATTTTAAAACAAAAATCATAACAAGTGAAATACTTTAGAATTCATATAATAATGAACCAGAATCTTATTACAACCCCACCGCGAGAAGAACTAGCTTATTATAAACTTAGTCACAGCATGCAGATTGATTCTAAACTCAATACCTACAATGGATATGAGAGGTTAATGGGGAAAAAAGGATAATTACACTAAAATAAAAATTGAAAAAAATGAAAACATGAAATGGATCTGAGGGAGGCTCAAATGGAAAAGCGACATCACCTCCCCTGGATGTCCAACCTCGAACATGGAGGGCTACCATCATATTTATAGAAAATGAGAATACCCAATGTGTAACCCAAAGTACATGCTTTTTATATTAGTTAACTAATTTTCTCCTTTTTTTTCTCTGTCGGTAGGTTTTCCACCGCATTGCTCATTTACTTTGAAGGTATTTTTGGTTGGTTAGTAGGAGTACATGACGTGTATCGCCGCCTCCAATGGCGTGTAGTATCATTTTAAACCACCAACCACTTTTAGAAGGGAGAACACGATTTGTATAGTGAAGTACAGGACCTAAAATATCTTGATGATTATATGGGCATGTATTCAGCCTGGCCAATCCGTATCTGGGTAATGGTACACATCATGTGTCAGAAAGTATACACCATGTATATTTTGAATCTTGGTTCTGAACTTTCCCAATTTGTTACTTAAGTATGAAAATACCTAAAAAGTACCATGCAAACTAAAATAAATCATTTTATTCATAAAATAACATATATCCAGTGAAAAGATATTTTTATACTCAATAGAATGTATGAAAATGTATTAAAAATCAAGAATATCAAAATCCCCCACACTTAGTCATTTTATTTCCCTCAAGAAAAATCACAACATATAATCAGTAGTATCTGTACTCTAAAAAGGGAATCATTCAACTAAATTAACTTATAAATACTATAACCATACTATAGGATTTTTGAACTCACAAAACATATTTCAATTCCAAAGATATTATAATCATTCCACCTATATAATTTAATTAAATATTTTCATCCTCTTTCATCGAAATTGTATAACATTTCATAAATAAACATTTCACTTGATGATTTACCTCACCAAAAAGTTCCACAGACATCACTCAAGATTATATTATCAGTGTTTTGCTCAATCTAAAGTATATACACTCTATCCATAAGCATGAAAGTGTTATTATTCACCCCTTCAATAGTCAAATCACAAAAATTCTGAGGGCTTTGAATAAGGTTCCAATGTTTCTCAGTCTATGGGTTGGTAGGTAATGTTGTGAAAAATAATCTCAGAGGCTTGAAAAGGGAGGCTGATTCTTAAATAATAATGCATGATATTCAAACTAAAAGCTTACTGAAAATGTATCTCTAATAAATATCTCTCAAAGGGTATCATTGCTGTGATATTCCCTTACCAACATGGGTCCATAAACAATCAATAATGTGTTACAAATGCGTATAGTCCCTCATTTAAAATTTCCAACACTTTTATTATTTATTTATTTTTTTAAAAGGTACCACCATGAATAAAATAAATAGTGGGCTTGGAACCCTTATTCCCAAATAAAAAAGATACATACCCCCCCCCACACACTTAATTTCATGGTGGATCACCAAAATATACCCTGAATATCCAAAATTCCCTCTCTAAAGCTCAAATGAAAAATCATGAAAAATTATGAAGAATTAGGGTAAGAAGGGTAAATAGGCTTGTAATGTATCTTTCTAAAAAGTTAGTTCATGATTTTTATGGGTTAGGAGAAGATCATATGTAGGGTAGGTCTCAAGGTCAAATGGGCTGAAAATCAATCATATACCTCAATCATTTTAATGTGATTAAAAAATCTTCATGTTTTGAAGGGAAAGACTAGAATGTTCTGGTTGTTATGAATATCCCAATAATATCTCAAGAAAGAGAGTATAAGAAAGAATATGTCAAAAGGGATAAGAATAACTCCTAAGAATAAGAAAAAAAGGTCAATCAGGTCATGAAATAAGTAAAAATGATCAGTCTAATAAATGTAAATGTTCAAAACATGAAACCTTGAATCAAACTATATCCGGAAACATTTTAAAATAGTTGGAAATTTAAAAAAATCATGTAACTTTTAAAATTACATTTTATTTCTCTACTATTTATAATTATAAATAATCAAAAAAATTCCAAATTTTAAAATATTTCAACTATTAATAATGTCTCCTACATAAGTTCAAGGGAAAATACTAGTGTAGTCAGAGACTCTCCCCTGCACTTAACATTGCACATGGTCCACCAAATGAAACACCATGGTAGAGGAGTGGAAGTGGGGACAGATGGGATGTCAGGATTAGGGGATTTATTGAAAGAAGTAAAGTCAAAGTAAAAATGAAAATGAAACTCTGAAATAATACTCCCCTATTGTCGAGTCGACAAAGATGAAAAGTAGTCAAAGGAAAAGTGATAAGAAACACTCAATGGAACTTGTGACTGGTGAGGAAAAAGAACAATAAATCTAAAGAGATATACATCCTCATTGCATATACATAACATAATATATATATATATAACAAATGTTCCAAAAAAACCAGTCATGGGGTGGCCGTAGAAGAGGTGTCATTGACAATAAGAGGATCCACCAGAGGAGGATCAGTCACAGTGGAAACTAGAGGCACCTGATCTTTTGTCTGAGTGGAAGGTGAAGTGGTAACACCCTTCAAAATAGTATGAGTAATATTATCAATAGATATAGTATTGTTTACCATCACTTGAGGCTCTGTTGACACATCCTTGTGGGAAGCAGTAGTAATAACAGTCGGGCCAGTAGCGGATAAGAGAAATGAATCAGTGGCCAGTTACGTCAATGGTGGTGGTGCTGTAGAAGGCTGAGGAGCAGATGGAGGAGCATGTGCTGGGGGTAACTAAAGGTTTTTATGCTGAAGAAGAAGGCCCAACATATGTTCAAGACACATCTAGAACTGTAGGATGGAAAACTACTGGTGCTCAAGGATGTCCAAATGGCGGGCCATCACAGTAAGGTAGAGGGTGATGGGGAGATTAGCTGAGGGTGCATGTGGAGGTGGGGTTGTGGAAGAATATGGAATAGAGGAAGAAGTGTGGTGATGTGGGAAAGGAGCATATGCTGGTAGATGGGGTGGGACCTTCTCAGCAACACCATCGGGAGGAGTTGGATAATCTCTCACCCCCGCTGGATTTGGGGAATCCTGCCTGAGCACATAGCCATCTCCCCTATTTGTGCCCATCGTCATGAGCATAATCATGAGGAAGTCTAGACACTTAAGAGAGACTAAGTGGTCAGGCAGGATATAGGGCTCAAAAAAACCTAGGTGGTGTGCCAAGAGGTTGGAATAGAAATTTTTGTTCAAGTTTCCCTAATGGTCATGGATCTTGGAATTGAAATAGGATGTGATAAGATAGTGTAGGTCAGGGTAATCATTCTGAAAAACACTAGCGAGAAGATCTATGTCTCACTCGGAAATGACACCCTTATCTTCGTGGTGGGGAAAAATGGTGTTCAATGACTGATGAAGGAAATGATGGGGAGGAGAAATGATGAGCGTTCTCTTTTGTAATGTGGGTGTGTAACTGTGGTTAGTCCCAGCAAGCTCCCGACACTTAAAAATGAGATTGGATAGCTCAAGGAGAGTGAGGGCAGATACCTGAGGTGGGGTGGCAGGATGAGGGTAGAATCCGCACCCTTGGCAAAACTCAGCCATGGTTAGGAAAAAGTTTTTTTCTCCCAACTGAAATTGAACTAGGGTGGCTGTATCAATGGGCCTCTGGCTATAGGTGGGTCCATCAAAATTAGATGTCACAAAAAGCTCCAAAAATAAATCATAGAATGATGGAGTGTTGACCTAGATTGTGTCCAATAAAAGTGTATGCCCAAAGAGCTCCTCAATCTATTACCAGATGTTGAGGCACTAAGGAATGATGAAATCAAGGAAGCCGCCTCTCAACTATATCATGCAGTGTGAAAATCACCGCACCCTATCTGCTAAAGGATTTCCCTTATAAAAGATCTGGTAGAGATGCAGTGGAGGTCTGGAAGATGCCGGTGCAGGCTGGTGTGAGCCCGCAGCTGTGGAGGGAGAAGGTCCAGCCGTAGTGTTAGTGGGTGGAGCAGATGGTGCCGGGGAAGGCTCTGAGGTCATTCCAGTATGAGATGGTGGAGCGGGCATAGTAGGGTCCACAATGGTAGGAGGATCTAGACCGGGGCTCTTGGTAGTGGAAGATGGAGTCTCAACCGCACTCAATGGTGATGTACTAGCCACAGATGAAGTAGCATCTACTGAAGATGGTATCACATGGTGGAATCTAGACTGGCGAAGGTCTAAGAAGAGGATACTAGTGGAATTTGAGGTAGCAATGCCAGCACTGGCGGCTGCAACACTGGAAGATCTGATTTTGGTGCTGTAGGTGATCTAAGCCAAATCCGTCGTGTGGGTCGGCCAATATCAGTGGTAGCTATGGGTTGCTTCCCACCTGTGTGGTGTCTATCTACCATAGCTAAAAAGAAAATAAAGTAAAATATTGAAAGAAAAGGAAATGAAAAAGAAGGAATAAAAGTGAGAAAGCATGTAATCAAAATTACACGCCATGTAGATCCAGGATACTTGGTGTGTAGTATGATCGGGTTTGGAATCCATGTACTCGGGATAGACACTTCGAGTTGGTGTGTCTTTGGGAAAAAGTCTAGTACATGACGTGTACTAATGTAGACACACCATGTTTAAGTACTTGGCTTGTTGGTCCTTGTGAAGACCCATACACGAACTTGGCTTATAAGAGACCAAGTTTCACAGTACACGTCGTCTGTAAGCTAGACACGCCATGTGTAAGAACATGGTTTCCAATGCATGTACACTCATTACACAGACTATTCTGAATGAACATGATACAAGGCGTGTACCACACATACACGCCATGTGTAGATACATGGGATCCTATCCATGTGGTCTCAGTACAGGGGTCTATCTGAAAGGAGGGGTAAAGGAAGTTGACACGGCGTATACCAAACATTCACACCATATTTTTTTTAAATTAAAAAAACCAGTTTGTGTGGTTGTGTACTTTAGATTACACAACATGTGTTCTTCATTGAACTTGTGTACTGAGAAAGTATCTGAATCGTCATCTGATCTCAAATCTAACCTAAACATGAGTAATACATTGAAATAAAGGGTTTTGAGCAGCATACATGAAACGAGGATCATAGTGGTGTAGAAATCTGAGCTTGAATTTCACTAGGATTGAAGATGGGAGGAAGTAGGTGAGGTGAAGTTTGGGGAAAACATCCGAGAGAAGAAAATAGGGAGGAAGCCAGGTCTCGACACAGACATAGCCCGGATGGGGCATCTGGGTTTTATAAGCGGATTACACAGTGTGTAGTGTGATCCACACTACGTGTATATGTTTTTTTAGAGAAAATATATTATTGTAAGCTACATAATAATAATTATTTATAATGTAAAAAACAAATATTAAAGAAAAATAAATTTTATTTACAAACAAACTAAACCTATAAACGTAATGTATTGAAGCAATACACGTCGTGTTTTCTAATATTTGATAAAGAGAGCTACAACCTTCAATCCTGTGCTTGGGGCGTGACTCGAACAGGAGACCAGCCATTCCGAACACAATACCTTCTCCACTAGTGTGAATGTTTTAATGCTACATGTTTTTATTAACATTTAATAATTAAAGTATAGGTGTATAACTACATGAGTAAAAGGAAAGAATCTGGATTTTTGGTTTTAATTTGAATGATTTGGATGAAGTAGGGAGATTAGCCGAGTTTAAACCCTAGAATTTTGAATCTAGGGCTGAGACTCTGCCAATCATCCAACTTCACCCACATGTAATTTCTTATTTTTAAAACCATTTACATTATTAATTAAAATAGAGTGCACACAACGTATATCGAAATGCACGTTGTGTGGTTATATTAATTTGAAAAATGACGAAACTGGGATGGTTTTCAGGATTCGAATCTGGGACTTTTGGATCTATGGTTTATGGCCTTGGCCAGCCGGTCCAACCCCATAATGGGTATTATTTTATTTTAAAAACATTTATTTCATTTTTGAAAACACATCAAACATCATTTAAGTGAAACACGGGTTCAAAAATAATGATCCCTGTACCGAAGGCGAGTGTGGAGCGATTCAAACAAGCGACGACTCAGATATATCCCAGTGACCTTGCCATAGGAATAAGCCTATTTCGTGTTTATTATCTTAATTAATAGTTACTTATACTAGAATTTATTTTAAAATATACAATAAAAATAAAATTACACACCCTGTGATAAGAGTTACACGACATGTGTTTTTATTTTGTTCTTATTTAAACAGTAGATAAAAGGGGGAGTAGTACACGACATGTGGATTATGAGTACACATCGTGTGTTTATATATAATAAAAAATGAAGACAATAATGAAAGAGGAGAAAATAATTATTGGGGTTCCTCTAAGTAAGCGCCTTTGTTTTGGGTCATTGGCTCGACCTGAGTTACAGGGACGTACCTATAATCTGAAGGCGGGTATGGATTTCATAGTGCGAACCACCACATGTGTCTGGTGCTCTCATCTTTGATCCATGATTATTAACATTCTTGTGGTCTGGGTGGCGGCTTGCAGTATCCCTACTCCGTGGCTAGTAGATGCCGAAGGTGGACTTGGTTCTTAGTGTGACCAGGTATGTCCTCCACCTCCTGAGGTTCTTAGTCTGAAACGCAAAAAACATGAAAATAAAAGTTGGTATCCTCTGAAACATGTTTATAATTAACTGAGCGTTAGGAAATACATGAGAAATTAAAGTCAGACATAACAAGATATGATGTGTCTCCATATTCAAATTTTGAGTTTTTAAGATTAATTCTTAAAATTGTTAGTGTATTACATGTGGGGCTCATACCATAAAATGTTTCCTCAGTTGAAATGAAATTAGAACACCAATCCTCAAACTCAACTGGATTGTCCATGTTGGAAATTATCTTTTAGAGCTTCTCTACAATATTTCCAATTCATCCGAACCTTTCAGTTTGGTTCAACTAGCATGCGGTAAACACCTCCATCATCGATAATAACATTTCAGTATTAATAGAAGATGCTTCTAGAGGAGAAGAAGTAAAGGTTGGGATGAAGGATGTACATGTGTGTTCCTCATATTGTAAATACATAATCAATGTATGGATACTATTCCTCTTGGTAGGGGTACAACAGCGCTGGATCATATAGATAAAAATCCTCTCTAGGTGGATGGTACCATTCCCTAGTCAGATAGTAATCCATGGGATGTTGGATGAGGTGGCCAAGAAAAAGAAAAAAAAAGAAGAAAAAAAATCCTAGGAAATGAACCTTAACTCAGACTCGAAATGGTTATTTTCATTCTCTATCAACAGTGCCACAATTTATAACCACCCCTATCACAATGGGTGGGCGCAATTAAATATTTGATAATCCTTGTTTTCCCTTCTGAACCAACTACTAGGTAGCTAACCGCAGTCGAGGTCAATACCACAAGGAAATCCAGGAATCATAGGTCGGTTCAAGATGGATGAATCTTTCTCGATTATCCAGACACGAAGAAACCAAGGGAAATATCTATTAAATTGAAACAATATACGGAAAATAAGTAAAAACGGAAGGAGAGCATAACAATCTGAAAAACACACATGTCAGGGTTGCAATGGAAATAGGGTTTATTGATTTCATTGTTCCTTAGAATTGAAATGTTAAACGACATTTAGATACCACATGGGTTCAATTAAACTGATGTTTCATGGTCCTAAAACAATCAATTACACGTTTAAAGGTTAATTCCTTGGTCTGGTAATTAAATATTTAAAACAGTTTTAGGCTCATTACCCCTAAAGCAGTGGCAACGATTTCCCCCAATGATCATGGGTTCACCCACCACTACTCCTTCAGGTTTTTCCATTGATTTCATTCTTGGTCTGAAAACATCAATGGTGGTTTTTAAAACACTTTCATTAAATGAATTATAAAACAAAAATCATAACAAGAGAAACACTTAAGAATTCAAATAACAACGAACCAGAATTTTATTACAACCCCAACATGAGGGGAACTAGGATCTTATGACCATAGTCATAGTGTAAGAATTGTTTTGGAACTCAATCCCTTTCATGGATATGAGAGGATAACAAGGAAAAGGTATAATTACACTTAAACATGAATTGAAAAAAAAAGAAAAACTTGAAATGGATCTGAGGGAGGATTGAATGGAAAAGCTATAGCACCACCCCTGGATGTCAAACCTCGAAAATGGAGGTCTATCCCCATATTTATAGAAAATGAGACTACATGGAATGTAACCCAATGTACACACCACATATATTTGTTAACATGGTTTTTACTTGTTTTCTTCGCTGGTATGTGATCCATCGTGCCGCTCCTTGACTTTGATCGCATCAACAGTCAGTTGGTAGGAGTACACGACATGTATCGCCACCGAACATGGCAGGTAGTCTCATCTTCAACCACCAACTGCTTCGAGAAGGGAGCACATGATGTGTATAGATAAGTAAAATACTTTCATTATCTGGATGATTATATGGGCATGTATTTGGCTTGGCCAATCCATGTTTAGGTAGTGGTACACGACGTGTGTCAGAAATTACAAGTCGTGTATATTTTGAATCTTTGTTCTGAACTTTATCAATTGGTGGCCTTAGCATGAAAATACCTGAAAAAGTAACATGAACTCCAAAATAAATCAGTTTATTCATAAAACAACATATATCCTATGGAAACATGTTTTTATACTCAATAAAATGTATGAAAATATATACACAAATTGTTGGGAAAAAATCCCTCAAGGTAACATTGCAGCATTTTTGGGTTGATTGTGTTTGTTGACAAAGCAGGTTTCCATGGAGAATTGTCGAGTTCCTGAGAAGTTTTTGACATTCCATGTTGAAAAAGAACTATGACAAAGGAAAGGATGATCTGGAGGCGGTACAAAAGAGCTGTACAAGGTGGCGCATCGCGAAAAGTGGATTTCCATGAAGAGCATAATTTCATACGGTAAAGGCATGAATTTCGTGAAGATAGGATTCATGGATTGGATTTCGCAAAGGCCAGAAGAATGGAGGCGGTGATGCTTTGCGATTACGTCAAGCTTCGCGAACGGTAGAGGCGGAAGTGCATCGTGGTGGTGAAGGGATTCGCGAGAGAGCTTCGCGGCGAAGTCGCGAAGGTATGTTGACGGTGATTCTTTGTGACTACGTCAAGCTCCGCAAATGAAAGATT
This sequence comes from Viscum album, assembly GCA_963277665.1. Taxonomy (NCBI): domain Eukaryota; kingdom Viridiplantae; phylum Streptophyta; class Magnoliopsida; order Santalales; family Viscaceae; genus Viscum; species Viscum album. The sequence continues at coordinate 2,017,780,370 of OY728128.1, read as the reverse complement.
GCCGTGGAGCTTCGCGATTTGGATAGAATTCCGGCAGAAACTTTGGAGCTTCGCGATTTGAGATGACGTGGCGTTGACTTCGCGCGGAAGGGATGAGGGTCGGTGGAATCGCCTATAAATAGAGGCCGACCCCTTCGAGCGAAGCAGAGATAGAATTTTTATAGAAGATCATTCTCTCTCGATTTGCGAAGGTGGTTCGCGGAGCCAGTGTGCTTCGCGAAAGAGGTGCTTCGCGGCGGAAATTGTAGCTCCGCGAAACCTACGAGCTCTGTGTCAGCTTACTTAGCTTCGCGAGGGTCATTGCTTTGCGACGTATTGATCATCGCCAGAGTGCATCGCGAGGGTGCTTCGCGAGTGAGATTCGCGAAAAGGCAAGAGCTTCGCGAAGGCTTGTTGAGCTTCGCGAAATTGGGAGCTTCGCGAAGTAGGGTGCTTTGCGAAGGAACTTTCCAAAGGTAGTTGCCCAGTGGTTAGAGGCAAAGTGTTATTCATCAGTGGATGAAAGTTGGACTTCAACAGAGCATCTATCAACAGTTGAAGATGCATTATTTCATGCAAATGAAGAGACCTATAGGTCTATAAACTGTGATTGGATTCCCTTCAAGAGCAGTGAGCTTAGGAAGAGGAAGAAGGTGATCCTCTCCACCGGCAGTGAGCCAGAGAGAGAGAAACAGGGAGTGACCCTTGGGAAAGCTGTGAGCTGACCCTAAAAATTGTATAGGCAGTGAGCCTGGGCATAGAAGTGATCTAGCCCGAACATTGTAATCCACAGTTAGTGAAGTCTAGTGGAATTTGGTACGAACCGGCAACTTGTCGGCGTATGCTCCTTGGACGCAGCCCTTAGCGGTGAACCAAGTAAAAATCTCTGTGTCTTTCTACCTACTTCCCTGCATTGCATTCAAAGCATCATCATCAGGTAAAGGACACAAGTGATCACAGTAAACACACATGTGCAAACAAAGTGACCCTTGTAACAAAGAGGTCAAGATCCAGTGGGGCAGGAAGAACTTTGAAAAAGAATATCCATACCCTGATTCACCCCCCCTCTCAGGGTATATAGGCCCCTATTGGCCCTAACACAAATCAAGAACATCAAATTCCATTTTTTTTGAAAATTTAATTTATGAATTGTTTTGAAATATTAAAAAATGTTTGATTTGTTTTCATAAACATGGTTGTCCACCTATTAATTTATTTACAGAGTAATTTTATAACGAGTTGGATCCACCCCTTGGTTGATGAACAAGTGTTTTTTAGTTAAGGGTTACAATGGAATGATTGATTTGTTTATATGGAATTGAAATATTGGGTTTTAAGATGAATAATGATTTTTTTCTAATTATTATTGTTCTAATTATGTTATTATTATTTTTTTGATAATTATGTTTTTTATATTGTTAAATCTGTGTTTTTTTGTTTTTTTGTTCTAGGGTTATAGATTCTACCGCTATATTTTAGTTGAATTGTGATATATAGCAGCGGATTAAACTGCCAATATATATTTAAAATTATTTCTTAGTGGCATTTTAAACCACCCCTATATGAGGTCAAATTTTTTTTAGCAGTAGTTTACCGTTCCAAAAAATGAGTGGATAGCGGTGGTATAAACCACCACTTTTTCTTTGACTTCTTTTAGGAGGGGAAACCACCACTAAAACAAACAAAGAAACTACTACTAAATAAATGTTATAGGATGGTTCCTAGAAACTGCCGCTAAATGGACGAAACCAACACAAGTTGAATGTTGACACAAACATTAGCACCATTATGGGGAAATTGTTGCAGAACCATATGACGATGGTTTAAAACACTGGGAAATAAAAAACTGTCGCTATCAGTCAGTTTTATTGTAGTGTTTTTGAATGATCCTTAATCATTAAGATTATCATTGATGCATGTCATGAGTTGCACACTTATATTTAATGACCTAAATCTTCATGCAATATGTTGGTGAGAAGTTGGGTACATTGGATGCTTCATGATTGGCATTCCATTTATGGGTAATTTGATGAAGGATTTATCTCTACCATCTTTATGGAATCTGATATCTGGTCCCTTTGATTGAAATATAACCACCACCTGAAATTCCATGGACATGGTGTAACAGAATGTTTATTCCAAGTAGTCAAAGAGAGATGTATGAAAAATATAGGTTGGTTAAATAGAAGTGAAACCTACTTCAAGAGATACTGTAACAATGGGATTATATTACACAATGACTGTACATATGTGGTTGTCGTCATTGAAAAATCAATTTCTTAATCATGGGTGCCTTGACCCCTTACTAGACAGTATTTTTAAACTCTAGACAAGTCCGCCAAATGTTAGCGAGAATGAATTCTAAAGGGTCACACAAGTGTTTCTATTGATCTCGATTAAATATCATTTGAATTTAATTAATGAAATAAATATTATTCTAAAGTCCAACGAATAAATTTATTCAATTAAATAAATATTTATTCACCAACATGTGAATAAAAATATATTTATTTATTTTATTGAATATTTCATAAATATTTATTTACTTGTTTGTGAATAAAATATTTATTTAATATAATAAAATATTTTATTTGAGTATTCAATAAATGATAATGGTGTTTTAATTGATCAATACTATATCTGATGATAAATAATTATTTATAAGGAGATAAATATTATTTATTAATTTACGCAAGTAAGGGAGAGCCACAAAGTAATAATAAAAATATTATTATTATGTGACATGAGGTTTCATTAAAGATTATAATATTATTTAATGTCCGATAGGAAATTAAATTATTATTTTAACCTAAACTCAAGCTCTATAAATAGATGGTTATATATATAGTTTAGGGAACCCAAAATTGAAAAGAAATATTTCTTCAATACCGAAAAACGAGCGATCAAGAACGAATGATGTAAGAGAATGCAATATTCCATGTGTGAACACAAAAAAAAGAAACAAATCCAGTTATCATGACAATCGTATCTGGATATACATACTATATATAATAAATTCTCCAAAAGAATTCAGGACTAGTGCCACACGTCTTGATTCCATTAGATAGGAGCACCTATAAAATGAGTAAACCCAACGTCCCCTCTACATCCACACATTTGCAGCATCCAATGGGATATGTGGTTGGCATGTCACACACCCATTGTGCTATGGAATTCGTTTTGTTTGGGATGGCCCTCTTCCTTAACGCCACCAAAAACCTCCACCCCTGGCGGCAGCACGTCTTCGTCCCCTCTAGCATCTCATGGAGGCACTGACCCGACTATGACCAGTCTCCGTCACCACAAACACAAACCCAAGCACATCCACATGAACCACCTCATGCACCATGCGGCGGCCCTAGCCCGAGCCACACCCCTCATAAAAACCCATCAATCCCCCTTTCCCCCCTTTTCGGATCCTCTTCTCACACCCACCGAGAAACCATCTGACCGTACACCGAAGGTGGCCCCACCCCTCACAAAACCCCCTAAATATCACCTTCCTCCCTTCCTGACTCCTCACCTCACACCCAGCTCGCAACCCGGTGGCCATCCCTCGGCAACCCCACCCCCCGTAAAACCCCCTCAATTTCTCCTTCCGCCACCCACTACTCCTCATCTCGCACCCACATTGAAACTCGGTGACTATCCCTTGGCATTGCCCCATGCCCAGCCCCACCCCTCGAAAAACCCCGTCAATCCACCCATGCTCCAATCCCGGCTCCTCATCTCACACTGACTTCGCAATCCGGTGCCCATACTGTTGGGATTAATGATTTAAAATTTTGATTTATGAATATAGAGAAAATATTAATGGATGGATTTTCTCAACATTAATGGAGTATTTTCTCCCAAAATTAATGAAGACTTATTCCCAATATTAGTTGGTGGAATAATGATGGAATTATGAATGTTGACCGCATTTATTGAAGATATGGTCTGTGTGTCTATATTAGAGGATGCTGTAGCATGTTTTGGAATGTGGGCTGGAAAAGATGTAGCCACCATGAGAGAGCAGCGAAGGGGTTTCCGTGTTTGCGGTAACCGATACGAAGCATAGATGATGATGAAGAATGAAGCGGAGAGAGAATTGTCAAAGATGGTGTGCAAAGAGATTCATGAAGTTTCCATGTATCAAAAGTCCACTTGGTTTTAGAGATCAAGCGGTGTGTCTCGGTTGCGATGATCAGTGGTAAAAATTAAAATGGTACATTCATGGGTGTCGATGTTGCGTTGTAAAATTCCTTCGGGTGAAATCTCCTCTTCTTGTGTGTTTCTGCAACGACTACTTCTGCTTACAGCGCCAGGCTCCGCGCCCCAACAGTGGTATCAGAGGGATTGGTTGAAGTGATCAATTGCAGAACATGGTGGAAAACATCTGGTGGTGTAGCTTATCAAGGACTCAGATGTCATCGGACAATGACGACGGTATCAGCGGTGTTGCCGGAATATCGAAAGTCTTATTGTCTATAAGTGTCATGTGGTGTGTTCCGTTCATTGGGTGACATTCGAAGCATGGTAGAGTTGGTGATCAAAGAGGGCCAGATGGTGGAGATGAATGTAGAGTATTTTAATGTTAAATCATGGTGGAGATTTTTTGGATTAATGATTTAAATTTTTTATTTATGAAGAGGGAGAAAATATTAATGGAGGGATTTTCTCAACATTAATGGAGGATTTTCTCCCAACATTAATGAAGAGTTATTCCCAATATTAATTGGTGGAATAATTATGGAATTGTGAATGTTGACTGAATTTATTGGAGATTTGGGCTACGTGTCTATATAAGAGGAAGCGGTAGCGTGTTTTGGAATGTGGGCTGGCAAAGATGTAGCCACCAAGAGAGAGCGGCGAAGGGGTTTCCGCATTTGCGGTAACCAATATGAAGAAAAGATGATGAAGATGAATGAAGCAGAGAGAGAATTTTCAAAGATGGCGTGAAAAGAGATTCATGAAGGTGAAAAGTATCGAAAGTCCTCTTGGTTGCGAAGATCAAGAGGCGTGTCCCGGTTGCGATGATCGGCGGTACAAATCAAAATGGTACATTCACGGGTGTCGATGTTTCGTTGTAAAAGGCCTTCAGATGCGGTGTTAAAAAATACTTTGGGTGATTTGTAAAATGCCTTCGGATGATAAAATGCCTTAGGTTGAAATCTCCTCTTCTTGTGTGTTTCTCCAATGACTACTTTCGCATGCAACGCCGGGCTCCGCGCCCCAAAACATCCATCGGCAGCCCCACCCCTCGCAAGACCCCATCAATCCCGCCTTCCTCCATTCTCAACTACTCATCTCGCACCGGCCAATAAACCATGTGACCATACACCAGCAGCGGCCCTACCCCTTACAAAACCCCCTCAATACCGCCTTCCTCCAGTCCCGACTCCTCGTCTCGCACCCAACTCACATCCTGGTGCCCATCCCTCAGTAGCCCCACCCCTCGCAAAACCCCCTCAATCCCTCATTCCGCCACTCCCGACTCCTTGTCTCACACCCACCTCACAACCCGATGCCCATACCTTGGCGGCCCCACCCCTCGTAAAACCCCCCCTTCTCCTGCCTTTCTCTATTCCCGACCCCTCGTCTTACACCCACCTCGCAACCCGGTGCCCATCCTTTGGTGCCTCCCATTGTCCTCCCTAAACACCCTCTCCCTGCACCTCATCGCCTAATCCAATCTCCCACACCGGCTCTGGCTCCTGTCACAGGGCATGCATGATGGATTTCTTCCTATGCCGGCTATTGATTCAGTTCCATCTATGAAGAAATTCCCCCTCCTCATTAGTTTATGTAATTCCAAAAAAACATTTACTCTGCTATCTTATTCTACACTAATACTACTTAATCATCTATTTTTTTTTTCTCTATGCTTTCATCCTCTTCTCCCATAAATATTTCTAAATAATCTATTTATCACTCTTCAAAAAAACATTCTTCCAATCTATTTGTATTTGTAATGAATAATGCAGAAAAAAATTCCAAATTAGTGGTCACACACACATATATTCCAGAATTTACAAATATTTCATATTATAGACACATTATAGCCATATATTTTAGATTACGAAACAGATAATTATATACAGGTTAGATTTCATTGTGTGATTTTTTTCAAACAAATTCCAGCATTCAGACAAATTATTCACACTGATTACACATAAAAATGTATATAACACACACTAGTATTCCATATTTTAGATTATAATAAAAATATTATTGAATGCTTCACATTGATGTCATTTAATACAGTTTTTGGTGCTGTTACATATTGAAATTGAAAATCATATGCATTGTCACATAATAAAAAATACATTGATTTCAGATTATAAAACACATGTAAACATTCCAATCTATGTACACTAATTTATATGAAAGTGGTTATGTTCTCTCTTTATATATACACAAATTTTAGACTAAATGAACTATCCATAAAAAATACTATAGATTATGATATGTAATGATTATAGTTTATAAATAGATTTAAAATTATAAAACATAGGTTGTACACATTACAATCTATCAAAATATTCTATATCTTGTGTTCATATAAATCATATACATGTTTTGTTGTGAATTTTACAATTAAATTGAAAAAAGATATATAATGTTCAGTGCATATATATAATTTATTTTGGCTTCTGAATATGTTTTGTACAAATTATGTTTTGAATTAAGGAAAAATGAGCGAAGCAAAGGAAGAATGAACAAAGATCTATTTAGTGGGAAAGGTGAAAGGGCTAAAGAGTTTCTTGAATTGGTTTATACTGATGTGTGTGGACCATTTTCTTTTGAACCAAGGAGTGAGTACTCATACTTTAACATGACTTCATTGATTACATATGTGGGTTTGGGATCCTATCCCAACTCACTCCTCCTTACACATTTCAGTGGAATGGTGTAACCAAAAGGAGACACCACACCTTGTGGGAGATAAATGATGAGTCATGCGAGCCTTTCATTATGCTTTTGGGGATACACATTACAAACCAGTAGCATATATACCGAACCAAGTATCAAATAAATTGATTAATGGTATTTCATATGTATTTTAGCATGGAAATAAAACCATGTTATCAAATTTTTTGTGTGGGGAAGTGATGCATTTGTTAAGGCCTCTTCAGGTAACAAACTTGAACCCTGAGGCTTAAAATGCACCTTTTACAAATCTAATGAAGTCCACTTCGCAACTAGATTCTTCAAAACACTACACACCTTTACATCTATCCTATAAAGCGTGTCATCAATTTTTCCTCATACATAAACCATCAATCATCAAGAAATAATCCTTCTTCTACAACCAAACAAACTCTAGAATCCATCGTAATCAATAGCATAAGATGATGACAAATTATAGTGTATAACTGACACATGTCACACCCCTCAATGTTAGTGTACAACCTGCATTTGTAGTAATACAAATATCACCAACAACAATAAAATCAGTAGAATCTCCATTTTCAATATTCATTCTACCAAATTCATCTTATTCATATGAAGAAAATAGTCCCATATTTGGTGAAATATGGTATGATACTGCCGAATCAACCACCCACTTAGTGTATAGATCTGACATGTGACAATCATCACCAACTGAAAGTAAATAACCCTCACCCTGAACAAGATTTATGTCGGTATCCTCAGAATTGGTGTCATGTGTCTTATTTTACTCATTAAGCCTTTTCAATTCATAACAGTATCTCTGCACATGACCCTCCTAGTCACAAAATAACAACCTTCCATTTCTTCTTGTATTTGACCGACCTCTCTAACTACCGTGTCCATATACCAAAACCACAATACCACTATTACCTGATGATTCACTTTCATTGAGTCTCATTTATTAACAATGAGAAAATCACATCATACAACATCAGTGTATCTTTATCGCACAATAGTTTGGTGATAAGATCATCTTATGAATCAGAAAACAAACCCAAAATAAGTAAAGCCTTATATTCTTCTTCCATTTCAACAGGTTTCATGTTACATTTATCATTGATCTTGACCACCACCAAAGATACATCCGTTAGATTTTTGGTGAACTCATCCATATGGTTACCAAAATATCCATTCTCCGGTATTCAAAAAAGATACAATTGTTTTTTCAAATATAAATGATATGTAAGGGATTTTGATTTATACCTGCTTTCAAGATTTTCCCAAATATATTCTAGGTATTTCAAATTCATCACTTCCAGTAGTCTATTATCACCCAAATACATTTGAATTGTGCTTGTCACCAACTCTCTCATATCCTGCCAAGCACCAACGCTCATCATCTCTGGTTTATCCGATTTTTTATTCAATGCCTTCTTTGTCTTCTCACAGACCATAATATTTTTAACACTTTGCTGACAAAGTGTAAAATCATTTTTCCCAATAATAAATTAGATGTGGGTATAAATCCATTGGTGTGAATCACCAAATTTTATCAGAAAGAAACATGAATAACCACCTTTGATACCAGATGTTGGGTTGGAAGCAGATCAACTCCAAGATAAACTTGGTTGTGATAAAAATAATTTTTGAGAATCGCTAATGTAAACGAAGAATAAAAATCAAACAACAGAATAATAAATTCGGAGAAAAATTTTAACATGAAAAAACCCTCCAACATGGAGGATTAAAAAACCAAGGGGAAGCTCTTAGAAAATCCAATATGAATCAGAGAGTACATAGAATTCAAGTAGAAGTCCAATAATAAATTGCAAAGAAATAATGTAGAATACCTGTGTGAAATTCACACACCAATATGCCTGCATCACCTCTTTGAAATTCATCTCATTACAAGTCATCACCATTTGGAGATAAAAAACAAACACATGACATTGTTCTAGAACCTCCTTATACAACCCAATTAGATAATGTGTGATATCACCGACACTTGAAACTGGTGTCCACATTTTTCTGCTCTAGCCTCCACCCTATACTCTTGCGTGTGAGCCCCTCTTCTCTTCTTGAAGTGTCATTTCCCACTTTTATAGTCCATCGTTTCCAAGTCAAAAATAAAAGGTCCAATAGAGAAAATGCGTGCAATAGATGAGAATAAATGGCCATAATTTACACATCTAATAAAGGGAATAATGGCCACAAATCCTGATGATCCAGGCTGAACCTGAACAATAAATACCTTGAGTTAATGATTTGATTTAAGAGGAATGATAGATTTTGACTTAGGCTCCTAAACCCCATACTATAAAAGATTTTCATGATTAAGTGATTCGAAAAACTTCTTAATCATGTTATAAATGTTGCCTTGTCAAATGATATGATCATGATAGTCAAACATACCCTCACATTATTATGAGAGTGATACAAGGGTCCTAATATATGGAAACCTTTGATGGGATCATCATGCCTTAGTATGAATTGTCAATGAATTTTAGATATGTTAGGGGTAATACTCTATATGATTTGGATAGGATCACCTTGAATTTCTTCTACCTCTAGATGAGTGATACCAGTTACCTTGGGGAGACCCCATGGTCATGCTCGGTGGCGAGATGGTTATACCATTCCACAAGTGAGAATCAGACCCTTGTGTGATACTAGGGACAGACTCAGAGGTTCTTGGTTGTTATCATAAAATCCCGAGAGTGATACTTGGGATTTCATTTATGTGTCACCTTGGAGGGACTCCCATGGAAATGGGTTTATACAGAGCCCTTAGTGATATACTTGGGATTCCTTTTGGATAACCTTGGAGAGACTCAAGGTGCCTCTAATTAATTTATAAATATTCTAATTAAACTTAAGAGTAAGAATTTGTAAATGTGTAACTAAAATTCTTGCAACGTGTCCACCAAGACAAATCACATGCTTGGGGATGGTCCATACTTATACACTTTATTTATAACATCTATTACAATATTTCTTACATGTGCAAGTTACCTTTGTTTAGAGACATCCTGATTGGCCTAAAGCAGTTAGAGTTGGGTGGGTATCCCAAAAGTAACTTGGTCTGATATATTTATTTATTTAACACTATGCTTTTATTATTTATTATCACACTAATCATTTTATACACATGTACTAGGTAGATCTAGACACTTCTGGTGGTGACCTAATGAGTATTTCTCACACCTAAGGATGTAATTCTAGCCTGGTGTCCTGAAAGCCTGAGTGGCCCAACCCGGTAAAGCCCATGTGGGGCTCTGGTTGGGCTCAAGATGATGGTTCTTCAGGTCGGACTTGGGCCTATGCAAGAAAACAAGTAGGCCGGGCCATCATGTGGGCTTGTATGAAGCTCATTCGCTCAAAAACATTTGGGGGAAACTGCAGTTAGGGAGACTCTAACCCCCTACCACAAGTTTCTAAGGATGTAACTGGACTAACTGGTTAAAAATTACCAAATTATATATATATATATATATAAAATAATATATATATATAAATATAAAATTAAATATCAAGATATTAATAATATATATAATTATATATCAATGAAAAAATATATATATATATACTAACTCATTATAATTGACAAAAAACAAACACTAACCCAGTGATGTTCACGCAATCCCCCCCAGCCGCATTATTTTTCATAACTATGTGGAAACATGAATATATTATATTATATATATGTATATATATAAATCTACTTAGAAAAAAATTAACACACCCATTGCCATGCACCCCTCGTTATTTTTTTACAACCTACATGTATTATATATGTAACATACAGACCAGGCTCACCTTTAAGATGGTGGATGGACTGGTGGGTCGCATGACCTCAGGCACATCTCCCTGTCTGCCAGAGACTACCAAGTATTAGTGATGGTCTTAGGAGGTTATAGTGGGAATACTATACCCTCTTATCAGAGTTTCACAATGGTATAATAGAGTATAGGTAAAAGATAACAACTGAAGCAACAAATAATTATTTGACAGTAGTAGAAGACAATATAAATAATTGTAAAGCAGCAAAAGATGATATTTCAAAATTTAATAAAATTTTCCAACACCAAATTATACAGCATATTAATTCATTTAATGGTGATGATACATACTAAAATTAGTAAACAATATATCATGCTTGACAACCCAACAAAATAATAAAGAAAAGACAACAAATCCACACGTTTGATATCCTTGATAATCCCGAGATCTAGATCGGTCCTTTTCTCCAAAATCCCAGAAAAAACCGCAGCATAAGAAATCAATAATTGTCCATAGTCTTACGAACATGAAAAGTTTACTCGGGTACCCCAGTGCAATAGTAGCCTGAGTAGGGTGTGGGATATAAGTCTCACCTGGTTGGCACCACTGGTGTCTTACCCAATCCAGTCAATGAATTGTAAATAAAAAAGTGTTCAATATAAAATAATGGAGAGTGATCAAAACTAAATCTATCAACATGGTCTGGGTTCCTAAATTGACACCCTTCCCATATCACTTGCTTCGGCCTATGATGAATATCTGAAACGAGTACCTATAAGAAACATGATGTATATTTATATATAAAAAGGCTATAAAAAAGGTATACACAAAAGGATCATACCCCAAAGATTGTGATTTTAACTTCGGGTCTAATATATGTATCAAAAAATAGGGTCAGAGGACATCTGAAAGGTATCAAAAAATGGAAGGGAAAACAATCAAAATCATTATTATTATTATGTTCAAGTTGTAGTGTCGGAGTCCGATCCCGTCCTGAAGGCATTTCTACGGTACATCCTTCAAATTACCTAGTAATAGTGATACCATATAAAGCAATCTTTTGAAATGACAAGTATCTCTAGAGGCAAGGATTTAGCATGATTCTATCTTGGTAACATATATAAGGGGTCGAGTATCACCCAAGGCTTGGCGTAGCCACTTTACCAATGATTTCTTCCACAATAATCCCTTTGGGAACCAGTTTCACTCATAAGTATTTAGAAAGCCCAGGGAACACCTAGTCTGGAAGAGCCAATGATATCATTTCACTGGAGCATCATGGTATAACCACCCAATCATGGGAGTCCATCCACGAGTCCTTAATACAGAACTCATGTTATCACCCAGCCTGTATCAGGCGAACTATAGTATCCCAAGAACATTGGAAGGAAAAAAATAATACATATATCACATGGAAAGCTTATACATAAATTATGCTATCAAATAATCATCGTAAACCACAAGTAATTAATTCTATCAAATAAAACAAGTTGAGACATCAACACAACATAAATCATCTAGAAAAAAGTAATCACGTAACAATTACAAGACAGTATTAGCACTTTAAATTCTCAGGACAACAAGATTAGAAAGAAGGTAAAACCACTAAAATAGGGTATCACAATTTGGAACTTTCATGATAGGTAAAATGTAAAAAAATAATATTCCATCAACATGGCTCATAAATTGGTTATTAATAACATAAAAATTACATGAAACATGCTTTTTCAAGGATGTAATTCAATTCAAACTGATATTCCATTTTTAACTTGGCATTTAGGTGGGGCATACCCAAAGGGGTGGATAAGAGGCACGATGAGCACCTCAAATGGGTTTCACTATAATAAAAGGCCACAATAGGCACAATTGAACAAACCAGAAAATTAAGTAAGCGATAACAAGGCGTCACTAGAAGGTTGTAGTGAGTTTCAAAAAGACACGACATGACATAAGTGAAGAATGGAAGAGGGCAGATTCCCTACACTTGTATTCCTAATTACCAATTGATCTGCGTAATTAGAAGGTGTCTTGGCTAATTTATTATTTTACAAAGAAGTGAAGTCATTTATAAGTAACCATTAATGGAATAGTATAGGCACACCATTTAACAATTTATATCTCAAACAATAAGAGACATCATTGTAGAAAGGAATGCAAGAATAAAAGTATGTAACTACATTTTTATCTTGAAGAAAAATCACCTAAATTGGAGGAGTTTTATTAGAAAATGTTACACTGCTTTATCAAACCATTCATTTAGTTATATTTATCATTTGTTCCAAACCTAATTCAACACTAATAAAATGTAAGAATCCAAGAAAACTAAAAAGAATCCGAGGTGAGTTTTCGCAGAAAGTGCACCTCCGTTGGAGGGGTTTTACTATAAAACCATGAATTTCTCATCAATAAACCATTTATCAAATTTAAAACTATTATCAAGAATCACACTCAATTCACATTAAAGAGGAATGTAATCTATACTTTACTACATTAAGTAAAATCTAATAAAAGAATAGTAAGTAATTTATTATAGATAATAATTAATTCATTCTTTAAATTAAGGGCAAGGGAATGGGATCCTACCTCAAGTGGAACTAAGACATCCACTCCAACCCTTCAAGCTTTCAAACTAAAAGCTGATGCTCCCCCACTGGGCATATGAAACTAGACACATATGTAAGGACACCTAGCCCGTCTGCACACAACTGCATGGCCATGGGCCTGTGCAAGTGGATCCATACAGATGTTCTTATATGAATATGCCTGTGTCCACTCACTTTTGATTTCATTTATATTTATATATATATACATGGGAACACCTATCCCCATATATGTAGAACAACTACCATGGGTGACTACACTTGTAATGAGGGAACCCAAAAACATATATTTACTTACCTATGTACACACATGTGAGTCTCCCTTGACATGGCGAATCGAAACCAATAGATAGGGACTAAATCTCTATATGTTAAACACTAGGAACATTATTAAACTTAAATAACACCATATAACAAGGTTTAAACTAAACAACAGGTCAATAAACTTACCTCAAACAATGGATAAAAACCACATCTCCCCAAAACCACACAATGAAGTTCAGCTCACTACCAGAAACATGCCCGAGGCTCATAAATACCAAAATACCTAAAATTAACAACTGTGAAACAAATAAGTAGGTGAAAACCATACCTCGAAACCAAGCCGATAGACCGAAATCACTCGAACTACCTCGCCTTTGATGACGGTTGCTGGAACACGCATCAACATATCCCGAAGAATCCTTTTCACAATCTAGAACAGAAAGGAAACTGAAATCAAAGACACCCCCAACCCTAGGGTCTTCGGCCAAACCTAAATAGGGAAAAGGGGAGACCGAAAATCAGCCATGGAGGGTCGTGTCATGGGGCATCTGGCCGAGGGATCTCGAAGGTGTGGGTGCACACTGCATGGGGGGGGGGGGGGGTTAAGCTTAGAGGGTTTCTCCATAGGGAGGGGGAGGTCACACAATCCAGGATAAAGGGGAAGGGCCTCACAATAGGAAGATGGGGAGACCCTCGTTGGGTATTCTCCTAAGAAAAAAGAAACCTAGTTATTTTTTTAATAACACTAAAAATCATAATAATAAAACTAATAAAAACAACAAAATTATTATTATCATTATTAAAAAAAATTATTTTTTTTTATTTTTTTATTTAAATTTAATTAAAAAAAATTCATTTTAAAATTTTAATTTAATTAATTTGACTTATTTTAAAAATAACACACATTACGGGGGTTCTGACTCTTAGAAAAATGTTTCGACGCTTTGTTTGAAAACTACCTACCCAGCTAAGGGAAAAGTTAATTTCTTGTGATTTTTAATGTGATTCAAAAAAACGAATGTTAAAACCTTCCCACATTTGAAATTATCATCCCTGAGAGGCCTTCGGGAACAACATAACCTTCATCCGATCCACAATGGTCGTTAAGTCATGAAAAGCGGTTCCATTGTATCTATAAATTCCAAACGCACATTCATGAATTGAATTGGAAAGTGTCACATAAGCCATTACGATATGAGAAAACACTCATTTTCTAACTGAAACACCGGGATGGTGCTTCTCCCAAACCTTTTTTTCTAGAGACATTACCATGTCACCATCTCATTAAACATCTGGCTAATGTTACTTCCTACCTTAGGCTTTACTGTTAGAAAGAGGAAAATTCCCAATAGACCATAAGTCCCATGCTGATACATCTTTTTATGAAATTCCCTGGTCGACACAAACCGCACATCCATCCCAGGGCAACTCAAGGAGAAACTTAAACTATCCTTATACGAGGGTTTAAAAAAGGAAACCACTACAGGTTTTATTCCCAAGCCTTTTAAATTCATTCAAATTTTTATTTTGTTTAAAAATTTACAAGGTTTAAAAGAGACATCAACTACCCCTTTTAAAACAAAAACTAGGTACTTGATTTAGCCAATGACCCCAAGGGAAAAGCATATCACTATAAGCAGCTAACACTAAGAAGTAAGCTACAACACAGATGCATGAAAAAGGATAGTATTCTTAATATATAACTGAAACACGGTATATGAAGAGGCATGAAAAATAAATACAAAACATGAATTACATTTAGGTAACTCAATCATATCAATAGGATAACTACAATGAAACTATATGGAATGGAACTATGAATGACATGTGAATGTCTATGTGCCTAATATGATGCATGTTATGTTTCATCCATTCCTTAACATGAAAGGGGTAAAATACCATAAACATCATAAATACATAAGCAGTGGAAATTACAACCATCACTCAAGGTGAAATCATATAAAATGTAATATCAAAAATCATGAACATCAATTCCCAGCCCTGGTCACTTGGTAATTTCCTGTACATGGGGTGATCAGTCCAAAGCCCGTCTATTAACCAAGCACCAACACATTCCTAGTCTCCTGCCTACCAATAAAAAATAGCAAGACAATGGAAAATAACCTCCCTATGATACCACTTTGTAACATATCGACCTGGCTCACCTCTAAGATAGTGGCCGGACTGGTGGGTCACATGACCTCAGACGCATCTCTCCGTATGTCAGAGGCTGCCGACTAGTAGTGAGGGTCTCTAGATGTGATAGTTGGGCTACTATACCCTATTATCATAGTTTCAAAATGGTATAACATAGTAGAGGTAAAAGACAATAGCGAAAGAAATAAATAAATATTTGATAACAAAAAAAGACAATATAAATAGCTGCCAAGCAATGAAATATAGTATTTAACAATTTAATAAAAGTTGACTATGGCTAATTATACAAAAGGTGAATGAATTCCATGCTGATGATACATACTAAAAGGAGTAAACAATACAATATTCCTCACAACTCAGTTCAATAATAAAGAAAAGATAGAAAATCCCCATGGTCGATCTACTTGATAATCCTATGCTCCAGCTCAGTCCTTTGCTCCTAACTCCCAGACACAAACAACACAACATACGCAATCAATTACCACCCATAGTCCTACAAACAATAACAGTCTACATGGGAACCTCAGTGAGATGGAGGCCCGATTAGGGTGTGAGATATAAGTATCAGTAGGCCGACACCATTGGTGTCAATTCCAATACAGTCAATGAATAATAACATAAAAATTTCACAATATAAAATAATGGCGAGTGATAGAAACTAACACTAGAAACTTGGTATGGGTTCCTAAATGGAAATCCTTCCCATATAACCTGCTTCGGCCTAAGACGGAAATCTGAAATGAGTACCTGTAAGAAGAATGATGTTTATTTATATATAAAATGATAGAAAACAGAAGGTATACAAAAAGGAAACATACCCCAAAGCCTAATATTTAAATTCAGGTCTAATATATATATCAATAAATAGTGTCATAGGTCATCCGAAAGGTATCAAAATACACAAGGGAAACTAAACAAAATCTTTATTATTATTATTTTCAAGTTATAGTGTCAGAGTATGATCCCATCCCAAAGGTATTGCTATGGTAAATCATTCAAATTACCCATTACCATCAAGCCCATCCAAGGAAATATTTTGAAATCCAAAGTATCGCTTGGGGAATGGCTTTACCATGAGTTCATCCCGCTTTTACATAGAAGTGGTCAGGTATCACTAGAGTCTTGGCATATCTACTTTTCTGATGAGTCTGTCCTTGATAATCCCTTTGGGAAACTGTATCACTCATAAGTATTTAGAAATCATTGGGAAACCCTCATCTGGTAGAGCATAAGACATTATTCCCTCGGCGTGTTGTGGTATAAAAACCTGAGAATGAGAGTCCATCCTTGAGTCCTTAATATGGAACTCATGTTATCACCGTTCTCTTATCAAGAAAACCCTAGTAACCAAATCACATTACATGGAA
Organism: Viscum album; assembly: GCA_963277665.1. Classification (NCBI taxonomy): domain Eukaryota; kingdom Viridiplantae; phylum Streptophyta; class Magnoliopsida; order Santalales; family Viscaceae; genus Viscum; species Viscum album. The sequence continues at coordinate 2,017,763,347 of OY728128.1, read as the reverse complement.
ACAAAAATACATATATCACATGGCAATATTATACATAAATTATGCTATCAAATGAGCATCGTGAACCATAAGTCATTTAAGCTATCAAATAAAACAATTCAATCCATCAACACATCATAATGCATCTAGGAAAAAGTAAGAATGTAAGAATTATAGGACAATATTATCAATTTAAATTCTCAGGTGAACTAGTTTAGAAAGAAGGTCAAACCACTAAAATAGGGAATCACAATTTGGCACTGTCATGAGTGATAAAATGTAAAAAAAATCATACGCCATTAACATTCCTCAACAATAGGTTATTAATAACATAAAAAGTATAGAATTACATGTTTGATCAAGTAGGGAATTGAATTCAAACAGACATTTCATTAATAAAATGGTATTTAGGCAGGTCACACCCAAATGGGTGGCCAAGAGGAAAGGTGAGCACCTTAAATGGGTTTCTCTATAAGTGAAGGCCAGAAAGGGCGTGGTTGAACAATCCAGACAATTAAATAAGTGATAATAAGTCATTAATGGATGGTTGCAGTGATTTTTACAAAGATGGAACTTGAAATAAGTGATGAATGAAAGAGGGTAGACCCCCTAAACTCATAGACTTAATTACCAATTGACCCACATACTTATAAGGAGTCATGGATCATATTTTGTTTTACCATGAAGTAAGGTCATTTATAAGTAACAATTAATGTAAGAGTATAATCACACCATTTAACAATTTATATCTCAAATAATAAGAGACACCAATGCAGCAAGGAAAGAAAGCATAAAAGTATATAAATACACATTTATCTTGAAGACAAATTGCCTCCATTGGAGGAGTTTTATTAGAAAATGTGACACTGATTTATCAAACCACACATTTAGTTATATTTAACATTTGTTCCAAAACTCATTTAGCACTAATCAAATGAAATAAGGGTAAGGACCCGACCCTATTTCCCTGGAGCCAGTGCCTTATTTTATTACATTGGAATACAATAAGGAATTAGCATCCCAATGGACTGAGTAGTTTAGTATTATTGGAATTAAGATACGTACATATTTTCAAGTTTACAACTTGAAATAAAAACAACATAGAAACTCCCTAGGAAAATTTCATAACTATTTGGTTATTTCAGCATGTAATTCATAATAAAATTCTTCATATATCGAGAAAAATGAAACATAAGAATGGGGTGATCTCAAATTCTTAGTAAGAGTAAGCAACAAAATTGAAGATATATTATACATTAGACATGGTGAATAATTGACCACACATGCCTTTAAAAATAAACTTAAACATAATATGAAAATAATATGATCTGTGTAAATATTTCCATAATATAACATACTCATGGGTATTATACTAATCAAATAACAACATGAACCATCAACAATATATTAATAATGATGGAATACATAATGCGGGACAACATAACCATACTGTCAAGGCCTCATTCCAAGACCATAAATAATCAATTTTGTCATGGCCTTATACCAAGACCGTAGTTTGTCTCATGAGATCTACCGATTCACAAAGGGGCTATAGAGGGCCCCATTAGACACTTACTATATCCAATGCATTCCTCATATGAATGGGGATAAAGATAAACAACATATTCATTTATATTGAAATTAATATATGTTAAATGAAAATAACATTCCACAAACATTAAGTATAAACACTAACCATTCAGAGTAAATTGGATAATGGTTTTAAGATAGCACATCCATAGAAAAAACAATCATAAAACATTAAATTAAAAAATTTAGATGATAAAATGGAAAAATAAACCCAAAAATACATAAAATTCAACAAGAGTATTGAAATAGTTGAAGATACTCTTATAAAATCTTTGAGTAAATCTTGAGATAAATAATCTTTTACTTTAAAGAGAAGAGTTCTTTTGGAAAAATATTTGTATAAAATGGTGGCGAAGTAAGATAGTATTTTTATGAATAAATTAGTTATTTTATAAAGATAATTGTTTCCAAAAATATATTATAAGGTGCCCTTGAAAATGGGTAAGTCGTTGAGAAATTCCCCGGAATCGGGTTTGTATTTAAGAAACAATTTTGATGGTTTCCTTTTATAACATGTAACTATCCATAAAATAATGAAGGGTTATGGTCAGTAAAAATATATAGAATACTCTAAAAAAATTTATTATGATTACATAATATTAATACATATGAATTTCATCGAGGTAATTAGACAATCAAAGTAACCCTAATGAAAATGGGAGTTCAGGTAGAAAACCCTTACCTTACATCCGAACGTGTTCCACTCTTGAACATTATCTCCAGGAATATGAAATTATACTTATTAATAACCTATTTCATAACCTATTAGAAATGTATTTATTTTATCATAATTTTGTTTAGTTCATTTATTCCCTTATTGATAATTTACTATATTGAATTTTGTCATTCCGTTGTGTCTGTTTTCATTGTTTTCATAATCGGTTCACTTGTTCTTAAGTAATGGAGTTCATGTGGAATGGACGTAAATCTACAGAATTATATTTTCATATTATTTTTGATTATACATATGTTTTAGTGGTATTTTATATAATTTTTTTACATTTCATGTGGATGAATTATTATATATAACTTTAATGATAACTGTTTCGGTTAATTTGTGGGTTTTGATTACAACGAACTCATTTTTCATTATAACTTAATACCATTTGTACAAAGGGATTAAAAAACATTACATAGGGTATATTAAATATATAATAATCTATTTCAACCATAAAAAATGGTTTCAGGACCAGAATTGAGAGTGATAATAGAGGTCGAAATCCCATCATCCTTGAATGTGGTAAATTGACACATCTCAGATAGTGTTCTTACTCCAAGTATGAAAGAATGTTAAAGGAAGAGATGATGATAAATTATTACACTTTCATGAAAAAATTCTAGTACATGTAAGGTACTGGATTCATAATAAAAATTTCGATATGGAGAGGTAATAATATAAAACGAAAACAACTGATCTTGAAAGGAAAGACAAAGAATTGAATAGAGGAATTTACCTCTTGAACCAAACTTCCTTGAGAGCCACCTTAAGGGATAGGTTTTGGTCTTTTTATGTGACCAAGGATTTTTGGACGTGGGATAGGAGGATCCAATAATATTTGAAATGATTTTGGATAAGGAACCAGGCTTGAGAGGAGGGAAGGTAAGAGGTAGTGGGGGGGGGGGGTTATAGTGGAGGAGAAAAGAGTTTTCATAATTTTTTAATAATTAGTTTATTAATTTCCATAAAGATCATAAATAGTGATGATTCCATGACCAATAATATTAATAAATTCATTTGAGTTAGAACCATGTGGGCTTACATCACTTTTGATGTCATAAATAGTGTATTTAACAGATAAACTTTATATACGGTATTTTACCGTATTTCACTATTCATAAAAAATTCGAATTTTCAAAAAAATACCAAAAAATCAATCTAACCATTTTTCGATGTGTAAAATCCAAAAATGATGTCAATTTTTTAATTTTTTTTAAATATGATTAATTTAATATTTAATTAAAATCATAATTTATTCTAAAAACAACAATTTTAAAACAATTATTTACTTATTCCAAATCATAGGTATATCATACATTCACTTAAATATTATTTATATACTATCATAAAAAAGATTACTATTCATTAAGGTATATCACTATTCATAATGGTATGTTACTATTCATAAGGGTAGGTTACTATTCACTATAAATTAAGTTTTTCTTATCGGACTTCAAGTAACTTACTGATCGCAACTATGTATGTCATATTTTTGAAATTCACATCACAAAAGTGAAAAACTGATGTTTAAGGGTCACATAGCACTTATTAGTTCATTATGTTGTGATTCATGTTATTATGACATATTTACAAGTAAATAATTTCCATTGAGGAAATATTGGGTAATTACATTCTTCTCTCCTTACAAAAATTTAATCCTTGAAATTCACAAAAATTTTACCTAAAAAGATTCGATATGTTTTCCACATATGATCCTAAAACTCTCATGTTGCTTCCTCCATCTTATAGTTACTCCAAATTAATTTTACCAGATGAGTCATCCGATTTCTCAATACTTGTTCTCTGGTATCAGAAATCTTGATACGCTCTTCAAAATAAGGTAGTTTGGGATCAAGTTCTATTTCTTCATAGGTGAGTACATGTGTTGGGTCAGGAATGTATTTCCTTAACATTGATATATGGAACACATTTTGAGATTTGTAGAGACATGGAGGCATTACCATTAAGTAAGCTATGACTCCAATTCGATAAATAATTTCAAAAGGTCCGATATACCACAAACTTAATTTTCCCTTCTTATCGAATCGTGTAATACCCTTCCATGGAGATACCTATAAGAAAAAATTATCTCCTTCGTGAAATTCTAAATCCTTCTTTTGGTTATCAAAATAGATATTTTTCCTATTTTGAGATGTTTTGATATGGGTTTGGATAATCTTTACATGTTGACACAGCAATCATCTTGGCACATAATCACCAATTTTCCACTTCATGCTTTCCAACCACAAATGTTCCTTTATATATCTATGCATCTTTGTGTTTCTATGGTGTATAGAGAAATTAGAGCTATGAGAATCATCCAATAGTTCCCTCTTTATCTCAGGAATAGCGGGAACACAACACATCTTTCCAAATTTCAAAATGCCACCTCCATATACGAAGTCAGTCAACATCCCATCATTAACAACTTTAATTTTCTTTTGAAACTCCCCATAATCATCCTGAGTTCATTTTATCCTTTCCAGTAAAGTTGGTTTGGAAACCATTTGAAAAAGTAGTGATGTGTTACCTTCCTTGGTAATTCCCATTTCCATCTTTACTAGATCCATGAACATAGGATCTCTTTCAACTCTCATCTTGTTCAGAATTCCATGGTCCTTTCTAGTCAAAGGATATTCCACCTTATTTTCATTCCCCAGGTGGAAGTGTATTGTGCAATCATAGTCTTTGAGTAGCTCAATCCATCTCCTTTGTCTCATGTTGAGTTATTTCTGTGAGAATATATATTTTAAACTTTTATGATCTGTATATATCTCACATTTTTCACCATAGAGGTAATGTATCCAAATATTTAGAGCATATATTACCGCTTCTGACTCAAGATCATGTGTTGGATAGTTTTGTTCATGAATTTTTAGCAGCCTAAATGCATAGGCAATCACTCAATCATTATGTAGAAGGACACAACTAAGTCCTTTCTTTTATGAATCACTATAGATAACGAACCCATTATCCCCCGATGGTAGGGTTTGGATCAGAGCATTCACTTACCTCCTATTCAATTCATCAAACAATTATTCACATTCCTTTTTCCATACAATCTTAACCCCTTTTTGTGTGAGATTGGTCATTGGGTTAGCTAAATGAGTGAATTTCAAAACGAAACACCAGTAAAAACCTGCTAAACCAATAAAACTACATACATCAGTTATGTTAGTTGGAGTAGGCCATTCATACACAAAATTTTTATTCATAGGATCTTCAGATATTCCATCCTTAGAGACAATATGGCCCAAAATGGAAACTGATTGGATCCAAAAATCACACTTTCAAAACATCCCATATAATTCATTTCTTCTTCGAGTATTAAAAATAGTGTGCAATTGATATTCATGTTCTATATAGATTTTAGAGTATACCACGATATCATCAATAAACACCACAAAAAATTCATAAAGATACTCCTTGAAAACTCAATTCATTATTCACATAAAAATAGATAGTGCATTAGTTATATCAAAAGGCATTACTGTAAACTCGTAATGCCCATACCTGGTCCAGAATGCTATTTTTGGAATGTCTTTTTTCTTCACAAGCAACTAATGATATCCAGATCAAAGATAAATCTTTGAAAAAAAATTTCTCCATGAATTTTATCAAATAAATCATCAATTTTTGGAGGTGGATACTTATTCATTATTGTAATAGCATTGATTTTCCTATAATCAATGCACAACCTCATAGACCCATCTTTCTTCTTAATGAAAGGAATATGGGATCCCCATGGAGAAATGATAAGGAGAATAAATCCTTTATCACTCAATTACTCTACCTGTTTCTTTTTCTCTACTAACTCCACAATGGACATTCAATAAGGTGTCTTTGATATGGATTTTGAACCACGAATTAAGTCAATGGATAACTCAATTTCCCACTCTGAAGGTTGTCCAGGTAAATCCTCTGGAAAGACATCAACATATTCTTATACTACATAAACATCTTCAATTTGAAGATTTATTTCATCACCCATAGATATTAGGTTCTCTTCCTCTCTAATAATTGAATTTAGTAGAGCTACTGGTGGTGGGTCTTGATGAGAATTATATGCTAACGTTTCTTCCCTAAATATAAGGTATTCTAAACCATTCTGAAAAAATGTAACATCCATCTTCTAAGAATATATCTTTACATCATAATTTGAGAGACAATTCATACTGAGAATTATATCAAATTCAGTCATTGGTGTTATGATAATTTCAGAAAATAAATCTTGTTTATGTGTCATGTGGGGGACTAATTGACATTCCTTTGTTGCAATGATACATCCACTATGGTTTTTGACTGATAAATCATTTATTAAATCAGATTTGACATATCTAATTTTCTTGGAAAACTGTGAAGACATAAATGAATGCAATGATCCAGAATAAAATAAATCTTGGCTATGTTTGATGAAACGTTCAATGTATATATCACAACTTCATTATGAACTTAAACCTCTGCAATTGTGACCACATAATATTGGCCTTTCTCCCTTGGCATTCTTTGGGGAATTCTCCCCTGACACTAAGGACATTCATCTGCATAATGTCCCACCACCCTATAATTGTAGCACTGAATTATGGTAGCTTCATTCTTCCCCTTACAATTCTGAGGTAGGTTCCATTTTTCTATGCACTTGTAACAGACTCCCATTCCCATCAGGAAAGTTCCCAGGTGTTTCTTACCACAGTTATTGCAGGATGGATATTCAACTCTTTCGTTATTCCCCATTTCCTTATTTTCTTTCCCAGAGTTTTTAGCTTCCCTTTTCTTATCTTGTATTCCCTGAAATTAAAAAGACATAGAAAATTCCTTTTCCCTCTTAAAGAACACGAGACTATATCTTCATATGATGAGAAATTCTGGGCGACTAGAGCCCTTTAGAGGAATGGTTTCAAATTGTCAATGAATTGATCAATTTTACTCTTTGGAATTCGTATGTAGTTCACAACATGACTTCCTACGCTTGTGAAGTTAGATTCATACTTTGCAACATTATCATCTTCCTTTTGCATCAAATTCAAAAACTACCTTTCCATATCCGCTCGCAGTTCATGAGGAAAATATTTCTCCAAGAATATTTCCTTAAAGCCCCTCCATTCCATCTCTTTTATCTCTTCCCCATCCTTTGTTTTTTCTAGATTAATGACCACCAACGATCCGCATATCCTGTTAGTTGATAAACTACTAGGACAACCTTCTATATTTCATTACATTCCAAATTGAGAAATATATTTTCTATGGAACATATCCACTAATATACTAAAAATGGGTTTATAGTCCCATTGAATGATGGAGGCTGTTTTTGCATAAAGCGATCTGACATAGCTCCTCCACGTGGTGGATCTGGATTCTCCATATGGGTAAAGATATTATTTATAACCTGAGTATGTTACCCCAGTACAGTTATAAGTTTCTTAGCACCAGTCACAGCAACAGAGCCAACATCATTATCTTGTATTGGTGGAAAATCCCTACAGGCGACACATGCGTTCATGTGGTTTCCATTCCTTCCACTAGGCGCTATTTAAAAATAATGGCATACACTACATTAGGATATGAATCATAATGTATAATTTCAATGTAGAAAAATACTTAGCATAAATCGAATTTCTACGTATAGCTAATTTCTTAATCATAAACATGGTATCTTTGAGTAAAAATTTACATTTAAATCCTTCTTAGTGGATTGTAAAAAAATATGAATTATCTTAAGCATATCCCTAGAGAGTTTCGTAACCAAGAGTGCAGTAAGGCCCATTGTCGTGTACTAGGATACCCTGGGTCAAGCCTGAATCTTCTTGTCAGAGCTTTCACTCCTAGGTACATCTGTGCCAGAGCCTCCTCCACCTGCTCGTATCTAGATAGGGATGCATTCCATGAAATATCCACATAATATATTCCGTACCAAAATACTAGGACGTTATTTTATGTTTATCCACAAAGAATATCTTACGGACTCCTCCCTAGTCTATTTTTTCTAAATCTAGTTTCCATGTTTTTACTAAACCTTCTTTGATTACAACTGTAAGACCCGATCCAAGTTGCCTGGAGATGGTGCCTTTTCTGATAACATTGGCATACAATAATGAATAATAATCCCGAAGGACTGAGTAGATTAGTATTATTGGAAACAATATACATACATAAGTTCAACTTTAAAACATGAAATATAAAGAACATAGAAACTCTGTAGGAAACTTCCATAACTCCTAGGTTATTTCAGCATGTCATTCATAATAAAATTCTTCATGTCCTATGAAAAATGAATCATATGAAAGGGGTGATCTCAAACACTTAGTAAGAGTAAGAAATACAAAGGAAGATAACTTAAACATTAGTCATGGTGAATAATTGACAACACCTGCCTTAAAAAATATACTTGAACATAATATGAAAAAAATATGATCTAGGTAAATATTTCAATAATATAACATAATAATGGGAATTATACAAATCAAATAACCACATGAACAATCAATTCTATATTCATAATGAGGTTTTCATAAGGCAGGACAAAATAAACATACTATCAAGGCCTTGTACCAAGACCATAAATAATCATTTTTGTCAAGGCCTTGTGCCAAGACTATAGTTTGTCTCATGAGACCTACCGATGCATCGAGGGGATATAGCAGGCCCCACCCGACACCTACTATGACAAATGAATTCCTCATATGAATGGAGATAAAAATAAACAACATATAAATTCATATTGAAATTAATATATGAAATGCAAATTACTTTCCACAAACATTAAGCATAAACACTAACAATTAGGAGGAAATTGGTGAATGGTTTTAAGATAGAAAATACACATAAAAAATAATAATAAAGCATTAAATTAAATACGGTAGATGATAACATGGAATAATAAACACAATAATTCATAAGAATCAACAAGAGTGTTGAAATTGATTAAGATTCTCTTATAAAAACTTCAAGTAAATCTTGAGATAAAAACTCTTTTACTTTGAAAGGAAGAGTTTTTTTTGGAAAAATATTTTTATAAAACCATAATTGAATTAAGATAGTATTTTAAAAATAATATTTGTGATTTTATAAATATAATGGTTTCCAAAAACATATTATAAGGTGACCGTGAAAATTGGTAAGAGTTTGGGAAATTCCCTTGAAACGAGCTTGTATTTTGGAAATAATTTTGAAGGATTCCTTTTAAAACCTGTAAATATCCATAAAATAAGGAAGTATTATGGTTGGTAAAAATATATAGAATATTCACACAGAATTTATTAGGAGTACATAAAATAAATAAATAATAATTTCACTGTGGTAATTAGACAATCAAAGTAACCCAAATGAAAATGGGAGTTCGGGTGGAAAACCCTTACCTTAAATCCGAACATGTTCTGCTCTTGAACTTAAGGTACTGGAATTTGAAATTATAATTATTAATAACCTATTTCATACCCTATTAGACATTTATTTTTTTATCATAATTATGTTTAGTTCATTTATTCCCTTATTGATATGTTATTATATTGAATTTCGTCGTTCCACAATGTTTCTTTTCTTTATTTTCATAATCAGTTAACTTGTTCTTAAGTAATGTTGTTCATGCAGAATGGGGTATATCTCCAGAATTTAATTCGCATGTTTTTTATGATCATCCATATGTGTTAGTGGTATTTTATATAACTTGGTTACATGACATCAAGATGAAGTATTATATATAACTTTAATGATAACTGTTTCAATTTATTTGTGGGTTTTGATTACAACGAACTCATTTTTATTTATAACTTAATACCATTTTAAAAAAGGGATTATAGAACCTTACATTGGGTATATCACATATATAATAATCCAGTTCAACCATAACATTAATGGTTTCATGTCCATAATTGAGAGTGATAATAGAAGTCGAAAGCCCATTGTCCTTGAATGTGGTAAATTGAAAAATCTGAGATGGTGTTCTTGCTACTAGTATAAAACAAGGTAAAAGGAAGAGATGATGATAAATTATTACACTATAATGAAAAAATTTCAATACTTGTAAGCTAATGGAGTCATAAAATTTTTTTTATAATGAGTGGTAATAATATAAAAGGAAAACAAATGAACTTGAATGGAAAGACAAATAATTGAAAAGAGGAATTTACCTCTGGAACCAAACTTCCTTGAGATCCTCCTTAAGGGAGAGGTTTTGGTCTTTTTATGATACCATGGCTTTCTGGACGTGGGATAGGAGGTTGGGAGGAAATTTGGACATAATTTTCTGAAGTAACAAGTCTTGATATGAGTGATGGTAAGAGAGAGTGCGAGGGGGGGGGGGGGGGGGGTTATAGCAGAGGAGTGGAGAGTTTTCATAAATTTTTAATCATTAGTTTATTAATTTCCCTCAAGAACACCAATAGTGATGATTGCATGACCAAGAATTGTAATAAATACATGTGATGTCGATCCATGCTGGATTAAATCACTTGTGATGTCATAAATAGTGTATTTAACTGATAATTTGTTTATACGGTATTTTACCATATTTCACTATTCATAAAAAATTCGAGTTTTTTAGAAAAATACCAAAAATTAAAAATAACCATTTATCAATCTGTAGAATAAAAAAATGAATTCAATTTTTCAAAAATAATTTTCTAAATATTATTAATTTAATATTTAATTAAAATCAAAATTTATTCTAAAAACAATAGTTTTTAATCATTTATTTACTCATTCCAAAGCATAGGTATATTGTACTTTCACATGAATATTATTTATATACTATAATTGGTATTGTAACTATTAATTAGGGTATATAACTATTCATAATATTATGTTAATATTAACAAGGGTAGGTTACTATTCATGAAAAAATTATGTTTTTCTTATCGAACTCCAAATAACTTACTAATCGCATTTGTGTATGTCAGATTTTTGAAATTCACATCACAGAAGTGACAGAATTATTTTAAAGGGTCACATAGAACTTAGTAGTTAATTATGTTGTGAATTCATGTTATTATGACATATTTATAAGAAAGGAATTTCCATTGAAGAAATATTGGGTCGTTACAAGAATCCAAACAAACTAAAAAGAATCATAGGTGAGTTTTCAAAGAAAGTGCACCTCCATTGGAGGGGTTTTATTACAAAACCATGAATTTATTATCAAGAAACCATTTATCACATTTAAAAATTCTATCAGGAATCACACACAATTCACATTAAAAAAGTAATGTAATTTAGACTATACTGCAATATGTAAAATCTAATAAAAAAGAAGTAAGAAATTTATTAAAGATAATAATTAATGAATTCTTTAAATTAAGCACAAGGGAATGGGTCCTAACTCAAGTGGAACACATCCATCCACTCCAGCCCTTCATGCATTTTAACTAAAATCTGATGCTACCTCGCTAGGCATTTGAAACTTCAGACATATGCAAGGACATTTACCCCTATGCACACACCTACAGTGCCATGGGCCTATGAAAGGGGATCCTTACACATGTGATTATATGCATATTCCCATCTCCACTTACCTATGCATGAATATTTATATACATATATACATGGCCACACCTAGACCCATACATGAATAATCACAGACATGGGAGACTGCACACATAATGGGGGAACCCACATACATATATTAACTTGCCTATGCACACAAGCGAGTCACCATTGACTTGGAGACTCAAAACCAATAGATAGGGACCAACGATCTAAAAAATAAACTCTAGGAACTCTAAAACACCCAAAGAACAGCATATAAAAAGGGAGAAACCCAACAATTGGTCAAAAACCTTACCTTGGACAGCGACGACAAACCAAATCGCCCTGAAACCAGACGACGGAGTTCAACGCACTATAAGCAACATGCCAGTGACTCATAAATACCAAAACTCCAAAATTATGAAAGTGAGAAACAAAGAATGAAGTGAAATCCTTACCCCAAAACCAAACCAACAGACCGAAATCACCCAAACGGACTCGCCTTCAGCGGCGGTTGCTAGAACATGCACCAACACATCCCGAAGTCTCCTTTTCATAACCTAGAACCAAATGGAAATTGAAATCAATTACACCCCCAACCCTAGGGTGTTCGGACGAACCGAAATAGGGAAGAGGGGAGGGCCAAAATAAACCATGGAGGGTTGCGCCATGGGGCGTCCGGTCGAGGGATCCCGAAGGTGGGGGTGCCCGCTGCATGAGGCGGGGGGGAGGTTCAGCCTTGGAGGGTTCCACCATGGAGAGGGGGAGGTCACGTGATCTAGGAGAAATGGGGAGGGGCTCACACGAGGAAGATGGGGAGACCCCCTTTGGGTATTTTCCTATAAATATAAACCTAATAAAAATAAAAATAAAAATAATGAAAATAAAAATCAATATAAAATTAATAATAATATTGTCATAAATAAAATATATATATATTTTTTTTCATTTTTCATTTCAATTTAATTAATTAATTTTTGTTTTAAATTTTAAATTTTGTGAATTTAACATCTCTTAAAAATAACACACATTGCGGGGGATCCGACTCTCCGAAAAACATTTCCACGCTTCATTTTAAAAACGACATGCCCAACTAATGATAAAAGTTAATTTCCTGCACTTTTTCATCTGATTCAAAATACAGAACATTATAATATATATATATATATATATATATTCACATATATAAATCTATTTAGAAAAACAATTAACACACCCACCCACTACTGCACACCCTCCAACCTCTTGTTAATTTTTTTACAACTTGCACATATTATTATGAATGTTATTTATTAGGATGACTGATATTTATTTAAACATGGAAATCAACAGAGATTTATTTTTTTAATCAGAAATTTTCAAATAAATTATTTGACCCTTAATTATTTTTTGAATTAGTCTATATTTTATATTTTTATTAAATTAAAGAAAATATTACAATTATAATAGGCATGGGACTTTGAGGTTGGGGGTTCTTGTAAAATGATTTTTGTGAGAAATTCAAAACATTTCAAATGATTGAAAATTAAATAAAAAAATTTTCACCTATAAAACCTTACTATTCAAAAAAAATAAAATTAAAGTAAACATTTTAAAAGAGGATAAATGTTTAAAAACAATTTAAGAAAAAATGTTTAGAAATAGAGGTTTTAAAAACGACGTTTTAAAAATATTTTTTATATATATTTTTTAAAAAATCATTAAAAAATGTTTTCAAAAAGATGTTTAAAAAAAGATGTTTGAAAAAATTTGTTTTAAAATTGATATTTTAAAAAAAGGTTTGAAAATCTTTTTAGAAAATCTTTTTTTTTTTAAAAGTAAAAAAAAAATTTACAAAAAAAGTTTTAAAATACATGTTAAATTTTTTTTAAAATAAATGTTATTTTTTATAAAGAATAAACAATTAAAAATACTTTAAAAAATTAACGTTTAGAAAAAATATATTTTAAAATATGTTTTTTAAAAAATGTTTTAAAAAAACATCAACAAAACATAAAAAATATTATTAATTTGTTATATATTTTATTTAAAAAATACTAAAAGCTCGAAAGGTACTAAACATGACCCATCCCAGCTTGACTGTTAAAGTTATCCCATGGATGGGCTTGGGTCGCCACATGGGGTTGTTCGAGCCAGCCAAGGCGAACCCAAATAGTGGTTTGCGGTCCGTTTTTTTCGAGGGAATGCCTTACTGAAATTAGAAGCTTAAACCTTTTTTGGGATGTATTTGGTACCCAAGTAGACTTCATAATTGCTGGTATAGATAAAGGGAACCAGCTAGCTTCTCATGCCCGATTCTGAGTTCTATGATGGAGTATGGGTATAGAGGACCAAGCTTAAGCTTGTGGTTCTTGTCATAGTAGCTTATGGATTCTTTTTGTATTTTTTTTTCATGTGGTATAAGCATGTATCCCCTATACCCCATTTAACTTTTTTATAATTATATGATAATCATCAGCAATTTTTGTATCTATTATTGATTATGCTTCTGCTTCTTATATTTTATTGATTATTTATTTTTCTGTTGTTTGTCTGTTATTACTGCTTTTTTTGTTTCTTATTTATTTATATACCATTGCGATTCACTATAATCTTTGTGTGAATAGAACCCATTTGACACACACTAAACCCTTTCTTCTAGTCCGAATCCTTTGGCATTTGGGGAGATGTGCTTGAGGTCATGTGGTCAACCATCTTAGGTCGCCGCAAAGTGCCTTCTGAGGTAGGATGCCACAAAGTGGTAAAAGAGAAATTTTCCATTTTGAATTACTTTTTGGGAATTATAAAGGGGACTAGGAGTATTGGGATTTGGTAATGAGCCTATGTCTAGGTGTAGCTAACCCACAAACTAGGGAAACCCAAATTACCTGGAATGGGTTAATTCTATTATTAGTTGCGCTTGTTACAGTTTTATGGATTTCATCGTTGGGTGACGCACTTGTTTTGTGCCGTTATAATTATTTATATTTCTATGATGCGATTTATTCTAACCTAGTACCATGATATGAGGGTGTTTGAGTTCATGAATCATACTAGGCACGTTAGGACTTGAATATCTTTAATTATTCCATTCTATATCTATATTCCAGAGTGCATTGCATGTGTTTCTTGTGGTTTCTGAGTGTGACTTGATTTTTATATATTATATTTTCTAATATTTATTACAATAATAGAATAATTGAGTCAATTAAGTCTCCCACATCAATAAAAATGGTATTCTCTTTCTTAGATTGATGATAACACCTTAATTAAGTAACAATGACAAATTTGATTCATGAACAATCGGTTCTAAAAGATCTTACATCTATTGATTTGATTGATGAAAACCAAGGGAAATTTAAGAAGAAAGTACTTATATAATTTGAGAATTTTTTTCCTTCAATAATGTCACTAATACATGACCTATTACATCCTAATACCAGACTTAAAAGCCAGATCATAGTTATTTGATGTTCCAATTCCACTTTATAATGAGTATGGTCCTTCATAAATTTATAATTGGCGATGCAATTAACTGGATTGAAATATCTATATTCAGATAAATTTTAATGAACATATATAAATTATGTTTTTAAAATGAAAATGTTACGACTATATGAATATGCCAAATGAAAATTAAAGGTTGTTTTTCTCTATTCCTTTCATTTGAAATTCTATATACTAGAATCTAGACTGTGTTATATGAGACCATAAACATGACCCAAACATAGTAGTGGGAAATATGTTGTGTCATCAGGGATCCTTCAGTGACTCTTTTATCACCTAGACGTGGCTTTAGGAGCAAGGAGATAAGTGTGACTCATAATGGGAATGATTTTTAACTCTTTTTCCTTTATTTTCATTTCCTATCAATTATAAATCAAATATAAGGAGTGTGATTTCCAATTTTAGAGTTATACCACTATGATGTCTTCATGTAATATGCCAAGAAGGTGGCGGTGATCAGGCTCTATAGGCAGTGGGCCTCGATCCATCTATATTACCTCATGAAGTGCCACCTGAGGAACCTCCTATTGATCTTCCACTAGGAGTTGATGCTTAGTTCCAAGATATCTTCTTCCATTTCATGCAATTTTTAGAGGGTGATTCATGATCTGCCCCTACTATGGAAGAGCTCGCCCAGAAATTCCAGCAGCAGTATCCTCCTTCCATTTTAGGGGATGGAGGTCCTCAGGCTATTGAGTCCTATCTAGAGGCCATGTTGTCTATCTTAGAGTATATATAGTCACCTCCAGAGTGGAGGGTCAGGATCTCCACCTAGATGCTTTTAGAATCCACCAAGAATTGGTGGGATTTCCTCACATAGGTTGGTTGACATTAGAGTATGTTCTGGGTGGACTTCCAAATAGCCTTTTTCAACTACTTATCTCCATAGATGTTGAGGAGAGACACACCAAAGAGTTTCTACACCTATATTATGGTGACATGTTCCTGAGGTTCATTCATCTTATTTTATTGAATATCTATGTTTTTCATTGACTGTAACTGGGGATGACTTGACCATTGTGAGATGATTTGAGGATGGTGTTTCTATGACATCCAATTATATGTGAATGTATTATATTTAACCACCATTTCTAATATTGTGATCCAGGCCCTCATCCATAAGTGGATCCTTAGGTAGTCTGGAAATGTGAGATTGAGTGGTTTAGCTTCTAGGTAGGGAGCTAGTTTATCACGTGGTAGGAAGTGTCCTTTCAAGGGTGCATGTAGGGGTAGTACCAGCCAAATGTAATACACTAATAGCTATGTGGTGTGTCACTTGTATGGAATGGTAGGGTTTAAAAATCTCCATTGTATGTGTAACCTGATCAAGTTCCGATCTTGTAGCCGGATGGGTCACCTTTATCATTTATATCAATCTTTTCTTCCTATATCCAATGAGAAGGGATCTATGCCAACATCACTCTCATGTATAGGTTCATTTACTCCATGTCATGATGGTAGACAGTTTACTACCGTCCTTTTAGGATGAGGAGGTTATTGTAACCAAGGTAGTCAGACGTATGAGGTTCAACACTAGCAGAGGAGACCTTGCCAAGTTGGTTAAGTTGCTTCTTAGGGCCCTTGATTAGGCTATATCTATGTAGTACAACCTATGCATGAGGATAGGAGGATGGGGCCTTATATAATATGAGGTACTTTTCTAGTAGACTCTACTTTAGTTTCTGCCCTTTTGGATTCATATACATCTTCCTCCTTCATATATGTGGTAATTAAGGGATATTTGGGCCTAGTGATAGAGTAATTAAGTGGAATCATGACTCTGGACACACCATTAGGGGTCTAATCAGAGGGTATATGCCAGTACAAGGAGTTCCTCAAGATAGGTGGTTACCGTTTCTTATGAAATTTCTTTATCCTCAAAATTACTAGATTTAACTTCATTCTCGTTGTTGACTGGATAGTACATTATCATGCCCATGTTGATTGAAATCGTTAGAGGGATTCATTTACATCACCCTAGGGAATCACATATATTCACAAGGGAAAATGGGATATCCAGGAAAGTTGAACTGGACCTGAGCATCATGGTCTAGGAAAGGTGACAACTCAGATGTACAGTCTCTTTATTTGAAATCAGGGGATGTATCTTATAGAATTCCTTCATGTTGTGTATTTTCACGTCCCACCCATTTTCATTGGATTGAGAGGGTTTTGAGATGTTAGTTGTCCTTAAGAGACATCCCCAAGATACCGAAGGCTAGGAAATAAATGTTGAAGGGCTTTAATATACACGAGGGTGATTTTTACTTTAATAATAAAACCACTAACCCAACACACCACAAAAAAATAAACCACTATATTATTCATGATAAAATAAAAGGCAACTCAAACATTTAGTTTGTATCAAACCAGCCAAAACCAAGTACCCCAATGGAATACAACTAACATCAAAGTGAATAGAAAAAGACAAACTACTAAAATTCAAAGACAAACATAAAACTCTAAAGCTCCACATGCTCCTAGCTCTGACTTCACCAAACAGCCCAAGTATCAAGATGTAGTGCTAAATATGTGTGATAATTTACCTCTTCCCATGTACCAGTAGATTTCATATGAAAAATCACCAAAGTTCCAAATCAGGGGTGAGTATTAAAACCCAGTAGGTTTTCCCCCAATGACTTCCCTACTCATGCCACAAGGATAGAAAATATAGAAGCATTTATATAAAACAATTTTTATAAAAAAATTTATAAAATATTTTATAACTAAATATAAACAAGAGTCATATCAAACAGGTTTAAAAAAACCCATTTTCAATGAAAAAAACCAAATGATTTTTTAAAACCATTTCACAAGTTCCACTTGGAATAACTATTCTTTTCCACATATCCAACCATGCAAGATTTGTTATGAAATTTCCATACTCATGAAAGATTCCCATGTACCATTACACCTTTGGAACCGAGCACAAGGTCATATTTCAACCAAGCCATGTAAATGAAATATGAACACGCATACCAAGTATTCCCAAAAACGATTCCAATACCATCATTCCAAACATTTCAATTCCAACACCATTTCAATAAATTAACATTTTTATTGATTTATTACATAAATAAAACTATGTTTCCATTTTAAAATTACTATTTAAAAACATTTATCAATGCACATTTCATATGAATTTCAATATTTCACTAAATATTTCAAACCATCAAAAAAGAAGGTTTCAAAAATTATTTTCACACCAATTTCACAATCAATTTCATTTAATTTAATCAATTTGAAACTAATCTAATTAGTTTTAGAAATAGGATTCAAGAGTGAATCCACCCACCTAAATATTTTTGGAGAAAATGATAAACGACATGAAAAACGTCACAAAATAGGGTTAAAACTCCATTAACCTGCTTCAGATCTCTTCCCTTATCATAAACCAAAACAAATATAATCATATTTGACATCCAAAACCTTATATCTACCCATATAAGTCATATATCTAAAAATCCATGAAAGAGGGAAAATTAAATCTAAGAAAACTTATCAAGAAAGATGAAGAATCAAGCCTTACCGTAAGAATCAATATTCTACTCACTAAAGAATGGCTCTGAATTGCTTCCAATTTGATAGGATAACACGCCTTGACCTTTGAGAGAGAAAATTTTGAGTTAGGGCTATTTTGGGGGAAAAATGATGCATTAAAACATTAAATTAACCCAGATCAACTTTTTTTCTCTAGTTTCCTTACCGTGCATGTTTTAGTTGCACGGTTAAAAAACCATTCCCAAACCTAGCATAAGCCGCTACTTTAATAAAAAACCTCACATGGTCAAATTACATGGTATCCAAAACATGCGTCAACTATGCTAAATCCACTTCCTCAAAAAGACCAAAGCCAACTTTCAAAGCACACATTTTCCCCTAAATGAACACACAGATTGGTCATATTGTGCACCAACTATGAACCTTTATTTTTAGCTCTATCTCACTATGCATGTTTCCTACAGGTGTTGCACGGTTTTCCCAAATCGTGCACTAACCGTCCAACTGTAGAAAAGTCCCAAAACCCTCCAAAAGAACTCCAAACTCTCCCAAACTTAACCCATACACTTTATATACATAAAAAGGATAATAATAGGGTTACTTACTAGAGAATGGGGGTACTAAATTCTCCCCACCATTAGTATTTCTATCCCTAGAAATTAGAAAACCAATGTTTCCTTTAAATAGTTCAATCCATTGACCTTTAATTTCCTTATTGTATTCCAATGTTTATTCTTAAAATTTACTATGTTTCCACAAAACCCTTACTAGACCGATGATTTTTCCATGTAATACTTTCTATTTCCTATCAACAATCCACATCAGGATACGTACTAAAGAAAAACCCAGATCTTGGTCAACATGGTCCCATATTATCACATTGTCAGGTTTATAATGATACCTTTTCAACTGAGATACATGGAACACCTTATGCACCATACGGAACCTTGGTGGGAATTCTAAATGATATGCCACCTCACCAACCCGTTTTAGTATCTCAAAAGGTCCTACGTATTACGGAGATAAATTGGCCTGATTCCCAACACATCAATGTCTAAGGCTTGGAGAAATCCTCAAGAATACATGATCACACACTATGAATGAAAATGGTCAACGACGATGATCCACATAAGATTTCTGTCAACTCTAAGCCATCTCCATTTGTTTTTTGATCAACCAAATTATCACTATTATTTCTTGGACAAGGCTCGGTCCAACTAGTGAAGTCTCTCTTATTTCTACCCAACAAAGTAGATAATGAAATGGATGCCCATACAATTCTTCAAACAGATCCATTTGATTTGAGTCCTGATTATTCTTGTTATACGAGAACTCTACTAATAGTGTCTTTTCTTACCATGATCCACTAGAATCCAATAATGTTATATTTGGTTCCCTAGAACCAACTTATTTGAAATTTATGATAAACATTTTTTAATATTAATAAACTACTTATCACATCACAATTGTTCTTCTACATGACATAGTATGTGATAATGTTCTATGAGTAGCTATCGCACAAAAAAGTCACACCAGTTCCCTACTATGATGGGAACCCGGAAGTGCTACATCATTATTCTTGAATATATGTTCTATATATAAATGATATAATTTTAGGGTCACTAATGATATAGGATATCAAGGGAAGAGATTCATAGGACTTCGAGGTACCTCTTCCTAGTGTACACCATTGGTAATATCTAGTAGGATATATGTGTACGAGACCCGCCACTAGAAAATCCCCATTTATATGCTTCATTGGATGTTACTATCTAAAAAAAGTACATATTGGTCCTTTTAAATTAATATTATTATTAATAAGTATTCTGAATTTCACACTTAGATATATTTATGAAAACCATGACAATAGATGTTTTCAGCAAGGTATGATATGTTGGGCGCATCACGAGTAATATTACATTAATGAATAATATGAGAAAGGATTTATCCCATATGTTATTTAATGAAAGCTAATATCTCAAGACCTTTTATGGAAATTATATATCCTAAATAAATCCATGTCCATAGTGTTCTATAGGCATGTTCTATTTATGGAATGTCAAAGAATGATATATTGAGGAAAGAGGTTTAAAAACTGGCTTGCAACCTGCTCAATTTGAGATATTGTTATCAAGGGATTATATTACATGGTAAGTGTCTGTATGAGGTAACATGTGTTTGCAACATCAACTTATTTATCTATGGGTGACTTTGCATGTTGCTATATGCTAACCTTGGATTTTAGATGGTTTGCCTAATACCACTAAGAAAGAGGCCTAGAGGGTCACATACTATGTGTATCGAGAATCTTAGTTAAATAATATATTGTTATTCTTTATTTAACATGTTTAATAAATATTATTCCCATATGTGATTTAATAATTATTCATGTATGTTTGATCGAATTTATTCCATCACTAGTGATTTAGTAGAATATAATATGAACATAATATTTAATAAATATTTATTTTCAATTTAGTGAATATAATATTTATTTATTTATTAGAATATAACGCATTGATAATTATTTAATAAATAATTAAAAATTATTAAAGGATTGATAAATATTGTGGTGGAATGACAGACCGAGTTTAATGGTTCGGTGAGAAATAATAAAAATTGAATATTATTTATTTAAATAATATTTAAGACAATTTTCAAGTAAATCACATGTTGAGAAATAATAATAATATAATTATTATTTGACATGGGGTTTTTCTAGGATTAAATAAATAAATAAGGGTAGTTGATCCATTATTTTATTTTTAAACTAGAAATATAAATACCCAATTATGTTATTTTTCAAGAGAGACAATTCAATTTTGGTTTTGTACAAAAATCATGGAGAATCCACTCAAAACTAGAAAACTCCCTTATCCAAAAATTCTCCCAAGAATGGAGAGAAATTATCCACCACCAGATGATGGAGAATTATTTGGAAGTGATTCTTGAGGCGATCAAAGGAAAACGACAAAAGTGCAAGGATCTTCTGTGTTAGCATGGGATACTCCTTTAGAAATGTCTAGAGATTCATGGAATACATGTGGATAATCAGTAGGGAAAATATACACTTGATTTATACAACGCAACAAAAGTGCACCATAGATATATCATAGGACTCATCAATGAGGAAATAATTCCTTAAGGGTAATTATTTATCAAAATAAATTAATGACAAACAATATCTGTTGATCTTCTTTCTCTCAGTTCTGGTGTAATTATTAATTTTTTATTTCTTTGACTCAATTCCATGGATCACGACATTCATCAACTTATAGATCTCAGAATGATAATTTATTAAGAAAAAAAATTAAAAGTGGGTACACACCCATTGCAAGCTTCTATTATGCCCAGAACCTACAAGTGGTATTAGAGGGGGAACATAATTTTTTACAATTATTTAAATTTTTTGGTGATTTAAGAATTTTTAATTTAGTTTTTCAATTCAGGATTAATCAATTTTTTAATTTGTGTTGTGAGATCTATTTCTTCATCCATCGTTTCTCATAGATCTAATGAAAATGATTAATTTTATGAATAAAATAACATTGAGGAACTCATCTAGAGGTGCCATGGTTTTTGGTCAAACAACACCAGACTACACACCGTGAAACCATAGTTTCATGTTGTGTGGTCAAATTTAATGCCTCAAGACTAATTTATAAATCAATTCGATATTATGAATTAATTAACACATTAATTTCACCATTAATGACCCATGTGTTGACCAGAAATAAATGGCTCATGGTCATCCATACTACACACCATGTGGCCCATTGGAAACTATGTGTAATCCATTTGGATCATAGATTGGCCGTGTATTCCATATATGGCCTACCCAACCAATGACCATGTAAAATGAAGTCGACACGGAGTGTGGCCCTTTGGAAATTCCATCTACTCCAAAATTCTTGAGGTACACTTCATACACTGAGTCCCTAGGAATGTACCCTAGAAAGACGATGAGAGATGTTCACACCATGTAGATAAGATCTACCTGCCATGTACTTTTACTTGTTACAAATATTGAAAATTTATTTATTATATAGAATAAACCATGATACATATACTGGTGTGTGGTCATAAAGTTGGGACACGCCATGTGATAGGTTTCAATATATATATATATATATATAAATGTTTAATTAATATCTTCATAATGTTCAGATATGCATATCTTGTATGAGTGGTATTATAAGTTACTATACATGTATTGAATCATAACATGTGACTGAATAATTATGTAACTAGTGTAATAATTTGTGAAGTACACAACATGAATGTACATGATAAGTTTTGTATTCCATTTTAATAAGAGTAAAACAATATTCAAATATAATATATCTTGGGAAAAATCAGATGGGTATTCACCATGTTACCTCCAAGGTACATTTATGTATAAGGTTAGTTTTAAATGAATCTATTTATTTTATTTAAAATTATAATGGATGAGAAACTCAAGGAAAATCAGATAATAATTAAGATAAAATGATTGATTAATTAAAGATAATAATTAATCAATTCAATCACAACTTATCTTAAATAATAAAGATTAAGAATTTAATGGTAGATTTATTTAATGCGTATTTTTCTCATGCATGTGGATGATAATGAGATAGACTAAACCGTTTTATGTTATTGGTTTCAATTAATTTATTACTAAATTAAATTGGTGGCATATGTGCCTTCAATACTCATTATTATGTACGGCCTGTGTTCCCATGGTTTCTTTTATGTAAACCCCTTTCCCTTCACCTGTGTGTGAGTAAAAGAAATATGTAATGGATGGAGATTCCAAGAGAGTGGATGTGGTTCCAGCACGAATCAAAGGTGAAACCAATCCAAGGAGATACAAAGATGGACAGTTGGAAAGATGTGAACATGAACCTCAATTGGTTCATGGTGTTTCTCCCATATGTCAATGGTTTGTTTTTCAACAACTAGATAAAATAACCATTAGTATAAACACATGACCAAAACCTTTATTTTATTTCTTTCATATTTATGTTCATTTAATTATAGATGTATTTTCATGATTATATAATTAATTAATTAACAAGTAGGAAATATGGAGCTAAAATAATATGGCTTATGCGTAAACATTATCTAAGACATGGTTAATCACATAAGTAATCCCAATTAATAATAATAATCATGTGATAAAGATAAATATATTAAATTGCCATATAAAAGGATAAAATCCCCTAATAAAACTTCGGTATTGTCATTCATTACATCAGTTAGAATCGAACCACAGTTCAAAGTTCATAACTAGCTGAATTTTCGGTGCTTTCAATTATTGAGGAATTCAAACATGAGGTTTTTGGTTGACTTAACTTGGTTCACAAGATGGGTTGAATTACAATGTAGGACTTGGTGTAATTGAGAGACAAAGGTTATGGAAATCCAAAATTAAATATTTCAGGATTGGGGAGTCCACTCAACTGATAAAGGAACTGTGAGTTAATGCAGTTAGCATTTGTAATTCCTACCTAAAACCATTCTAGTTTCTTGACTAACCAAATTTTGGGAAATGATATGGTGAATATGGATCCTTAGCACTAGAATGTCTAAGAAATATGATATTCTCAATCCAATAGTGAGGGCTATTAGGTTTTGATAAAACAATGGGAGACTAATAAATATAATATTTATTTACTTGTCTAAATATAATAGATAAAAGACTAAATATATGCACATATTATTTTTTAGAAACATAAATAAAATAAAATCAAACATATCATCTCATTTCATACTTGAGAAGGAAGACCTTCTCACCGATACAAATTTCCAAGAGTGTAAAAGGATCCTATGTGTCATCCTTCTCAATGAAATGAAATTGTATGTGCTGGAAGAACATTTACCAATTGTGTATGGAAATAAGTCATGTTTTGAAGAGATATATCTATGTGAGAAACATCTGAATGATTCTACAAATTTTCATTGCTTCATGATATCATCCATGTCCAATGATCTTTTAATGAAACATGAGGATAGGGATGCCTATAGCATGATGTCTCACCTTCTTGATCTCTATCAAGAGAAGATGATACAAGAGAGTTACAAGATCTCTAATGCTTTTTTCATAACTAATATTGGAGATTCTATGCCATTTGGTCCTCATGTAGTCAAGATTATCAACTACATTGAATTCCTGTACATATTAGGGATTAAATTCCTAGAAGATTTTTGTACAAATCACATACTTTCCTCACTTCCTAAGAACTTCTCCAATTTTATTGTTAATTACAATATAATCAATAATTAGAAGAGTATTTTGGAACTTATTACTTTAATTCTCCATGTGGATAAGGACACAGGGACTGAAAAACACACAGTCCATATTTTCAATAGGAAAAGGAAAAACAAGGCAAAGGGGCCCAAGACTTATAAACAGTCTGAAGCTCCCAAACACCATCCTTAAAAGTAGAATAAGAAGATCTAGTGGTAGGTTATGGAAATAGAAGAATTATGTTTTGCATGCAGGAAGACAAGTCACTGGAAGAGGAACTACACGTAGAAGTAGGGGGAAGTTAAAGGTGTGTTCATTATCGAGTATAATCTTCAATTACTACAAATTAGGTTTTAAATATAGCTTATGGTGCTCATATATCTAACCAAATGAAGGAACTGAGTAGATATCAAAATATTTCTAGAGGAGAGGTAGATTTGAGAGCTGCCAATGGAGAATGGATGGTTTCCCTAGTCATTAGTGAATACCATCATTAATTTCAAAAGAAAATGATTTTGGTTTTAGGAGATTGTTATTATGTACCTATAGTTACCAAGAATATAATTTATGTGTCCTGTTTAGATAAAAATGGGTTTATTTTCACATTGGGAACTAAAATTTATTTCTTTTATAATTTCAATATATGTTATGGTATGACACATTTAAATAACGGTCTTTATGTATTAAATTATGAAAACCATGTGTTGACAATTGATAACGAATCATGAACACACAACTCATGTAACACCAAACTGTAGCATCACTGTCTTGGTCATGTAAACGAGAATCATTTGACAAAGATATGTTAAAATGGTTATTCAGACTCTTATAAGTTAAAATCCCTTGTTATATTTCACTCTTTTTTACAAGGAAAACTGACCAAACCACCATTCAGTGGATAGGTTGAAAGGGCCACAAAACTTCTAGGATTGGTACACATTGATGTGTGTGGACCGTTTCTAGTAGAAGCTAGAGGGGGATATTCTTACTTAATTACTTGTTACTGATGAATTGAATATATATGGATATATCTACTTGATGAGGTATATGTTTGAGTCCATTGGGAAATTCAATGAATTCAATAATGAAGTAGAGAATAAGATTGGTATAAAGATAAAGAATCATCTATTGGATCACGGTGGTGATTATCTTAACCAAGATTTCATCAATTTTTTTACTAGAGTTTGGAATTCTATCTCAAATAAATACACCTTACACACCACAATGGAATGGTGTTAGTGAAAGGATGAACCGTACCTTTTTGTACATGGTATGGTTGCTGATGAGTCATGTGGATTTTCCATTAACCATTTGGGGATATACATTACAAACTACAACATACACAATAATATGAGTACCAAAAAAAGTTTTAAATGGAATTACATTCAAGATATGTAGTGGAAAGAAACCCATTTTATTATATACACATGTATGGGATTGTGAGGCATTTGTTAAGGCCTTCTTAGTAAACAAACTAGCACCACGTGGAACGAAGTGTATCTTTATAGGTTATCCAATAGAAACAAAGGGATACTACATATACAACTCCTCGAACAAGAAAGTGACTATCTCCAGAAAATATGTATTTCTTGAGAGGGAGCACATACTAAGAAATTATATTGTAAGTAAGATTGAATTCAAAAAAGTTGATGCTCATGATACACAAGAGTTGGTATAGGAATAGATTCCATTGTTCCCCATGGAAGAATTAGTTTATGAAAAACAAGAATGTACGAGGGTCCAACATCGGGATCAAGGTTGATATGGAAAAGGCCTATGATAGATTGGAGTGGGGGTTCATCATCTGTGCCATGAGAAGCATGGGGTTTTTTGAATGGGTTATTGACCTTATGTTTCGCTTCTATAGCTCGATGTGGCTCAACCTGGTGTTTTTGGGGAGGCAATGTGGATTCTTGAAAATTGTTAGAGGAATCAAGAAAAGAGACCCTATTTCTCCTAGAATCCTCATTCTAGTGTAGAACATCCTGAGAAAGTATGTGGACTCCCCTATCCAATGTGGTCATATCCTTCCTTATCACTGTGGGGCCCGTGTCCCGGGAGTGTCTCACCTTCTCTTTGTGGATGACATGAACTTCTTCAACAATGGGTGAAGCACCTCCATTAGGGTATTTATCAGTATCATGGATGAATATGATTTATGAAGTGGTCAAATGATAAACAGGGATAAAAGTGGGGTTGGTTTCCCTCTTCTTGCCCATCCAGGAGAAAAGAAAACATTTTCTCCACCCTTGGCATTCGGAGTAAAGACTTCCCTATGCTCTACCTCAGAGCTCCCATTTCTCCAAGTAGGATTCGGGCACAGTTTTTTGATGGTTTGGTCAGTAGAATTACCAACAACATCATCACCTGGAATAAATTGTTCCTATCATTTGGAGGAAGGATCACCCTTGTCAATTGTGTCCTTTCTTATATCCCTATGCACGTTCTCTCTACCCTCAAGTCCCCTAAGTCTACCATTATCCAAATTGAGATGATCATTAATGGATTTATTTGGGATAGCCAAGGGGAGGGGAGATGCCAGTGGTCCTTGTGGAATAATCATTCCAGGATAGTGGAGTTGGGAGGCATTGGGGTAAGAGACATGGGCTTGGACATGTATTTCCTCCAGGGAAGGCTCACATGAGAGGTTATTGAGGGAAACTCTTTGTGGATCCAATTGATTCGAGGGAAGTACATATTCAGTATCTGTGAGAATGGTAAATCACCTCCAAGCCTCTTGGGATCTCTTCAAACTCATCTCCCCGTGCATCTGTGTAACTCCCAGTGGGTCTTAGGTTGGGAGGATCTCAAATTATGGTTGTGTGATTGGGGGGGGGGGGCTCTACTGGAATACCTTGGATACCATGCACCAAATTGTTTTTTTCTTGAAAGCCAGTGCTCACCCTTCCATCATCCAGCCGATTCTGTCTCCCTATCAAAAGGCCTTCTTTGACTGCATCAGCTTGGATGACTCCCCAGATAGTTCTATAATCACTGGATCCCCCATTGGGAAGTTCTCGGATAAATCCTATCACCAGTGTACGTCTGCCCATTATGTGGGAGACCATTGGGGGAGGCGTCTCTGGTGAAAATCCACCCCAATTAAGTTCCCCTTCATGCTTTAGAGAATCAGAAATCAGGCACTCCCTTCATTCCTTGAAATTAAAAAGAAGGGGGTCCAGTTTGCCTCCATATGCGCTTGCTGTTTGACACCCTCTGAGGAATCCATGCTGCAACTCCTCTTCTTAAGCGAGTGGCCCGTGCAGATCTGGAGCAAGCTTGGGGAGTTCCCTCTGCCTTCTAGATCCATGGCTTCGCCAGAGTATTTCTTCTTGAGCTGGTTTAGTGGATTCCTGGATAACATCCATGAGGTTGCGGCCAGGGTAACCCTTCTGTAGGCGAGCTGCTGGTGCATATGGAAGGCGTGTAACCAAGAATTCCATGGGACTCGATGCTCCGCTATGGCATTGCTGGTTAGATCCATGTGACTTGCCTCAGAGCTGATTGTCCTCCTAATCCATCATGATACATCACCCTCCCTCTGTCGCGTCTCCTCAAGGACTACTTCTTTGGACTGTATCTGCCCCAGACAGTGGGGTCAATGGGTCAGCTGGATGCCCAATATTTTAGGCCTAAAACTCAATGTTGATGGAGCCTTCTGCTCTAGCACCATGTGCGGTGGTGGTACGGTCCGATACACAGTGGGATCTATAATTTTCTCCTTCAGTTCCTTATTTGGACAAGGGAACTCCCTTAAGGTTGAGGCGTTGGCGCTGCTCAGCGGACTCCCTCTTTGCTGATCCAGAAACCTTCCCCTGTCCTCTATTGAAATGGACTCTAGTATTGGGTGGATCTCTCTCACCGGCACCTCCTCCTCCCCCTGGAATATCACTTATCTGATCCATAAGTGCAAGGTTCTCCTCTCTGGAGACATGGAGATTCTCCATACATGGCATGAGGGCAACCATGTGGATGAATTATTGACACCCTTCACCTCCCCAAAATTCCCTCTTGTGGAGTTTTTCTCCCTTGGATCCCTTCCCCCTTGTGCGGTGGCCCATGTTATTAGTGATACTCTCGGCCTCCATTTCTTCAGGCTGCCTTGAGTTGTACTGCTCCTGTTTCCCTTTTTTAAATAAAATAAAATTTATTTATGGTGGTAGGAGCATATGATAGGTAAGATAAATAGAGAGATATGGTTTTCTGGTCACCAAGGATGGCGACTCATTATTGGTTGACAATGATGAACTTACCTCCTACAAGGAGGCATGAGAATGATTATAAGTAGAAATATGGCTACGAGCTATGAATTTTGAAATGGATTCCATGTATTAGAACAATGGTTGGGTTTTAGTTGATGTTCCAGTTGATGTAAACCACATTGGATGCAAATGGTTATTCAGAAGGAAATGGACATGAATGGTAAGGTAAGTACAGATAAATCAAGACTAGTGGATAAAGGATTCAAACATCATCAAGGAATTGACTATGACGACTCATTTTCCCTAGTTTCTATGTTAAAATCCATTAGAATCATATGAGCTATAATATCTTACCATGACTATGAGATTTGACATAAGGATGTAAAAACTGTATTCCTTAATAGGAACCATCATGAAGATGTATATATGACACAACCTGAAGGTTTTGGACTCCATGTGATGCAAAAAGGATTTTCAAGTTATAGAGAACCATTTTTGGATTGAAGCAATAATCCAGGTCATGAAACATTTTATTTTATGAATCCATAAAATAATTTGGTTTCATTAAGAAGGATTTTGAGACATGTGTTTATAATATGTGTAATGGGAATGCGGTTGTTATCCTAGTAATATATGTTGATGTCATATTACTTATTGGAAATGACATAAAAATCATAAAATTAGTTAAGGACTAGTTAAACATGTGTTTCTCCATAAATGACTTAGGTGAAGAGGCCTCTACTCTTGGGATCAAAATCATTTATGATAGATCCAAGAGGCTGCTTCGAATAAGTCAAAGTACATATGTT
The DNA here is from genome assembly GCA_963277665.1 of Viscum album. Classification (NCBI taxonomy): domain Eukaryota; kingdom Viridiplantae; phylum Streptophyta; class Magnoliopsida; order Santalales; family Viscaceae; genus Viscum; species Viscum album. The sequence continues at coordinate 2,017,733,371 of OY728128.1, read as the reverse complement.
TACTAAATACTAAAGATAATTAGTATTGAACTATGCAAGAGGGGATTGGTTCCGGTGTCACATGGTTAACATATTTCTAATAAAATGTGTCCTCAGACACAACATGAGAAAGATATAATGAGTAATATCCGATACGCATCAGTAATAGGATCAATCATGTATGTCATGTTATGTACTAGACTTGATGTTTTCTATGCACTAAGAATGTTTGGAAGATATCTAGAATATTTAGGAGAAGAACATTGGACTAATTTTAAGGATATCATTAAGTATGCAAGAAGAACTAGGAATATATTCTAGGTATCTGGAGGATATGATGAGCTGGTCGTCAGAGGTAATATTAATGATAGTTTTTAGGAAGATCAGATTGATCTAAAGTCATAATTATGATATGTGTTTTGTCTCAACTGAGGAACTATGAGGTGGAAGAGTTCAAAGAATCCAGTTGTTGTTGATTCTATATAGGAGTCCAAGTATATAACAGCTTTTGATGTAGCCAAATAATCCATTTGGATTCACAATTTTTTTCCAAGAGTTTTATGTTGTACCTAGAAGTAAATAAACCATCACATTGTATTGTAATAATACTATAGTTGCGGCTCTTGAAAAAGAGCCAAGGTCACACCAACAGACAAAGAACATACTATGGAAGTATCACCACTGGATTTATTTCCATAATAGGTGTGATGTTGCACCGAGAAGAGTACCCATGGAAGATAACATGACAGGAACCTTGACTAAATGCCTATCTCAATAGAATCATGAGTGTTATGTGAGAGTTAGGGGATAGAAGGTTGTTAACAATTGGATATAGTGAAAGTGGGAGTCTGTTGGAGTTGGTTCTATAAAACTAATTTCTTTTTTACTTTATGATTAAAATGTATGAATTATTTTTAATATTAATAAACTAATAACCATATCATAATTTTTCTTCTATGTTACAAAGTATGTGATAATGTCCTAAGAGTAGTTGTATCACTAAAAGGTCATAATAGTTCCCTTTTATGATGGGAACCTGGAAGTACTATGACACTATTCATTAATATATGTTCTATAGCCAGATGATATCATTTGATAGACAAATGATACAGGCTATCAGGGGTTGAAACTCATAGTACTTTTAGGAACCTTCTCACCGTGTACGTCCTTGGTAATATCCAGTTGGATATTATGATAATGAGACATGCCGGTAATAAATTCACATTTATATGTGTCATTGGGTAATCTTATATGTGGATGTGTGTATTGGTCCATTGAATTTAAGATTATAGTTAATGAGTATTATGAGTTGTGGAAATATATTTATTGATGAAAACAATAATGATAGATGTTCACAGTGAGGTAGGATATACTGGGTGCGTCACAAGTAATATAGATTTAGTGAATAATGTGAGAAAGGTTTTATCCATTATGTTATTTATGGAAATCTAATATCTCAATCCCTTTAGTGGAAATGATATATTCTAAATACACACATTTCCATGGTGTTATATAGGCAAGTTCTATTTTCAGAAAGTCAATGAAAGAAATATCGAGCATATAGGTTGATGGTAGTGTCTTGCAACCTGCCCAATTTGAAATTTTTTGATAAAAGTATTGTATTACATGGTAAGTTTCCTTATAAGGTATCATGATGTTGCGACATTAAATTCATTCTCTATGGGTTCCTTGGCGTGTTGCTGGATGCTAACCTTGTACTTTAGGATGATTTGTTAACACAGTAAATTTCCCACCAAAGAAGTAATGACACCAAGTCTTCAAAGCATGGATGACAGTATCTGACTCCAAATTTTCTATTGGGCAGTTCTTCTCATTTACTCACAACTAACTTGAACCATAGGAAACAACATGATCTCTTTGCATGTCAACACATCCCAACCCTAATCATGAAGCATCATAATACACCATGTACCCTTGTCCAGATTCACGAAAAATCAAGATTAGTGTTAATGTAAGTAGAACTTTCGACTCTTGAAATGATTTATAGCATTCCACTGTTAATTGGAATGGAAAATTATTCCTTTTCAAATCTTTCATAGGTTAATATAGTCGTGAAAAAACATACACAAGGCATTGGTAATTACCAGCTAGACCAAGGAAGCTCCGTATCTCAAATACTTTATTTTATGGTTTCCAAGAGATTATAACATCTATTTTCTCTATATGCACTAAAACACCTCTTTCTTAAATAACATGGCCATGAAAAAATACATATTGTATCAAAAAATAACACCTTGATAATTTTTCATACAAATGATGATCTATCATGATTCCCAACACTATCGCCAAGTGTTGTCCTTGATCACCCCTTGTCCATGAATATACCAATATATCATCCACAAAAACCTCCAAAAAAGAATCCATATATTGCTGAAATATCCATTCATCTATTCCATAAATAATACTGGTGAATTCATAATACTGAAAGGAATTACCACATATTCATAATGGCCATATATTCATTTGAAATCTATCTTCAGAATATCCTCCTTATGAACTCTCAATTGGTGATATCTTGATCACAAGTCAATTTTGGAGAACCACTGAGCTCCCCTCAATTGATCGAATAGATCATTAATGGGTGGAAGTGAAATACAATTATTTATCATAACTTGATTAATCTTATGATAATCAACACACTTCCTCATAGTTCCATCTTCTTTCTTCAGGAATAAGACCGATGCTACCCACGGAGACGTTCTTGGCCAAATGAAACCCTTGATTTCTATCTCTTCCAAATGAAAATTCAACTCCATTAATTATTTTGTTTATATTCAATACGTCTTAAGTGAGATACGATTGTCACCCAAGAGGAGATCAATCATAAACTCCAATTATCTTTTAAGTGGTATCCCTGAGAAGATTTTAGGAAAAAAAACTAGAAACTGATCCATCACCAATAGGAAACCACTATTCTTGATCTCCTCCATCGATGAAAAATACACTGCGGCCAACTGATATGAGATCATTCCAACTGCTAGCTCAAACAATTTTGTTGCACATTCCTTTACATTCCTTTCTCCTATAAAGAGATTCTCGATGCCATCCAAGTCACAAAACTACATGTTCTTATATAACAGTAGATATGAGCCTTAAACATTGTCAACCTATCCATACCTAGGATTACATCATAGATATCCATCTACCACACTATGAAATCCCATTTTATCTTAACTCCATCAACAGTTATAGAAATTATCTACTTAGAAAGGTTTAACATTCTATTTGACCAAGAAGAGTTTAAAGTTTTATCATAGAGGTGATCATCTCATGTTTTAAAATGAGAAAATATATAACATGATTATAAATAAAAGAATTTTATGCTCCATTATCAGGGACCACTTTTATAAGGGTAGAATTCAAAAGAATCATACCTCTTAACATAGATGGATCAAAATGATAATCCATAATCACTTTCTCATATACATATAATTGCTTCATCACATAAAATTGTTCTTTGTTTCCCTATTTAGATTTACCTTCTTAAGGAGTCATGGTATTCCTAGATTCACCATTTCTAGCTCAGTTATTCGGATGAGATTGATTTTGATTCCCTTTCCCTGTCGAACCATACAACGCATATGATACTTGAGAAGTGTCTCGATCACCTAACCATGGAGTACTTTGAAAATACCATTGAATATTTACCATATTATTAAAATTATGGCATTCTCTTGGTCATGCTGTACACTCACATCATGTGGTCAAAGGAACCACATTAGAATCATAGCACTTTTTTATGGGTTTCTATGTTAGATTCACAGATCCAACTGTTTGATTCTGATTCACGCTCCCACCTAGGATGTAGGTTTCCCTCTTCTACATTCTCCCATGAATAGAGTTTCCACTGGTTCCCATGGGTATTAACATACTTCATCCTCCCATATCTCATGAGATGTTCTATTTAGACACTATCTCTCTATTCATTATCTTTGTATAATCTGTAATATAGAGCACAACTATCTTGGAGTGGATATACTATATGAGCCCCAATTAAAAAATGTGTGCCTTCAGGGATGCACTGGCATCAAACTTTGGTCAAAATCACACTAAATTAATCAATTTGGCTACATAATCGGTGACAGAGAGTTTTTCCTACTTCAGACTGAATTTTTTTTTCATTATCTGAATCTTGAATGTGTGAGGATAGAATTATTTGTTGAATAATTTCTCAAAATCCTACCATGAAAGGGCTTGGTCTAATTTATCCTAAACTACTAAATCTCACCACTGTCATGTAATATTTAATAGTATATAAATTTCGATCTTGACATTCATCTCTGCTAGTGTGTCGATAAAATTGAAGATACAATTCATCCTATTCAACAACACCTATGCCTTTTCTAGTTCATAATAACATTGTAAGATGGGTGGATTGTGCTTCCAGAATTGGATGAATTTTTTTACCAATCTTGGATATTTCTTCTAGTTCCCTTTTTCTAGTGCCTATAATTATTGGATGATACTCTGAACTAGTTGTTGGTTCACCTGTGGCTCAGGAACAACCACATTTTCCACAGCTTCTTCTGGATGGTTTCTATGAAGCCTACAGGGTACCATTTTCGATATGAACAACTAATTAAATAAGTCTCACTCTCTAGAAACTAAATTATTATCATTTCAAATTCCATCACATCAACTATCACAACATTTCATTCAAAAATCATCATTTTCCATGTTATACCATTTTCAAAAAAAAATCAATTTTTTTTAAAATAAAACTATTTTCAAAATACCACAACCATGATATTTCTATAAATCTTTCATTTCGACATTTTTTATCAATTTTCCATAGTAAATGTTTTTTACAAAATAATTAACCATTAATAAAAATGATGTATGCACTCCTAGTGTGAAGTCATTCCTCTAATGAATGTCATACTAATCTCAGTGGATAAACTCCTGAGAAGGAGATTCCAAGTCATATAAGTTTCTCCAAAACAATTTTTTACCCAACTACATCATAATTTTTAGTTTAGTATAATAAGTTTAGCTATATATTTTTATTCTGTACATTTCAATTCCAGAAAATCCTACTCCTTTTTATAATCTAAAATCAGTACATAGACGAGAATGAATTTCAAATTCAGGACTAGTAAAACTGATGGCCACTTGTTCCACAGAGGGAAGACCAGGTTGATTCAACTTTTCACATCCCTCCCCTTTTGATTGACTTGAGAGGGTGGGGAGACATTACTTATCCTTAAGCGACATCCCCAAGATTCAAAGGTTGGTAATAAATGTCGAAGGATTCAATACACATGGGTTATAATTTTCCCTTTAAGAATAAAACCACTAACCCAAAACATCAAAAATAAAATAAACAACTATATGATGCATGATAAAATGAAAGACAACTCAAACATTTCATTTATATCAAAGCAACCAAAACCAAGTACCACAGTAGAAGACAACTACCATCAAAGTGAATAGCCGAAGACAGACAACTAAAACTCAAAGACAACCACAAGACTCCAAAGATCTAGATCCTCCAATATCCATCTTAAATAAAGAACCAAAGTATCATGATGTAGTGATAAATATGTGTGATACTTTACATTTTTTCATGTCTTGGTACATGACATCTACAAAATCCCCAATTTACCAAAGTAGGGGTGAGTATTAAAACTCAGTTGGTTTTCCCCAATGACTTCCCTAACCAAGAAACTAGGATAGAGAAGTTAGAAAAATTTATATAAAATAGTTTATATAGAAAAAATTTTAAAATAGTTTATAAATAAATATAAACACGCATAATATCAACCAATTTTCCATTAATAAAATTTTTTCAATGAACTCAACCAAACAATGCTTTATAACCATTTCAAATGTTCCATTTAATATAACCATTCCAATCCACATATCATACCATGAATGCTTCAATATGAAAGTCCATAATCATGAGAGGTTTCTCATTGATCTACCAATTAATCACAATGTTATTATTTCTCATGTTCCGTTACACCTTTGGCACTGATCTGAAGTTCGTATTTCAATGAATCATCATAAATGAAATATAAACACACACACAAAGAATGCCCAACCACCATGCCAAACATTTCAATTATAACACCATTTCAATAAAACAAACTTTTTTTCCCATAAATCTAACTAAGTTAAAATTTTCAAATCACCATTTTAAAATCACTTATCATAGCAAATTCCATAGAAATTGCAAAATTTCCCACAGAATTCAAAACCATTACTAAAGAATGGTTCAAACATGATTTTCATGCCAATTTCAAAATCATTTTCATACAATTAAATAGATTTTAAACTAATCTAATCAGTTCTAGATAGAGGAGTTGAGAGTGAATCCACCCACCATGAGAGTTCTGGTGAAAATGAAAAACAACACGAAAAAAGTCACTAAACCAGGTTGAAACTCCATGAACATGCCTTAGATATCTTCCCCTATCATAAATGAAGACAATGCTAATCATATTTAGCATCCAAAACATTAGATCTACCCACAGTGGGTGTAAATATGAGAAACCAAGATTGTGGGTGGAGTAGATCTATGAAAACCCATCAAGAACGATGAAAGACAAATCCTTACCACAAGAATCGAACTTCAATGCACCAAGGAATGACTCCAAATCACTTCCAATTCGATGATAGAATCTTCCTTGACCATTGAGTGATAAAAACAACAAGTTAGGGCCATTTTGGGGCATAAATTATGCATTAAAACATTAATCAAACCTAGATCCACTTTTTTGATCCCATTTCCTTTCCATGTCTGGTTTAGTCGCACAGTTAAGAAAATTGTGCACTAACTGTGCGCTAGCCTCTACCTCAAGCAAAACCCTCACACAATCAACTCACATGGTCTCCAAACCATGAAAAAACCACACTAAATCTACTACCTCAAAAGACTATATCCAACTTTAAAAGCACATGGTTTCTCCTAAGTTGAAACATAGTTTGGTCAAAATGTGTGCCAATCATGCATCTTCCTTTTTTCCACTGTCTCACTCTGTATGGTTTCCAACAGTTGTTGCACAGTTTTTTCCAATCATTCACCAACCATGAACCTAAAAAAATCCCCAAAACTCTCCAAAATTTATCTAAACTCTCCCAAACATCACTCATATACTATATATACTTAAAATTCATAATTAAAGTTTTTAATACAATTAAAAGGAGTTTCTACACGGATCGTTTCAGGGTTATATCCCCTGATTATTTATATGGATTATATCCCAAGAGATAAGTGGAGTTCACTATTAATATAGTGCTAGGTGTACCACAATTTTCCATTCCTCTATATAAGATGACACCTAAAGAGCTCCAGAAACTGAAGAAGAAATTGGAATTTTTAGAGGAAAAGTTTATTATATGACCCAATACATCACCTTAGGGTTTAAATGTCCTATTTTCCAGGAAGCTGGATGGTACCCTTTGGTTTTGCATGGATTATTGATGGTTGAAATAACTTATGATGAAGAATTGATATCAACATCCTTTTATATAAGACCTTTTCAACTAGATCTAAGGAGAATCAATTTTCTCTAAGATCGATTTGGGGTTGGGATACCATCTGGTGGAAGTGAGATCATCAAACATAGCACATAAAATGTTCCCAAGTAGGTACATATTATACACATATTTAGTTATTTAATTTTTCCATATAAATGTTCTTTCTGTCTTTATTGATCTAATGAATTATGTTTTCCACCCGTACATAGATTCCTTTATGGTAGTCTTCATTGAAGACATCTTAGTGTATTATCATAGTAGACACGACCATGGTAACCGTCTTGAGATATTGATGAATACACTACGAGAGCATCAATAATATGTTACGATATACAAATGAAAATTATGAATGAGTAAGGATAACTTATTAGGTTATGCCACTTCAGAGGCAGGCATATCTATTGAACTATAGAAAGTGGGCACCGTGGTTTCCTAGGAGTAGCCCATGATTGTATTTTATATATGTAGTTTCCTGGGAATGGTCGGTTATTACATGAGAGTCATCCAGGATTTATCATGCCTAGATGCATCTCTTATTGTATTGACTAAGAGGGGTTTGAATCTGGTCTGAAGCTTGTGAGTTAGCCTTTCTAGAGTAGAAATTGAAACTGACTTCAGCACCAATCTTGATTCTTGCCAAGATTGGAAGAGGCTATATTGTTTACTATGATTCTTCGAAGATTGCTTTAGAATAAGTTCTGATTCAAGAAGATCTTCTTGAAGTGTATGGATCCCACTAGTTAAGAAATTATTAGTGGAATTACCCTATGCATGACCTCGATCAATCTTTTGTAGTCCCCGTTTTACACTATGAGAGGCCTTATCTTTTAGGCATGTAGTTCATTGTTTATACAGATAAAAAAGTCTCAAATATATATCCACATAGAATTATTTGAATCTTAGTCAATATAGGTGGATAGAATACCAATATTCATTTGTCTTTGATCATGATTATACAACCAAAAAGGGTAATGTAGTGGCATACGTCCTGATCCAGAAGACTCAGACATGGGCTATCTAGGAGGCCAACAACGAGTTCCAGTATATGGTTTTATTTTCATAGATTCAGATGGAGGTTTAGTAATAGCATTGGTAGAATGTTTTAGAACCACCAATGGTGACATCCTCTCTTCTAGAGTGGATGTAGATGGTACAATCATCAGATCCTGAAGGCTTCATCCTGAGGAAATGTATCTATGGTGAGAAAATATTAATTTGTTGGGTTGTTGATGGGAATGAGATACTACTCTTCTCTGGACATATATATGATCCTTTAGAAATAAATGATGAGATAATATGTGAATATCACACATTTTTTAGGAATTTCACCCTAGAATTACCAAGATTTACCATAACATACATCATCTGTATTGGTGGCTAGGTAGTAAGAGGCAGATTGTAGGTTTTATCATGAGTTGTTCCACCTATCAGCAGGTGAAGGTAGAGCACCAATGGACTACTGGAATTTTATAGCCACTACACATTTCTGAATGGTAATGGAATGACATCAATATGTATTTCATGATGGTATTTCCAAGATCCCCTCGAGGTAGCGATGTAGTATGGGTGATCATTGATAAGTTAACCAAGGTTGCACACTTCATTCCAATCCAAGAGACCTTCTCAGTCGATGGGATTGGGAGAATTTATAATTGGGAGACAATGAAACACAATGTATTTCCTCATTATATCATATCCATCCAAGATTCCTAGTTTACATCATGGTAATAGAAGGGGTTACAGAAGGCACTAGGTTCATAGGTGCTCTTGAATATATATTATAATCCCCAGACCGATGGGCAGTCTGAGCGGATGATACAGATGTTATAGGACATACTCTATGCATGAGTCCTTGATTTTTGTGGTTCATGGTAATAACATATACCTCTGTTTAGAGTTTTCTTTTAATAAAAATATATAGGAAACTGTTTTGATGGATTTATATGAGTCCCTTTATGGTAGGTCGTACCTTTTACCTCTATACTAGTAAGATTATGGTGAGGTATACCTAATGGGTTCTCATCTAATTTAGGAGACTTCAAAAAAAGTAAATCTTATTGGAAAACATATAGTGAATGCACAATCCAGGCAGAAGTCTTATACTGATCACTGACGATGACCTCTGGAGTTCCTAGTAGGACATTGGTTCACTCTGTGTGTTTTTCTAGATTGGTTCATAGATGAATTCAGAGACATGAAACATTATCACCATATTATGTTGGGCATTTTGAGACCATGGAGAGAGTTGGTCCAGTTGCCTATCATTTTCTTCTAGCTCAGAGGTATCATTCCATACATGATGTTTTCCATGTATTGTAGCTTCACCGATATCATGTTGAACCATCTCATATGTTTGACCTATATGAAATTGAGCTAGAGGTGAATGCATATTTTGGGTAGAATCTCATAAGTATCATTAATAAGAGCATAAAGGCTCTATGAGGTAGGTCAGTTGCACTGGTCTGGGTGCTATGATAGTATGGATGGTTACATGATTAGACCTAGGAGTGGGAGGCCAATGTAAATGTGCAGTGGAAGGAACTCTTCCTAGATGAATTTTACCACCCTCTAAAGGGAAAATCTAGGATGAGTTTTTTAAGGAGGGGAGGTTGTAACTACCCAACATTAAAAAATGGTATGAATCATCCTTTTTCAGCTTAAATTCTTTAATTTAGACCATGAAATGGTTCTTAATGGATTCATGAAGGTCACAAGGGTGTCCAAAAATTGTTCAGATCCCAATTCCCAATAATTTGGAGAAACATACTATCCCGCATGGTTAGTAGAAAATGTGCCACCCATCTTGCACAGTTTATCCTAACTGTGTAGGGAATTTCAAAGGAGTCTTGAGGCCAAATAGTTGTCTAAAATTGTGTGAGTTGAGTATCATTCACTGGTGAGGTTTTATACATCCTTGAGAGTAGTATTTCGAATTTCAAGTGCATGGTTAGTCAAAATATGCACATAGCCCATGTGAGGGGACCCCTTAAAATGTGTGGGTTATACATGTGGCACACTATTTGGCCAACTGTGCAGCCAGGTAAATGAAGGGAAAATGAATTTTTTTCTCTTGAAATTTTTTTAACTCAAATTTCATTCTCCTCCCTTTCATTTACATCAGAACACATGTATGAGATCTCATCCTCTTCTTCATCATGGGATTTTACTATCTCCTTCATCCATCACCTATTTCCTTCACCATTGGATGTATTTCATATTTAAGATAAGCTCTTTAATCGACTTCCTTCTTTTCCAAGATTCTCTAATCCACTTTGTGCTATTTTGGTGAAACCTCCTTTGACCTATTCTTAGGTCATCTAACCATTATTCGGATAACTCTCATTCTTTCTCAATTCAAAGGTCGACTCTGGATGAGGGTAATGCTATGAACCTAAGGTACGTGTTGTAGCTTCTTTCCCTCATGTTTCATTAGTTTTATAACATGTGTAGTTGTTTCTCATGCCATTACTTTTTGATGACACCTTAAATTGTTTACTAAATTAAATTAAATGATTTAACATGATCAATATGACCCTAATGAGTTGCTAGTCACCCCTTTGGTTGATCTAATTGAATTAATCCATCCCAATGGGTGTGATTTACCATGGAGGCATATTTTAACTTTATCCTAAATTGTCTAAACACTCCATTGAGAGGTGTTTCCTTGTCATAAATTTCACTAGTTAATGATTTGAGCTAAGAGGAAATGTAGATCCTGAGTCAGTTCCCTATACCCCATTACATTATTGAAATTATTAATTAAGTGATTTGAATAACTTGTTAATCAGGTTAAAATTATTTCTTTGTTAAATGATATGATCTTGACAGTCAAACATACCCTCACTTTATGGTGAGGGTGATACAAGGGTCCCAAATTAAGGACACCTTGGACGGGCTCATCATTCTTTAGTGAGAATTGTTAATGAATTGTAAATACACCAGGGGAGATACTATGTATGCCTTGTACGGGATTTCCATCCATTTACTCTACCCCTAGATGAGTGATACCTGTTCCCTATGGGGGAACCCATGCACATTCTTGGTGGAATAATGTTTCTACAATTCCATGAGTGAGAATTAGACCCTTATGTGAGATACTTGGGGTAAAATTAGAGATTCCTTTTTTTGTATTCACACAATTCTGGGAGTGATACTTGGGATCCCATTTATGTTTCACTTTGAATAGAACCCCTAGATAATGGGTTTATACAAAGACACTAGAGAGATAATTGGGATTCCTTCTGGATCTCCTTCGACAGACTCAAGGTGGCTCTTATTAATTTATAAAGATGCTAATTAAACTTATGGGTAATAAGGTGAAACTGAAAATTCTTGGGATGCTTCCACTAAGACAAATGGAATTATTGAGGATGACCCATCCTTTAACACATTATTTATAATAGATCTTACCATATTTCTTACATGGGTAGGTTTCTTTTGTTTGGAGACATTTATATTAGGTCGATGTAGGTATACTTGGGTGGGTGCCCAAAAAAGAACCCGGTCTGATATATATTATTATTTTCAACATTGAATTTATTATTTATTGGAACACTTCTCATTTTATATGCATGTATTGGATGGATCTTGACATCATTTATGGCAGCCTACATAGTATATCTCATACCCTTCTCAGGTCTCCTTTGGTACCCAAGAAGACTTCATGATTGTAGGCATAGATAAAGGGCAGTGTCCAACTTATGATTCCTGATTTTTATTTCTATGTTGGAGTATGGGTGTAGAGGACCGAGCCTATGATCATGATGGTGGTTTTAGAAGCTTTATTTTATTTTTATATTTTTGTTAGAATGTGGTATATGATTATATCCCTTGTATATCATGTACAAATTTTGAAAAGCTACATGATCATCATCATCATCTTTTTCATCTATTATTAATTCATATTACACTTTTTCTATTTTATTGATGATTTATTTTTCCATTGTTTGTCAGTTATTACATCTTCTGATGTTTCTTATTTATTTATATACCATTGGGATCCACTTTGATCTATAAGGGCATAGTATTCCCATGGACACACCCTAGACCCTCTCTACTGGTCGGCTACATCTAGAATTTAGTGAGTCACAGTTGAGGTCATGTGGTTCACTATCTTAGGGCACCACTAAGTATCTTCTAGGGTAGGATTCCACAACATGGAAGAACATTTCTGTACCTATAAGGGGTGATTGGTCGGAAAATTGTTTAAACAATGTCATGGAATTGACTACGACAAAACCTTTTAACTAGTTGTAATGTTGAAATCCTTCATAATTAAACATTCCATTACATCCTTCCATGATTATGAGATTTTCAAAATGGATGTCAAAATAGCTTTACCTAAAAAAAACCTTCAAGAAGATTCTAAATAACACAACCAGAAGGGTTTGTGACTCCAAAGGAAGCCAAAATGGTTTTCAAGTTTTGAATATAAATGTATAGATTAAAGAAAGCATCCACGTCATGGAAAATTCATTTTGATGAATCCATATTCGAATTTGGTTTCATAAATAATAAATGTTATATGTGTGTCTACAAATGGTTCAGTGGGATTATGGTCATTTTCTTAATAGTATATGTTGATGACATATTATACCTAGGAAACGAAATACCAATCCTAAATTCTATTAAGACATGGTTGAATAAATGTTTCTCTATAAAAAACATAGGCGAGGCAATAAATATTCTTGGGATTAATACCCATCATGATAGATCTAAGAGACTAATTGGCCTATTTCAAGGTACATATGTTGACAAGATACTAAAGATAATAATTATGGAACAATCCAAGATGATATTGTTGGAAGCATCACATGACATTCTTCATTCCAGAAAAATGTGTCCTTAAACACATTATGAAAGAAACAGAACAGCAAGGATTCCATACACATCAGCAATTGGGTTAGTCAAGTATGTTATGCTATGCACTAGGCTATATTTTTCCTATGGATTGAGTGTAGTAGGAAACTATCAATCCAATCCAGGTGACCACGATTGGATGGAATTCAAGACTATCCATAAGTATTTCTGGAAAACTAAGGATATGTTCCTATTCTATGGAGGATATGAGGAACTACACATCATAATATATGAAAATACTAGTTTCCAAACTAATCAACATGAAATGAAGTTACAAAGAGATGCATCTTCACTTTGAATGGAGGTGTTGTGAGCTAGAAGAGATCAAAGCAGGTTGTGGTCTTAGATTCTGTAGTAGAGCCCGATTATATTATAACTACTAAGATAGATAAAAAATTAAATGGATACGAAAATTTTTCCAAGAGCCTAATGTGGCACTTAGCAGTAAAGATCCTATAAAATTATATTGTGATAATACTATAGCGGTGACTCTCAGAAAATATCCATGTTCATATCAGTGGATGAAGCATATGCTACATAAGTATCAACTCTTGTGGGATTTTAATTAGAGAGGTGAGTTTGTAGTGAGTAGTATATCCACAAAAGACAATGTGGTAGACCCTTTGAATAAGTTATTAACTTAGTAGAAACATGATTATCATGTGAGGTCTAGTAGAATGGAATTCATAAGTCGTTGGATCTAGTCCATGTGGGATTTTTTTAATGTTGGTGTCTTAGGACCAAATATTTTTACATTTTTTACATGTATATCCCATGTATTAAATTTTAATTAAACTTATTAATACACATTTTTCATTGTTTTTCATGGATTTAATGTAATAATGTACAAGATTATTTTTTTTGTTTATAAGGTCATAGTATTTTCCCTATATGATGGGAAACTTGATTTTATGTAACAATATTTTTAATATAGTTCCACAGTTGGATAGCATAGTATGATAAGACACATAGTATTGAGACTATCATGTCATGCACATTTTTTCCATGTGTTGGTTTTTATCTACGAAGAAGATCTGGATATGGTGTGGGCCGATCCTAAAAAATAATATATAAAATGGAAAGAGTTAGGCGTAAAAGGGGTTATTACATAGGCGAGTATAAAACACACCACATCTATCCGCATCCACCATTTGAGCACAATAATCAGGGGTCGTGAAAGACCACATCATATCAGGATCAAGTAGAGCCTTTCGTGCCAATGTATCAGCAACCTGATTGGCCTCCCGATACACATGAGAAACAACCATGTGTATTTGACTAGATTGGTGGAGGCACTCAACCCACTAAGGAAGCACACGCCAAGGCACATTACACGTTATAGTATTCAATGCATGTACTGTAGTCATAGATTCAGATTCAACCCAACACCATCTCCAATTAAATTTGACATCATACCTTATAGCATGAATAATTGCCCATATCTCAGCTTCAAAAGTGGATCCAAGACCATTGTAATGATAAAATAATCCCTAGAAAAACCCGCAAAAAGTGCGGAAAACACTTCTGCATCCTGATGGACCCAGCGCACCTGACGCAATTCCATCAACATTCACTTTGAGGCATGGTGAAATCGGTGGTATCCATCTAATATACTTCAGAATCCAAGGTTTGCGAGGTCAGACAAAAACTCCAATAAATATCAGAGTTTGAAGGTAATAAATAGTGTTATCCATCGCACCATCCTAGATCATTGACGCAGCATACACATCCCTGTGGATGGAGATCATTCCCTTCCGAACAGCATCATGCGCACCATCAAACAAGGCCATGTTCCGTGATTCCCACAAGGAATCAATGATCGCCACAATAGTAGTAGCGAGAAGATTTCATAGCTTCTCACTATAGTGAATATGCAGTAGCTCGGATAGCAGGTCTGTGAGCAGAATTTTAGAGTCCACGGCAAACCCGAACATCATTCCCAGATAATTCCAGATTTTTCAGGCCTACCCGCACTCCATAAACACATGGGTTTTGGGTGAGATTTATGTTTATTTTTTTTTAACTTCCATATATTTCTAATCATCCTACTATGGGTACACCAAATATTTTTTTGGAGTTTTGGAGAAAAGTGTGGGTTGTTCAAGATTTGGGCCAAACGTGAGCCCATTTCTAAATTTAAAAACCAAATTTTTTTATTTTATAAATCCTTCATTTTTCAACATTTTTCACTCATTAGACTTCCCACTTGGCCTAAACTGACAAATTTAAACCACAATATCCATTTGTACATCTTATGATCTCATAATCATGGTGGATTTGGGTGATTTATTCAGGCATTGGACCAACCTATGAGCCCATTTCCAGTTTTAAGGAAATTATTTTATTTATTTCACACCTCATTCATTTTTTAACCTTTTTTTGTCATTAAACCACTAACTCGAGACCAAAAAACCTAGGTGCAATCCCATTTTCCATTTTCTTTCTTTGGATCTCATATTCATTGTGGATTAGGGAGAATTTCATCAAGATTTCTCAAATCATCACGATTTGTAAAGGTAATTTGATTCATTCATAAATCGATAAATTTTTAATTTATTTCCCAAAAATTTGGTTCCCCTTATTATTAATTACCTAGATATACCTTAAATTGAGTTTAAATACATTCCCCCTCCTCTATGTGTGTGGATCTAAGGGAATATGAAAAGTCCTCTAGTTTCCAAGGTGAGATTCCTTCTCATTTCCCCGAGCTCTTCCTCCTCCTCCCATTATTTCATGGTTATTTATTCTACCATGGTTATTTACGACCTGTGGTTCTATTTTGGAATGATTTTTATGAAGTTTATGTTTCTTTAGGTCTAGTATTTATAGGTTTTGGGTTTATAAACCTGTGGCGGGTGATCTTGGTTGTGCGTTTCCATTCCGCTAAGTTTTTGAGGTATGTTCTCCCAATAACATGCCTTTATAATTTTATTTTATTATTTTTCATTGTATTATCATCTTTTATAAATGATTAGTATTTCTGTAAAACCTATGTATTTTCTATTTCGAGTGAAAAATGTTTATTTATGCCTTGTTTTGTGTAAAATTGAGTTGTTTCGTTATAAAAGTGCACACCACTTGTTTAAATAACTGTTCTACTAGTTTTTGCATACGGATCATGATTTCTATGAAATGTTTTAATTACTATAATAAATTTTTGGCCTGAAAAATTGTTTTTTACCTCATTGAATGTTAAAAAGAAGTTGTTTTTGTAAATGTTGCATGCCATGTTTTCGGAAAAGTGAAAGGTTGGGTTTTATGTCCTAAATATGATATAAAATGACTTGTTTGAAAATTTTAATGTATGGGAAGAATGTAAAATAATATTTTGGGGGTTATTTTATGGACTTACGAAGGGGTTTTGATTTTATAAAGAGATGGGAATTTTTTTGACATGTTTTGGAAAGAGTTTCTGGTATGTGGCCTGTTCGACATTTTTAAGAGAATGGTTCAACTTTGAATATGTAACCTATGTTTTTTAAAGGGATTGTGTAAATGTTTTTTTTATAATAAGTTTATGTGTACACCACTTTATTAAAGGCCCATTTGGAATTTTTCTTAAAAGGGTTTTCAAGTGTGTTCAATGTTGCACCCTGTGATGCCATTTTTGGATTAATGAAATTTATTTATTAAATGGTGTTGGGGATGAATGTTTTGGTTTGATATGGTATTATAGGGTGTTTTCATTAAAATAACATTTTAAATGGATTTTATGTGCAGATCCTTGTTATACTTCATCAAATTGATTTATGAAAATTTTAAGTTTTTTATTGATTTGTGAAAGAACTGTGGGAAATGTTTGTTGGATAATTTCTGTTTTTATGATCTAGGTATGGATTTTTCATGTGAAAATTGTATTTTATAATATTTGGAACATGATTGAGCACTAAAGGGAAACACATTTATCTATGTGGGTGGACGTGTACTAGTATGCTAGTGATCTGGATGGGTTTCATCCCTATTTCACGTATCAAGTTTGATGATGACAACAATAAATAAACTATGATGATGATGATGATATGGACCACTAGGTTATGGATTATTATCCTAATATTTGCTCGTGTTCATGAGAATGGATATTTATAATGGTTACCTTCATCGAGATACGAGGTACCTGATGCTCACAACTATGTAGTGCCTAGGGGTGTTCCCGTGACTTGTTCTCATTAGCTATTTTTTACTCACCATCGGCATACGGTATGTTTGGTTTGTAAGTTCAGAATAATTTTTGTTTTATTTAAATGTGTACATTCATTAAATCAACACTCTTGAAAATTATTTTCATTTTGATGTTGCATCTCTTTGAAAATTGTAACTAGCATTTTTATTAATAAAACATGCAAGTTTTTGTCTGGTAATTTTTATAGCATGGAACCTAATTTGAAAAACAAACTTTTATATCCTTTATATAAAATTTGAAAATTTTGATTCTTTTATTTTAATTAAATTTCATTGGTAAAAGAATATCGGGCTAACCTAGTGAGTTATAATACTCACACATATAGCCTTCTTCAGTTTTTATCCCTTGTGAAGGTTTAATATTGAGTATGATTGCATGGGGATATGTGTGATAATTGTGTTGGAGGGTGACCATAGGGGTCACATGGAGTTATTTGGTTGTAAGGTTTTTTTGGTTGTGTTGTTGGTTTAGTTTTACTTTCATTTCCTTGTACAAATAATGTTCAGTTAAATTTTTATGTAAATGTATTTCGGGTTGTTTTTTCCATCTTCTATTTGTTTGGTTGTTTATATTTGGGTGAAATCATTCCATTGTGTACTTTATTTATTCCCTCGGTGTTTTTTGACATCCCAGGAGGATTGGGAATGCTTCTCAAAACTTGTTACGGGCAGGCTGGGGTGACCGGTTCAGGGTCGACCTGGGCTGGTTCGTGACATGTCAAGTGTAAGTACTCTTAAGAAAATGATCCTTGTTCTAATGAAGTTTACACTTGGTAATCTATAAAATGGGATATTATGAGAACATACCCACTACTAGACATTATGAATGTTTTTGGGTCATCAGATATTCATATCTATGAGCCTGTACTACACCAAATTCAAAGTTTAGAAACAGTTTAATAAACCACCACTAAAAATATTTGTTAGAATTTAGAGGAAGTTTTTTAAAAACCACCACTAAAACTTATCAATTTATTAAAAACAAGAAACTTTCTCACCCGAGACCCCAAAAATCTCCCTTGAACACCCCTACCTTGATCCCTCTCCACCAGGATATTTCCCCCCTCAACTGTCGCTCTTCTCGTTTCACCCCATGCAAGCACTAGCCATAACTGGTGTTCTGTTTCCTCCAGAGCCCCCCCGACCCTACACCATCATCTTATGTTCATTTTCCCTTGAAGCCCAAAAATACTCACCTTAACTAGCATTGTCATTTCTCCTAAGCCCCACAGGCCATTTCCCTCACTGACTATACAATTTCCCCTAAGCCTCCCTTACCCTCTCCCTCACCCTCACCTCCTGTGGGTCTTCTCCCTCATGTAGTCCCTTCTAGAAGGTATATGGTATACATTTTTAATATTGTTTTCACAGTAGTTAGTATATGATATAATTTGAGTATTTTATTGTTTATGGTGTGAATAATCACTCAATATCCTTAACACACTTTTATGTAAATTAATTTTACTCTTTCCATTGGTCTAGGGTAGGTGATTCTATTCATTTATATTTTTTTACCTAACAATAAATACATGAAAATATTAAATTGACTTCTCCTAGATGTAACACTTATTTCAAATATCTCTATTGATTTATATTGGAGTTTCACTTTTCTATTTTATAAATTAGTTTAATCTCAAGAGGGTTTTCAATATATGATATGTATAATTTTTTCTTTAAAAAGGGTCATTATAATTTTAATGGATTAAATAAGGAACTAATAGATTTTATTATATCATTATTTTAATAATAACTAATTATATAAATTATTATTGATTTTAAGATAATGATCATTTGGGTTTAAATTATATTTTTTATTTTTCCATTTTTGGATTGAATTAATGGTGATATTATTTGATTCCACCCTTTATATGTTCCATTTTTTATCATATATATAATTTTTGAATCATATGATTTGAAATGGTGATATATTGATATGAAGCCTTTTGTTTCTATACATTGATGTATATGTATGACTTGATAGTGTTTTAAATATATTTTTGTTCTTTTGATGTTTGAATTAGAAAAATCCTTAGGAAGCCTTAGGTATCTAAGTGGGAGTTCTAAGTATAACTGTTATAATATATTTGATTTATTTCTATTTGTACACATAGTTAGGATTTTACTGTAGCTATTATAATTCACTCTCAAAGAGGCCAAGGAAGATTACCTTTGGGTGTGATGATCAGAATTTGTCATACCATAGTGATATGGTTATGTGTGTGTAATGCACTGGATTTTCACATTAAGATCAGGATAGTCATCCACTGATGTTTAATGGTTATTTTTTTATTTTATTTATTTGTTTCAATCTGTAAAAATTATCTTTATTTTGAAAATAAATAGTAAATGAGTTATTTATTTTCTCTAATCTCTCTTAGAAATAAAAATTTATTTTCTCATTTTGTTTTCAAACTAGAAAATATGGTTTATAATATCATTGAAAAATGGGTGATTAACAGCACTTGAATTCCTTTAAAGAGGGGTGAATGTCCTTAAAAATTGATTTTATTGAAATAGTTAGATTTATAAATTGGTTTTCAATGTGTTGTTTGATAAATTATTTTCAATGAACATTTGAAATTTTGTTTTCCTAATTATTTAATGGATTTTTTCGTATTTCTATTTTACCTAATACCACCCATGATTGATTTCCATTTTCTATATTGACTTTTTTATTACTTAAATGCTTTTTCTGATAACTATTTGGGTGCGGTTTTTTCACTTCCCTTTATCTCTATCCCTACTTAGTAATATTTATGTGTTTTAGTTTTTTTAATAAAGTGTCTTTACATTTTCATATATATGAATATAATCTGGATCACATTACCAAGGAACACATCTCATTATGCTAAGGGTTCGGAAGACTTTTTAGATTTTTCATTTTCCAATTCTTCTATTGACTGGACAATAAGATGTCCATTTAATAAATTTAAATTTATAATATGGTTGAAGAGACATAATGTTTATGAACGATTGAAAATAATGAAATTCCCTACTCAATATTTTTGTTGGATTTGGCATGGATTATTGAACATTATAGAATGTTTGAGGACTGATGTGAATCAATAGAATGTGCTCCAAAATTCATTGAAAATGGAAAATTAAATGAAAAAAATTTTAAATGATACTTTGGGAATATAAATACATCAAAATTTACATCAAAACATATCATTACAACTAGTTGAGGGTGAAACTAATAGTAACATAACAAGTGATGTTTTTGGGACAATAGGACAACCCGATCAAGATTGTAACATGTCATTGGATCCTCCTCTTATTTATATGGGGACTAATGTAATATAGAACTTCACTTAGTAGAAAAATGTGTTTAATGATTTAGTTGATGATGGAAATAATGATTTTTATGGTGAATGTTTGAAATATTCAAAGCATTATTTTCTGCTAAAGTTGTATCATATCAAATGCCTATGTGGAATTATAAATAAAGTGATGGCCATGATATTGAAATTGTTACATGATGAATTCATTGAAGCTAAGATCCCTGGGTTTTTTTGATATAAACAAGTTATTAACAAGATTGATATGACTTATACAAAAATACATTCTTTTCCCAATGACAGTATGCTTTATTTGGGATAGGAATCAAGCAGATAGGAATGAAAAAATGAACTTATTATAGATAAATGTCAATGGGTGATGTTAGAAGTATGAATCAATATATGGATTAGAAGATTATTAAAATGAACACACATACAAATTTTTTTCATTACTTAATGTTGAATCCTTGATTTCAATGATTATTCATGTCATTAAAAACTGCCAAGCACATGAAGATGCACTCTATAGATAATAACAATGACGGGTTAATAAAAAATCCAAGAGATTCACAATCATGAAATAAATTTGATTCATTTCATCCTGATTTATCATCTAATCCTAAGAATGTGAAATTTGGATTGTTTTTTGATGGATTCAACCCATTTAGAAGTTTGAGTACCAGTTATAGCATTTGGCTGGTTGTTTTTAACCCTTACAATCTACCTCCTTATATATGTATGAAAAAAATTATTTTATCATTTATATGATTATTACTGGAAAAAATGTCTAGAAATTATATTGATGTATACTTGCATCCTCTAATTAAAGAATTACATAACTTATGGTGAAAAAGTGTCGAGACATATGATTCATCCTCTAGAATATTGCTCAAAATGAATTCTGCTTTAATGTGGACCATTAGTGACTTCCTTGTACTTGGGAACTTATCAGGACGAACCACTTGGGTTTGGCTTATCCAGTTTGTAACATGGTATTTGAGCTCAAATGACTACCTTACAGTAAAAAATGGTGCTTCTTGTTTCATTGAATACTTATCAATGCATCTCATACATTTTTGTTGAACGAGTCAAAATTACATAGTTCTATTGATCGTAGACCAACTCAAAATTTGTGGACAACACTTGAAATGATGGCACAAATTGGAAATGTTGAAACAGAATTTAGGAAGGTGCATCATTTGAAGATAGTGGGACACAAGTTAAAAGTGCACTGTTAAGTGAAATTGGAACACAACAATGGAAGAAAAAAATTATATTCTTCAAACTTTAATATTGAGAATTTAATTTGTTATGACATATTCTTTATGTTATGTATATTGACAAGAATTTTTGTGGCAATTTGACCGTTACATTTCTTAATTAGCATGGAAAATTTAAGGACCATCTCAATGCTCAGAAGGACTAAAAAACAATGATATTAAAGCACAATCATTGGACAGATGAGAATAGAAAGTATTCTCTGGAATAAATATCAATTAAAAATAGGGATAAATATAAATTCCATTGAATTTAAAATTATGTGAAGGTATATGTTGGGTATTCAAGTAACATCTCAAATTTTTTCTACTTAAATCATTATAGGTTACATGGATTCAAAATCCATGATTAAATTATTTTTTTTACAATAGTTACTACCATTGGAATTGTATAAATTATTACATGATATGGTTACTATAGTTGTACTCCAATTTTTCACATTCTATAGACAAATATGTGAGAAAACTCTATAACCAACTGATCTTAACAACCTTCATGAGAGATTTATATTGACACATTGTGAAATGGATATGATATTTCCTCCATCATTTTTTACCATCATGATGCATTCAATATTGCATTTTCTTGAGGAAAATAAATAAGGAGGCCTCATACATTATCAATGGATGTATCCAATTTAGAGGTACATTATTTATATGGTCACACCTTAAGTAAACAATTTTTGGGAGTTAATTAAATATATTATTATGTTTTTTATGTTTTAATTCCCACATATTAATATTTATTTATTTAATGATAACCAGTTCCAAATTTAATAAAAATAATATTAAGTCTTGTTATTTGATATTAGATAGAATTATAATTTTTAAACAAATCATCTATCATTTTGTTCTTTGTACGAATGAATAATTTGCACATCATTGAAACAGTGAATCACTTGATGAAATTCCACAACCCATTTCACACAAAGTCAAAGTATATACCTGCATCTGGTTCACTCACATGATATTACTTATTAGGTATAAATCATACATGTTTGAAGGGTGATTCACACAAAATATTAATTTTTCAATAAATATATTTATTTATCCGGAATTTGCTCACATTAGATTTATAATTCTCTCATGCACGAGATCGATTTCCAAAAAAATAAATTCTCTGATGAGCTATGTCCCATGATTAATTATCAGGTATCACCAAAGTATCAATGCAGACTTTTAATTAGAATTATAATAGTAAAAAAATGTTTTCCCTTTTCATTTTTTACCTTTTGACTTTGGTTTTTAACCTATGACTATAATGCAGATGTTAATAATTGAAGTTTCAACTTCAGTTTTTATAAACCAATGTTTAAATATCAATCAATAATATGGTTACAGAAATTTTTCAACATTGGTTTTTACAAAAACCAACATTGAAACTCGGCCCTCGGGGTCTTGAGCGTCTATTTTCATATAAAACGACGTCAAAAGTCAGAATTCATCAGTCTTGAGTTTTGGTTTTTATAAAAAACAACACCGAATTTCAGGATCTATCGGTATTTGACATTGGTCCTTTTAAACTGACATTAAGAAGTAAAATATTGACCTTTCAATGTCGGTTTTTTAGAAAACTAATGTATAAATTCTGATTGTGCATGGATTATAAGATTGGTTTCTGATAAAAACAATCATGAAAATTATGTTTTCAAAATATTATATTTTTCAAGTTAGTTTTGGAAAAAAACCAATTATAAAACATTGAATCTCTTAATATTGGAATATAATATGTTTCTCAGGCTTTTATTTGACCAGTCAGGGAGCTAAACTAGACATACAAATCAAAAGTTATGGTCGTCGTAAGTTATAACTATTTATCTTTCAATAGATACAACTTGCTTCAATGAAAACATGATAAAAAAGTCCAATAATTATACACCTAATGACCACAAAAAAAAATAAATGTAAATATTCAAAAAAAATTAATTCTTTTATTTTTTTTCCTTTGAATCGATATGTTGTTGTCGTTATTTCACTTATCTTTTAGGATAAACTCCCACCGTAATGTAGACGCTGACCGATAAATAATTTTTCACCATAGATGATGAATTTCATGTATATGTTTTATCTTTGTATCTTGATCAGAATAATTTATCATCATCATAATAAAAATTATCAATATTTTTAGTGATAAGGGAAAAATAATAATGAAATTAAATAATGAGAATATATAACATGTATAAATCATTGATTGAAGAATTGTTGAAATTTTTATTGTATAAAAGATGTTGAAATTGTAGAAATAAAGAGAATTATGATGTATATATTTTAAATGAAAATATTTAAGGTGGTGATTAATTAAAATTAAGTGGGATTTTAAAAAGAGAAATGTGTTTTGGGATAAAATTGAAATACCGAACCTGCATATTTGAAATTTACTTTGAACGTCGGTTAAGTATATAAACGATGTTAAAAATATTTTCATATTGGGGTTTTAACGTTATTTATTAAAAAAATCCACAAAGTGACTTTCAATGTCATTTATTAGAAAAACCAACGCCAAAATGTGACTTTTAATGTTGGTTACTGAAAAAAACGAATGTTAAAAGTTAAGTCTTATAATGTCCATCATCTGATGTCCATAACTTTTGATCTGTAAGTTTGTATTATCTCCGCGACCAGTAAAATCGAAGATTGAAAAATTATCTACAACTTGAATATTATTTTTAGTGTATTTTTTTTTTGAAAAAATCATTCCAATAAGTGACTTTTAACGTTAGTTACTAAAAAAAATGACGTCAAAAATCATGTCTTATATTGTTCAACTTTCAACGTCCATAAATTTTGATCCATAAGTATGTTTTTTCTCCAAGACCAGTCAAATAGAATATAGAGAAATTATGTAATTTTTTTATTAGATTGTTAAAGTTCTTTAATTGAAAAACAAACACCAAAAACAAACTTTTAATGTCACGTACTCAAAACAAATATTTTGTTAAAAATTAAGTCTTACAATTTTCAACATCTAACATCAATAAAATTTGATCCGTAAGTCCATTTTAGCTCCAAGACCAATCTAATTGAAGCTTGAGAAATTATATAAAAGTTGGATTTTATTTTTAACATAGTTATGAAGTTCCCAGATCATTGTGAATCATTGAGAGGGGGAGGGGGTGAATCTGTGATCCCCTTTAAATGTTTTTACTAATTGATTCTTTTCAATTAAAACTTAGGGTCTATTTTGAAGCCTCGATCCCCTCTTCTAGTTTCTCTCATCCTTACCTAAAATGATTCTATAAATGTAAAGGCACTAAAGAGAAGGATTTACAAGGTTCAGTTCAAAGACCTACTCCTTCCTGTGTTGGTTATTCACCCCAACACATATTCTCCACTATAATTCAGGTAGTAATTATAATGGTCTATATAGAGTCCCATTGTATATATCTTGAGTTCAAAATGAGTTTATTTATATTTCTTCCCAAAATGTTACCAGAGTACCACTGGACTGCTTCAGAGTCCCACTAATGAATTTTTCTTCCTGGCTTTCACAAGAGATGCTTCTTGATTCACTGTGGATGGATCTTCTGATCTTCCCACACAAGCTTTTTGAATCACACTACTTGTGAATTTGTTCTGGAATCTTTAATATCATTTGAAAAGTACTTTTGGAATTGCCCAATAATTCTGATCACTTTTATGATCAGTACTCAGCTCAATAATGCTTGTGCAATTCTTTCTTCTTCTGATGAAGACCCAACCTCACTAGGATGTGTGCCAATGGTGCACACAACTTCTTCAAGAATATAATATGAAAGAATGATCTTTTATAATATTTGCACTATATCACTTCTTGGATTCTCAAATACTATTCACTCAGATATAAGATCTTATTTAGTTCAGTCTGGCTTCAATCTCAGTTCTCATTCACTTCGTGCATGGATTGTATGGATTCCAAACTACTTGTTTTTGGATATCTCAGTTCTTTTCACACATTAATGTGTTTATGCATGATTTCATTCATGTGTCCCAAGAATTTTCGCATGTACATGCTTCTTGTTTACACACCTACACTAATAGTCTTGATTCTTACTTTTAAGTGTCTTCATGTGTTCATGTTCATTCATGCATGCATGCACAATCACTTTTCTTCTTTGTGTGAAAACCCCAATGGGTATATCATTTTGATCACACACACTTACTCTTTATTTTTCTAACTTAATATCACACACACAATGTGTTTTTTATTTCACTCATGTTTATGTGACATGTATGTGTTTAAACACAAATATTCATTAAACCCAAATGAGTGTGATCCACTCTTTGACTTCTTCGGGTATCTCAAATCACGCATATTCATATATGTGCATCTTGAATGCATTATCCTTCTTATTTTTGTGAAAAAAAATGAATGGATGGGGAATTTTAGTGGGTTATTATTCTTATCCAAGGGAAGTGTATGTGTACATTTTACTTTTCTTGTTCTCACACAAAGGGTGTACATGGATTCCCATCGCGAACGGAAACTGGTGTGTGACTCCTACTGTTGCAAACCACAAGTGGTAAATAGACTCATATTTCATGATCAGGGTGTGTGATAATATACTTCACATAACTAAGGATTTTCTTGGTTCTATCTTCGTAAAAGAAATAAAGGGTGTGTGCACCGATTGTCTATTTGCAGTTTCTTCTTCACACACGAAGCATGATGAGGGTTCAAAGGAACCTATCATGTGTTCAGATTCTTTCGCGAACCAGGGTGGTTTTTGCTTTTACATATCACATGGGATGTGTGTAACACCTTCATGTTGTAAGGATTCTTGGAACACTCTTCTTAGACCGATTCTTTACCTTCCAATAAACATGTTCTCTCTCAAGATTTTCAACAAATGAGCCTTGATCGAGGGATCTTTATTTATTATCAAGAGTCACTGTGTATCTACGCAATCAAATATGTGGGTTTTAATGATTTTAAATACCATGTTCTTTAAGTTTTAAATATTCAAACATGAGATCGAGAGAGGGTTCATATCTTAGTTGTTTCCATTCAACGGGGGCCTTCTTCTCAGCAATTTATCCTCACGTTCATGCGTTTTCGAATGCATGAAAATCAGCTTCACCATGTAAGATAGGTCGAGGAGATTTCTTCCAAGTCTTGGTAGCTTCACATTTCCTCGGCCTCTTTTTAATTCTTCATCATGATGCATTCATGCAAATTTTAATGCATGCATGACTTCAGTTCTTCTTGACAATCACTATGCACTAAATTTGAGCTTCAACGGTGACCAGGAGATCGATCTCAGTGGATCAGTAGTGACAATGGAATTAAGAGGAATAGGTTGACTGTCTATGCAGTTGGAGGCTGAAGATGATTCCACTACCATTGGATCATCTCATATTAATAACAGATGGCTATGATTATTTCATAGGACACGAGATGGAGCGTGTGGATGAGATTTTGTGGGAGATCAGATGGACGATCGAGATTACCTCCACGTTTTTAAACCAATTTCACATAGAAATGGATACATGGGATGAAGATAATTTATAATACAAGACTTTTTATCCTAAAATTAGAATTCTAATCCTCCCTCCATGATACCGCCACATATCGTGTTCACCCTGTGTGTGCGCTCTTAGCACACACTCTGCCTCCAGCAAGCACGCTCTTGGTGCCCACTATGCATGCTTGCCGCACGGGTTGATCACTATGAGTGAACCTGAAGGCTTATACATGGCCCTCTCACACCCTGCATCATGGGGGGATGGACATGAGGGCTTCCCTTAGGGGCAGTTGACCCTCAGGTCCCGCATGTTCTTGAGGATGAGGACCTCGGCTGGCCTCCATGGTTGGCCCCTTATTTTTTAATGTAAGGCCATATATATACATGGTTAAAAAATAAGGGTATAGTACAACAATAATTCATGTCCATCTTCTTAATTATTTGTTACTTCTTCAAAATCCATCCCCATGCACCTCTCCTTCACTTTTCATCTTCATTATTTCTATTTGGAACACCAAGCCCAAGACACATTACTCATGTTTCTTGTTCAAATTGTGGAAGGAACTCTTCTTCAACTTCTCATGCATTTAAAAACAATTCATTGAAACATTTTAGAAAAAAATGTGTTTTCCTTAACACATGTCTTGGTCCTTTAAGATAATCACAATCAATCATCTAATTTTAAAACTCCATCCATTTAGATTCCATGGATGGATCTTTAACACTTCACCCACTTAGTGACTATGGATGTATTTTTTACTTCATTCCTCATTCATTTGAGGATTTCATGGACTTATTCATGTGTTGTGAAAATGTATCACATAGATACAAGTCATTTAACTTTGGAATAGTTCAACAATCGTCATATTTTATATAGAGAATGTCCAAACATGACATCCAATGTCATTTCATAAAGATTCTCCAAGGGACATAAGATTTGGAACAACTTCCCCTCTTCAATCATCATCACTACCTCTTTTCCATACATATATTGACACATTACACCTTATTGAAGTCTTATTGACAAAAAATGCAACACCAATCTCTAAAATCTCCCCATTTTTATTTTTTTTGACAATATTACTTGAGAACACTTTGAATGGGTCAATATGTGTGCCAATATTTTCTCCCCCTTGTTGCAAACCAAATGAAAAGGTGTAGTGGGGTATGTTTAAAAAAATATCCTCCTCCCATTGAATAAAATATTCTTCAATATTTATGAGAGAGGGATGAAGTCACATGGTTCACTTAGAAAAGAGCCTTTAGTAAATCAAATATAAGTCAACAAACAACCATACATGTGAAATCATGCTCCGAATTGTTCATTTATTTTTCTAGGGGTTGGAAATAGTCATATTTATCAATGACATGTTAAATCATGCACATACATAACCAAACATATTAGAATGTTCAATTGAAAAGGTAAAGCTCCCCCTTTCATCCATTCTTGTCGGGATAAATACAATTAAGAACAAGGGATGAATGTGTGATTGTAATACCTCAACTTCAACTTATTAATATGATACAAATTTCAAGTTTAGTCATGAAATAATCCTTGATATCATCTCCTTCATGTTTTCTCTCCCTCAAGGGGTTCATTCAATATTAATTACCATGGTGGATAATATCTTCAAATAAGCTTGAAGTTATGCATGTTGATAATCTTCCACTTTGGATCACTTCAAGTAGTTATTAGTTCATAAATAATGAGTTCAACTTGTAGTTATCCACTTTTATCATCCAATTATCATCTTGAGGATGACCTTCACCTTTAATTCCCCGAAATGTAAGCACATGTATATAAAAAATATATTAGGGAATAAGATGGAACACTTGTGAACTTCTTAATAGAAGCACCGGGGATTATAATTTTCTGTCAACCCAAGAAATCCTTTCCTTGAAACTCTAAATTGTCTAGTACTCATCATACATATGTCTCCTATCCATTCAGGATCTTGATCTTTCATTGTTAGCATGGAACCTTTACATCCATTCACCTTCAACTTGTTTGGATTGTTTGTCTTCACTTTTGTCTGTAGTGAAGTAGATATTTGTAGTTCTCTAGCAATTTTCAATTGATTAGGCAAGATTACTGGACACTCCTTGTAATTTTCTATCATGGAGCTTCCACATGGCTTCTTCAATGATTTAATGTTACCTTTATTAGGAAACATATCAAAATTATCTTCAGGAATGCCTTTAATAAATAATGAATTCTTATGGATTGATTCTCCATTCAAATTGAGATATATTACATTCATTTCCATGGATTTTCTGTAGTGATCCAAGGTATCACCATTCTTCCCATAGTATAAGAATATTTTCATTGTTGAGATAACATTCTTGGAATCCATCTAAGACTTATTCTTGGGAATAATTTGTTTCATATTTTTCTTGACTTTAGTCTTTTATATATTTCCGACAGAAGACCTTTAAACTCTTTTTTATTTCTCCCTCCTATGTTGTGGTCTATGGTTCTTATCAACATATGATTGAGGCTTAGTAAGACTAAACCAGCACTCATCATAACTGTGACTGCATCTATTTCAATTATCACAGAAGTCTTCTAGATACTCAAATATGTTCTTGATAGACATATTCTTCTTCATATGTTCATTCTTCCTTTGCATTGAAGGTTACTTCATTTCTTCACATCTACATTCCCTATTTGTAAGCTCTCCACAATTTTCATATGCTAACATATTATTCTAGCAATCATTGACCTGATGCCCAAACATCCAACAACACCAACAATAGAAAAAAAATCTCATTCTTTTACATGTAGTATCAGTTTGGCTAGATTCAGTGCATTTTTTTCTCTAGAATTTTCTTTCTTCCTTTGGTTCATCCTTTTGGGAGTTTCTCTTATTAATCATTCCAATATCCACCCTTGATGTTTTGATGGATGTATTGGAATTTTTCTCCTTTATCTTTATAATTTGTTAATCATGAATATTTTTCTATTGTTTTAAAGAGATCTAAAGATACATTATCTAGTTAGATCTATCTTTAAGTTGATCAGCTTGGATAATAATAGAGACTTTGTGAATCTTTTCAAATGAATGTAAAGCTTCTAAAAATATCGTTTCAATGAATTTTTACTCAGAAATACTTCCCTGAAATTTTAAAGTGACTTCATCATATTTTTCATAGCAGAAAATAAATTGTTTCTTTATTTTCCTTCACATGTTTTGTGAGAGTGTTGGATAGACCAACCCTTTCATCCAACGACTCTTAAATGGCATAAACTTCTTATTCAATGTGTAACTTTTCATCTTGATGAGTGATAACGAAAGAAGCAATGTGTCTTGACACTTCTATAACATTCTTTAGATGATCTCTTAGTGCATTCTGAAGATCAGTAATCTATCTATCATCATCACAACTTGAGAAGGCTTCATTAGAAGAGTAATAATAATAAAATGAATTATCACATGACGTAACTTTTAGATTACCATTAGTAGAAGATGTATCCCCATTAGAAGTAATCTTCATCTTCATCTTTCGTTACGGTTTCTTCTTTCTGTTCCTCTGAGTCATGGAAGATATCTCTATTTTAGTTTGCCCACTCATCCCCTAAAATATGCACTTCATAAAGTCTCCCTTGGATATTTTAGAGGTATCCTCCCTCTGATACTAATTGAATATTCCAGATCAGTGTGAATCACTGAGAGGGGGAGGGGGTGAATTAGTGATATCTTTAAAATCATTTTACTAATTTATTATTTTCAATTAATCCCCTATAGATGGTTAAATCCTCGATCCACTTTTCTTATGTCTCTCGGCCTTTCCTCAAATGCTGTTGTAAATGAAATGGCACTGAACACAATGATTTACAGGGTTCAGTTTAAATACCTAGTCTTTGTTGTGTTGGTTATTCTCCCCAACACAGATTATCCACTATAATTTGGTGAGTAATTATAATGGTCGATTGAGAGTCCCATTGTATCACTCATGAGTACAACTGGAGGCTCTTTCTACTACTTCCCACAATGTTACCAGAGTCCCACTAGCCTGATTCAGAGTCTCATTGAAGACTTTTTCCTCCACGATTTCACAAGAGATGCTTCATGATTCACTGTGGATGGATCTTCTGATCTTCCCTCATGGGATTTCTGAATCAAAATTGCTCTTGAATCTCTTAAATAATACTCAACATCCTTTGACAAGGTCTGTTGGAATTTCTCAATAATTATAATCACTTCTCCGATCAGTACTCATCTCAATAATTCTTGGTAAATTCCTTCTTCTTCTAATGAAGACCCGAACTCACTAAGATGTGTACCAATGGTGCACACAAATTCTTCAAGAATATAATATGAAACAATGATCTTTCACAATATTTTCACTATCTCTCTTATTGGATTCTCAAATACTGTTCACTCAGATATATGATCTTCTTTAGTTCAGTCTGGATTTAGTCTTAGTTCTCATTAACTTCATTCTTGGATTTTATGGCATCAAAACTTCATGTTTTTTGATATCCCAATTACTTTAACATGTGCATGTGTTCATGCATGATCGCATGTATGTGTCTCAAGATTTTTTACCTTTTAATTCCTTCTTATTTACACACATTCACTATCAATCTTGATTCTTCATTTTATGTGTCTTCACGTGTGCATGTGCATGCATGAATGCATGCACAATATCTTTTCTTCTTTGTGTGAAACCCGCAATTGGTATATCCTTTTGAGCACAGACACTTCCTCTTTGTTTTTATCACATAATATCACACACACAATGTCTTTTTTATTTCACTCATGTTTATGTGAAATGTATGTGTTTAAACATAAATCTTATTTAATCCCAAATGATTATGATCCACTCGTTGGCTTTTTTGGGTATCTCAAAAAATGCATATGCATGCATGTTCATCATGCCTTGATTATCCTTATTCTATTTGTTAACAGACCCGAATGGATGGGGAATGTGTGTGGGTTCTTCTTCTACTCAAAGGGCAGTGTATGTGTACATTTTCCTTCTCTTGATCCCATGAAAAGGGTGTACATGGATTCCCTTCACGAACTCGGATGGTTCACACTCATTATCTTCACGAACCACAACAAGTGTGTGACTCCCTCCTTCGAAAACCAAAAGTAGTACGTAGACTCCTCCTTCTCTCTTAGGGTTCATGATACTACCCTTCACATAACCAAGGATGTTCTTGGTTCTATCTTGGAAAGAGAAAAACAAGGGTGTGTAGCACCAGTTGTGGGTTTGCATTTTCTTCCTCACACATGAAGCACAACGAGGGTTCGAAGGAACATATCACGTGTTCAGATTATTTAGAAAAATGGGGTGGTTCACACTTCTACTTAACCCAAGGGATTCATGGGAATCCTTCGCGTAGCAAGGCTACATGGAACACTCTTCTCATCCCCATGTTCTGTTTTTTGAAAAACATGAGCTCTCTCATGTTTTTCAAAAACTGAGCCTTGGTCATGGGGTATTTATTTATAGGAATTAATCACTACAAATCTACGTGTTAAAATTCATAGTGATGAGTGATTTCAAATCCTATGAACTTCAGGTATGAATTATTCAATCATAGGATCAAGATATGTCACATATCTCGGTTGTTTTCATTCAACGAGGACCTTATTCTCCATAGTTTATCCTCACATGCATCCGTTTTCAAATGCATCAAAATCATCTTCACCATGTCAGCATGATCGCGGAGATTTCTTCCTAGCCTTGGTAGCTTCGCATTTCCTCAACCTCGTTCTAACTCTTCTTCGTGATGCATGCGTGAAAATTTTAATGCATGCACGAGTTCAGTTATTTCGGACGTTCACTATGCAATAAATTTGACCTTAAACGGTGGTAGAGAGCTAGATCTCAGTGGATCGGCTATGGAAATGGTGAGAAATGGAGTTGGGTGAGTCTCCATGTGGTTGGAGGTTGAAGAAGATGCCTTGGAAATTGGATAAACTTGGATTGATCATGGATGATGATGATTATTTCACAGGACGTGGGATGGAACTTGCGTTTGAGATCTTCTTCGAGATATGATGGACGACCGACATTGCCTCTGCATTTTTTAAACTCATCCCACATTGAAATGGATACAATGGATATGCTAATTTTTAATACAATTCATCATAGCCTAAACATAGAATTATCCTCCTCCCTCCATGGTACCACCCTGTACCATGTTCACCCTATGGGTGTGCTCTTAGCTCTCACTCTGCCTTCTTCGGGCATGCTCCTAGAGCCCACTATGAATGATAGCTGCACAATTTGATTATTGTACGCACACCTGTGGGCTTATATAGGACCCACACACACCATGACTCATTCATGGCTGGCCTTGAGGGCTTTCCTCAGGCGTGGTAGACCATTATGTCCCGCATGTTCTTGAGGATGAAGACCTCGGCTGGCCTGCATGGTTGGCCGCTTATTTTTTAATGCAAGGACATATATATACTTGGCTAAAAACAATGTGTCTACTACCCAAATAATGCATGTTCACCTTCTTAATTCGTGGTTACTTATTCAAAATCCATCCCCATGAACCTATCCTTCCCTTTTTTATTCTTTATATCTTTTTGGATCATGAAGCACAAAACACATTACTCATGTTTCTTCTTCAAACTATGGAAGGAACTATTCTTCAAGTCCTCATGAATTGAAACACAATTCATCGAAACATTTTGGTAAACTTTGTGTTTTCCATAACACATGTCTTATTTCTTGAAGATCAGCACAATAAATAATATGATTTTAAAACTTCATCCATTTAGAGTCCATGGATGGATCTTCAACACTTCATCCAATTTGTGACTATGGATGGATCTTTACATCATTCTTCATACAACTATGGATTTTATGGACTTCTTTAAGTGTTGTGACAATGTATCACCTTGATACATTTCTGGGAACATGGGATCAATTCTACAATCACAATATTTTATGTAGAGAATGTCCAAGCATGACATCCAATGTCATTTCATACTGATTATCCAAGGGACATAAGCTTTGGAAAAAATTATACTCTTCAATCATCATCACTAACAATTTTCCATAAACATATTCACACTTGAAACCATATTGAAATTTTATTGAAAAAAATTAAACACCATGATCTACAAGTTATTTTGAAAACCGATGCCAAAAAGTAACTTTTAACGTGACTTATTGAAAAAAACCGATGTTAAAAAATCAAGTCTTATAATTTTCGACTTTCAACATCAATAACTTTTGATCTATAAATATTTTTTACCTCCATGATGTATTAAATTGAATATTGAGGAATTATCTACAACTTGGATTCTATTTTTAACATTGATTTTTTGAAAACTGATGACAAAAAAGGACTATTATCTTGAATTTTAAAGAACTGATGTTAAAATGCAGATGTTAAATACCATTATTTTACTTCTGTTAATTCAAAAACAAGTATAATTAATTAAATAAAAATAAAAATAAAAATAAAAATAAAAAAATTATTAAATAGAAATAAAAAATGGAAATAAATTAAAGGTATGTTGTTTCAATCACATTCCTCACAACTTGACACAATAATAATTATCCCATCATGATGACAATACAACGCATAAAATAATAAAAATTTATCATTGTGCTCGTGTGATCATATTTGGCACTGCAATACACCATCAATGATCACAAAATAATAATCACCACTATGAATATCCCCATAACAAAGATCCAAACCATCAAGAAAACAAGTTAACATGAAAAATAATAATCACATTTTTGTTCTCTCTCACCATGAAACGTCGATCTTCTGAAATCAAAGATAATCCTTCACATGCGATGGCATTGCACCTGAAACACCGATGCAAACCTGGAATAGAAGAGGTTTGTGTAGATGATGGAAATGGTGGTTCTCTTCAGCACAAGTGGTTGTTTGGTGCAAGGGGTATTGTTTTCTAGATGATGAACAATGTGAAGGGGTTGACTATAGCACAAGAGGGAGGCCAGTGTAACGGGTAATGTTACTTAGATGATGCGTAATATGGAGGGGTCTATCCACGTGGTGCAAACTTGGTGGATGGTGAAGATGGGCCGCTGCATGTTAGTGTGTGACAGGAAGAAAGGAGTGTCTAACAGCTCCTACGACTAGGGTTCAGATGAAGGCTGGATGGGGGAAACAATGGGGGAAGGGAAGTTGGGGGGGGGGAGGTAGAAGACGGTGAGGGGGTGATGTATGGGGGGTGTTGGGGACTAGGACGAGGGAAGAGGGGATGGTGACATTGGGGAGGGTGAAATAGGGGAGAGGAGGTGACATTAGGGGGGGATGGGGGGAGTTCAGGTGAATGGGAGGCATCCACCTAAAACAAAAAAGAAGTGGAAATAGAAATTATAATTAAATATTTTAAAAAATATAATTACCTAAATTTGATAAAAAGTTAAAAATAAAAATAATAAAATAAAAATAATAAAATTAAATATGTAATATACTAATAAACAATAAATAAAAATAATTATAAGAAAATGTTATAAAAGTGGAAATATATAAATATTTGTGAAAATATAACTAAACACTATAAAATAAAGATATAATAATACAAAGAAAATAATATGACTACTATAAAATATTAATATAATAAAAATAATAAACTAATAATAAAAATACTAACTTTATTAATAATAAAAATATATAAAAGAATATAATAAGATACTAATATAGACCATTAATATATATACAAATAAATGATAATAAACTAATAATAAAACTATTTTTAGCGAAACTAATAGTAATAAAATATAGTGTTAAATATAATATTGAAGATTAATTTAACTAATAAAAATACTAAATTACCAACATTAATATATAAATTAACATAAAATTATCAAAATATCTAAAATAATAAAAAACTATAAAGTCATCCTAAAAACACTAAAAATGGTTAGAAAAATAAATAAAACTAAATTATAAAATTATTTAAAATATAAAAAAAGTTATTATATGCATAAAATCCTCCACACATTAGATTTTTCACTCCTAGGAAAAACAATCAGAAAGAATACACAAGTGGGACCTTAGAAATGTCATAGAATCAAAATTACAAGTTCAAAAAAACTCCAATCCATTTTACTCATAAAATACCATGCTTTTTTTAAAATTACAATTTTCAAAAACATTTTCCCTTCCACTCACAACATTTCCAAAAAATGAACCTACACTCATGCATCATGTTAACAACCTCACTATCGCTATCATCACTTAAACAACTTGACAATGTTTTTATAAATTCTCATACACTTGCATGTTTACCATAAGATTGCTATGAATTTCACATATCATATAATTGAAATCAAAAGAATACATTAATCATGAGGACTTCATATTAGGTTTAAATATCTCTGAGGTAGCGGGATAGTGGGTAATAAAAAAAGCGATAATTTTTAGCAGAAAGGAGGGTTGAATCTTGAAATAAATTCATGATAAGTGTCAAAAAAATGTCTTCCTGAAACTCTTACTATCCCACACATAAAATTTTTCTTGTCCTTATGCATATTTCCTCTCTCAAAGATTTGTTTTTTCACTCTTTTTTGTATTTTTTAGGGACACCACTCACTCAATTAAAATGGGGAGAAAATACTGGTGAGTAACAAATCCAAACCCCATGACAAATATGCAAGAAAATATACAAAAGAAATTTACATAAGTAGCATGAAATATTTTTAATTTCAGTGAAATTAGGCCATATAGAAAAACTCTTTAGCTCATGGAGTAATGATTCATCACTTTTATAGGTATCCCTAAAGGTGAGGGTTACAGGTTAATGACCATAGATGTAATCATTGCTAGAACCAGGAAGATTCTATATTATGATTGAAAAATAAATGTAATGACTATTAATACTGTGAAATATAACACATATGATCATGAAAGGATAACATCAATCCATGTACATCAAATGATTCATTGTCCCTCAGAAAACCCTCTCCATGAATAAATCCCCCTCACATAGATTTAAAACAATCATGACAAAATTCAAGAAATAGCTTGGGAAGGGAATCAGCTATGGGATCATCCTAAAAGGCTTCTTCAGGTCTTTTAAGGGATACATGATGGATAAAATATATGAGTCGATCAGTGGATCAAAGGGGTTAAAGATGAAATAGACAACATATTAATTTTAGTGAAACTATAAAAATTCCTATCACTTCGACGAAAAGACCTAGAATGTTCTAGAAGACATAACATGGTCAGGATTTTTTCAAGTAAAAGAGAAATTGGAGATGATATAAAAATGATCCATAATCCTCAGGGGTATGAAAATATAAATTTGGACTACACAAACAAGAATGAGTGAAAACTAGTGTCTAAAAAATATACAAGTCTAAAAAATATTCTATGCATTGAATAATATCAACAATGATTTAAATCAGAGTATCATGAATCAATGCATGCCAAATATGAATCGTGTGCTCAAAATATCCAAAGATACACATGGTATGCTCTCGACGATGTTTTAATAAAAATACAATGGTTTTCATGTGGGTTCATTTAATGAAGGGATTATTTTTTTTCAATTCATTTAATTTTTCATGTTTTTTTAGTAATTTTATATGGTATATTTAAAGCATAAAATATGATATAAAATAAAAAAACATCCACGTGCAAGTGCATATTGATGCATAAAGGCTGTTGGTATACGATGAAACTCTGAAAATGATGTACCTATAAAATATACACATAGAACAACCCAAACCCACAAAATATCATTGAATTTACACCACAATCAAAAGCATGTGGATAATAAAAATATGTATGATGAATGATCAACACTAGTACAGTTCCAGGAGAAAAAATATTGTGGTAAATGAATGTCATTTTAGTAATTAAAATAAATAAAGAAATGAAACTAAATGCAGAGAAAGGAAAAAAGATAAATGATAGGTTTCCTCCCATTAAGAACTAAGTGTATTGTCCTTGGTTTAACTAAGGGTAGAGACCATTTAATTTATGTTTTTAATTATTTAAAACAACACTTAGTTTGAAACATAGGAGGTTAAGAGAGGTCCTGGTGGCATCCATGGCTCAGTTAAATCCTGGAGCCCAAAAAATGGGGAATACAGGCTGTGACACATGATTTTTCAAACTATTTACCCAGTTTAAGGTCTTAGACAGTGGAAAAATGAATGGTTTTTAGACCGTTAATCATACCGTGCTCCTAACCATGTGAGGTGCCTAGGTGAACTAGAACTTGTTGCACAATTGGTGCCTGGTTTAGGCAATCGTGCGGTCAAAACACACGACTCATGAAAATTGTGTAAAAATTCAAATATCATTATTATTTTTTTTTACCCATATTTTCTCCCCTCCCTCTCTACATAGGATTTACCCCTCTTCTGGGTGCATGAAGGTCTTCCTCCTTCCCCTTGGAGGTTTTTATCTATCTCCCTCTTTAGTGATCCATTTTCTTTGCTGTTAGAAGCTATGAACTCCTCTCAGTAATCACTTCCTTATGAAACACTTGATTTCATGGTTCCTTTTGTTCTCATTGTGTTATTTCAATATGATATATTTTAGCCCTATTTTGGGGGTTTTAATAAATCTCTTGATTTCTATCATTATAGGTTGAATCAATCCTTCTTGTCAGATTATAAGAGTACTATGAACATGAGGTAGAGAATATACTATTTTCTCACCTTTAATTTTGTTTATTTTTTTATTACACCATTTTACAGCTAGATAGAACCTACCCGAAATTGTTGGTTATCAAATATTAAATTAATAGGGATGGTCTACCATGTTCATAGTGGCTATCACTCTTGGAGAATCCCATATATGGTC
Organism: Viscum album; assembly: GCA_963277665.1. Classification (NCBI taxonomy): domain Eukaryota; kingdom Viridiplantae; phylum Streptophyta; class Magnoliopsida; order Santalales; family Viscaceae; genus Viscum; species Viscum album. The sequence continues at coordinate 2,017,694,082 of OY728128.1, read as the reverse complement.
TTCCCCTTTACTTTTGGAAACCCCATTGGTTGTTTCCAAAAAAAATTCCTTCATTCCATTTTCGCTACATGTAGAATTTACATTAGTGTTGGGTGGAACCTTGGATACATGTTTTAAAATGATAAAATTATTTAAAAAGGGTGTTGAACCATGGATTGGATCCCTTTGATAATGTCTAGGCTTGATTACGATGGATTTTCCCATATGTAGTGCCTTGTAACTTTGGCATACATTCTGTTTATTGAATGAAATATGCATTACATGCTAACTTTCTCATTTCTAGTTACATGAATAACTTTCCTTATAATGACATCGTTATGCCTTGTACTAAAATCATATACTTCATGAAATGTTCCTTTATTAGTGGTATTGTACTGAAATTACCATGTTTATTCCAAGTGCACAATGACAATTCTTAAGGTTTAATGATTATTCTTAAAATATGTTAATACATGATTGAATACATGTTTCTCCTTTAATTAAATAGGTTTGGAATCCTATATTATTGGGTTTAAGATCCATCATGGTAGATCCAAGAGACTCCTTGGCCCATGTCAAGGCACATTCATTAAAAATATACTGAAGAGAAGTAGTGTGGAGAAATATAAAGGGGGATTGATTCCAACATTAAATGACATTACTCATTCCAAGAAAATGTTTCCTTAGACACATGAGGAATGAAATAGAATATCAAGGATTCAATACACATCATCAAATGGCTCAGTCATATATGTTATGCTATGTACTCGGTAGGATTTTTCATACGTGTTGAGCGTTGTAGGAAAATATCAATCTAATCCAGTTGACCACCATAGGATGGAAGTGAATACTATTTGTAAGTATCTAAGGTGTACTATGTATATTTTCCTATCCTATAGTGGAGATGAGGTACTAGTCATTAAAGGATATGAAGATTCTAGTTTCCAAACATATCAATATGACATGAAGTCACAAATGGGAAACATATTCACTTTGAATGTAGGTGTTTTAAGTTAGAAGAGCTTAAAGAATGTTGTCGTTATTGATTTTATAGTAGAGATCAAGTATTTTGTGGATTCTGAGACATCTAAAGAATCATTATGAATGTGAAACCTGATCCAAGATCTTTACATAGAGCATGGAAGTGAAGATACTATCACACTATATTATGATAATATTTTCTCAATGGATCATGAAAAAGATCTAAGATCACATCAGTGGATGAATCACATACATCGGAAGTATCATATCATGAGGGATTTTACTCAGAGAGGTTAGGTTACAGTGAGTAGTTCATCCATGGAAGACAACATGGTGGACCCCATGACTAAATCCATAACTCTGCAGAAACATGATTATCATGTGAGGTATAGTGGAATGAGAGTTGTCGGTAGTCGGCTCTAGTCCATGTGGGATTTTTTTAGAGTTGGTGTATTGGGACCAACTGATTGAACATTGATTACATGGATATTCAGTTTATTAAATAATAATTAAACATCTTATTACATATTGGTCATTGTTTGACATGAATTTTATTTAATAAGGTCCTAGATTATTTTTCACATTGATAAAGTAATAGAAGTTCCTTCTATAATGAGAATCATGAAGTTCAATGAAAATATTATTAATATAGTGGTGTGGTTAGATATCATACTATGATGAGACATATAGTATTTTGACCATCAAGTGAAAGTAATCATTAGTAAATGAGCCCTATTCTCATAAAGTTAACTCTTGGTAATGTCCAATATGAAAGATTATGAGAACAAACCCACTAGTTAAAATTCTGAATGTTTTGGTGTCATTGGATATTCCTATCAACAATCTGGAACTACACCAAATTCATAGTTTATTAGTAGTTTAATAAATCACTACTAAAAAAATTTTAATGTTTCTTAAAAACGAGAGAAAAATTTTATCCCTTTATTAAGAAAAAGGAACTTTCTCACCTAAGCCCCTATATTTCACCATATAGCACCCCCCCAATTCTCCCTCAAGCACCACCTACCCTAAGCCCTCACCACCAGTGTATTTCCCCCTCATCTGTTGCTGCGCTCATTTCCACCCGCACCATCGCTAGCCATCACTAGTGCTCCATTTTCCCCTGAGCCCCTAGAGCCTGAGTTATAGGTCACAGTTTGTTTTCCCCTAATCTTCCTAAACGCTCACCCTCATATGTGCTTCCATTTCTCCTGAGCCACACTAGACCTCACCCTTTATATCTATACAGTTTCCCCGGAGTCTCCCTCACCCATGCCCTCACCCTCACTGCCTACAGTTCTTTTCCCTCAAGCCATCCCCACCAGAAGGTATATAGTTGAATTTTTTATAACGGCTTTTCATAGTATCTAGGGTATGATATAATTTTGGGGTTTTATTTTTTATGGAGTGAACAATACCTCTCTATCCCCAACATGGTTTTATTTAACGTAATTTTACTATTTCTATTGGTCTAGGGTAGGTGATTCTATTAATTAATATTTTTTGACCTAACTATTCATACATGGAAATTTTAAATTGACTTCTCATAGATATAACACTTCTTTAAACAATGTGTATTGATTTATAATAGAGTTTCACTTTTCTATCTTAGAAATTAGTGTGTTTAAATGGGGTTTTCCATATACAATATGTATAATTTATTCGTTAAAAAGGGTCATTATAATTTTAATGGATTCTATAAAGAACTAATAGTTTTTATTATCAATATTTTCAACCTCGGTTTTTAACCCTACTAATTTGAAGGAAAACCATGATAACTTAGTGCAGTTACAATGCCAGCTCTCAAAAATGGACACTATCCAACAACAGGTCAAAACTCCTTCAAAGGATTTAGGTACTACTATCACCCTACCTCTAGTTAGCGATTATTATTCTATGAATTCTGATTCTAAAAAAATAATAAATCTTTTGTTGTTATGCTCTAAGATTACTACAGACTCTACTATTGACAACACAATAAAGAAACCTTCGATGAAGAATCCTGAAACAATTAGAAATGAACACAAACATTCCACTAACACACAAGAGGATAGAAGGTATACTAGAAACAATGGTTCCAGAAAAATGAAAATGGGGAGTTATAACTCCAAATTCAGGACTAAATGAAGATACTCTTTTGGAATTGTCAAGGAATCGCTATCTCTGAAAAGTTCATTGTTCTAAAAAGATTGGTTAATACTCATCATCCTGTGCTATTTTCTATTGATGAACCTAAAATCATGTTTTCCTCTAAATAATCATAATTATGTTAAAAAAATTATGTGTTTACTGGTGGAATCAATAATTCTCCCAATGCTGATTCATTATGGATTTTTTCGCACTCTTCTTTAAAGAATAGTAGTGTTTTTAATATCTCTAACCAAACGCTTACTTGCACTTTAAACATTGAAGGCCCAAACTCTTTTTTCTCCATCGTTTATGGTAAAAAAAGATATCAAGAAAGAATAACTCTTTGGGATGATCTCTCAATTCTAGGACCTACCAAAAATGCCCCAGATTTATTATTGCTGACTTTAAATCCATTCTTAACTCAACTGAGAAAATTGGAACAGATCATGATTCTATTTCCAAGAGAGAATTTAAAACCTCGATTGAAGAAAAAAATCTCTTTGAAATTAACCTCACTGGTGTGAAACACACATGGTATAGGAGACATTATAACAAAGAGGTGGCTTCCAAATTGGATAGAGCATTCACAAATGTCCCTGCTTTAGATAACAGAGACATTATTTCCAGAACTACTCTCCACAGGCCTAACTCTGACCATCGCCACATCGTGGTCAATTTCTCTACCAAAGACATGAAACCTAGGATTCCTTTCAAATTTTACCATGAGTGGTTCTCTGATGACGAGAGCACCCATATCATCCAAAATGTTTGGTCCTCATTATATCACTACAATTATTTCCTTACCTATAACCTTAAATTAAAACATATCAAAAAGACTCTAAAACATGGTTTAGCTATGAAGCCAGACATGTAGACAATGACATCATGATCCTTGAAAAATATCTCAATGATATTCAAATCAATAACACCACCTCTGACCTCAAAACTGAACCTACTCAAGAGATAAACATAGTAGTCAAACTAAACTATTTACTCATATTTAAAGATAATATTAGAAAAAAGCATTTAAAGTTAAATGGTTAATTGATGGAGACAAAAATAACAAATTCTATAACTCCATTCAAAGAATCAAGAGAGCTTGCAGACCATTAACCTTTATAAAGGATGGGGACTTCCTTCTTGACAATGAAGAAGATATCGCTCATCATATTGTCTTCTACTAAAAATCCATCTTCAATGGTCCTGATATAAGAAAAAACGTCCTTCTTGATGTCATTCCTTTACTAGTCACTAATGAGGAAAAAATCTTCCTCCTCAGCACTCCGATGGAGCATGAAATCTAAGACACTATCTTTAGTCTGAATCTTGATAGTGCTCTAGGTTCGGATGGCATCAATAATGGTTTATTTGAAAATTATTTGGATTTGATTCATAATGATGTTTGTAATCTGGTTAAATCTTTATTTTCTAATGGGGTGATCCCTTATTCTCTCAATGCAAAATTTCTCAACTTAATTCGTAAATTGAATAATGCCTCTAAGATTCATATGTTTAGACCTATTTATTTTATCAATAATCTTTATAAAATCATCACAAAAATCATTTCTAATAGATTTTCAACTATCATGGAAAAAATTATCTCTTGGAATCAATTTGGTTTTATAAAAAGTTGTTCCATTCAATATCAAATCTGTCTTTCCTCTGAATGTGTCCACAACTTGAACAAAAAAACAGAGGAAGCAACAAAACTATTAATCTTGATATCAGAAAAGCCTTCGAAAATATAGACTATAGCGTTATCATCAAAATCATGAAAGGTTTTGGTTTCAATTATTCTTTCAACAATGTATTTAGAACTCTTTTCAAGATGGCATCAATATCCATTTTGATCAATGGATCTCCTAGGGGATACTTCAATTGCACAAGAGGTGTCAGACAAGGTGATCCTTTTTCAGCCATCCTTTTTCTCGATAGCAGAGGATTATCTTAGTCGTATGATCAAAAATCTAGTGGTCCAGAATAAGCTAAAAACCATCTAGGTCTCTAGGAATTTGAATGCTCCTATTCACCTTTTTTATGTTGATGACAACAATATTTTCTTTCAAGGTGATAAAAGGAACATTATTAATCTCAAAACTGTGCTCTCTCACTATGAAGAGGTTACTGGCCAATCCATTAGTTGGAAAAAATCTTTCATTTTCTTTGGGAAGAACTTTACCTCCAACAGAAAATGTAACATCATCAATGACCATAGTCTGAAATAAGGAACACTCCCTTTCACTTATCTGGGTGTTCCCATGTTTTGTGGAAGTCCTATGTCCTGTCACTTTTCTCATATTGTTGGAGAAATTTTAAATCAGCTTTTTTCTTGGAAGAGAAAAGCTCTCTCCATGGAAGGTAGGACTTACCTTATTAAATATACTATTGTCTCCAAGATTGTTTACTCCATGATGGTCTAAAAATGGCATGTTGGTCTTATTAAAAAGATGAAAATTTCTATTAAGAATTTCATCTGGATGGGTTGTACATTAGAAAGAAAACTTGTGACTATTATATGGTCAACCTATTGCAAACCCATTGAGAATGGTGGTATTCATATAAAAGTTTTAAAATTATTTAATGAGGCCCTTCAAGATAAACTCACTACGAAACTTCTTCATAACACCTCAGATGCTATAAATTTTCTCAAAAATAGATTCCTTAATAAACTTAATGAGGGAAACTCGAACTACATTAGTTCTACCATTTGGATTTCCTTCAAACAATCCTTCATCAATATTATGAATAATTTTAGATGGATTGTTTCTAGAAAATCTTCCATGAAATTCTAATTGGATAAGTGGACGGTCTCACCTTTATTTTCCATGTCATATTCTGACCAAACTCTAGAAAATATCAACAACACCATCACATACATATTAAGATATCATTGTGACCACCTCCCTGATACTATTCTAAATGTCATTGAAAACTACTCTTTCACTAACACTCATGACTTTATAATTTGGGAACCAGTTCAGAATGGTATGCTCAACTCTAAAAATTTATATAATCATTATTTCTGTAACCCTGAGAACAATTACAGTTGGGTAAAATCTTTTAACTAACCTTGGATAAAACCTTCAATATTTACTCTCATCTAGCGTCTCGCTCACAATAGATTTCCCACTGATATTTTCCTTCAATCATTTTGAATCAAGATTTTCTCTTAGTGTAAACTCTATAACCAACACAGAGAAGGTTCTAATCACATCTACCTTTCTTGTGCTACTGCTTCTGCTCTTTGGAACTATATTCTTGACATTTTTAATTGCACATGGTCATTTTTTTTGACTCTGTCAATACTCAACTAATGAAATGTGCAAATATTTTAGGCTCTCAAAAAATCAAGAACCTTTTCCTAGCTACAGTTTCTGAACTCCACCATGTCATCTGGTATGACCGAAATGATATTATTCATAACAATTAATCATCTAATCTAAATGCAGGTCGGATGTGTATTCTTATTTCCATACATGATGCTGCTTTGTTGCAAAAGGGACATTTCCAAAACACCATGCATGACTTTGGAATCCTGAAGCGGCTACGGATTAAGTGAAATTTCCGTCCACCGCATTGCACTCTGGAGGTGTTATAGAGAGCCCCTCTCCCTCGATGGATCAAAATCAATATTGACGGTGCCTCCAAGGGAAACCCAGGCCCTGTAGGGTGTGGTGATGTCTTTAGGAATCATTTTGTTCAGATTCTTGGTTGTTTCATGGGTAGTTGTGTCATCGCCACTGCCCTTGAAGCTGAGATGCTAAGTTTGACACATGCCATTTCTTTTTCCAAGCTCTTTGGATGAAAAAACCTCTATATTTAAAGTGACTCCATGACCATCATTCAAGCGATATGGAATGGAGTAATTCATCTTGGTTGGATGATTACTACGCCTTGGATAGAATGCAATAATTCACTCATCGATATTAACTATATCATCACACATGTTTATCAAGAAGTAAACATAGTTGCCGATGGACATGCCAGCATGGGGTTAGATCGTGAAATTACCTAGTTTTCATACCTCCCTGCTGAGCTCATTTCCATTCATTAAAAATATTGTAAAATTATCCCATTTTTTCAAATCTTGTAATTTTTCTTCTAATAATATTTATTCTTTGGTCGTTCTGGGCCAATGGATCACCTTTTAAAAAAAACTAATATATTTTATTATATCATAATTATAACCATAATTGATTTTATGGATTATTATAGATTTCATGATAATGATCTCATGGGTTTAAATTATGTTTTTTTATTTATCCATGTTTGGCTTGAAGTAATGGTGTTATTTTTTGATTCCACCCTTTATCTATTCCATTTTTTATCACATATATAATTTTCGATTCATATGATTTGAGATGGTGAAATAATGATATTAAACGTTTTTATTCTATACATGGATGTAAATGTGTGACATGATAGTATTATAAATATTTTTTTTGGTGTTTTGATGTTTGGAATTAGAAAAATTCATCAGAAGCCTTGGATATCTATGTAAGAGTTCTAGGTACATCTGTTATAATAGTTTGATATCATTCTACTCATACTCGTATTAATGATTTTACTCTAACTAATAACATTTACTAACAATGAGTCCAAGGATGTTTACATTAGGGGGTTCCAATAGGATTGTATCATACCCAATAATGATGGTTATGCCTGAGTAAAGTACTAGATTGTCTCATTAAGACAGTGAGAGTTATCCACATATGTATAATGGTTTTATTATTCTTTGATTGATTTGTTTCACCTTTTAAAATTATCTTTATTTTTAAGGTGAATAGTAAATAGTTTTTTTATTTTATTTATTCTCTATTAAAAATTTATATTTATTTTCTTATTAGTTTTCAAAATAGAATATGTGGTTTATCACATCATTTAAAAATGGATTCTTGACACTAGTTGAATTCCTTTAATTATGGGTGTCCTCTCTTCAAAAGTGAATTCATGGAAATAATTATATTTCTAAATTTCAATTCAATGTGAGGTTTGATAAATGATTTTCAAATAACATTTTAAATGTTGATTTCTTAATTATTTTATGATTTTTCTCTTTCGTCTATTTTACATAATACCATCCATGATTGGATTCCTTTTTTTACTTTGAATTTTGATGTACTTATTTCAATCTTCTTATAACTCCTTGGGTTGTGTTTTTTTACTTCTATTTTTCGATTTCCCAAATTTGTAATATATATGTGTATCAGTTTTTTAATAAATTTTATGCACATTGCGATATATATGGATAAATGTTGGATCACATTATATAGGAAAATACTTCATTATACTAAGGGTTTGGAGGAGTTTTTAGATTTTAAAATTTCCAATCGATCTGTTGATGGTAAAAGAAGAGGTCCATGTCCAAAATGTAAATTTAAAATATGGATGAAGAGACATGAATTTTATGATCACTTGACATTAAATTAATTCCCTGCTCAATATTTGTGTTAGACTTGGGATGGATAATCAAAATTTATAAAAAGTTTCATCCCTGATGTTAATCAATAGAATGATATCCCAGCATCATAAAAAATGTTCAATGAAATAAAAGACCATATAAATGATTCTTCTAGAATTGCAAGAAAACAACAGCAACATTAAAACATATCAGAACAACCAGTTGAGTGTGATAAAAATAGTAACATGACAAGTTATTTCTTTTGGACTATATGAAAACCCAATCAAGATTGTAACATATCATTGGATAATCCTCTATATTCTTTGTTTACTAATGTAAGAGAGAATTTCACTGAGAATAAAAATTCATTTTTTGATTTAATTGATGATATAAATGAAGAGTTTCATGGTTGATGTTTGAAATATTCAAAATTTTATTTTATGATAAAGTTGTATCATATCAAATGCATATGTGGAATTACAAATTAGGATATCTCCATGATATTGGAATCCTAACATGGTTCATTTCCTAAATCTAGGATCCTTGAGTCCTTTTATGATATAATTTTTTTTAACAAGCTTGGTTTAAATTATAAAAAAAGACATGTTTGTCTCAAAGATTTTATTCTTTTTTGGAGAGAGGATTCAAGATGATAGGATTGAAAAAATGTTCTTCTTCTAGATGGAATTCAATGGGTGATGTTTGATGTCTGAATAAACATAATAATATGAATAAAAAGAATAATAACTCACCTATAAAGGGTTTTCATCACTTCCTTCTAATGCCTCAATTTTCAATGTTTATTCATGACATTGAAAACCTCCAAGAACATGAAGTGAAATTATATAGATAATAACAATGATGGTTAATGTGACATCCAAGATATTCACAATCATGGAATACATTTGATTCATTACATCCAGATTTATCATATGATCCTAATAATGTGAAATTTGTATTGTCTGCTAATGGATCTAACCCATTTGTGACTTTTATCATCAGTTATAGAATTTGGTCAATTGTTTTGATCCCTTATAATATACCTCTGTAGATGTGAATTAAACAAACATATTTTATCATTTCTATGCTTATTATTAGAAAAAAATGTTTGGAAATGATATTGATTTATACTTGTAGCCTCTAATAGAAGAAGTATAGAAATTATGGGGAAATGGTGTTGAGGCATATGATGCCTCTTCTAGGAAAATGTTCAAAATATAAGATTATCTAATGTGGACCATTTGTGAGTTTCCTAAACTTGGGAACATTTTTAGTTTGAATAGATACACATGTTTAGCTTATCCTATTTTAAACTTTGATTTTGAGCCTGAACAGAATTTTTAAGGAAAAAAATGGTTCTTATTCTGTAATAAAATATTTCTCAATGAATCTCATAGATTTCAGTTAAAGGAGTCAAAATTCAATGGATCTATTGATTTTGGACCACCCCCAATTAGTTGACTGGTTCTGAAATATTGGCACAACTTGGAAATGTAGAAACGAAATTTGTGAAGGTGAATCATTTTAGTTACCATGGGAAATGAGTTCATAGTGAACCGTCAAGTGAAATTGAAATTAAATAATGGAAGAAAAAAGTATATTATTCAAACATAGGTATTGGGAATTTAATTTTTTGCAACATAATCTTGATGTTATGAATATTGAAAAGAATGTTGGTGATAATTTTTCTTTAACATTTATTAATGTGAATAGAAAATCAAAGGAACTTCTCAATGATTAGATTAATTCACAATAAAATTAACATAAAGAGTGATATCTGGCTAGAATATAATGGAAAGTATGCTTAGGAAATTTTTGTAATGAAAAATAGGGATAAAGATACATTCCCTTGAAATTTAAATAATGTGAAGTTATATGATGGGTATTCAAGTAACATCTCAAGGTGTATCGACTTAAAACATCATAGATTACATGGATTGAAAATCCATGAATCCCATATTTTGTTACAATAGTTACTACCATTGGAATTGTATATATTATTTCCTAAATACTTTACTATAGTCGTTATCCAATTCTGTATTTTCTTTAGAAAACTATGTGTGTAAACTCTACAAATACATAATCTTGACAACCATCAGGAAATATTTTTATTGATACTTTGGGCAATGAAGGTTATCTGTACTCCATTTTTTACTATCATGATGCCTTTAATTTTTCATTTCATTAAGGAATCTAAATTAGGAGGGCCCATACGTTTTTGATGGATGTATCAAATTAATAGTTACTTGATTTATATATTAATTATCATAAGTAAATAATTCATGGAACGTAATTAAATACATAATTATTCTTTATTAATTTTAATTCACAGATATCATGTCTATTTGAAACTAATCATGAAAAACACAGCTCAACCTTAAGGGATTATTTTTGAAATATATTTTTCATAGGAGTTTATTACCTATTGGTATAGATACTTGGATGATATTGAGACAAGATTCAATCAATTTGGAAGTGTTGATGACACATCGACTCAATCTCAACAACATGGGAAATAAAAATTCTTTCATGTTGTTGGCCAATCAGTTGGGAGGATCTCAAATGTTACACTAAAAGAAATTGAATTATTATAGGCACATATATTTTTGCTAATGAATAGTGTAATTTCATACCCATTTATTGGAGAGATCAGGGCACAAACAAAGAGACGTATGAGGGGAAGAACATGAAATGAGAAATATATAACAAAATATGCTAATAAAGATATTGAAGAATGGTTTTCATATCATGTAAGTTCATAAATATTAAAATCAATACAAAAATTAGGTTAACACGTATATTGTAAATATGATAATGTATATTAATCATTGTTAGTCATGAATATTATTACTTGGTCTGAGTTGTCAGAAAATTTAACATTTCTAGCTCGAGGTCCTAAAAAAAGGCTAGAAAATTCATTTCTTACAATGTCAATGGATTTAAATTTCATATATTTTATTTGGAAGTGGTTTTGAAAACACAGAATAGTGGTATATATACACTTTTCAAATAAGGATACTGTATAAAATTGACTGATATTATGGAATTAAACCACCACAGGTATTTTTTAGTTATTTTATTCAAATGTAGGTCGGTAGAAATTACCAGGGGCATTAAAAGTGATTCCTAGTAATTTACTTTAGTGAAATTCTCTCGCTTGATGGATGTCGAGGATCATGAATTACATGATCTATATATATTCTCATCAGAATCCAAAATGGTATATTATGTGTAATATGTTATTCATTAAGGGTGGAGTGTAGTTGTTCACATAAAACAAAGAGACATGTATGATACAGGTGATGAAGTGGAACATTTTTTATCTGACATTGAATCCCATCAACGACAAGAAACAAACTTATTTTTCCATCATGATATTGAAAATATTATTCTAGATAGGTTGGATGAAGTAGATGAATTAATGATTGAGCAGGAAAATGAAATGATTGAAGGAAAAATGATTGTATGTGTAGTCATCCATTAATTTCTTAACCACTTATTTTATATTTACAATCATTCATTATCATAACTATATTTTTTTGTCAGTACTATTTATCTTTTATCATTTCTAATTTTTTTTCTGAATTCTTTTTTTGAAATATATGTTCTAAAGATAATTTTATATTATTAAATGATAGTAATTCAAAGTAATAAGAATTTCACGCATCCCAATAGACATCCAATTTAGGTTCCCTCAACTACACTAGTATGCGCATTGCAATGAATGCCAATATTAAAATTTATTAACTTACTAATTATTATAAAAGTGATGAGCATGGTCGAATCATAGAGATAATGTGCATAGACACTAGGAATATCATTTTGAAAGGATGTTCAGGAAAACAAGTTTTATTGTTATTAACAACTAAAAATTTATAAAAAATAATTCACTATTTAAAATAACTATTTAAATTAACTAAAAAAATCTATGTGAAAAAAACTAAATAGTTGAATGAACTAGTGGAGATGGAAGTATCATAGTTATGATGTCCTTTTAGGTGCATGCAATGACAATTATTTAATTCCTATATTTGAATATGTATTTATTAAATTATCCCTAGTTCCAAATTTAAAGAAAATACTATCAGGTATCTTTATCTAATTGTAGGAAGTATTGTAATTTTACAGAAATCATTTATCATTTTCTTCTCTATCATGAAGAATAATTTTCACACCATTGTAGCTATGAATCACTTGGTTCAATACCATAACTCATTTCACACAAAGTCAAAGTTTCTACTTATTTCGAGTTCACTCACATGAGAGTACTTATTAGGTATCACTCACACATTTTTGAAGGGGGGTTCATGAAAAATATTAAATTTTCAATTAAAATATTTATTTATCTGAAAGTTTCTAACGTATGATTTATTATTCTCTCATACACGTGATTGATTTCCAAATAAATAAATTCTCTAATGATATTCCTACCATGATTACTTATTAGGTAGAACACGAATGGGAACCAAAGCATGCATACCGAATCTGAATGAAAATTAATTCAAATGAAAATATAATTAATTAAATAAAAATACAAATAAAAATTAATTAATAGGAAATAAAACATGAAATAAATTAAACTCATGTCGTTAACATCCAATTCATCACAAGTCAGATACAAAAACAATTAGCTTGACAAGAAGTAAACAGAATACCTAAAATAATAAATAGATATCATTGTGGTCATGTCATCACATTTTTCACCGCAAGCATCCATCGACGATCGCCAAATAATAATCACAACTTCTCTGATCACCACAACATTAAACAAAACCATCACGAATGTACATCAACATGAAAAAAATCATATTTTTGATCGATCTTGTCACACAATGTCAATCTTACAAAATCAAAGATAATCCTTCACATGGGATTCCATCACACCTGGAACACCATTGGACACCTAGAATGGAGGATGTCAGTGTAGATGATGGTGATGGTGGTCCACTGTATCAATAGAGGGAGGTTGGTGTGAGGGGTATTACCGCCTGGATGATGCACAGTGAGGAGGGGTGGGTCAGCCAAGTGCATGCTTGGTGGATGTCGAATATGGGCTATTGTTTGTTGGTGTGGGGTAGGAAGAGAGGGGCTCCTGGAAGCTCACACAGATTGGGTTCAGACGAAGGATGTACTGGGAAATAATGGGGGGAGGGGAGGGGGCACATGAGGATGGGTGGGAGAGCTGGATGAGGGGATGGGCATTAGGGAGGGTTATGAGGGAAGAGGAGGTGGTGATGTTGTCAAGGGGGAATGAGGGGAGAGGGGGTGGCAATGTAGAGGTTGAATGGGGGGGATAGGGATGAGGGAGATGACGATGGAGAATTGGGAGGGGATATTCCATCGAAACAAAAGATAAACAGAACCAAAAATTCTATTTCAAAATAAAAAATATATAATTATATAAATATGTTAAAAAAATAACAAATAAAAATAAAATAAAAAGTCTTGATTGGTAAACAATCCTTTGGGAGGGCTATGGCCTACATTTATAGCCTCTGTGTTTGGTGTGGGTGTTTAATGTAATTTTACCCCAAACACATCATATATATATATATATATATATAGAATGTGACACTAATATAGTCAATTAATATATATACTGATAAATTTTGATAAACTAATAACAAAAATAATGTTAGTGAAACTAATTATAACAAAATAAAGAGTTAAATATAATATAAACAAGTAATATAACTACTAAAAATACTAAATTACCAATATTAGTAAATAAATTAACTAAAAAATATCAAAATATAAAAAATACTATACAACTAAAAATGAAACTAAAAAATACTAATAGTGGATAGAAAAATAATTAAAACTAAATTAGAAAAGAAAAAAAAATACTATTGAAATTTATATACACCAAATCCCCCACACATAATGTAAGAACCCATATCTTCATTTCAGGTATGGATATGTCTTCGAGTTATTTTTTAGGAAAATGGAAGAATTGGAAATTTTCTTAGTACACACCATATCCTTCTGAGTACACTTCGTGTACCCTGTTATCATGTACAAATGTGTCATGGGTGTGTGATGGGCGAGACATGGCTGTGTGGGGTGACGTGGCAGACTGATAATGCCGGTGGCTGGTTGAGGAAAATACACGACATGTTCATTAATAGTACAGATCATGTATGTTTTTTTTATTTTACATATTGGAACGTGGTCATGTCTAACCTTCATATTTGTCGTCTTCTGGCCGTGCCTCATGAAGGAGCACACGAAATCACCGATTCTTCTTTGAGCCACCGATCCATCATCCCTTCTCCAAATCAAAAACTAACCATTTTGTTGGAATCTCCCTCGTGAGTTTTCATTCTTATTGATCCCTTTTTCCTAATTATTTATTGTTAAAAATTTATTTGAGGTTGGATTTTTTTGACATTTTTGTAGATCTAAATCGTTCTAGGCTGACTCAAGGGCTGATTCCAAAGTATATCTATCTTACATCACCTTGGTAGGTGGTTTGTCACCTTTCAAAGTTTTTCTTTTATTTTTATATTCCAAATTTCTGATTACCCATGCTTTGGGTATTTCGAGTTAAGAAAATTGAACCCTGTTTTATCTTAATTAGATTAAATGTTGGATTAAGGGTTTATTTATGTGATATTATATAAAATTTCATGTCTAAGTAACACCCCATGGGTGTGTTTCCTTGTTTTAATGTTTAGAGACATTTTTTCCAAGTTTCCTATGAGGACAACCTTGTTTCCTTACCTTTCTTGATAGGATGGAACTGATTTTCATTTACTACTTGTTAAATTCTTGTGGCATGAGTTGGAATTTTTTAGCCACGTATTAGTGAGATTACTTTCTGATATTTGATATCATATATGCAGGATTTAATTACATAGTGCTATGAGAACCTGGTGTAGTTAGACAACAGGGGGAATTGACGTTGTGATCTTCCTAAGAGTGGTTGTTATATTTCATACTACGGGACCAAAGGGCGATTGACTGTGATTTCTCCCTCAAAGTTTTTATAGTTAACGTTACGAGACCATAGGGGGAATTGATGTTGAGTGCTTTCCCCGAAATTATACAGTTATTGTGGAAATTCCATATGGGGGAATTGACAGTGAGTGCTTCCTCAGAGTGTCATTGACTTTTTATTGCATCACTTGTCTAGAGGGGTTAGACTATGTGAGATACCAAGAGGGTTAATACATATATTGAGTTTTTGTGATGCATCTGCCAAGCCAAATCACAATCTTGGATTCAGCCCTACTAGTTAGTCTTCTGAGATACCTACTTTTTATACTTACTTGAATAAATGTTGAACTGTAGATGCTAATGAATCTAAATGGAAACTATAGGATTGTTTACTTTTTTGTACTCCTAGTTTCTTTGCTGCATTTCCACTATTATCTGCTCTATATACTCAGTTATAGATAGGCACAGATCTTATGGTGGTTTCCTACTGGGATTCGTCTCACACCCTATTTGGGTCATGTTTTTGGACCCAAACGGATTATATGGTTGTAGGTATAGATAAGGGCTAGCTCCCTTTTACTTTAGGAACATGAATTTTGTGGAGCTGGAGAGAAAGGGAACAAGATGAGGCTTGTAATTCTGTTGGGGTTTACTTGTTTTATTTTGTACGTTGGCTTATTACTTTATTCCTAGTATTGTGACTTGTTTTCCTATTTTACTAGTCATATGGGAAATGAATCATTTATATAAGTTCTCCAATTGTTTATTTACTATCAGCAATCCACTATTTACTTGATGTATTGTATTATGGATTCCGTTGATGGTTATTATTTACTATTCTACTATGTTACTCTACCAAAGATAGTATAGTTTCCCTATTATCACAACCAAGGCCCACACTGCTATTCAGAAGCCTCCGGAATTTAGGGGAATGTGCTTGATGCCATGTGACAAACCGGGAACGTGGCACCTTTGGGTGGCACCCAGATAAAGGACGTTACAAAGTGTTATCATAGGAGTTTCTTTTATTTTTTGTCTTACTGTTTGGATCCAATAGACATGGATACAAAGGAATAGGTAGTTGGTATTATGTTGTGTCCTGGAGTAGCTAACCCGTGTATAGGGAAAAGACAATATACCTCGAATATTGATTTTTTTGGTTTTGAAATTATTACAGTTGATTTGATTTGACAATTAGGTGATTAACATGTTTTGTGGTGTTATCATTGATATTATTGAGGTTTTATTTCTATTGAAACCTAATGATATGAGAGTATTCCATCTCATGCATCATATGGGCACTTGTTATAGACCACATGTCCTGCATTCTTGTCATACCATTTAGGGTGAATTTCTGATTGCATGTTGTTGTGATAGATGTTATGCTAAACATGTATTCTATTGTGATAGATTCCATGATATAATACCTACTATTTTGATATGGTGTTGTAATATGTAATGATTAATTTGGATGGATGCTAATATTTGGTTCTTGTGGTGTTATAGGCCCTCTAGGATCAGAATTTGGTTGATCATGTATGACATTAGTTGAATATTGTCATGTTATGATATGAAGATGGATGAAAAACATTAATTCATTGGTGTATGAGCTCTCATGGGTTGGAATTTGTCATTCCTTGGAAAAAATTAATGATTTTAAGAGATCTGGAGATGTTTCATAGGCCTACTGTCTGGAAACCCAGACAACAAGGTGTGTGGTGTTAGGAAAATATGCCATGTGTTCTCCTATTCTGAAAAAAAAAACTTGTCTTAAGTACATGACTTGTACTATATGTACACGTTGTGTAGTCTTTAACCATGTGATTGGATTTGTGGGTAGAGACATGGGGTTAGAAAATGTTTGGTGGAACATACCATGTACTTTTAGTACACACCATGTTGTAGTGACCATGTATCTGACTGTGTGACTAATGACACGAGTGGATGAAGTTTAGGTTTTACACGATGTGTCTTGTTCATGCATGCCGTGTATATTTGTCCATGTCTCTGACTATGTGACTGATGACACGGGTGCTTAGAACATAAGTGTTACAATCCATGTGTATGGTGAACACGCCATGTAGTTTTACCTGGGAGAGAACCATGTGGTTTAGCTGTGTAGAGGAACATGGGCAGGAGATAAAATTCTAGTACACACTGTGTCTTTAGAAGGAATACACCATGTGTTAGGGTGTTACACGACCAGTTTTGGTAGAGGTACACACCATGTTAAAAGAGTAAGGGGACATGACGTGTGGGGGTCATACACACCATGTATCCTTGTTTTAAAAAACATGAATGTTTTTTCTCTTGTTCCTTCCTTTAACTTATATGGTTCAGTCCTTGATAATCTTGAACTTATGTGGGCGCTTGACCTTGCAGATTAATTGTACTAAGACGTCATCTAGTTGTACACCAGATACATGGCAATGATCAAACACCGGAAATGGTAGATTAGGGACTACTAGAAGATACTCCTGTCCTAACCATCTTGGAACTAGTGGTTATACTGGACATAGGTGCTGATGCATAGTTCCAAGAAGGCTTCATGAGGTTTATACAGACCTTTTAGGAAGCACTGTATCTTTCCTTGACTATGGTAGAGTTGATGTGAGTTTTTCCACAGTAGCATCCTCCCACATTCTAAGGGGATGGGTGACCTCAGGCTGTAGATTCTTGGTAGGAATACATGTTTTAAATCTTTGAGCATCTTGAGACACCTCTAAAGAGGTGTGTGAATCTTGCTACATACAAGTATGTGATTCCCCCAAGAGATGGTGGGATGTTATCTCACAGGCAGGGTGCCAACGAGTTATGGCTTAGGATGACTTGATGTGGACCTTCTATAACTATTTCTATATGAAGACCTTGAGGGCCGATTGAGCTCTATATTTCATGGTTCATGAAAACAGTACTCTTTCAGTCATGGAGTATTCTTCTTGCTTCACAGAGTTGCAATGATTCAAACCCTTTCTGGGGGTGATGAGCTATTTAATACGAAGAAGTTTGAGGATGGACTGTGACATGACATCTGATCCCAGGTGAACATCATCAGGTCGACTTCCATATCTTCTATATTTAACCATGAATTGATTACAAATTGTAATATTAGGGTGCTTGGAGCTGTGATGTAGGGTGATTTGGCATCCATAATTCATACTACTCGGACTAATAGTAGGAAGCACCGTATGGAGTCTAAGTGTGGAGATCCGAATAGATGGTATAATACTTCAGGTAGCAAGGAGGCATGCTACCAATGTGGAAAGAGTGGGAATATGAGACCTCAGTTCCAGAGAGACCCAATAGAGTGACAATCTTCTTGATAATATTGGCCATATTCAGAATTTTTCCCAGTTTTTCTCACTACCAGCTAGTGATATGAGTTCTGCTATGACTCCACATTTGGATGTAGGACCACCAGTTTCTCCTTAGTCAGTGAAATTGAGTTCATCTGTCCATTCTGGCCAAGGAGGTGGCCATGTCAATGTTAGTCATGATTTAGGGTTTCAGAAAAAACATGGTGGATCACTAAAGGGTAGTTAGGTAGGGTCACGATATAGGTCATACTTTTTTAGTGAAGTAGACCTAGCATGAGTAGGATCCCAAACCCTCTACAGTTAGAGGTACGATTCTAGTTGCATAAGTTTTAGCTTCTGCTCATTTTGATATATGGGCTTCCCAATGATTTATATATGTTTCTATAGTGGAGAGCCTCAGGCCATGTATCTTTAATTATGACGATGTTATGACACTAGACACTTTGTTGGGGCTTATAAAGGATAGTGTATGTTAGTACAAGGAGTTATCTCTTATGGTAGGTGGGTATCACTTCTTATGAGACCTCTACATCTCAAAGATGATAGGCTTTGATGTCATTATCTAGATGTACTGGTTAGTGTTCTTCTAGTCCTTTGTTGACTGCTATCGTCATAGGGTGAGTTTCATGTCACCATAGGGCATGTCTCTTATCAACAAGGGAGAATGCGATGTTCAGGAGAGTAGAGCAGGACCTGAACATTTTGGGTTAAGAGGAAATACTGTGCAGATTTCTAGTTTATATATGGATGACCTAGGGACTTCAGAGATTGACCTTACCACAGTGGGGGATTATTTCATAGATATCTTTCTAGTTGACATTTCATGTTTACCTCTGAAGTGAGAGGTAAATTTCTCTATTGATCTTGTTCCCGGAGTGGCACTGGTGTCCATTCCCTCTTATAGGATAGCTAGAACATAGTTACATGATCTTATGAAGCAGTTAGAGGATTTACAGGTAAAGGGTTTCATCTGAACTAGTAATTCTCCTTGGGGTCCGTCTATCCATTTTGCGAATAAGATAGGATTTACCCTCAAACATTGTGTGGACTATCAGAAGATGAACGAGTGGACGATTATAAAACTGATATCCTTTTTGAGGATTGATGATCTCTTTGATCATCTTTGTGGAACCTGCGTGTTCTTGAAGATTGAGTAGAGATCATATTATCATGAATTGTGCATTATACTATCAGATATACCTCTTATAGACGTTCGCAACAGGTATGGTCTATATGATTATGTGGTTATGCCATTCAGTCTCACGAATGCACCAACAGTTTTTATGGCACTGATGAACCACGTGTTCCATCCTTACTTGGTCTCTTTTGTGGTTGTTTTCATCGACGATATCCTGGTGTACTCCCACACTCGAAATGACCATGCCACCCATATTGAGATCGTTTTTAGTACAGTAAGAGAGAATTAGTTATAAGATAAGCTCTCAAAATTCCACCATTGCATGGATCAGATTCACTTCTGATGTCACGTTATCCTAGAGATAGGATTATCAGTGGAAAAAAAATAATGTGAGAGAAGAAGTTTCCTTGGACCATCCGAATAAATTTTTTGAGGTACGTAGTTTTCTATGGATTTATGTCACTAAGTGTGCTTTATATAGGACTTTTCATGCTTAGAATCACCCCATACAGACCTGACTAAGAAGGGTGTGATGTACTTGTGGTCAGAATCATGTGATTCAGGCTTTTAGGAGCTGAAAGTGAGGTTGAATTCAACACATATAATGGTCTTTCTAGAGCCAAGAAAGAGTTACACAGTTTAATGTGATGCATCAGGTATCCGTCTGGGATTAGTTCTTATTTAAGTTGGTGGAGTCATTGCATACGAGTCTCGGTAGTGGAGGCCACATGATAGGAATTACCCGGTGCATGATCTCGAGTTAGCTGTAGTTATTCATGAATTATTCTATCAGAGACATTTTCTAATGGGAGTTTTTTTTTTGTTTTCACCAACCAAAAATGTCTCAAGTATATCTTTAATTAGTGTGATCTAAATTTGAGAAAGCCAAGGTGGGTTGAATACCATTAGTCTTTTGACTTTGAGCTTTCCTACACACCTATGAAATGTAATGTAGCGGTTGATGCATTAAGAAGGATGGATCAGATATAGTTAGTTATGAAGGCCGGTAGTGAATGGAAACATATGGATTTTTTCATTAAGATGCATTTGGTGGTGTATGATAGGCATGGGCAGATGTTTCTTTATTCTATAGTTGTTACCTCTACTCTACTGGATTAGGTGCGAATAAGCCAACTATGAGATTCTAAAGGCCTAGTCTTACGGGAGAGTGTGTTAGGAGAGGACCCTACTCTTAGGTGGATCATAGTTTAGGATGAGATATTACACTTTCATGGATGCGTATGGGTGTTAGTAGAATTAATCAAGGAGCTAATGTGGGTTTGTCATTCCTCGTCATGGGAAGTTCATCCTAGTGTTACGAAGATGTATCGTGATATACACTATCAATATTGTTGTCTTGGTATGATGAATGATTTTACTAGTTTTTTGATGGGATGCTCCACCTATCAGTAGGTGAAGGAAGAGAATCAACAACTAGTAGGGCTATAATAGTAGTAACCCATTATCGAGTGGAATTGGAATGATTTCATGATGGATTTTGTGATGGGGTTACTGAGGTCACCTCACGGGAGTGATGTAGTTTTTTTTCCATTGATAGACTCACAAAGGTTGCAAAATTCTTACTGATCAAGAAGACCTTTAGTGTTGATGACCAAGGAAGTTTGTACATATAATAGAATGTACATTTTCATGGGGTTCTATTCTCTATCATTTCAGACAGATACACCCTTTTTACTTCTCATGGCTTGTAGGAACTACAGAGTGCTTTGGGTACCCATATGCATCTGAGTACAGCTTACCATCCATAGATAGACGGCTAGTCTGAGCACATGATTCTGGTGATGGAGGAAATTTTTTGAGTATGCATTCTAAATTTTGGGGGTTATTGGGAGATACATATACCCCTAGTATATTTTTCCTATAATAATTGTTTTAAAATGAAAATTTAGATGGCACCTTATGAGTCTTTGTATAGTAGGCCATGCTGATCACCCCTATGTGGCTAGAGGTAGGAGAGGCGACTATGTTGGGACCTTGTCTTTTCCAGGAGACTACTGCGCAAGTGGAGTTGATTCGGAAGAGGATGGCTACAACATAGTCTCGCCAGAAATATTATGTTGATCGACAAAGAACATGCATGGAGTTCGAGGTCGGAGATAAGGTTTTCATTCATTTCACACTAAGGTTGGGACATAGTAGGATTATGAGACAGGGATATATTTCTCTGAGATACATCGAGTCTTTTGAGGTTTTTTAGAGAGTCATTCTAGTTTTCTATCCATTTCAGTTACCTTAGAGGTACCAGTCTATGCACATCATCTTCCATGTTTCTCATCTATGGATTTACTTTTTAGACTTGTCTCACACTTTTAAACCCGAGGAGGTTGAGTTGGAGGTGGATGAATCCTTTGAGGAGCACCCTATTCAGATTGTGGATTTCCACACAAAGGTTCTCTGTGGCTGGTCTGTTCCTATGATAAATTTGCTATGATAGCACGGGAAAGTACATGATGAGACATGGGAGAGGGAGACCGATGTGCGATCGTAGTGGCCAACATTGTTTGAGGATTCTTCTTCTGCACCTTGTTAGTGAAATTCGGGGATGAATTTCATTAAGGTGGGAAGTTTATAAGAACTAAAATATTCATTTCAGGTATGGATTTGTCTTGGGGTTGTTTTTAAGGAAAAAGTAAAGAACTAAAAAATTTCTATGTACACGCCGTGTACTTCTATGTACACGCCGTGTACTTCTATGTACACGCCGTGTACCCTGTTCCTGCGTACAACCATGTATTGGGTGCGTAAAGGCCAAGACATGGTTGTGTAGGGTGACGTGGTATACCTCTATTGTCAGGGGTCGGTTGAGGAAAATACATAGTGTGTTCATTAACAGTACACACATTGTACTTTTTCTTTTATTTGACATAACACACTAGGGTCACGTCTGACCCTCATATTCATCATGTTCTGGTCATGCCTAGCTAGTGAAGGGGTGCACAGAATTGCAGATTCTTCTCCAAGACACTGATCTATCTTTGGTTATCCAAATAAAACATTGATATTTGTGTTGCAATCTCCTCGGTGAGTTATTCCTTCTTCTTGATCCCTTTTTCCACATTCTTTCTCATTCGAGAGTTATTCGAGGATGAATGTTTTTTATTTTTTGTAGATCTTCATCGTTCTAGGCCAACTCTAGGACTGGTGTCATAGTATATTGACCATAAATCATTGAGTTAGGTGGTTTCTTTCCTTTTGTAGTTTTTCTTTTAGTTTATATTTAAACGTTATGATTACCCATGCTTTAGGTATTTCAGGAAAAGGAAATTGAACCCTGTTTTATCTTCCTTATAATTATTTTTGGATTTAGCATTTGTTGAGGTAATATTATATGAAACATCATATTTAAAGAACACACCATGGGTGTGTTTCCTTGTTTTAATGTTTTGGGTTGTTTGGTCTGTGTTGCCTATGAGGCAGAACTTGTTTCATTACCATGCTTGATAGGATGGAACTGATTTTATTTTACTTCTTATTAAATGATTTTGGTATGTATTGGAATTGTTAATCAATGTATTAGTGAGATTACTTTGGGATATTTTATGTCATAAATTCAAGATTAAATTACATAGGGCTGTGAGAATCGTGTGTAGTTAGACCATATGGGGAATTGATGTTGACTGCTTCCTCAATGTGTCTGTTATATTTCACACTATGAGACCACATGGGGGATTGCTGGTGAGTTCTTCCTCAGAGTGTCTGTAGTTTAAATTACGATAGCACATGGCGAATTGATATTGGTTGGTTCCCTAAATATTTTACAATTATTGTAGAAATCCCATAGGGGGAATTAACGGTGAGTGCTTCCTCAAAGTTTCTTTGAATTTTTATTACATTAAATGGCTATAGGGGTTAGACTGTGTGAGCTACCAAGAGGATTAATATAAATATTGATTGTGTTTTACACATATTCCATATCCAAATCACAATCTTGGACTCGAACCTTCTAGGTAGTCTCTTGAGATACCTTCTTGTGATACATACATGAATAAATGTTGAATAGTAGATGATAATGACTATAAAAGGAAACTGTAGGTTTGTTTAATTTTGTGTATTCCTAGTTTCTTTGTTTTATTTTCATTATTACCTGCAATATATCCTCACTGATAGATAGGCACAGATATTTTGGTGGTTTCCTACTAGGATTCATCTCACACCCTGTTTGGTTCATGTTTTTTGACCCAAACAGATTATATGGTTGCAGGTATTGATAAGGGAAAGTGCCATCTACTTGTTTGGATGTTTTCCTAGTCATATGTGCCATGAATCATTTATATAAGTTCTTCAGTTGTTTATTTACTATTAGTCTTGTATTATTTACTTGTTTTATGGTATTATGGATTTTTTGTTGGTTATTATTTACCATTCCATTGTGTTACTCTGCTAATGAGGGCATATTTTCCTCACTATCACACCCAGGGCCCTCGCTACTGGCTGGTAGCCTCTAGTATTCGTGGAAATATGCTTGAGGCCATGTAACCAACTAGTTATGGGGTAACTTTGGGTGGAACCCGAATTCGGGACGTTACACTTAATGTTTTTCACTCATTGGAAAACAATTTGAAAGGATACACATGTGGACCCTTAAAAAATTAGACTCATTATAATTTCAAGTTAAAAAAAAATTAATCCCTTTTAATCACAAAATATCATGCTAAATTTAAAATTCCAATTTTGAAAAATAGTTTCCCATCCGCTCAGAGTATTTCTAAAACATGTTCCTACACTGATGCCTCATGTAACCTACCTTGCTATCCCTCTCATCACTCATATAATTTGAACTTTTTTTCTCAATTCTCACACACATGAAATATTACAATAGGATTTCCATGAATTTCACATATCTCCCAGTGGAAATAAAAATAATACATTAATATCGAGGACTTTAAATTAGGTTCAAATGTCTCTTAGGATATGGGATTGTGGGTCATACAAAAATCAATAATTTTTTTATAAAGTAGGGTTGACTCAGGAAATAAATTCATGATAAGTTTCAATCCAAATTACTTCCTCAAACTATTTCTCCCCCACACTTAAAACATTGTTTCCCCTAAGTATATGAAAATCCAAATCCACTCTCAAATATTTTATTTTTTTCTTTGTTTTTTTATATATTTGTAGGGTTACAACTCACTCAAATAAGATGGCCCAAAAAAACTGGTGATTATCAACTCCAAACCCCATGAAATTTTTGAAATACAAAATTCCAAAGAAATGCACACAAGTATCATGTACATTGTATCATCTCAGTAAAATTATTTCATATAGAAAACACTGTAGCTCCTGGAGTAATGATCGAACACTTTTATAGGTATCCCTTAAGGTGTGGGTTAGCACATAATGACCATATATGTACACATTCTTAGAATAAAAAATAATCTACAATACTATAAAAAAAACAATTAATGAATGGGGATACTATGAAATGTAACACATATAATTATGAAGGGATAATGGTGATCCTTGTGCATTAAATGACTCATTGTCCCTCATATAACCTTCTCCATGAATAAATATCCCCCCACATTTATATTGAAAATAATTAAGTATAAAATTAAATAAATAGGTAGGGAAGGGAATCGGTTGTGGGATCATCCTAAAAGGTATTCTTCATGGCTTCTAAGGCCTACAAAATAGAGAAAATGTAGGGGTGGATCAGTGGGTCAAAGGGTGTAATTTTAAACAAATAACTTAGTCACATTGGTAGAAATTTCAAAATTCCTGTCACTTTAATGGAAAAACATGGAACGTTCTAGAAGAAATAACATGATCAAGATTCCCTAAAAAAATAAAAATATGATATGATATAAAAATGGGATAAAATTATCATGGGTATAGAAAATATAATGGTGGAAAACACATATGATCATGAGTGAAAATAAGTGTTTCAAAAATATACAAGTTTCAATAAAAAACATTTTCAAAGCATTGAATAATATCAACAATCATTTAAATTAGAGTATTAAGAATCATAGAATTTCAAATAGGAATCATGTGTTCAAACTACCTAGATATACAAATGGTATGTTCCCAACTATGTTATAATAAAAATGCAATGGTTTTCATGTGGGTTCAATAAATGATAGGAATGTTATTTTTTTATTTTTCAATTTTTTTGTAATAATTTTACATGGTGTTTTTTGAAGGGTAAAATATAATAGAAAATAAGAATACTTCCTTTTGTAATTGTATATAGATGTGGAAATACTGTCAGTATCTGATGATGCTCAAAAAATTATATACCTATAAAATCAACACCTAAAAAAACATACCCACATCATATCAATGAATTAACACTATTATAAAAATAATTTAGAGGATAAAGAATTGTATAATGAATGATCAACTTTTCTATAGTAATAGAAGAAAACAGATTGTGGTAAATGCATGTCATTTTATTAATTAAAAAACAAAATTAAATGAAACTGATTGCAGTGAAAGGAAAATAAATAAATTATGGGTTGACACCCATTGAGCACTAAGTTTACTACGTCTTCAACCAGATGTTGTTGAAACACCACTAGGGTTAAACAGAAATGTATACCATGCATCTGCTTCTTTACCAGTGGGAGTGTGGAATCCATTCATTGAAAAAGAAATTATCCTTCATGGTGAAAAATAACACAATGGAAACATGTTAGAAAAATAGGTTGGTGGAATGAAATGAAAATATACCAGATCATAAGGGAATTAATATACCTAGTCTGAATAAGGATTCATTGAATAAGTGAAATGTGTGGAAATGGAATCATCATGATGATCAAGAACATTATATTTTTGAATTTACACAAGAGAAGAACTGAAATTAACAGAATCCTTCTGTGGTCAGATTATATCCATCCAATTCTTGAATGCAGTAGCTGGGTTGATGATGTATCCTAATTCATTTTCACCATCTACCACTAGCATGGTAAAATATATTGGTTTCCAACTCAATTAATTATCTATGATTTCATTCATTTTACTAAGGTCAACAGTACTTCTAGAATCTCTTGGAATTTCAAGTGAACTATTTTTTACCTTGATGCATGAGGTGGGTGTAGTTGGAGAAAGAGAATCCATTTTTTCAAGAATGATAATTTTTTTGAATGCCTCTTCTATAATGACCTTTTCATATTTCTCCGTTGACATTTATGTCACCATAAAATCAGGATCCTCCAAGCAATTTCTTTCTTCCGTTATTTCTAAGAAATTATGAGTTTCCTCCACCACAAAAATTAATTGATTTAATAACTTTGGAAACATTTCATAAGTGTCTATTTTGGAAATGGTTTTAGTATCATAGAATTTTTTAGAAAGAGGATATTCAATTTCATTTGAAATGAAATCCTCTTTTGTGTGAAAATTCGTCGTTTTGTGGTACAATTAAGACTCCATGATGGTAAAAAAGGGTCATATCTCAATGCCTTCATCATCCTTGAATGTTGTAGTTCGATAGACATTGAATTCATCCTTTTTAACATTGAGATGGATGGGTTTTGAGCTCAAAGAATAAGGAAATGAAATTATATTTTCTATGGGAGCATTATATTCAATGGAGTGGAAGACTGTGCTCTCAAATTCTTGAAATGTTATTAGATTGGGTGAATTAATTTTTGATGAAGATGATTAATCAATGGTATAATAGGATGAAGGATTAATCAACATGGTATCATCATCAGAATTAGGAATTGGATGTGGATAAATTGAAACCTCTACAACACTTTCCTCAAAATAATTGTTTTGAATTAGATTATAATGTGGTAGTTAGAAAACTAGTTCAGAAAGATGAATAATTTGATATCCTAGTATCTTTAATTTATTTTAATGATCATTTTTTGATTAAAGAAACATCACATTATATTAATATTAAAGTTAAAACCTCTGATTTTCCCTAGTGATAGAAGAAACCAACATGATCCCAATTGTTGAGTAATTTGTTTCACATGAAATATCGAGTACTAAATTTTCAGGAATGCATTAACTTTAAGAAGGAACAAATGTTGGGTAGGAACTAGATGTAGAATATGGTGAAGTATTCTCAGATGGATCATGACATGGGATTGAATAAAATCATTATAATAAAAAGGATTTCCTGTAGAGATCATGTGTTTTGAATCATTATATATCATACCGTGAGGTTTGACAGTGTGGGGAGGATATTGATTATTGTTTTATGATCCTAACCACATGATTAAAAAATTTTGAGTGTCTTTAAATTACATGCATTGAAAAAAATCCTCGAGTAGTAAATTGAACATTTTTTTGTTTGTTAATTTTTTTACTTTTTTATTTATTGAAAAAGATCTATCTTTTAAAGGAACTCATAATGCCACTATTTTTCTTGGTAATAGTGACATAAATTCGGTACGTGTGTCCTAGAGCTTGAAAACTTATTAACCTACTAAATACTATATAAGTAGTGAGAAGGGTCAAACCATAGAGAGAATCTTTTTAGACAGTAGGAATATCCTTTTGGAAGGATGTTTGGGCAGACAAGTTTTTATTGTGATTAAAAAATAAAAGTTATAAAAAATAATGACTATTTAAAAATAAATATTTAAATTAACTAAAATTATCTAAGTGAAACAAACTAAAAATTTGAAAAAACTTGCAAATATGGGTGTGTCATAATTGTGATGTTTATTCTGGTGCATGCACTACCAATTATATAATTCTCACATCTAAATATTTATTTATTCAATTATCCCTGACTCCAAATTTAATCAAAATACAATCACATCTCATTCTTTTATGTTAGAATTTATTCTAATTTTTACACAAATCCTCCATCATTTCATTCTCTGTCTTGATGAATAATTTTCACTTCATCGTAGCAATGAATCACTTGGTGAAATATCACAACCTATTTCAAGAATGTCAAAGTATCTACCTGTAACAAGTTTTCTCACATGATATTACTTTTTAAGTATCACTCATGAATGTATGATGGTGGATGCACAAAAAATATTAATTTTTCAATTAATATATTTATTTATTTGGATGTCACTTACATTCGATTTATGATTCTCTAAAACGCGTCATTGATTTACGAAAAAATAAATTCTCTAATGTTCGCTCAGATGTGATTACTTATTAGGTATCACATGAATGGGAACAAAATACTATGTGAAGACTCTGAATAAAAATTATTCCAAATGAAAATATAAATAATTAAAATATAATCAAAATAGAAAAATAAATAACTGGAAATCATAGATGGAAATTAATTAAATGAATTATGTTACAGTACAATTCATAGTAACTTTGACTCAAAAATAATTATCCCTCCATGATGAAAACACATGACATAAAATTATATATAGATATCAGCATGCTCATGTCATTATAGTTTTCACCGAAACATGCAGTCAATAATCACAAAATTATAGTCAACACTTTTCCGATCACCATAATGTTAAACAAAACCATCGAGAACATACGTCAACACCAAAAAATAATCAGATCAGTGTTCACTCTAGTTCTGCAATTTAGATCTTCTGAAATCAATGATAATCCTTCGCATGTGATGAAGTCGCATCTGAACCGGGGCTGTGTACCCAAAATGGAGGAGTTCGGCATAGATGATAAAAATGGTGGTCTACTGCAGTAGAAGACAGAGGCTGGTCTGAGGGGTTTAGCCTCATAGATGATGCATGGTGAGGAGGGGTCATCTGTTGTGCTGTGTTCCTAGAAAATGGTGGCT
This sequence comes from Viscum album, assembly GCA_963277665.1. Classification (NCBI taxonomy): domain Eukaryota; kingdom Viridiplantae; phylum Streptophyta; class Magnoliopsida; order Santalales; family Viscaceae; genus Viscum; species Viscum album. The sequence goes on along the minus strand of OY728128.1, from coordinate 2,017,664,494 downwards.
ATGGGTTACTTCTTGTCAGTGTGTGGAAGGAAGATAGGAGCAGCTGATGGGTAGGATTCAAATGAATGATGTAAGGGGGAACATCAAGGTAAGGGGAAGGTTCCACTCTAGTGTAGGGATATGAAATCCATTTTCATTTTAAAAACTTATTTTCAGTTGTCACTATGTTAATATGTATTGATTAAAATATGAATGATATTTGTTTTATAGGTAATAATTAAAGAACTATTGGATGCCAATCCTGCGCAGTCCTTCTCAGTATCCTAGGAGGATCTCATTGGTCATGTCCATGGGATGAATAATCCTAGTCACATGCATGGGATGGGTTTGGGACCATTACCATCAGAGGTATTTGGAATTCCCCTAGGGATTGAAGTAACATCTACCAATTTTTGTAGTTACTCTCTACCTTGATCTGATTAGAAGGTGTTTTTTTCAATGCAAAGAACAATTTAGGAACAGGGGGAACATATAAAGATGAAAGATGAAAAGGTTGTTGCTATGTAGAAAGCGTTGATTAAATTATATCAGAAGACAACTGGATCTGTCCCTGGTGATATTTCCTTAGTGGATAGTAGTGAGTAGGTTAATAAAAAAACTTTAAAATCATTTAGTACTATTTTTTTTATTTTTTTAAGTTTAAATTTAAATATACAACACTAATTATTTTTCAACATAATTGTAATGCATGTGTCGATAGCAGGGAGTGAATACAAAGATAAAGAGGGTGTTAATAAAATTTCATCAGGTGGTGATAAATCTTCACTTTGTATTCAAATATAACGTGTGACAAAACATATGACAATATAACACTAATATGGTGATTCAAAATCCTTATTGTGGTTTATGGTAGGGATATTTCCATTTACCTTACATTGCATGAAAATTCATATGTTTGGTTCAATTTCAATGTTTTATTCCTAGGTTTACCTTATGATTTGTTTTCCATGGATATTCAATAGATGATGAATAATGACACCTGTATTCCACTCTTATTTTAAATATGATATAATTACTGGTATTTTAAATTTTATGAGTTTTGGAATTTGACATTGATTATTTGGAGTAATTTTCCTAATGAAAGGATTCCATGTGGTTGTGTGTAGTTATGTATAAAACCATATATTTGGGAAAAAATAATGTAGATGAATCTTATGCGTGGGATTTCCCTATGGCATAAGGTTAGTGAATCACCATGTGAGTTCAAGAAACCCTCTAAATGAATCTATTTAAAATTTCCTCAAAAAGAAAATATGCACCAAGTTATAATCCTCCTACTTTGCTAAATCCAAATAAACAGATTTTTACATGTACCATGTACATGGTCTCACTCTAGATGGTCATTTTATTTTTTTGAAACTATCCCCAATTATCAATAATTCCTGAGATACTAATACACATATATCCAATGAAACAATTATAATAGACCTCTATCGAGAGCTCACCGCCGAGAATGTATAATGTAATCAGAATTATGAACTCCCATTTATCATTACTATATGTGAACCATGGAAACAAATTATATATCTACCACTACATTCATCCAAGTCACAAACATTCAAGAGTCCACCTCCATCGGGAAAATTTTATTTGTATTTCTCTGATCATATTCTAATGATTTTATTCATAGTTATTGAAGAGATAGAAATATTTATTACTACAATTGCAAAGACACATGTTCTATATACATTGGATATCTATATTAGGTTTTAACACAATATTGGTTAAATTATCCAAGAAATTGATGAAAATAGAGAAATAAATTCAAAACTTCTGGACTTCAATAATATCTTTAGATGACACTGCCCAAAAAACAATTCTACTCATTAAGTACCATTCAATGTTTCGTGTTAGCCTCCTAAAATTATAGGTAAACAAACCCATATGTCTTTTCATAACCCCAACTTTGTCTGTGATATATAATCTTATGGAATAATATTATAGTACAATTCATTCATCATAGTTCTTATTGATGAAGATATGTTTAAGCATAAAGGATCCAATGATATTATCAGATATTTTCTATTTTTGATTCCTTTTCTTAACTCATTATGGATATTGAACACCTATCACAACTTTCTAAGATGACACTCACAACCATCATGTTCTGAAATAATCATATATTAACCATGTATCTGTTTCCTTTCATCCACACATTCTTATGAACATGTGAAAACAAATCCATAAACACTATATTATTGAAATCTAAATGTTATAATTCCTATAAATCATTCTAGAAGTCTCTTTTAGAGTTATAAAATTATCAACAATCAATAAAACCCATAAATCCACCACCATAAATCCAATTTCATTTAAAAAATATCCATATATTCCCTATCCAATATTTTAGGACCATCTGATATTCATTATTTCATTCCATACCTTGATAGAACAGAACCTCAAATAATCATGAGGTTTCAAGAACATACCATATGATCCCCATTAAAATGTTGAGTGAAAACAAACCCAATGTAACTTATAATGACTCAATGTAGGACAAGTAACACATGTTAGAAATGATAACCACTTCAAACTCATCCCTAGAATTTATATAATATTTGGAAACTAATCTATCAAAGAATAAAACTTTATGTCTTATGATGTTCTATAAAAATATCTCTTTATCAAGGGAATTGACTAAATTATATCGATTTGAGAAACTAAAATATACGATAACTTCATCATTGAAACCTACTTTAAGGAAATACATCAATCATACTCATTTCACAATATCGATAGTCTATATATTCTTTATATGATATATTTCAATTTTTCCAACCACATATGTGGCTGATTCTACCATCTAATTGAATATTAAAATGCTCTAAGAGTAGTATCACTATAATCCTCTGAGATCCATATAATTCACCATTATAACATCAATTCATGCCTAACACATGCAACATTATCTTCTATAAATAGATGTCCCAATGAATCTAGACAATGTAAAGGAGAATATTATATTTTCCAAACTTCTTCTATAATATACCAACCAATATCTAAATGATACAATGATGATAAAAAAATGGTACCAGATTCACAATGGACATGTACAGTCTTTTAGAAATCCCATGCTACTTTATATAGTTTCCATCTTCCTAATGAGAATTCTTCAGAAACATAGTAACACTACATGATAAAAACTTTATACCAATGTTTTGGAACTTATGGTATAGGTCTAAAAAACATTGGTAAAGCCTATAGCAACGGTTTGGTGGATTGTTGACTATTATGGAGTTGGTATAGACCGATACAAAAGGTTTTGTAAAAAATTTGGTATAGGTCATATGAAAATTTTATACCAACAGTTTTAAAAAACTATTGGTATAGGTAATGTAAAAATAAAACCCATCTTGGTTTAAATCCCAGAATCTCCCATTTATAATCATATAACCTATCCTCTAACATAAGATGAATTTTTTAAACATAATATCATAAATAAATATATTTATATTTATTTAAAATTAATTTATCTTTTGAAATATTTAATGTTATTTTAAATTATAATCCATAAAACAATATGGGTCCCTATTCCAATGGTTCTCAAAACTATTAGTATAGAGGTATACAAACAATTTTGAGAACTATTGGTATTGGTACCATGATTTATTAATACCAAATTTTTTTACAAAACCAATCAAAACCTTTGGTATAGGGTCTCTCAATGGTACCCATACCAATGCATTTTCCAAAACTATTAGTATAGGGTCACTTTAAGTTGCCTATACCAATGGTTCTTTCCAAACCATTGGTATAGGTCTGTTGGTATAACTCTAATTTATAGTAGTGTAACCCACATAACAAGATGAAACCATTAGTATTGAAACAATGTCATAACATTCAAAATACACCAAACATGTCCCAAAACATAATCTGTCCTGGAGGATTTTCAATACAATGGATAAATATTACATACCACCATTGTCTTATGATAACCTTGCCCCAAATATTTGATTAAATTCTCAGTAGAAACTTTTATACTATACTCTAACACCAATAATATTAACTAAGATGTGATACCACTTTTTATGGATCATGTAGAATGTTCTATCAAAAGAAGAACACCACCAAAAGCTCAACATATGGAATAATATTCTAGAAAAAAATTAGGCAGAACACCCCTAATAGTTCAAAATTAAAAACTAGGTCACCTAGTCTCCCCATGCATTGGGTAGATTAACTCTCTTCAAATATTTTTTAGTCATCCTCATATACATCCCTACAGATAGTGAATAATTACAAAAAAAAGACCAATAAAAAAATACATTAGAAAAATTTACAAACACAATGCATAAGTATTACATTTATTGGGATTGAATCCTATATCAATTGGAGAGTGAAAATATTCTCATTTAAAGAGAACATTTGGGTTTTAGGGAAAAATACCTTCCAGTATCCTGGCTTAGACTTACATAAACAATCTTACCAAAACCTTAATCCAACCATTTAATATTATGCTTCCCCCCATTAACATATCAATCCTTATAGATTTTAAACATTTTAGTTAAATATGGTTTCTATAGAATGTGAATTCAACCTGGTTAACCAACAAACAAGATTCTCCTCATCCCATTTCTTCTTAGATGTTTATTAGGTTTGGAAGTTAATATTCTTTGTTTCTATTTATTATCCTTCATCATTCCCCTTCCACTTGATTTTTTGTTCCCCAATAAACCGTAATAGGAGTGACAACCAAATTTAGGGCATGATAGGATCTTATAATATGAAATTGGTTGAATAAGGCTTGTAGAGGTGGTTTTCATTAGAGGGTGTGCTTCCACCAATGAGGATGAGTGGTTTTTAGTCGATTGAGGTAGGTTTTTTTTGAAAATAATTTCTTAATGAGTTTATAATTATGCCTATTCATTAAGATGATATTATCTTTGGGATTCCCATTGTGAACTATCTTTGTAAAACCTTTTACTCATATTCTCTTTGTGTAACTACTTATTTATCATTGTTTATTCATATTATGATTTATTATCATGAGTTTTCATGTTTTTATATTTACATAATTTATTTTATGGACAGGCTTATAATTTTAGCAGCCCCCCTATCATAAAGGGTTGTCCTAATTAATGATTTGATCATCCTTATGTTCCCTTATCAACCAACTACTAGGTAGCTACTAGCAGTCGGTGTCAATCCCATAGGGAAAACATGGAAATAATGGTCGGTGAATGCCAGATGAATCTTTGTCAATTATATAGACATGAATAAGTAACTGGAACAATATATTAATTTGAAGCAATTTGTGGGAAATAAGTACAAATATAAGGATAGAAGAACAATAAAAAAACACGTTTCAGGGTTGCAATGAAATTATGGTTTATTGAATTCATTATTCCTTTTAATTTCAAATTTAAATGAAATTTTGTTACCAAAGATATTCAATTAAACTGATGTTTCTTGGTCTAAAAGAATAAATTACATTTTTAAAGGTTAATTCATTGGTTCTACAATTAACTTCTTAAAACAAGTTCAGGTTCTTTACACCTAAAATAGTGTCACCGATTTCCCACAATGATCATGGATTCACCCAACACAACTCCTTTAGTTTTCACAATTTATATCATTATTGTTCTGAAAACATCAATGTTGGTTTTGAAAATATGTTCATTAAATGAATTGTAAAACAAAAATCATAACATAAGAAATACTTCATAATTCTACTAATAATGTTCCAAAATCTTATTATAACCCCAAAACGAGGGGAACTAGCCTGTTATGACTATAGTAATGGTGTGAAGATTGATTCGGTACTCAATCCCTATAATGGATATGAGAGGATAATGGGTAAAATGGAGAATTAAACTAAAATAGAAATTAAAAACAAAAAATTAAAACATGAAATGGATCTGAGGGAGGTTCAAATGACAAAGCGACAACACCTCCACTAGATGCCCAACCTCGAACATGAAGGGATGCCATCATATTTATAGAAAATGAGACTACAAGGAATGTAATGCAATGTACAAGTCGGGTATATTGGTTAACTCATTATTCCATGTTTTTACACTCCATAGGTGATCCAACACGTCGCTCCTTGACTTTGAAGGCATCAGTGGTTGGTTAGTAGGTTTACATGATGTGTATCACTGCCACCCATTGCGTGTAGTCTTGTCTTCAACCACCAACCACTTATATAATGGCGGAAATTATGTGTATAGTGAAGTACACGATGTGAAATATCAATCCAGTTATATGGGAATTTATTTAGCCTAGACAATCCGAATCTGGGTAATGGTACACGACATGTGTCAGAATGTACACACCATGTATATTTTGAATAATTGTTCTGATCATTCCCAATTTGTGAATATAGGATGAAAATACCTTAAAAGTACTATGAACACCGAAATAAATCACTTTATTTATAAAACAACAAATATCTAGTGAAATAATATTTTTATACTCAATATAATGTATGAAAATGTATTCACAAATTGGGAACGTCAAAATCCCCAATAGTTAGTCATTTTCTTTCCTGCCCGAAAAATATCAACATCTAATCAATAGAATCCATACTCTAAAAAGGGAAGCATTAAAATAATTTCACCTATAAATACTATATCCATAATAGATGATTTTAGAAGGAAAAAAATATATTTCAATTCCAAAGATATTCTAATCATGCCACCTATATTATTCAATTAAATATTTTCATCCGCTTTCTTCCAAATTTTATATCTTTTCATAAATAAACATTCCACCAGATGATTTACCTCACCAAAAAGTACCACACACATAACTCAAGATTATTTTATTAGAGTTGTGATCAATCTCAAGTATAAGCACTTTATCCATAAGATTGAATGTGTTCTTATTCTACACTTCAAAAGTAAAATAACAAAAATCATGAGGGCTTTTAATAAGGATCAATTGTTTCTGAGGCTATGGGTTGGTAGGTAATGATGTGAAAAATAATCTACGAGGATTGAAAAAGGAGGATGAATTCTTAATAAAAAATGCATGATATTCAAAATAAAACATACTGAAAATTCATCCCCAATCAATATCTCTCCATGTATATCATCACTATGATATTCCCCTACCAACAAGGGTCCAAAAACCATCAGTAATGTGAAACAAATGAGTCTAGTCACTATTTTAAATTTTCCAACACTGTTTTTTTAAAGGGACCACCAAGAATACAATAAATTGTGCTTTTCGAACCCATATCCCCAAATTAAAAAGATACATTCTCCCCCACACATAATTTCATGGTGGCTCACCAAAATATACCATGAATAGTAAAAAATCCCTATCTATAGCTCAATTGAAAAATTATGAACAATTATGAAATAATTAGGGTAAGAAGGGTGAATAGGCTTGTAATGTAGCTTTCTAACAAGTCAGTTCCTGGATTTTTATGGGTTATATGAAGAGGAGATGTAGGGTAGGTCCCAAGGTCATAAGGGATGAAAAAAAAATCAAATTCCTCTATCATTTTAATGTGATTAAAAAATATTCATGTTTTCAAGAGAACAACTAGAAAGTTCTGGTAGTTATGCATATACCAAGAATCTCTCAAGAAAGAGTGTATAAGAAAGAATATGTAAAAAGGGACTAAAATATCTCTCAAGAATAAGGAAAAATAAAATGTCAATCAGGTCATGACATGAGTACAAATGATCAGTCTAATAAATGTAAACTCTAAGACATTTAATCTAGAATCAAACTATATCAGGAATCATTTAAAAACACATTGAAATTTAAAATAAGCATGTAACTTTTAAAATTCTCTGTTATTTCTCTATTATTTATAATTATAATTAATAATAAAATTTCCACATCTTAAAATATTTTTAATATTAATGATCCCTCTTATATCATTTCAAGGGGAAATACTAGCGTTGTCAGCGACTCTCCCCCACACTTAATATTGCACATGGTCCCCCAAGTGCAACACCAAGGTAGAAGAGAGGATGTGGGAATTCATGGGTGGTCATGATGGGGTGAAGTAGTGAAATAATTAAATTCAATGAATAAAATGAAAAAGAAACTCCGAAATAATACTCCCTTCATGTTGAATCGAAAATAATGTAAAGTAGTAGAAAGAAAAGTGCCAAACAATGCCCAATGGAACCTGTGACTAGTGAGGAAAAAATTAAAATATATCTACTGAGATATACATTATCATATCATATGAATATCATAAAATAGATATATGTAAATAAATTTTTTTTCCCAAAACCAGTCATGGGGTGGCCTTACAAGAGGCATCATAGGAAATAGAAGGATCTTCCAAAGGAGAATCAGCCGCAGTGGAAACTAGAGGCACCTCCTCTGGGCTGTGAGTGGAAGGTATAGTGGGAACATTTTTCACAATAGTTTGAGGAATAGTATCTAGAGATACATGATTGGAACCCTTTACGGGAGGGTCTACTGACATATCCTAGTGGGGAGTAGTAGTAATAGCAGTCAGGCCGATAGTGGATAGGAGAACTGAAGTAGTGGATAGTGCCATCAATGGTGGAAGTGCTTCAAAAGGATGAGGAGTGGATAGAGGAGCAGGTTATGGTGGTAACAGAAGGTTGTGACGCTGAAGAAGAAATCCCAACTTCTACTCAAGCCGCATTTAGGACAGTAGGATGTTAGTCTGCTGGTGCTCAAGGATGTCTGGACAGTAGGCCATTGTAGCCAGGCTAAGGGTGATGGAGATATCACTTGAGGGTGAAGGTGTAGGTGGGGATGTGGAAGAATATGGAAGAGAGGAAGAAGTTTGGTGAGGTGGGGAAGGAGCATATGTTAGTGGATGGGGTGGGACTTTCTCAAAAACACTATCGAGAGCAGTTGGAACAACTCTCGCCCCTACTGGAGTTGGGGAATCATGCACAAGCACATAGCCATCACCCATATGTTGGACCATCCTCATGTAGATAATCAAAAGGAAGTTGAGATGACGAAGATATCATAAGGGGTTGTGAGGGAGAGAGGTCTCAAAAACACCCAGGTGGTGTGCCAAGTGGGTGGTATAGAAACTTCTGTTTCGGTTTCCCTGATGGTCATGGATCATAGAATAGAAATATATAGAAACATGACAGGGGAGGTCAGGGTAATCATACCTAACAACACTAGTGAGAATCTCTATGTCTTGCCCAGACAATACACCGTTATCCAAATGGTGGGGGAAAATATTGCATTGAAGCACTGATGATGGAAACGAATGGGAGGGAAAATGATGAGCGTGCTCTTCTGGGATGTGTGGGTGTAAATTTGGTTAGTCCTAGCTAGCTCCCTCCACATAACAATGAGGTTAGAGTGCTCTGGAAGAGTGATGGTGGATACATGAGGTGGGGTGGCAAGATGAGGGAAAAATCTACACCATCGGCCAAAATCAGCCATGGTCGGGAAAAATTTTCTAACGCCCAGCCAAAATCGAATCGAGTTGGCTATATTGGTGTGATTCTGGCAGTAGGTAGGCCCATTGAACTCTTATGTCACAACAAACTCCAAAAATAAATCGCATAATTTTGGAGTGTTGACCTAGAGTGTGTCCAATAAATGTGTATGCCTAAGGAGATTTTCAATCTCCTCCCAGATGCCGAGTGATTGTGGAATGATGTTATCAAGGAAGAACCCACACAAAGAAATCATACATCATGAAAATAAATGCACCCTACCTGCCATAGGGTTTCCCTCAATGAAGATCACGAACAGATGCAGCAGAGGTCTGGAAGCTGTCGGTGTAGGCTGGGGTGGGCCTGTAGTTGCGGAGGTGGAAGGTCCAGCCGTAGTGTCAGTGGGTGGAGCAGCTTGTGCTCGGACAGGATCTGAGTTCATGCAAATATGAGATGGTAGAGTAGTCATGTAAGGGTCCACACTGATAGGAATATCTGGACGAGGTCTCTCAATAGTGGAAGATGGACTCGCGCCTGGACTTGATGTTGATGTACTAGCAGCAGGTAAAGTAGCGGCTGCGGAAGATGGTATCACAGGGGGAATCTAGACTGGTGGGGGTTGAAGAAGGGGTTTCTGGTGGAATATAAGTTAGAAACATCAGTGCTGGCGACTGCAACATGGGAAGATCCGATGTTGGTGCCATATGTGATCTAAGGAAAATCTATCGTGCGGGTCAGCCATTATCATTGGTAGCTATGGGTCACTTCCCACCCATGTTGTCCCTATATTTCATAGCTGAAAAGAGAATAAAGGAAAATGAATAAAGAAAATGATATTAAAAACAAGGAATAAAAGTAAGAAATCATGAAATAAAAATTACATGATGTGTAGATCCAGGATATGCATTATGTAGTATGATATGGTTCGGAATCCGTGTACTCGGGATAAATAGGCCAAAAGGGACTCTGTTTGGAAAAAAGGAAAGTACCCAACATGTACTAATGTAGAAATAACATGTGTAAGTACATGTGTTGTTCGTCTATGTGAAGACCCATACATAGACTTGGCTAGTATGAGATCAAATATCACCATACATGTCATGTGTAAGCCAGACACAGTGTGTGTAAGAACATGGAATCCAATGCATGTACACTCCTTAGATGGACTATTCGGGATGAACATGATACAAGGTGTGTACCGCACATAAACAACATGTTTAGATAAATGGGGTAATGTCGATGTGGTCTCAGTACACGAGTCGCTCTGAAAGGATGGGTAATGGCACTTGACATGGAATGTAACTAACATACATGCCATGTGTTTTTAAAATTACAAAAATCAGTGTGTGTGGTCATGTAATTTATAGTACATGGAGTGTGTTCTTCATTGAACTCGTGTACTAAGAAAGTAGCTGAACGGTCATCCAATCTCAAATCTACCCTATACAAGATTAAAAATTGGAAATGAAGTGTGTTGAGCAGCATACCTAAAACGAGGATCAAAGTGGTGTAGAAATATGCGCTCAAATATCAACATGAATGAAGATGTGAGGAAGGAGGGGCGACGACGTATGGGGAAAACATCTGAGAGAAGAAAATGTGGAGGAGGGGGGGGGGGGGGCTCAACACGGACCGAGCCTAGATGGGGAATCTTGGTTTTATATGTGGATTACATGAAGTGTAGTGTGATAATCACTCTGTGTATATGTTTTTCTAGAAAAAATATATAATAGTAAGATGTATAATAATTATTATTTATAATGTAAAAATAAATACTAAAGAAAATTAAATTTTATTTACAAACAAAACTAAACCTTTACAGGTAATGTATTGAAGAAATACACGTCGTGTTTTATAAAATTTGAAAATTAAAACTACAACCTTCAGTCTGGTGCTTGGGGTGTGATTCAAATCGGCGACCGATAGTTCTGAACCCAAGACCTCAACCACTGGAGCAAAAGTTATAGTGCTACACATTTTTAATAACATTTAATAATTAAATTATATGTGTATATATACATGAGTAAAAGAACCACATAAGACATGTGGTTTTAATTTTAATGATTAAGATGAAGCAGAGATATTATCTGAGTTCAAACTCGGGTATTTTGAATCCCGGGTCGAGACTCTTCCAATCATCCAACTTCACCTGCATGTAATTTATTATTTTGAAAAACATTTACATTATTAATGAAAACATGGTTCACATGACATATATCTAAATTGAAATCGTCTGGTTTCATTAACATAAAAATGGTGGAACTGGGATAGTTTTTAGGATTCAAACCTCGACCTTTTGGATCCTTGGTTTATGACCCTGGCCAGCCAGTCCATCCCCATAATGGGTTTTCATTTATATTAAAATGTTTTAATTTATTTTGAAAACACCTCCCACCTCATTTAAGTAAAACATTGTTTAAAAAATAATGATCCCTCTACTGAAAGTAGGTGTGGAGCGATTCGAACTAGCGATGCCTTAGATATATCCTAGTGACCTTGCCATCGACATAGGAATCATTCCTGTTAATTATCTTAATTAATAGTTACTTATACTATAATTTCTTTGAAAATATACATTAAAAAGTAAATTATATGTTGTGTGATAATAGTTACATGAAGTGTGTTGTCATTTTTTTTTATTTAAATAATAGACAGACAATGGAGTAGTACATGACTTGTGGAGTACGAGTACACAATGTGTGTTTATTAAACATAGAATAAAATGACAAGAAAGAAAGAGGAAAAAAGAAGGACGGGGCTGCCTCCCAGTTAGAACCTTTGTTTTTGGTCACTGGCTCGACCTGAGTTACAAGTACTTATTTTTAATCTGATGGCAGATGTGGCTTTCAATGTGCAAACCACCACATATGTCTGGTGCCCTCATCTTTGATCCATGATTCTTAACCTTCTGGCGATCCAGATGGTGGCATATAGTATCTCTACTTTGTGTCGAGAAGGTGGACTTGGTTCTTAGTGTGATCAGGTATGTCCGCCACCTTCTAAGGTTCCTGCTCTTAAACACTGAAAACCTAAAAATAACAGCCACTATCCTCTTAAATATGTTTATAATCAACTGAGGGTTCTTCAATATATGAGCGATTAAAGTCAAAAATAACAAGATATGATGTGTATCCATATTAAAATTTTGAGTTTTTAAGATTAATATCTGAAACTGTTAGTGTATTACATGTGGGGATCATATCATAACATGTTTCCTCAGTTGAAAAGAAATTATAACACCCAACCTCAAACTCAAATGGGGTATCCATAATGGAAATTATTTCAAAGATATGCTCTACCATATTTCCAATTTGTCCCAACCTTTATGTTTGGTCCAACTGGCGTGTGGTAAAGACCTCCATCATCAATAATAAACTTTCAGTATTACATGAAGATAGTTCTAGAAGAGAAGAAGAAAAGGGTGGGATGAAGGATGTACATGGGTGTTCATCATATTGGAACCCATCATCCATGGATGGATAATATTCCTCCAGGTAGGGGTACAAAAAAATGGATCATCCAGATAATTTTTTTATCTAAGTGGATGGTACTACTCCCCAAACGGATAGAAATCCGTGGGATGTGGGTTGAGGAGACCAAGAAAAAGAAGGAAGAAAAAAAAAGAAAATAAAAAAAAATCCAGGGAAACCGACCACAAATCAGATCCACATTGGTGCTTTTCATTCTCTAAAAATGATGCCAAAATTTGGCCCCACCCCAGTCGCAAAGGACGAGCCAAATTAATGATTTGATAATCCTTGTCTTCCATTCTAAACCAACAAATAGGTAGCTAGTAGAAGTCGGGGTCAATCCCCTAGGGAAAATGGGGAAACAATGGTCAGTGCAAGCCGGATGAATCATGGTCAATTATCAAGACACGAAGAAATGATGGGATCTATATATTAAATTGATGCAGTTTGAAAAAATATGTTAAAACAGAAGGGTAAAAGAACGATCTGAAAAACACATGCCAAAAGGTTGCAATGCAATTAGGGTTAATTGAAGTCATCATTCCTTAACATTGAAACTTTAAATAATATTTAGTTTCTAGAAGGATTCAATTAAACTGATGTTTCATGGTCCGAAAACAATCAATTACATGTTTTATTGTTAATTCCATGGTATGGTAATTAACTGTTTAAAACATGTTTAGGCTCATTACCCCTAAAACAATGTCAACTATTTCCCCTGATGGTCATGGTTTTACCCACCAAAACTCCTTTAGTTTTATCCATTGATGTCAATTTTTGTCCAAAAACATTAATGGTGGATTTGAAAATATGTTCATTAAAGAGATTATATTACATAAATCATAACAAGAGCAACACTTTATAATTCGAATAACAATGAACCAGAATCTTATTACAACCCCAACGTGAGGTGAACTAGCCATTTATGACCATTGTCATGGTGTGTGGATTGAGTGAAAAATCAATCCCTATCATGGATATGAGACTAATAATGGGGAAGGGATAATTACACTAAAATTGGAGTTGAAAATAAAAATAAAAACATGAAATGGATTAGTGGAAGGCTCGAACGGAAAAGTGGAAGCACCTCCCCTAGATGTCCAACCCCAAAAATGGAGGGCTTACCACATATTTATAAAAAATGAGACTACACTGTGTGTAACCCAATGTAAATACAGTGTATGTTGGTTAACTAGGGTTTTCCTTGTTTTATCCACCGGTAAGTGATCCACCACACCGCTCCTTGACTTTGAAGGCGTCAGCAGTCAGATGGTAGGAGTACACGACGTGTACCCCACCGCACACGGTGTGTAGTCTCGTCTTCAACCACCAACCGCCTCTAGAAGGTTGGACATGGTGTGTATAGTGAAGTACACAACATACAATATCTGGCCGATTATATGGGCATGTATTCGTCCTGGCCAATCCGTGTCTAGATAATGGTACAAGACCTGTGTAGAAGGTACACATCGTGCATATTTTCACTCTTTGTTCATAACTTTCCCAATTTGTGACTTTTGCATGAAAATACCTAAAAATTACCATGAACACTAAAATAAAGCACTTTATTCATAAAAAAAATATAATATGAAAACATGTTTTCATACTCAATACAATGTATCAAAATGTATACAAAAATTTGGAAAATCAAATTTAATTTTTTTGAAAATTTAGTTTATGAATTGTTATGAATGATAAAAGAAGGATTGATTTTTTTCATAAACAAAGACTTCCATATTTTAATTTTTTTACAGTGTAATTTTATAATGTGGTGGATTCACCCCATGGTTGACAAACATGTGTTTTTAGTTAATGGTTTCAATGGAATGATTGATTTGTTCATATGGGATTGAAATATTGGGTTTCAAGATGTATAATGATTTTGTTCTTATTATTACTATTCTGATTATGTTATTATTATTGTTCTGATAATTTTGTTTTTTATATAGTCACACCTATGTTTTGTTAGTTCTTTGAGGGTTACAGATTTCACAGATATATTTTTATTGATAAGCAATATATAAAAGTAGTTTAAACCACCGCTATATATGTCAAATTATTGTTTAGTGGAATTTTAAGATACCACAATATGAGCTTGAGGTTTATTTTATTAGAGTTTTCACCTTCCAAAAAATGTGTGGATAGTGGTGGTTTAAACCACCACTTTTCTTCGCCATCTTTCGGTAGGGGAATCCACCACTAAAACAAACAACAAAACTGCTGCAAAATAAAACATATAGGATGGTTCCCAAAAATTACCTCTAATTGGATGGAACTGACACTAGTTGGATGTTGACACCAAATTTATCACCATTTTTTTGAAAGTTTTGCAAAACCATATGATGACAGTTTAAACCACAGGGAAATAAAAAAACTGTCGCTATCAGTCGAATTTTTTGTAGTGTTATGTAATGATCCTTAAACATTAAGATTATCATTGTTTCATGTCATGAGTCGCACACTTATATTTAATGACTGGAATCGTCATCCAATTTGTTTGTGGGAAGTTGAGTACATTGGATGCATCATGATTGACATGTAATTTATGGATAATTCAATGAAGGATTTGTCTCTACCATATTTGTGGTAGCTGATATTTTGACCTTTTGATTGAGATATAACTGTCACCCTAAATTACATGACCATGGATTAATGACATGTTTATTCCAAGTAGTCAAAGAAAGATGTATCAAACATTTAGGTTGGTGACAGAGATGCACAACCTACTTCAGTAGATACCTTAACAAAGGATTATATTACACAATGAGTGTTATTATGTGGCTTTCTTCATTGCTCATCAATTTCATACTCTTGGGTGCCTTGATATATTTCTAGATAGTATTATTAGAGATTATGTAAGTCCTCCCAATGCCAGCGAGAAATAATTCTAAAGGGTCACAAAAGTGTTTTTGATGATATCAAATAAATATCATTCGAATCTAATTAATCGAATAAATATTATTCTCAAGTCCAATTAATAAATTTATCCAATTAAATAAAAATCCATTCACCAACATGTGAGTAAATATATATATATATTTATTTATTTATTTTTGAATATTTAATAAATATTTCTTTTCATGTTTGTGAATAAAATATTTATTTAATAGAATAAAATATTTTATTCGAGTATTCAATAAATGATAGTAGAGTTTGAATGGATCAATACTGTATCTGATGAAAAATAATTATTTATAAGGTGATAAATATTATTTATTAATTTGGGAAAGTTACTACAAGCATGATGGAGTCCTCTCTGTATCGGCCGTTGATGCAGTTCCATATATGAAGAAATTCCCCCTCATCATTAGTTTATGTAATACCAAAAAAGTTGTACTCTTCTATATTAATCTACACTAATACTACCTAATCCCCTCGGTTTTATTTCTCCATGATTTCATCTGCTTCTCCCATAATTATATCTAAATAATCTATTTATCTTTCTTCAAAAAAAAAATTCTTCCAAACTATTTTTATTTGTAATAAATAATGCAAAAACAAAATTCAAATTAGTGGTCTCACACACAAAGATTACATAATTTAAAATATTTTATATTATAGACAAATTATAGCCATAGAATTCAGATTACAAAATATATAATTATATAAAGTTTATATTTTATAGTGTTAATTTTGTCACAGAAATTCTAGCATTCAGAGAAATTATACATATTGATTACACATTAAAATGTATATAACACAAATTAGTATTCAATATATCATATTTGAATAAAAATATTATAAATTTGATCACATTTGTGTCATTTTATAAAGTTTGTTGCATTGCTACATATTGAAATTCAAAATCATATTCATTTTTACAGATTAAAAACAAATACATAGATTTCAGATTATAAAACACATGTTGTACACATTCCATTCAAGGATAATTGATTTATATGAAAGTGGTTATGTTATCACTTTATATATACACAAATTGTTGACTAAATGAACTGTCCATAAAAAATACTGTAGATTATGATATGCATTGAGTACAATTTATATATAAATTTCAAACTATAAAACACAAGTTGTACACATTCCAATCTATTAAAATATGTTATATCTTGTGTTCATATAAATCATATACATATTTTATTGTGCATTTTACAATTATTTTGAAAAATATATATAATATTCAATGCATATATTTAAATTATTTTGTCTTCAGCATATGTTATGTACATATTATGTTTTTGATTAGGGAAAAATGAGCAAAACAAATGCAAAATGAAAAAATATCTATTTTGTGGGAAAGGTGAAATGTCTAAAGAGTTTCTTGAATTGGTTCATAATAATGTGTGTGGACCATTTACTTTTGAACAAATAAGTGAGTACTCATACTTTAACTTTTATTAGTGATTTTAGTATATATGGATATGTCTACTTAAGGTATAAGTCGAGTTTTTTTTGATAAATTCAATCAGTATAAGATTTTGATAAATTCAATCAATATAATAATGAAGTTGAGAACCCTTTTGGAAAAATTAAGTAACTATGCTAAAATCATGGTGGAGAATATATTAATCATGACTTAATTGATTACTTATGGGGGTTTGGGATATTATCCCAACTCACTCCTCCTTAAACACCTCAATGGATTGGTGTAACCAAAAGGAGAAACCACACATTGTGGGAGATCAATGATGAGTCATGTGATCTTTTCATTATGCTTTTGGGGATACACTTTAAAAACTGGAATCATGTATACTGAACCAAGTATCAACTAAATTGGTAAATGGTATTTCATATGTATTTTGGATTGGAAATAAAACAATTTCATCAAATTTTCATGTGTGGGGAAGTGAAATGTTTGTTAAGGCCTCTTCAAGTAACAAACATGAACCCTGAGGCATAACGTGTACCTTTATAGGACACCTTAATGAAAAAAATATGATTTTATATATACAAACCCTCAGGAAAAAAGGTTACCAGAAAACAAAATCCATATTACTTGAGAGGGAGCACATTTCTAAAATAGGAAGTGGGAGTGAGAAATACTTTTATGAAGTCGGGGCTCAAGGCACACAAGAGTTGGTACAAGAACATATTTCAAAAATTGCTATGGAATAAAAAACTATTTTACAAACACAAGTACTACATAGGAGTACAATATATGTTAGATAATGAAAACATTATGGTTTTGTAGTCACTGATAATGGTGACTCATTATTAGTTGATAATAATGAACCTTTAACCTATAAGGAAGCAGTAAGTGGAAGAAAATTTTCCATGTGGAAAGAATCTAGGAATTCTAAAATGGATTCCATACACCAAAACCATGTCTGGATTTTGGTAGAACCTCCAGTTCATGAAAATCATGTTTTTTGTAAATGGGTATTCAAGAGGAAATTGCAATGGGCAAAGACCCAACTATTCACAAAGTTATGGATCATTGTTTTTTGGAATTAATTACTTTATTTGGCTATTATAATGCTACTTAATAGATTCACAGTGGTCATGTGGGTTTCCGAGACTTGTTTGGAGCTCAGAACCATCGAATTTGGAGGAACATTGGGTCACATGGTTAATAAAAACCACGCAGCCCAACATGCACTATTTCTCCAAACTGTGTTTTCCATTTTAGAGGAGAGCGGGTTTCTGAATGGTTATTTGAAACCATGAATTTCGAGGCATACACTCGTGTGATATTATAGACAACATTGATAATGGAATTTTCCATGGCTAGCGTATGATTAGTCAAACTGTTCCCTTAGCCTTTCCAGGGGATCCCCTTAGTGTGGGGAGCACGATTGGTGCAAAGTTTGGCCAACTGTTTGGCCTAAACATGGGTCCCAGTAAATGAAGGGAAAATAACCCCCCCTAAAATTTCATTTACTCAAATTTCCTTCTCCTACATCTCAATTACAATGGACCACATGTAGGAGACCTCCTCCTCTTCTATATATATGGAATTTTCTATCTCCCTCATCCATGACCAATTTCCTTCAACGTCAGATGTGTTAGAGAGATAAGAGTAAGAACTTAAATCATATTATTTCTTTTCCATGTTTATATACTATCCTATTTTTCTATTTTGGTGCGACCATGTTTTTTCTATTTTCAGGTAATCTAACGATTCATCCGATAAGTATTATTATAGCTCAATACAAAGGTTGACATTGGATGAGAAGAGTGATACAAAACTAAGGTAGGTGGTCTAGCATATTTCCCTAATGATTCACCACTTTTATAACATTTTTATTTGTTCCACTTACCAGTACTTTCTGGAGACACCTCTAAATTGTTTAATAAACTAAATTAAATGCTTTACAATGCTTTATATGACCCCATCGAGTGGTGAATCAACCCTCTGGTTGATCGTTTTGACTTAAGACACCCCAATGGGTGTTTTTTACCTTAGAGTTCTATTTTACCTTTATCCTAAAATTTATAAACAACCCCTTGAGAGGTTTATCCTTGTAATAAATGTTGGGTCGGAAGCGGATCAGCTCTAGGATAAACTCGGTTGGGACAATAATAAATTGTGAGAATCACCAATGAAAATGAAACTTAAAACTAAAATAGAAGAATAATAAATGGGGTCACAATTTTCAACATGTAAAAACACTATAATGAGGAGGATTAAAAAACCAAGTGGAGACTTCGAGAAAATACACTATGAAACAAGGAGTACATATATTCCAAGTAGAAGACCAAACATGAATTACAACAAAATAGTTTAGAAAAACAGTGTAAAATTCTCACCCAAATACGCCTTCCTGGCCACTCTGATATACATCTCATGACAAGTCATCACCCATTAGAGATCACAACTAAATGCACAACATTGTTGTAGCCCCTTTTTGTACAACTCAATTCACCATTGTCCGCTGCCACCCACAATTGAAACTATTGTCTATTTTTTCCGAATAACCATATGCGCTCTGTTGTTGTGTGTGCGACCCTCTTATCTTCTTAAAGAAGCACTGCCCCTTTTATAGTCCATCATTTCCACATCAAAATAAGAGGGTCAATAGAGAAAATGTGAGTAGTAAAGGAGAATAAATGACCATAATTTATGTGTGCAATAAAGGGAATAATGACCATAATTCCCAATGATCCGGGCCGAACCCAAAAAATCTCCCCCTTCAGCCTATAGGAAATGGATATATCATCAAATTAACTCAATTGGAAATAAAAAGGGTAGGTATTTCACCATCCATTAACATTTGTAGAAAATATGACACCCTTTTTTGCATCTCTGACAGAAACATGAATTCTCCACTTGCAGAAGAAATCCAAATACTGAATTCTTCGTCAAATCTATTAATGCAGAAATAATACCAGAATCAATCATATCTGGCTCCCCCATAATTCTGATCACCAAATAATCTGGAGCACCTATAGGAATAAATTTCTCCCTCTGATCAACATCCTTTGAGTAGTAAAAAACCCTCAGCAAATCAGCTCGATCGTTGATTTACATTATTTCTTCAATAGTGGAACTCTCTGAAGAAAAATAATTAAGTGAAAGATCTAAAAAACATGAACTGACATGATTCATATTACAATCCTTATTTAACATATTCGATGGTCTTCGACTCATGCACGATGATTGGTTGTGCCAATAATCTAACAAAGTCCTCTTCGCAACTTGATTCTTCAAATCACCACACACCTTTACATCTATCCTATGAAGAGTTTCATCCATTTTAACTCATACATAAACCATCAATCCTCTGTAAATTTTCCATCTTCCATCACCAAACAAACTCTAGAATCCATCAGTATCAATAACATGAGCAGTGGAAAAATTATGGTGTATACATGACACATGTCGCATATCCCTCAATTTTAGTGTACAACCTGCATTTGTAGTGATACAGATATCACCAAAACTATTGAAATCAACATAATCTAAGTTTATCATCTTCAATATACCAAATTCATCTTATTCATATAATGAAAATAGTCCCCTCTTTGGTGAAATATGGCATGATGATGCCAAATCAACCACCCACTCAGTTTATAGATCTGACCCGTGATAATCATGGCCTATTGAAAGTAAATCACCCTCACCATAAACAAGATTTATGTTGGTATCCTCAGAATTTGTGTCATGTTTCTTCCTTTCCACATTAAGTCTTTTGAATTCATAGTAGT
Organism: Viscum album; assembly: GCA_963277665.1. Lineage (NCBI taxonomy): Eukaryota > Viridiplantae > Streptophyta > Magnoliopsida > Santalales > Viscaceae > Viscum > Viscum album. The sequence goes on along the minus strand of OY728128.1, from coordinate 2,017,643,574 downwards.
ATCTCTACACATGACCCTCCTGGTCTCAAAATATTCACTTGACCATTCTTCTTGTCTTTGACTGACCTCTCTAACTACCGTTTCCATCTGCGACAGCCAGACTACCACTATTACGTGAATATTCACCATGATTTATCATTAAATAAGTCTCATTTATTAACAATGAAAAAATCACATCATACAACTCCAATGTATCTTTCTGAAGCAATAGTGTGGTAACAAGATCGTCATATGAATCAGGTAACGAACCCAAAATAAGAAAATCCTTATTCTCTTCTTTAATTTTAGCAGATACTGTGATACCTTTGTCATTGATCTTGACCACCACCAAAGATAGATCTGTCAGAAGTTTGGTGAACTTGTCCAGATGGTTACCTGAATCTCAATTATTTGGTATTCAAAAATGAAACAATTGTTTTTTCAAATATAAATTACTTGTGAGGGATTTTGATTTATACCTATTTCAAGATTTTCCCAAATCTCCTCTATATATTTCAGATTCATCACTTCCCACAATTTATTATCACCCGAATACATTTGAATTATGCTTGTATTCAACTCCCTCATATCCTGCCAGGCACCAACGCTCTCATCTCTTGTTTATTTGATTTTTTCATCAATTAATTCATTATCTTCTCACAGACTAGAATATTTTTAACAGTTTGCTGAAAAAGTGTAAAATATTTTTTCCAATTAAAAAATTAGATGTGGCCAAGAATCCCATGGTGAGAATCACCATATTTAATCATCGAGAAACACGAATAACCTCCTTTGATACCAGATTTTGGGTTGGAAGCAGATCAGCTCCAGGATAAACTTTCTTTCAATATTAATAATTTTCAAGAATAAACAATGTAAACTAAGAATAAAAATCAAATAGCAGAATAAATAAATTCCGATAAAGATTTTACCATGAAAAAATCCTCCAATGCAGAGGATTAAAAAACCGCGAGGAAGCTCTGAGAAAATCCAATATGAATCAGAGTGTACATAAAATCCAAGTATAAGCCAAAACTTTAATTACAAAGAAATAACATAGAAAACTTGTGCGATATTTACACCCCAATACGCCTACATCACCTCTCTTAAATTCATATCGTGACAAGTATTCACCCATTAGAGATCAAAACCGAACACATGACATAGTTCTAGCACCGCCTTGCACAGCCCAATTTTCTGTTTTGTGCTATCACCCACACATGAAACTGTTGTCCAAATTTTTCTACAAAAGCCACCACCCTATTCTCTTTTGTGTGAAACCCTCTTCTCTTCTTGAAATGGAATTTCCTCCTATTGTAGTCCATCGTTTCCATGTCAAAATAAAAGGCTCAATAGAGAAAACACATGAAATAAAGGAGAATAAATGTCCATAATTTAAATTTGTTATAAAGGGAAAAATGTTCATAATTTTTTAAGATCCAAGACGAACCCAAATAGTAAATTCCGAGAGATAATTATTTGAGTTAAGAGGAATGGTATTATTTGATTTAGGCTCCTACACTCCATGCCTTAATTTATTTTCTTGTTTATGTAATTTGAAACAAATTGTTTAATCATGTACTAAATATTTCCTTGTCAAATTATATGATAATGATAGTCAAACATACCCTCACTTTTTGAATTTTCAGAGAATTGTAAATACATTAGGGGTGATACTATGTATGACTTGGATAAGCTCACCATGAATTTCCAATACCTCTAGAAGAGTGATACCAGTTACCTTGGGGAGACCCCATGGATGTGCTGAGTGGCGAGATGGTTGTACCATTCCATGCGTGACACTCAGACCCAAGTGTGATACTAGTGATGAACTCGAATGTTCTTTGTTGATTTCATACAATTCCAGGAGTGATACTTTGGATTTCATTTATGCGACACCTTGGGAGGACTCCCATGGAAATTGGATTATATAGATCCCTTAGATAAATACATGGGATTCCATTTGGATCTCTTTAGACACACTCAAGGTTCTTCTTATTAATTTATAATGATGTTAATTAAAATTAATAGTAATATTGTGTAAATGTGTAACTAAAATTCTTGGGACACATCTGTCTAGCGAAATCACATGCTTGGGGATGGTCCTCCCTTATATAAATTATTTTTAATAGCTCTTACCATATTTCATACATGAGAAAGTTTCCTTTGTTTAGAGTCATCCTGATTGGGCTAAACTAGGTAGAGTGGGGTCGGTATCACAAATATAACATGGTATGATTTATTTATTTATTTATTTCATTGAATTTATTATTTAATGCCACACTAGTCATTTTATACGCATGTACTAGGTAGATCTATACAGTGTTGGTGGTGACCTATGGATTATATCTAACACCTAAGGATGTAATTATAGCATGGTGGCTGGAAAGACTGAGTGGCCCAAACCGGAAAACCCAAGCTGGGCTCTGGACGGGCTCAGTTTGATGGTTCTTCGGGTTAGACATGGGCCTATGAAAGTATACCCATAGGCTGGGCCAGCCCGTGGGCCTGTTTGAAGCCCGTATTCTCTAAATATTTATGGGTAAACTACAGGTTGGGAGACTCTACCCCCTACCACATGTTTCTAAGTTTTTACCAAGACTAATTGGTTAACAATTAAAAGACTGTATATATATGTATATTAATATAATAATAATAATATATATAATTATATATTAATATATTAATAATACATATAATTATATATCAACGATTATATATATATATCTACTAACTCATAATAATTAATAAATAACACACTAACCCAGTGATGTTTATGCACACCCCCCGAAACTCATTGTTTTTCAAAAGTAAGTGGCAACTTGAATATATTATATTATACATATGTATATATATAAATCAATTTAAATAAAAATGAACCCACCCATTTTTGTGCACCCCTCGTTATTTTTTTACATCCTGCATATATTATATGTGTAACGTACCAACCCTGCTCACCTCTAAGACGGTGGCAAGACCGGTGGGTCACATGACCTCAGGCATGTCTCCCCATAAGCTAAAGGCTATTGACTAGCAGCAAGGGTCTTAAGAGGTGATAGTGGGAAGAATGTACCCTCTTATTAGAGTTGCACAATGGTATATCAGATTATAGTTAAAAGATTACAATGGAAGTAACAAATAAATATTTGACAATAGTAGAATACAATATAAATTATTGAAAAGTAGTGAAAGACAATATTTTACAATTTAATAAATGTTTCAAACAACAAATTATACAACATGTTAATGTATTTCAGGTTTATGATACATACTAAAAGCAGTAAAAAATACATCATGCTTGAAAACACAGTACAATAATAAAGAAAAGACAACAAATCCCCACTTTTGATCTCCTTAAGCATCCCGAGCTCTAGCTCGGTCTTTTGTAGCTAAATGCCAGACACAAAAAACACAACATAAGAAATCAATCATCCTCCGTAGTCCTACAAACTAGAAAATTCTACTTGGGTACCCCAATGTAATAGCAGCCTGAGTATGGTGTGAGATATAAATCTCAGAAGGATGGGTCCACTAGTGTCTAACCCAATACAGTCAATGAGTTTTAAATTAAAAAGTCTTTAATATAAAATAATTTTTAGTGATATAAACTAAAACTATAAAATTGGTCTAGGTTCCTAAATGGACACCCTTCACATATAACCTACTTCAGCCTATGTCGAAAACTTGAAACGAGTCACTCTAAGAATAAGGATGTATATTTATATATAAAAAGGATTTAAAACATAAGGTATATAAAAGGAAAAAATATGCCGAAGTCCGTAATTTATCTTTGGGTATAAAATATCTATCAACATATAGTGTCCTAGGACATCATAAAGGTATCATAATCCGCAAGGGAAACTAAACAACATCTTTATTAATTTTATGTTGAAGTTGTAGAGTTCGAGTTCGATATCGTCCCGAAGGTATTTCTATAGTACATCCATCAAATTACCCAATACCACTGAGCCCATCCAATGAAATCTTTCGAAATACCTACTATCTCTCGAGGCTTGGCTTTAACATGATTATGTCTCGGTATCATAAATAAGGGGTTGAGTAACACTCATGGCTTGGTGTATCCAATTTTCTAATGATTTCTTCCTTGATAATCCCTTTGGGAAACGGTTTCACTCATAAGTATTTAAAAAGCCTAGGGAAACCCTCATTTTGTAGAGCCAAAGATATCATTTCCTCGACGCATCATGGTATAACCACCCATGCATAGGATTCCATCCATGAGTACATTATATGGAACTCATGTTCTCACCTGACCTATATCAGGCGAACCATAGTAACCCAAGCTCATTGGAAGGAAAACACTGCTACATATATCACATGGAAAGATTATACAAAAATTATGCTATCAAATAAGCATTGTAAATCACAAGTAATTCAAGTTATCATATAACAAATTTCATGAAATCAATAGATCATAATGAATCTAGAAAAAAGTTATCACATAAACATTACAAAACAATATTATAATTTTAAATTCTCATTCCAACAGTATTAGAATGAAGGTAAAACCAGTAAAATAGGGTATCACAATTTGTCACTTTAATGTGTGATAAAATGTAAACAAAATCATACGCCATCAACATGACTCAAAAATAGGTTATTAATAACATAAAAAGTACAATATGACATGTTTTTTCTAGAAGGGAATTCAATTCAAACCGATATTTCTTTTATAACTTGGAATTTAGGTGGGGCATACACAAATGGGATGCCAAGAGGCAAGGTGAACACCTCAAATGGGGTTCTCCATAAGAAAAGACCACCACATGCCCAATTGACCAAACCAGACAATTAAATAAGTGATAACAAGGCATCACTAGAAGGAGGTAGTGAGTTTCACAAAGACACGACATGACATAAGTGATGAATGGAAGAGGGAAGATGCCCTACACATGTAGTCCTAATTATCTACTGAGACACGTACTTATGAGGTGTCTGGACTCATCTATTGTTTTAAAAATAAGATAGGTCATTTATAATTCACCATTAAGGGAAGAGTATATGAGCACCTTTTAACAATTTATATCTCAAACAATAAGAGTGATCAATGATCCAAGGAAAGAAAGCATATAATTATATAATTACATTTTTATCTTGAAGATATCTCACCTCCATTAAAAGGGTTTTATTAGAAAATGTGACACTGCATTATCAAACCATTCATTTAGTTATTTTTAACATTTGATCTAAAACTCGTTCAGAACTAATAAAAAGTAAGAACCTAAGAAAACAAAAAAAAACATAGGTGATTTTTCGCAGAATGTGCACCTCCGTTGGAGGGTTTTTTTTTATAAAACCATGAATTTATCATCAAGCAACCATTTATCAAATTTAACACTTCTATCAAGAATCACACTCAATTCCCATTAGAAAGGCATGTAATCTATACTTTACTACATTATGTGAAATCTAATAAAAGCATAATATGAAAGTTATTAAGGATAATAAATAATTAAATCTTTAAATTAAGGTCAAGGGAATGGGATCCTACCTTAAGTGGATCTAAGCCATCCACTCTATCCCTTCACACTTTCTAACTAAAAGCTAATGCTCCCCCACTAGGAATATGAATCTACACACATATGTAAGGACACCTAGCCCCTTTGCACACACTTGCATGGCCATGGGCCTATGCAAGGGGATCCTTACACATGTGATTATACTCATATGCCCATCTTCACTCACTTGTGATGACATATATATATAAATATATATATATGGGAACACCTCGCCCCATGCATGAATAATAACTGCTATGGGTGACTACACACATAATGGGGGAACCCACATACATATATTTACTTACCTATGCACACACATGTGGGTCGGCCTTGACATGGAGAATCGAAACCAATAGGAAGGTACCAAATCTCTACAAGATAAACACTAGGAACTCTAAAACATGCAAATAACACCATATAACAAGGGTGAAACTAAACAATGGGTCAAAAAACTTACCTTGAATAACAAAGATAAACCAAATTTCCCCAAAACCACACAAAGATGTTCAATTCACTACAAGAAACATGCCAGAGACTCATAAATAAAAAAATCCATAAAATTAACAATTGTGAAATAAAGGAGTTGAAAACCATAACCCAAAACCAAACCGACAGACCGAAATCACCCGAAATGCCTCGCCTTCGATGACAGTTGTCGAAACACGCATCAACACATCCTGAAAACTCTTTTTCACAACCAAGAACTGAAGGGAAACCGAAATCAATGCCATCCCCAACTATATGGTGTTCATACAAACCTAAATAAAGAAAAGGGGAGGCCTAAACTTGTCTATAGAGGCTCGCATCATAGGGAATTCGACCAAGGGAGCTCGAATGTGGGGGTGCACACTGCATGGGGGGTCGGCCATACACGCTTCATCCATGGAGAGGGGGAGGTCGCGAAATCTAGGAGAAAGGGGGAGGGTCTCACAAGAAGAAGAGGTGGAGACCCTCTTTGGGTCTTCTCATATGAAAAAAACTAACTAATTCTTTTAATAATAATCATAATAATATTAACAACAACAATATTATTATTATAATTATTAAAATATTTATTTATTAATTATTTCATTTTTTATTTAACTTCAATTAATTCATTTTCATTTTAAAATTTTAATTTAATTAATTAAACTTCTTTTAAATAGAACACACATTGCGGGGGTTCCAACTCTCAAAAAAACATTTCAGCACTGTGTTTTAAAAACAGCCTGCCCAGCTAACGGGAAAAGTTAATTTCTTGCAATTTTTCATCTGATTAGAAACGTGGAGTGTTTCAAAAATACCCCCTATAAATTCTCATCCATGAGAATCCTTCGATAACAAAATAACATTCATCTAATCTACAAGGTTTGTGAAGTTATTTCCATAAGTTTGCGTTGCGTCTCTAAATTCCACACACACATTCAAGCATTGACTAGGAAAGTGGCACATAAGCCCTTATGATCGAAGCTAACACTCATTTTCCAACTGAAACACTGAGATGGTGCCTATCTAAGACCTTTTTGATAGACACATGACCATGTCTCAGTCTCATTAAAATTTTGTCTAAATTTACTTCCCACCGTAGGTTTTAACGTTACAAAGAGGAAAATTCCCAATCAACCAAAAGTCCCATGTCGATCCAGGTTTTTATGAAAATCCCTAGTCGACACAAACTGAAATTCTGTCTGAGGGAAACTCCAGGAGAAACTTATACTATCCTTACATGAGGGTTTAAATCAGGAAACCGCTACAAGTTCCATTCCCAAGACTTTTACATTTCTTCACATTTATCTTTTGTTTAAAAATTTACATGTATTAAAAGATACATTAAGTACTCTTTTAAAAAAACACTAGCTACATAATTTAGCTAATGCCCCTAAGGGAAAAGCATGTCACTACAAGCAGATAACACTACGTAGGAAGCTATAATAGAGAATCATGGAATTTTAATCACAGAGACTTGCTAATATGCACAAAAGAATGATAAAGGAAAACATACTAGTTCATAGGAAACATGAAAACATTAAAGAATACTGAATATATAAATGAAACATGGTATTTGAACATGCATGATAAATAAATACAAAACATGGCATACATTTATGGCACTTAATCATATTAACAGGAAAACTACAATGAAACTATATGGCATTGAACTATACATGTCATGTGAATTTCTATGTGACTAATATGACGAATGTTATGTTTCATCCTTGACTTAACAGGCCAGGGGTAAAATACAATAATTTTATATAAATCCATAAAAGCTGAAATTACACCAATCAATAAAGGTGAAATCATATCAACTGTAATATCAAAAATCATGATCATCAATTCCCAGCCCTGGTCACATGGTCATTTCCTGTGCGTGGGGTGATCATTCTAATGAACGAATATTTACCAAGCACTGACACAATCCTTGTCTCCTATCTACCAACCCAAAATACTAAGACAAAGTAAAATAACCTCCCTCTGATACCAATTTGTAACATATTGACCTCGCTCACCTCTATAAAAGTGGACGGACCAGTGGGTCACATGACCTCAGACACATCTCCCCATATTCCAGAGGCTGCCGACTAGCAGTGAGGGTCTCTGGAGGTGACAGTGGGGAGACTATACCCTATTATCAGAGTTTAAAAATGATATAATAGAGTACAGGTAAAATAAAATAGTGGAAGCAATAAATAAATATTTTAAAACAATAGAAAACAACATAAATAACTGACCACCAATGAATGAAAATATTTAAAAATTTAATAAAACTGGGCTACACCAAATTATACAACAGACTAATGCATTACATGGGGATGATACATACTGAAAGTAGTAACCAATACAACATGCTTGACAACCGAGTACAATATTATAGAAAAGACAGCAATGCCCCATGTTCAATCTCTTTGAGCATCCTATGATCCAGTTCAGTCCTTTTCTCCTAACTCCCAGACACAAACAACACAAAATAAGCAACCAATCATCGCCTGCAGTCCCACGAACATGAAAATTCTACATTGGTACAACAGTGAAATAGCGGCCTGAGTAGCCTGTTAGATATAAATATAAGTAGGTCGGTACGACTAGGGTGTAACCCAATCCAGATAATGATTTGTAAATAAAAAAGTGTGCAATATAAAATAATGGTGAGTGATAGAAACTAATTCTAGAAACTTGGTTTGGGTTCTTAAATGGACTCCCTTCCCATTTCACCTTCTTCAGCCTAAGACAGAAATCTAAAACAAGTACCTATAAGAAGATGGATGTATATTAATATATAAAAGTCTAGAAAACAGAAGGTAGACAAAAAGGAAACATACCCCAAAGCCTGTGATTTAACTTCCGGTCTAATATATGTATCAAAAAATAGTGTCCAATGACATATGAAAGGTATCGAAATCCTCGAGGGAATCGGAAAAAAATCTTTATTATTATTTTCTTCAAGTTGTAGAGTCGGGGTCTGACCCCATCCATAAGGTATCACTATTGTAAATCCTTCAAATTACCCACTACCACTAATCCTATCCAAGGAAATATTTCAAAAGACCCAGTATCACTCGAGGCATGGCTTTACCATGAGTTCATCATAGTATCAGAAAGAAAGGGTCAAGTATCACCTGAGGCTTCGTATAGCCACTTTTCTAATGAGTTTGTCCTCAATAATAAATTTGGAAAACAATTCCACTCATAATTATTTAAAAATCCAATTGAAACCCTCATCTGGTAGATCCTTAGACATCATTTCCCCAGCGCATTAGTGTATAACAACCCATGAATAGAATTCCATCCATGATTTGTTAATATGGAACTCATGTTCTCAACCTTCCTGTATCAAGGAAACCATAGTAACCAAAGAACATTATTCATCAAACACCAATACAATAATCACATGTCACGATTATACATAAATTATGCTATCACATAAGCATCTTGAACCACAATCCATTCAAGATATCAAATAAAACAATTCAATCCATCAAAATGGAAAAAAGAATCTAGCACAAACTAAGCACGTAACAATTACAAGACAATATCAGCACTTTAAATTCTCAGGCAAACAGGTTTAGAAATCAGGTCAAACCACTAAAATAAGCTATCACAATTTGGTGGGTTCCTAAGTGAGAAAATGTAAACAAAAGAATACACCATCAACATACCTCAACAATCAGTTATTAATAACATAAAATGTATAGTCTAACATGTTTTTTCAAGTATGGCATTCAATTCAAACAGACATTTCATTTATAAGATGGGATTTTGGCGGGGCACACCCAAAGGGGAGGCCAAAAGGCAAGGTTGACACCTTAAATGAGTTTCTCCATAATTGAAGGCCACAAAGTCCATGGTTGAAAAAACTAGACAATTAAATAAGTGATAAAAAGTCATTTCTTGCATGTTTCAGCGAGTTTCACAGACATGACATTACATAAGTGAAGAAAGAATGAGGGTAGACGCCCTGCACTCATAGTCTTAATTACATATTGATCCAGGTATTTAAAAGGCGTCTTGGCTCATCTTTTTTTCTACTAAGAAGCAAGGTAATTATTAGTAACCATTAATGGAAGAGTATAAGAACATCATTTAAGAATTTTTATCTCAAAAAATAAGAAACACCAATGCAATAAGGAAAGCTAGCATAAAAGTATATAACAACATTTTTATCGTGAAGACAACTCGCCTCCATTGGAGAAGTTTTATTAGAAAATGCGACACTACATTATCAAACCATTCATTTAGTTATATTTAACATTTGTTCCAAAACTCATTCAGCACTAATAAAAAGTAAGAAGACAAGAAAACTAAATAGAATCATAGGTGAGTTTTCACAAATAGTGCACCTCCATTTGAGGGGTTTTATTATAAAACCGTGAATTTCTTATCAAGAAACCATTTATCACATTTAAAAATTCTATAGGGAATCACACTCAATTAACATTAAAAGGAATGTAATCTAGGATTTAATACACTATGTAAAATCTAATAAATGAGTAGTAAGAAATTTATTAAAGATAATAATTAATTATTTATTTAAATTAAGGGAAAGGGGATGGTATCCTCTCTCAAGTGAAACCAATCCATCCACTCCATCCCTTAACGCTTTCTAACTAAAAGCCAATGCTACCCCACTGGACATATGCAACTTCACACATATACAAGGAAACATAGCCCCTATGCACACTCTCGCATGGCCATGGGCCTATGCAAGGGGTTCCATACACATGTGATTATATGAATATAATCATCTCCACTCACCTGCGCATGAATATATATATATATACATTAGAACACATAGCCCCTTATGTGCATAATCACTACCATGGGTGACTACACACGTAATAGGTGAACCCACATACATATATTTACTTACCTATGCACACACAGGCGAGTCGCCATCGACTTGGAGACTCAAAACCAATAGGCAGGGGCCAATGGTCTATAAGATAAACACTAGGAACTCTAAAACTCCCAAAGAAAACCATATAATAAGGGAGAAACTAAACAACACGTCAATACCATACATCGAACAACAAAGACAAACAAAATCACCCTTAAACCACGCGACAGAGTTTAGTGGACTACAAGAAACATTCCATAGACTCATAAATACCAAAATCCCTAAAATTTACAAGTGAAAAAAGAAGGAGGTGAAAACCTTACCCTGAAACCAAACCGGCGGACTGAAAGAACATGAACCACCTCGCCTTCAACGGCGGTTGTCAGAACACACACCGACACATCCCGACATCTCCTTTGCACAACCTAGATTCGAGTGGAAACTAAAATCAATGACACCCCCAACCCTATGGTGTTCGGCCAAACCTAAATAGGGAAAAGGAGAGGACAAAAATCAACCATGGAGGGGTGCGCCGTGGGGTATCCGACTGAGGGAGGTCGAAGGTGGGGGTGCGCACTGCATGAGGGGGGGGGTCGACCTTGGAGTTTTCCACCATGGAGAGGGGGAGGTCGCGTGATCTATGAGAAAGGCATAGGGGATCGCAGAAGGAAGAGTGGGAGACCCTCGTTGGGTATTCTACTAAAAAAAGAAGCTTCATTAAAAAAATAATAATCTTATTCATAAAAATAATAATAAAAATAATAAAATAATATTATTATTATCATCAATAAAATATTTATTTATTATTTCTTTCATTTTTAATTTAAATTAAATTATTTCATTTTAATTTAACATTTTAAATTTATTTAATTTAACTTATTTTAAAAAGAACACACATTATGGGGTTCCGATTCTTGGAATAACGTTTCGACGCTCTGTTTTAAAAACTGACTACCCAGTTAACGAGAAATGTTAATTTCTTGCACTTTTTCATTCGGTTCAAAATGCGGAACATTAAAATATATATATATATATATATATATATATATTCACATATATAAATCTATTTCAAAAAAATTAACACACCCACCCACTACTTCACACAATCCAACATCTCATTCATTTTTTTAAAACATGCACATATTATTTTGAATGTTATTTATTACGATGATTGATATTTATTTAAACATGGAAATCACTGAAGATTCATTTTTTTAATCATACATTTTCAAATAAATTACTTTAACATTAATTATTTTATTAATTGGTCTATATTTTAGATTTTTTTGTAAATTATAGAAAATATTATAATTATAATAGGCAAGTGACGTTGAAGTTGATGGTTCTTGTAAAATGCATTATGTGAGCAATTTAAAACATGTCAAATGATTGAATGTTAAATAAAAAACTTTTCCACTGTAAAATGTAACTGTTGATAAAAAAAAGAAAATAAACATTTAAAAAAGGTTAAATGTTTAAAAAAATTTAAAAAAGATGTTTAGAAAAAGAGGTTTTAAAAACGATGTTTAAAAAAATATTTTTTAAAAAATTTATTAATTATTTTTTAAAAAAATATTTAAAAAATGTTTATTAAAATATGTTAAAAAACATGGTTTTAAAAAAGTGTTTTAAAAAAAACAATTTAAAAATAGATTTAAATAATATTTTAAAAAATCTTTTATTTTTTTAAAATTAAAATACATTATTAAAATAAAAGTTTTAAAATAACTGTTTAAAAAAATATTTTAAAATAAATTTAGTTTTTTTAAAGAATAAACAGTTAATTTATTTTTAAAAAATTAATGTTTAGAAAAAAATATTTTAAAATGCATATTTTTAAAAAATGTTGTAAACAAACATTAATATAACATAAAAAATGTTTCTAATTTGTTATATATTTTACTTAAAAAATAATAAAACCTCGCAAGGTCCTACCCATGGCCCATCCCGACTCAACAGTTTGGGCCATCCCATGGGTGGGCTCGGGCCGCCTCATGGGGTTGTTCGGGCCAGCCAATGACGACCCGAATAGTGGTTTTTTGTCCGATTTTTTAGAGGTCATGCCTTACCGAAATTAGAACATTAGACATTTCTTGTGCTACCTTTGGTACCCAACTATACGTCATGATTCAAGGTATAGATAAAGGGAAGAAGCTAGCTTCTAATGCCAGATTCTGAGTTCTAGGATGGAGAATGGGTATAGAGGACTGAGCTTATGCTTTTGATGCTTGTCATAGTAGATCATGGTTTATTTTTTTTATTTTTATTATCCTGTTGTATATGCATGTATCCCATATATCCCATGTACCTTTTTTATAAATATATGATCATCATAATAATATTTTTTATCTATTATTTATTCAGCTTCCGCTTGTTATATTTTATTGATGATTTATTTTTCTATTGTTTGAATGGTATTAATTCTTTTTTTGTTGCTTATTTATTTATATACCATTGAGATTCACTCTAATTTTTGTGGGAATAGTCCCCCATTGACACACCCTAACCCTTTACTTCTAGTCGGAAGTCTCTGGAATTTGGGGAGACACGCTTGAGGTCATGTTCTTAACCATCATAGGGCACCGCTAAGTTGCTTCTGAGGCAGGATTCCACAAAGTGGTATAAGAGCACATTTTTCTATTGTTTTACTTTTTGGGTATTAGAAAGGAGACTAGGAGAATTAGTATTTGGTAATGAGATTGTGTCTAGGAGTATCTTACCCACATATAAGAGAAACGAAAATTACCTGGGATGGGTTATTGCAATTATTGGTTGTGCTTCTTACAGTTTTATGGATTACACCGTTGGGTGATGCACTGGTTTTGTACCATTATAATTATTGATATTTCTATGATGGTATTTATTCTACCCTATCCCCATGATATGAGGGTGTATCAGTTCATGAATTATACTAGGCACCTTAGGACTTGAATATCCAAAATTATGTCATTCCATATCTATATTCTGATGTTCATTATATGTGTTTCTTGTGGTTTCTGAGTGTGACATGATTTTTATATATTATATGTTCTAGTATTTTTTTCAAGAATATAATAATCTAGTTTATTAAAGTCCCCACATCAATCTAAATGGTATTTTCCTGCATAAATTGATGATAACGCCTTAATTGAGTAACTATGACACATTTGATCCATGAACCATCGTTTCTAAAAGTTCATACATATGTTTATTTCATTGATGTATACCAAAGTAAATTTAATAATAAATTAATTATATAATTTGAAAATGGTATTCTTTCAATCAAGTCACTTTACAAGACCTATTATATCGTAATACAGGACATGCAAGCCAGATCGTAGTTATTTGATGTTCCAATTCCAGTTTATAAAGAGTATGGTCCTTCATAAATTTATAATTGGTTACACAATTTACTAGATTAAAATATCTATACTCAGATAAATATGAATGAACATAAATAAATTAATTGTTTAAAATGAAAATTTTACCACTATATGTGGATTCAAAATGCAAACTAAAGGGTGTTTTTCTCTATACCTTGCATTTGAAACTCCATATACTATAACCAATGCTATGTAATATGAGACCTTGAAACTGACCCAACCCTAGTAGTGGGAAGTATTTTTTGTCACATGTGATCCTTCAATGACTCTTTAATCACCTAGAAAAGGCTTTAGGAGCATGCAGAGAAGTGTGACTCATAATGGGATGTCTTGGTAACTCTCCTCTCCTAGATTTTCTTTTCCTATCCATTTTAAATCTAATATGAGGAGAGTGGTTACCAATTTTTGAGTTATACCACCATGATAACTCCATTTAATATGCCAAGAAGGTGGTGATGATCATTATCTAGAGGTAGTGGGCCCAAATTTATATGTATTACCTCATTAAGTTTTACCTGAGGAACCCTATGTTGATCTTCCACTAGGATCTGATGTTTAGTTCCGAGATATATAATTCCATTTATTGTATTTTTATAGGGAGCTTCCTGACCTGATCCTACAATGGAAGAGATGACCCAGGAAATCCAACTACCACATCCTCCTTCCTATTCAGGGGAGGGAGGTCCTGGGGCTGTTGAGTCCTAGTTGGAGGCCATGTTGTCTATCTTCGAGTATATAGAGACACTTCCATAAAATAGGGTCATTATAACCACCTATATGATTTGAGAATCCACTAGTAATTGGTGGGATTTCCTCACATAGGTTGGTAGACATTAGAGTATAGTCTAGGTCGAAATCCAAATTGCCTTTTTCAACTAATTCATTCCACAGATGTTGCGGAAAGACCACTCCCAATAGTTTCTACACATGTACTATAGTGATATGTTGGTGATGGTGCATTCATATTTTTTCACTAAACTTCTATGTTTTCATTGACTTTGATGGAGGATGACCTAACCATTGTAAGATGATTTGAGGATGGACTTTCTATGCCATCCGGTTATATTTGAATGTCTTCTGTTTAACCACCATTTTGAGATAGTGATCTAGGCCCTCCTCATTGAGTGTAACCTTAGGTAGTATGGGAATGTGAGCTAGGGTGGTTTAGCTTCTAGGTATGGAGCTAGTTTATTGAGTGGTAGGAAGTATTGTTTCAAGGGTGTGTGCAGGGGTAGTACCAGCTAGTTGGAATTCACTGATGTCTATGTGGTGTGTCCCTTGTATGGAAGGGTAGGGTTTCGAAAGCCCCAATTTTATGAGAAACCCAATCGAGTGCTGATCTTGTAGCCGGATGGGTCACCTTTAGCATTTATATTGAACATTTCTTCATGTATCCAGTGAGAAGGGATCTATGCGAACACCGCTCCTATGTATAATATCATTGACTACATGTCAGGATGGGAGTTAATCTACTACCGTCCGATCAGGCTGAAGAGGTGGTTAGTACCAAGGTATTCAGACGTATGAGGTTCAACACTTGCAGAGAGGACCTTCCCATTGTGGTTTAGTTGCATCTCAGGGCCACACATTTGGATAGATATATGCAGTAAAAACTATTCAAGAGGTGAGGAGGTAGGGGACATCTACTATATGTGGTAATATTATAGTAGACTCTAATTTAGTTTCTTCCATTTTTGATACATGTACATCTATCTCCTTCATATTTGTTGTAATTAAGGGAAGTTTGTGTGTAGTGATTGAGTAGTTAAGTGGAATAATGAAACTTGACACACCATTAGGGGTCCAATCAAAGTGTATACACCAATGCAAGGAGTTCCCCCTTAAGATAGGTGGGTACCATTTCTTATGAAATTTCATCATCCTCAAAATGACCAGATTCAACTACATTCTCAGTATTGACTGGATTGTACCTTATCACACCCATGTTTATTGAAATCATCACAAGGTTTCATTTACATCACCCAAGGTAACCACATATATTCATAAAGGATAATGGTGTATCCAAGAAACACAAACTGGACCAGAGCTTCATAGTCTTGGCATGGTGTAACTCAGATGGCAGAAACTTTATGAGCGATCAGAAGATGTATCTTATGGAATTCCATCATGTTGTGGATTGTCACATACCACCCCTTATCATTGGATTGAGAGCGTGGTGAGATGTTAGATGGCATTAAGAGACATCCACAAGACACCAAAGTCTGGGAAATAAATGCTGAAGTGCTTCAATATACATGGGGGTGATTTTTTCCTTAATTAATAAAACCACTAACCCAACACGACACAATAAAATAAACCCCTATATTTTTCACGATAAAAGGAAATACAACTCAAACATTTAATTTGTATCAAACCTATCAAAACCAAGTACCATAATGGAATACAACTAACATCAATGTTAATAGAGAAAGAAAAACTACTAAAATTCAATGACAACCATAAGACTCTAAAGCTACACATGCTCTAAGCTCTAACATCACCAAATAGCCCATGAATCATGATGTAGTGATAAATATGTGTGATAATTTAACTTTTCCCATTTACCAGTAGATTTTATCTTCAAAATAACAAAAGTTCCAAATTAGGGGTGAGTACTAAAACCTAGTAGGTTTTCCCCCAATGACTTCCCCACTCATGAAACAAGGAGAGAAATGTTAGAAGAATTTATATAAAATAGTTTATATAAAACAATTTATAAAATATTTTATAACTAAATATAAACAAGATTCGTATCAAAAAGTTTTCCAACAAAATCCATTTTCAAAGAAAGAAACCAAACAATTATTTAAAACTATTTCACAAGTTCTATTTAGAATAACTATTCCATTCCACATATCAAACCATGCATGCTTAATTATGACAGTTCTATACTCATGAGTGGTTTCTCATTTCTCTACAAATTCATAAAAAATTAATTACTTCCCATGTACAATTACACCTTTGGAACTGAGCACAATGTCATATTTCACCCAAGCCTTATTAATGAAATATGAACACACAAAAAAAGTATTCTCAAAATCCATGATAATACCAACATTCCAAACATTTCAATCCCAACACCATTTCAATAAAACAATTTATTTTTTCCAAAAACAAACTAATCAATTGTTTTATAATTACAATTTTAAAATCATTTATCAAATCACATTCCATTTAAATTCCATAATTTCACAAAAAATTAAAAACCATTCCTAAAGAAGGTTTCAAACAGGCTTTGAACACCAATTTCACTATCAATTTCATGTAATTTAATAAATTTGAATCTAATCCAATAAGTTTTGGAAAGGGGAGTCAAGAGTGAAGCCACCTACCTCAAGAGTTTTGGATAAAACAATAAATGACCTAAAAAAGTCACAAAACTGGGTTGAAACTACTTGAAACTATCTCAGATATATTCCCTTATCATAATCCAAGAAAAATTTAATCATATATGACATCTAAAACCATATATATACCCATTTCAGGCATATATCTCTGAAATATAGATAGAGGGAAAAGTAGATCTAAGAAAACTCATCAAGAATGATGTAGAATCAAGCCTTACTATAAGAATAATGCTTCAGATCACAATGGAATGGCTCCAAATTTCATCGAATTTGATAGGATAACATTCCTTGAACTTTTAGAGAGAAAATACAGAGTTAGGACTGTTTTGGGGAAAAATGAGGCATTAAAACATTAAATCAACCAAGATCCACTTTTTTCGATCTAGTTTCCTTATAGTGCATGGTTTAGTTTCATGGTTAATAAAACCATGCACTTACCATGCACAACCCACTACTTTAAGAAAAAAACCCAGAATGGGAAAATCACATGGTCTCTAAAATGTGCACCAACTGTGCTGATGCCACTGTCTCATAAAGTCAAAATCCAACTTTTGAAGAGCACAGTTTCTCCAATGTGAATGCACAGTTTGGTCAAATCATGCACCAACCATGAACCTTCCTTTTTTAACTCTATCTCACTATACATGTTTCCTATAAGTGTCCCATGGTTTTCCAAAATCATTCACCAACCGTACACCTATAGAAAAGTCCCAAAAACCCTCCAAAAGATATCCAAACTACCCCAAACATAACCCATATACTTTATATACTTAAAAATGAACATTAAAGGGTTAATTACTAGAGAATGAGGGTACTAAATTATCCCCAATTGGTCTTTATGTCCCTAGAATGTATAAAACCAATGTTTCCATGAATGAGTTCCATACATTGATCTTTTTCTTATTTATTGTATTCCAATGTCTCTTCCAGAATTTGACTCTATTTCCACAAAAATTTTACTAGACCAATGTTTTTTTCCACGCAAATACTTTCTATTTCCTATCCACAATCCACACTGAGATATGTTGTAATGAAGAACCCAGAACTAGGTCAATGTGGTCCCATATTATCACATCGTTAGGGTCATACTGATACCTTTTCAACTGAGATACATGGGACACACTATGCACCATATTGAACCGTGGTGGAAATTCTAAATGATATACCACCTCAACAACCTATATCAGTATCTCTAAAGGGCCTATGTATTGTGGATATAACTTGACCTGATTCCCAAAATGTCAATGTCTATGGGTTGGAGAAATCTTAAAGAATAAATGATCACCCACTACGAATGAAAACGACCGACGACGATGATCCACATAAGATTACTGAAAACTCTAAGTCATCTCTATTTGTTTCTTGATCAACCTAATATTAACTATTATTTCATGTAATAGGCTCAGTCCAACTAGTGAAGTCTCACCTATTTCCACCCAAAAAGTGTAGAATGAAATGGAATCCCATATAATGTTTCAAAAATAACCATTTGTATTAACTCCTGATAATTATTTTTATACGATAACTCCACTAACATTATCTTCTCTACCCATGAGCCACTAAAATCCATTAATGTTGGAGTTGGTTACCTAGAACCAACTTATTTTTAATTTACGATAAACATATATTCACTGTTTTGAATATTAATAAACTACATATCACATCAGGATTTTTCTTCTGCGTGACATGGTATGTTATAATGTCATATGTGTAGCTGTCACACTAAAAGGTCACAACAGTTCCCTACTATGATGGGAACCCAGAAGTGCTATGTCATTATTCTTGAATATATGTTCTATAGATATATGATATAATTTTAGAGACAAAAATTCTATAGGACATCAAGGGTAGAGAATCATAGGACTTTGAGGCACCTCCTCCTAGTGTACACCCTTTGTTATATCTAGTAGGATATTATAAGTATGAGACCCTCTATTAGGAAATCTATATTTATATGTTTCGTTGGATGTTCCTGTCCACAAAAAGTGTGTATTGGTCCTTATACTTTAATAAGGTTATTAATGAGCATTATGAGTTGCACACAAAGATATATTGATGAAAATAATGTCTATAGATGTTCTCGGCTAGGTATGATATTTTGGGGGCATTATGAGTAATATTGCATTAATTAATAATATGAGAATGGATTTATCCCTTATGTTATTTAATGAATGTTAATATCTCAGGACTTTTGATGGAAATGATATATCCTAAACAAATCCTTTTCCATAGTGTTCTATAGGCAAGTTTTATTTATGGAAAGTCAAAGAAAGAGATATCGAGCATATAGGTTGATGACACTGGCTTGCAGCTTTCTTGATTTGAGATATTGTTATAAAGGGATTATATTACACGGTAATTTTCCATATGAGGTATCATGTCATTTCAACATCAACTTATTTATCTATGGGTGACTTGGCGTGTTTCTAGATGCAATCCTTGGACATTAGGCAGGTTATCCTAATACAACTGAAAAAGAGGCCTAGAGGGTCACAAACTAAGTGAATCTAGAATCCCAGTTAAATAATATAATGTTATTTATTATTTATCAAGTTGAATAAATATTATTCCCTCACATGATTTAATAACTATATATGTATGTTTGATCGAATTTATTCCATCACTAGTTATTTGAGAGAATATATTATGAGTAGATTATTTAATAAATATTTAATTTGTATTTAGTGAATGTAATATTTATTTATTTATTAGAAAATAATTAATTGATATTTATTCAATGAATAAAAAGAAATTATTCAGGGCCTGATGAAGATTTTAGAGTAATGATAGACCGAGTTTAATGGTCTGGTGAGGAATAATAAATATTGAATATTATTGAAATAAATAATATTTAATTATTATTTTCTTGTTATGATCATGTTGAGAAATAATGATAATAATAATATTATTTTTCATGGGATTTTTCTAGGATTAAATAAATAAATTAGTGAACTTGTTCCATTATTTTATTTTTAATCTATCAATATAAATACACAATTTTTTTATTTTCTCAAGAGATCAAATTCTATTTTGGTTGTGTACAAGAATCATAGAGAATCCACTAAAGCCTAGAGAGCTCCCTTATCCAAGAATTCTCCCAAGAACAGAGGTCAATCCTCCACCAACAGATCAAGGAGAATGATTTGGAAGTGATTCTCATGGAAATCAAGGCAGAAAACACAAATATAAGGATCTTCTATGCTAGAATCAGATACTACTTGAGCTATGTCAAGATATTCATGGAAAACAATTGGATCATCACTATAGGAAATACACACTTGGTTTCTACAATGAAATGATGGTGCACCATCGATATATCACCAGACACATCAATGATGAAATAATTCCTTAGAGGTAATTATTTATTGAAATAAATTAATTATAAACAATATATGTTGATATTCTTTCTCTCGGTTCTGGTGCAATTATTTATTATCTATTTCTTTGACTGAATTATAGTGATCAAGACATTCGTAATTGTTTAGATCTCATAATGATAATCGATTATGGAAAAAATTAATATTGGGTTCACGCACATCGGAATATTCTACTACGTCCAGAACCTACAAGTGGTATTAGAGGGGGAACATATTTTTTTATAATTATTTAAAAATTGTTGGTGATTTACGTATTTGTAATTTAGTTTTTCAGTTCTGGTTTAATAATATTTTATCTATATTTTGAGATATATTTATTCCTCCATAATTTCTCATAGATCTAATTGAAATTATTAATTTTATGGTTAAAATAATTTTGAGGAACTCATCTAGAGGTTCCAAGGTTTTTGGTTGAACAACACTAGACTACAAGCCGTATAACTAGAGTTACATGTCATGTAGTCACATTTAATTCATCAAGACTGATTTATAAATCAATTCGATATTATAAATTATTTACCACATTAGTTTAACCATTAATAAACCACGTGTTGACTAGAAATAAATGGCACATGGTCATCCATACTACACACCGTGTGGACTATTGGACAAGTTGTGTAATCCCTTTGGATCAGAGATGGCCCGTTTATTTTATACATGGACTACCCAACTAGTGACCATGTAAAACCAAGTCAACATGGCGTGTGGCCCTTTGGAAATTACATGTACTCAAAAATTACTGAGGTACGCTTCATACGCCGAGTCGCTAGGTGTGTACTTCATAAAGACGATGAGAGATGTACACGCCGTGTAGATCGGATCTACACGCCATGTAATTTTACTTGTAACACAGATCTAAAATTTATTTAACATACAGTATAAAACTTGATACATATACTTTCACTTGGTAATAAATATAGGAAATTCCATGTGATAGGTTTTAATATATACATACATACATATATATATATATATATTTAATTAATATCGGCATAATGTTCAAATATGCATAACATGTTTGAGTCGTATTATAATTAGTTACTATACATGTATTGAATCATAACATGTGACTGAATAATTATATAATTTTTGTAATCATCCATGAAGTACAGACTATGAAAGTACATGATATGTTTTGTATTCTATATTTTATAAGAGCAAAAAAGTATAAAAATTTAATACATCTTGGGAAAAATCAGGCAGGTATTCACCGTGTTACCTCCAAGGTACATTTACGTTCAAGGAGAATTTTAAATGAATTTATTTAATTATTTTAAAATTATAGTGGATGATAATCTCATGGAAATTCAGATAATAATTAACATAAAATGTTTGATTAATTAAAGATAATAATTAATCGATTCAAACACAATTTATCTTAAATAAAAAAGATTAAAAATTGAATGCTAGTTTTATTTAATGTTTAATTCATTTCATACATGTGGATGATCATGATATAGAGTAAAAAAATTTATGTGATTGGTTTCATTTAATTTATTATTAAATTAAATTGTTGGCCTACGTGCCTTCTCTCCTCATTATTATGTTGGGCATACATGCCCATGGTTTCTTTTTTGTAAACCCATTTCCCCTCACCGATTTGTGAGTAAAAGGAATATGTAATGGACAGAGCTCCCAAAATAGAGGATGTATTCCAATCACAGATTCAAGGTGAAACAAATCCAAGGAGATACAATGGCAGATAGTTGGAAAGCTGTAAAAATGAACCTCAATTGGTTAAACGTGTTTCTCCAATAGGTCAATGGTTTGTTTATCAACTACTAGAAAAAATAACCATTAGTATGAACTCATGAAAATACCCTATATTTTATTTCTGTAATTTTTATGGTTATTTAATTATGGATTTATTTCCATGATCATATAATTAATGAATTAACAAGAATGCTAGATGGAACTAAAATAAATTGGATTCTGCATAAATATTATCTAATACATGGTTAATCACTTATGTAATCTAACATAATATTAATAATCATTTGATAAAGATTAATATTTTAAATTTACACATAAAGGACAAAATCCCCCAATAATATATTAAGTCAGCATATTCTTTCATTACATTAGTTAGAATCAAACCATAGTTCGAAGTTCTTAACAAGACATAGTTGGAGTGATTTCAATAATCGAGGAATTCAATCATAAGGTTTTGGGTTGACTTGACTTGGTTCACATCATGGGTATACTTACAATGCATGACCTGGTGTAATTGAGAGACAAAGGTTATAGAAATATAAAATTAATGATTTCATGATTGGGGAGTCCACTCAGCCAATAACAGAACTGTGAGTTAATGCAGTTAGAATTTGTAATGCCTAACAGAAACCATTAGAGTTGCGTAACTAACCAAATTATGGGTAATGAGAAGGGGAATGTGGATCCTTAGAACTAGAATGTCTAAGAAATTGGATATTCCGAATCCAATGGTGAGGGATTTTGGGTTATGATAAAATAGTGGGAGACTAATAAATATAATATTTATTTATTTGTCCAAATTTATCAGATAATGTACTAAAATTATTCTCATCTTATTTTGTAGAAAGAAAAATAAATTGACATAAAACATATCAACTTGTTTCATACTTGAGAAGGAAAACCTTCTCACCAATAAAAATTTCCAAGAGTCTAAATGGTGAGTATGTTTCATCCTTCTCCCTGAAATAAAATTGTATGTGCTGGAAGAACCTTTACCAATTTTGTATGGAAATGAGTCATGTTATGAAGAGCTATATAAATGTGAGAAACATATGAATGATTCTACAAATGTTTATTTCTTCATCCTATCATCCATTTATAATGATCTTTTAAAGAAACTTGAGGATAGGGATGCCAATAAGATAATGTCTCACCTTTAAGATCTCTATCAAGAGAAGGTTAGAAAACAGAGGTATGAGATCTCCAATGATTTGTTAATAACTAATATTTGAGAGTATATGCCATCTGGGCCTCTTGTAGTCAATATTGTCAATGACATTGAACGCCTGTACATCTTAGGGATTAAATTCCTAGATGATTTGTGTATAGATCATATACTTTCATCACTGCCTAAGACCTTCTGTAGTTTTATTGTTAATTACAATATTATCAATAATGAGAAGAGTATTTTGGTGGTTATTACATTAATTATCCAAGTGGATAAGGACACAAAGGATGAAAAACCCACAATCCTTATTTTAAATAAGAATATTAATAACAAGGAAATGGGTCCTAGGACTTATAAACTGTCTAAAGCTCCCAAGAACCTTCCTTCCAAGAAGAAGAAGAAGATCCAGAGTAAGGGCAAGGGAATGGAATAATTATGTTTTTCTTGTGGCAAGACAAGTCACTAGAAGGGGAACTACATCTACAAGAAATGGGAAGATAAATGAGCATTCATTATTGAGTGCAATCTTTCCATTTCTAAACATTGGGTATTTGATATAGCATCTGGTGCTTACCTCTATCACCAAATGAAGGAACCATTTAGAAAAAAGATATTTCTAAAGGAGAAGTGGATATGAGAGATACCAATAGAGCAGGGATGGTGGCCCTATCCATTGGTGAATACCATAGTTCATTTCCAAATAGAATGATTTTGGTTTTAAGAGATTGTTATTATGTACCTATTGTTACCAAGAGCATAATTTCTATGTCCGGTTTAGATATAGATGGGATTATTTTTCAAATTTATAAATAAAATTTATTTCATTTATAAGTTAAATATATGTTATGGTATGATACATTTAAATAATCATCTTTATGTATTAAATTATGAAAACCAAGTGTTGAAAATTGATAACGAATCACGTACACACAACTCATATAACACCCAACAGTAGCATCACTGTTTTGGTCATGTAAATGAGAATCATTTGACAAAGATCTATCAAGATGGTTATTCAGAATCTTCAAAGCTAAAATCCCTTGATAGAGGTCACTTTTTTTACATGTTAAACTAACCAAATCACCATTTAGTGGATAGGGTGAAAGGGACACCGAACGTCTAGTATTGGTACACTCTAATGGGTGTGGACCATTTCCAGTAGAATCTATAGGTGGATATTCTTACTTCATTACTCTTTACGGATGACTTGAGTTGATATGGATATATATACATGATGAGGTATAAGTCTGAGTCTATTGGAAAATTAAATGAATGCAATAATGATGTTGTAAGGCCCCGACCCAAGTTACCCAGAGTCTGTGCATTATTACATAACATTGACATGATACTAGGAATCATGTCTCAAGAGACCGATCCATTTAAAATCCTTGGAATCAAGATACATACATAGGTTCAACATTACAACTTGAAAAGAAATAAAACACTAATTTATTCTATTATAAACATCCTAGACTCCTAGATTATGCACGACAATCACTCATAAATAACTTCTATATATCCTAGGAAAATGAAACATAAAAAAGGGGTGAGCTCAAATGCAAAGTAAGGGTAATAAATACAGTGGAAGAAAATATATACATTAGGCAAGGTGAATAATTTAAAACCCAAGCCTTTACAAATAATAAACATGAACAATTTATGGAAGGAATAAGAGATGAGTGAATAATTCCATAATAAAACATAGTCATGGGTATTCTACTAGTTGAATAACCACATGAACCGTTAATAATATTTTCATTATGAGGAAATGTATAATGCTAGACATTCTGAAACATCTTGTCAAACCCTCATCCATAATGTCTAAAAATGATTTAGGACTCAGCCAAAACCATATATCAAATTTGGAAAGGCCTCATCCAATTCCACGTCTAATTGTCTCATGAGACCTACTGATGAATCAAGGAGCTATAGTGGGATCCACCAATCACTTACTAAGTCCAATACATTCCTCATATGAAAAGTTTGAAACATAACATAAACATTCGTATTAAAAATAGCATACGGAATGTCAATACATTAACCATATACCATGAATGGTATAAAAATAACACATCCATAGTCAAACATATCACAAAACCTTCAATGAAATTTGGACGACTTGTTTCATAACAAATCAAATTCAATCAAGATTAAAAACCAACAAAGGATGTTGACATAGATGAAATGAAAACTATTTGAAAGAAATACCTCTTTCTATTTTGAAAACATTTAAGAGTAACATAATCATAAACGAAAACATTAATTTTGAAAATATTCTTATAAGCTTGTAAGGGAAGCTTCGATGATGTTATAATGGTAGAAAATAGTTTCACCTACCGTATATGTTAAAAAACATTCTTACCTTAATTTTGTCGAAATGGTCATAAATTACCTTGTTTGGAAAATTATGGAAATATTACTTTCAAAGAATATATGATCAAATAAAGGTATAAATGACTTTAACACATAGTTTATTAAATAGTAAAAATGTTTTTAAATACATTTTTAAGAAAACACATATGTGGATGATAAAGAGGTCCTAGTAGATACTTACATAAAAACAACCTTTGATAATAAAGAGATTGTGAAATTAACCCTTACCTTGTACTTTTCCATTTTTGATGGTATGTTAACCTCCTATATAATATTTAAAACATTGTTATTAAATTATAAACGAAATATATACATAAATTTGATATCATATATGATCTTATAATATTTCTTTGTTAATAATAATTTAGCAGCATCATCATTTTGGGTGATAACTGATTCGTTTTCCATTATATGCATGGTTACGTTAGCCATGTTTATTATGGATATTATGAATTTGATTCATATAAAGAATTATATTATGTTCATAAACATTATTTTTAATAATAAAATGAAAATTATTCTTGAATGATTACAGTGGGGAATGAATCTCACCGTGTTCATGGAGATGGTAATCCGTATGTATGCACGAGCAAAAATATCATTATATTGATAGAGAAATCGCATGTAATTGGATGTTATATCATATATATAGAATAATTAATATGTTATAATTATTATTTACTTCAGTTATACTCATTATTATACTCATCCAAATAATTAAGTGTTTGAATAACAAACTACACCATGACGTGGAGACAGTAATCTGTACGTATGAACGTATATTGACTTTGTCAATTATAGGATCGATATAATAATGAATATGGTTGTAAAATTTTTATAATAACATCAAAGTATTTAGAAGATACTGGAGTTATTATTTTAGAATGGAAACAACTACAAAAGAATAAGTGGAAGAAGAAAAGAACTTGAAATAGGGTGGTGAAATTATTACCTCTTCTTCGGATGTTTCCTTTTGAGTTGATCAAAAGGGATCATTAGGATGGATTTATGATCAAAATAAGAAATTTAGGATTATTTTAGGGAAGTGGGGAGGATATTTGGGTAGGTTTTGGCCGAGTCAAATGGATTTGGAGGTGTGAATTTTAGAGAAGGGGGAGTGCCTTTTTATAAGAGAGGTGAAAGTCACTTTAGGAAAAGCTTGAAATATTATTTTATAATAAAAACATGTTCAGTTTCTAATGGATAAAAAATGATTTAATTCTAGGATAAGGTGGGGATGGCTTGAAAACCCCTCAACCAATAGGTTGTAGATAGGTTTAGGTCACCATATTATCCTTAACTTTTAGATTTATCTCTTAGTTAAAAAGTTTCTCATTTACCATGTCTCTTTGTATTTTTATATTATATGGTAATAAACAAACTATAACAAGCCAAGAGAACCCCATGTGGTTCATTATTTATATATATAACCTTATCTAAGTCCTTTGACCTATCCTTGTATTTTTAGGAATATTATATGAATTAATAATATAATATTTGTTTTAAACAGTCAATTGTGTCAATTTTGACACTATTTAGTATATGGTTTTTGTGAAAATCAAAAAAGAATGATTACTTCTATATAAAGTTATTTAATGAACCCTAACAAGTCATATTTAACTAAAAAATTGTTGTAATTCATCAAAAGTCTCAAATTACTTTTTTTCGATATTTATAATACGAATTATTTTAACTTTCATTAATAATGTAATTACTACATCATCATTGTGTCATAAATAAATTAAATTATTTAATGTCTAAAAACTATAAAAAAATACCATTATGTAGTAAATTGTGTTAGACTTATAATGAATATTTATAGTCGAATTTATCTTATCTATAACCCTATATTAAATATGGTTTAGTTATTAAACATTTAATTTAACTCATTCAAGTCTTCTTTATATAAAATAATAATAAATGGCCTATTCTAATCCAAGTGGACCAAAGGGGATCATATTGTATTCCTAAATATTTTCTTGGTTTAATTACACATATGTAACAGAATTAGGATATGTGTTAGGGTAATTATAATATCATTTTTACCCTTAATTACCCTATTTAATTTTAACTGTGGTAAAAAAAAGTAAAAAGTTAATATTTGCCAAAAAATATTTTTATCTTCTTGAACCACATTTTACTTACTAATTTCAACCCTGTCTCGTGGATTTTTTAAATTCAACTAACAGAAGTTGTAAAATTATGTTTTATGCAAACTTGCAAATGCTCTTAGGAGGTGGGTAAAAGATGGTAAAAAGTTCGTTAAATTTTATATATATAAACATATTATAAAATGAATCTAATGAATTACGTTTCACATATATAGGTATTATGTATCTATTTTTACCTAAAATAAATTAAATATAAAAAAATTAAATATTTAAATAAAAATTCGGTTTTAACCAATAACGCAGTGTTGTTCCACTATTAAAAAAATGAATGTTTTCAGAAAAATACAAAAAATTCTCACTATGCTAATTTCAATCTTCCAAATCCAAGAATGAAGTCCATTTTGAAAGTAAAAATTTATAAAATTTCAACAAGTGGGTATTACTATTCAAAACGGATAGTTTGATTGGTTGTGGTGTGTTGGAACTTGATGTTGCGTACAAAACAAGCTATTGAATTATTTAAAGGGAAACATACTATGGAATCTTGGGGTGATACATTATCCCCTCCTTAAAATAGTATCATCCTCGAAATTTTTATAATATTACTGAATAAAAATTTTCAGGTGGTTCTTCATCATAAGTTACTCAGGTTCTCACATTACCTCTTCCATCTTATGGTTTCTCCATAGAACTTTTACCAGATGAGTCTTCCGGTTTCTGAGCACTTGTTCTCTAGTATCAAGAATTCTGATAGGCTCTTCACAATAAGAAAAATAAGATTCCAGTTCAAATTCTTCATATGTGTGTACATGAATTGGGCCATGATGGTATTTTCTCAACAGTGATACGTGGAACACATCATGAACTATTGAGAGATTTGGAGTCATTTCCAAATGATAAGGTACAACTACAATTTGTTCTAGAATTTTGAAATTTCTGATGTCCCCGAGACTCAATTTACCTTCTTACCGAAACATATAACACCCTTCCATAGAGATACCTTCAAGAAAACATGGTATCCTACTTGAAGTTCCAAATCCTTCCCCCGATTATCGGCCTGGATCTTTTTCCAACTTTGGGCTACTTTGTTGTGGGTTTGGATAACCTTCACCTTTTCCATTATTTGTTCAATAGGTTTTGGGCCTACGAATTTTCCTTCACCAACATCATCCCAAAAAATTGGCATGCAACATCTCTATCCATATAACGCTTCATATGGTGCCATCTGAATACTTGAATATAAGCTATTATTATAGGAAAATTCTACCACAGGTAAATATTTATCCCACATACATGTAAAGTCATGTGAGAAAGATCTCAACATGTCTTCAAAGGTTTGAATAGTCCGTTCTTATTTTCCATCAGTTGGAGGGTGGTAGGTAGTGCTCAAATGAAGTTTAGTGTCCTGGGTTTTCTGAATACTTTTTCCAGAATCTTGATGTAAAATTGGGATCACGATTAGAAACTATCAATATGGGTACTCTATGAAGTCTTACAACTTCATTAATATACAGTCTTGCTAAACGTTCAAGTGGTAAATATTCTCTTATAGCAAGAAAATGTGCTGACTTGGTAAGACAGTCAACAATGACCCGCATTGCTTCATTCCTTCTAGGAGTCTTTTGTAGCCCCATGAAAAATTCCATCTTAATATTATCCCATTTTCACTCAGGTATGGGAATAGTTTGCATGACTGCTCCAGGCTGTTGCCTTCTAGCTTTCACTTTTTGACAAACCATACATCATGACACAAAATCAGTAATCTCCCTCTTCATGTTGTCCCACCAAAAATGTTCCTTCAAATATTTATACATCTTGGTGCTCACAGGGTGTATAGAGGAATTGGAGCCATGTGCATCATCCAACAATTTTGTTTTTAGATCAGGTATGTTAGGAACACAAAGTCTCTTCCCAAATTTAAAAAATTCCATCTTCATATACGAATTCGATCAATCTACCATCATTCACAAATTTAAACTTCTTTTGAAATTCTTCATCATCAGTCTGAGAACATTTTATCCTATCATGTAAAGATGGTTTGGCAACCATTTAAAAAAGAATTTATGTTTGACCTTCCATGGTTATTCCTATATCCATCATTACTAGATCCATGTATATAGGATTCTTTTTAAATCTCATCTTGTTAAAAAATCCATGATCCTTTCTTCTCAAAGCATATGCCACCTTATTTCCCTTCCCCGGGTGGTAGCGTATATTGTAATCATAATCCTTGAGAAGTTTAAGCAATCACCTTTGCCTCATGTTGAATTATTTCGGTGAGAAAATATACTTCAAACTCTTTTGATCACTATAAATCTCACATTTTTCACCATAGAGATAGTGTCTCCATATTTTCAAAGCAATGATTATAGATGCTAACTCAAGATCTTGAGTGGGATAGTTTTTCTCATGAATTTTTCACTATCATGATTCATAGGCAATAACTCTATCATTCTTCATAAGGACACAACCATGTCCATTCTTTGAAGAATCACTATAAATAACAAACCCATCATTCCCCAATGGTATAGTTATGATAGTATCATTAAAAAAATATTATCTTCAGTTCTTCAAAAAAAAATTCACACACTTTTGTCGAAACAAATTTAACCCCTTTTAGATGTGAGCTTGGTTAATGGTTAATCCAATCGAGAAAAATTCTGGAGAAAATGCCGATAATAACCTGCTAAACCAATAAAACTTCATACATCAGTTATAATTGTCGGTGCTGGACATTCTTGGATTGCCATTTCCTTAGAAGGACCAAAAGAGATTCCATCCTTAGAGACAACATGGCCAAGAAAATAAATATCCTGAAGCCAAAACCCACACTTTCTAAACTTCCCATATAATTCATTTCTTCTAAGAGTTTTTAGGATAATGTTCAAGTGATTTTCATGATCTTTATATCTTTTTGTGTATACAAAAATATTATCAATAAATACTAATATAAATTCAACTAGACATTCTTTGAAAACACTATTCATTATATCCATGAAGATAGAGGGTGAATTTGTCAATCCAAAAGGCATTACTGTAAACACGTAATGCATGTACTTGGTTCGAAATGCTCTTTTTGGAATGTATTTCTTCTCCACACACAACTGATGATATCCATATTGGAGGTCAATCTTGGAAAAATATTGAGCTCCATGAATTTGGTCAAATAAATAATCAATGCGATGTAGAGGATATTTGTTCTTTATTCTTATGGAATTTATCTCCCTGTAGTCAATGCACAACCTCAGAGATCCATCTTTATTCTTAACAAAAAGAATAGGGGCTCCCCATGGAGAAACACTTGGGAGAATAAATCTCTTATTACTCAATTACCCTATTTGTTTCTTTAGTTCCATTAATTCCGTAATGGCCATTCTATACGGGGAATTTGATATGGGCCTTGAACCAGGAATTAAATCAATGGGAAACCTAATTTATCATTCTGGAGGATGTCCAAGAAAATCCTATGGAAACACATCAACATATTATTGTAAAATAGGTATGTCCTCTATTCTAACATTCTTTTACTCACCCAAAATTATTTCATTATCATCCTTCTGAGTAATTGAATTAAGTAGAGCTATTGGGGGTGGATCTAGATAAGAATTAGATGGTGACGTGTCTGCACTAATGATAAGGTACACTTTATCATCATTGAAAATTGTACCTCCTTCTTACAATAAATTTTCGCATCCTGGTCCGAAATCCAATCCATACCAAGGTTTATATCAAATTAATTAATGGGTATGATGATGAAATCAGAAGATAAATAACATTTATATTCCCTAATGGGAACCGATTCACAAAAAATTATTGCAAAGATACTTCCCTTAAGATTTCAGACTGAAAAATCTCATGTTAAATAAAATTTAAAATACCTAATTTTCTTATCAAACTGGGATGATATGAAAGAATGCGATGATACAGAATCAAATAAAGATTTGGATAAAGTTGAGGAAACCATTAAATTACCTTCCACCGTGTCTTTTGGAGCTTCAACCTCAGCAGTAGTGATCACATAAGGTTGGACTTGATCCCTTGTCCATTTATGAGGTAAGTTTCCCTAACGGTTAGGAAATTCATTTGAATAATTTCCCATCTCCCTAAAAATGTAGCACTGAACATTGGCAGCTTCTTTCTTACCCATACAATCACCAGCAACATGGATTTTCTTTCCACATTTGTAGCATACTCCATTTCATTTTAGACAGACACCAGGGTGATTCCTTCCACAATTATCACATGGTGTAAATTAAACTCTTCCATTCATCCCTTGTTTCAATATTTCCTTTCCTAGAGTGTTCAACAGATCTCTTCTTCTCTTTCTTTTCTATAAAGTCATATGACTTAGAGAATTATTTTTCTATCTTGATAGAAAATGATACAATATATTCGTATGATGAGAAGGATTGTGAGACTAATTCACGACGGAGAAATGATTTTAACCCATAAAATAAATGATCAATATTACTTCTTTGGTTACATATATAATCATCAACATGCCATGCTAACCTTGTAATTTTAGCTTCATACTTTTCCACATTCTCATCCTCCTTTTGTCTCAGACTCAGAAATTTTCTTTCCATATCTATTTGATGGTCACGAGGAATGTTTTTTACTAAGAAAATTTCTTTAAACTCTCTCCATTCAATACTTTATACTTATTCCTCTTCCTTTGGTTTTTGAATTAATGAGCACCACTAATCTGTATCTCCCATGAGGCAAAAGACTACCATGACAACTTTTTCCCTTTTGCTACACCCCAAATCATGAAATATTTTCTCTAAGGAAATTGTCTATTAATCCACTAAAAATGGGTTTTTAGACCCATTTAATGTTGGTGTTTGTTGCCTTATGAAGTGGTATAACATTGATCCTCCACATTTTGGATCAGGGTGCTCCATACGAGTAAAGTTTTTATTCATAACCTGTTTCAGTTGTGCTAGTATAGTGATAAGATGATCAACACCAGTTGCATCACTAGCTCCACTATAATTATCTTGAGTAGGAGGGCTATACCTACAGGTATTACATGAATTGATTCTATTTCCATTACTTCCATAATGCCCAATTCATAAATAATGGCATACACTAGAGTAGTTTATGAATCACAATACATAATTCCAAACTTGTACAATAGTTAACATGAATTGAACAGTTTATGTATATAATCCATAATCATAAAAATGATTTCATTGAGAAAGTATATATGTATAAACCCTTTAAAATTGTTTGTAAAGAAAATGAGAATTATCCTAAGAATTTATCCCATGAGTGTTGTAACCAAAAGTGCAGCGAGGTCCATTGTCGTGCACCAGTTCCCGTTCGAGTCTATCTCAAAGCGGTGTTTTCGGATTTTACCCCAAAGAATATCTATTCCAGAGCCGCCTCTACATGCTCATATCCAAACTGGGATATATTTCTTGGAAAACTCACACAATAACTATAGTACAAAAATTCTAGGAAATCCTTCTATAATAATCCTCAAATTCTATCTTAGGTAAATGTTCTATAATCAAAATGTTTCTAAATCTAGTTTCCAAGGTTTTTACTAAACTTCCTCTGATAACAACTGTAATTCCTCGAACCCAGTTATCGAGTGTTGGTTCATTATTACATAACATTTTCATGATAAAAGGAATCATGTCCCAAAAGACCGATCAATTTAGTAGCCTTCAAAGAAATATACATACATAAGTTCAAAATTAAAACTTGAAAATAAATACAACACTAATTTATTATATTATAAACATCAAGGCCTCCTATATTATGACTGCACGTCACTCATAACTAACATCTTCATATCCTTGGAAAATGAAACATAAGAAAGGTTTGAGCTTAAATGCTAATTTAGGGTAAGCAACTGAACGGTTGAAAACATAAACATTAGGAATGGTGAATAATTGAAAACAAGTGTGTTTACAAATAAGAACCATGAAAAATTTGTGGACAGAATATGAGATGAGTGAATAATTACATAATAAAACATAGTCATGGGTATTCTACCACTAAAATAACTACATGAACCATCAAAGTTATTTTCATAATGAGGGAATGTATAATGTCGGACATTCTAAAACATCTCATCAAGGCATCGACCATGACGTCTAAAAATGATTTAGGCCTCTACCAAATCCATATATCAAAATTAGAAAGGCCTCAACCAATTCCACATATAATTGTCTCATGAGACCTACTGATGCATTTAGGAGCTATAGTGGGCTCCACCCTTCACTTACTATATCCAACACATTCCTCATATGAAAAGGTTGAAGCATAACATAAAAATTTGTATTAAAACTAGCTTATGAAATGCCAATACATTAACCATATACCATGAATGGTATAAAAATAACACATCCACAGTCAAATATATCATAAAACTTTCAATAAAATATAGAAGATTTTTATCATAATAAAACGATATCAACAAGTTTAAAATCCTACAAAAGATATAGACATAGATGAAATGAAAGGTATTAGAAAGAAAAAAACTTTCTATTTTGAAACCATTTAAGAGTCACATAATTATAAAAAAACATTTATTTTGTAAATATTATTAAAATATTGATAGTGAAGCTTCGATGATGTTATAACGGTTGATAATAGCTACACTCGTCGTATAAGTTAAAAAACATTCTTACCTTAATTTTAACGAAAAGGTCATAAAGTACCTTGTTTGGAAAATGGAAGAAAGCTTATTTTAAAAACATATAAGGTTAAATAAGGGTATAAATGACTTTAACCCATTGTCTAGTAAATAGTAAAAATCCTTTCAAATACATTATTAAGAAAACATGGATGTGGATGATAAAGATGTCCTAGTAGATACTTACGTAAAAACTACCGCGGATAATAAAGAGATTGTGAAATTAACTCTTACCTTGTAATTTTCCTTTTTAGATGGTATTTTAACCACCTGTATAATAGTTAAAACATTTTTATTAAATTATAAAATAACTATATACATAAATATGATACCATATATGATATTATAATATTGTTTTGTTAATAATATTTTAGTAGCATCATCGTTTTGGGTGTTAACTGATTTGTTTTCCTTTATATGATTGGTTACATAAGCATTGTTTGTTATGGATAGGATGTATTTGATTCATATACAGAATGATATTATATTCATAAAAATTATTTTTATTCATAAAATGAAAATTATTCTTGAATGATTATGATGGGGAATGAATCTCATCGCGTTCATGGAGACGGTAATCTGAACGTACAGACGAGCAAAAATATCATTATATTGATGGAGAAATCATATGTAATTGGATGGTATATCATATATATAGAATCATTGACTTGTTATATTTATTATTTAAATAATTTATACTCATTATTATACCCATCCAAATAATGAAGTGTTTGAATAACAAACTACACCACGACGTAGAGATGGTAATCTGTACATACACACGTATGATGACTTTGTCATTTATAGGATTCATAGAATAATGAATATGGTTGTACCATTTTTATAATCACATCATAGTATATAGAAGTTACTAGAGTTATTATTTTATAATGGATACAACAAATAAATAGGAAGTGGAAGAAGAAAATAATCTGATAGAGGGTGGTGAAATTATTACCTCTTCTTCGGGTGTTTCCTTTTGGGTTGACCAAAAGGGCTCTTTAAGTTGGATTTATGATCAAAGTAAGGACTATAGGTTGTTGTGAGTTATGTTTGGAGGATATTTTGGTTGGTTTGGGCTGAGTCAAATGGCTTTGGAGGTGTGAATTTGAGAGAAGGGGATGTGTCCTTTTATAAGAGAGGTGAGGGTTACTTTAGGAAAAGCTTGAAATATTATTTTATAATAAAATCATTTTCGGTTTATAATGGCTCAAAAATAATTTATTTCTAGGATAATGTGGGTATGGGTCTAAAAATCTCAACCAATTGGGTTTAGATAGGTTTAGGTCACCATATGAACCTTATCTTTTAGATTTTACTCTTAGTTAAGAAGTTTGACATTTACCATGTCTCTTTGTATTTTTATATTATATGGTTAATAAACATACTATAACAAAACAATAGAACCCCATGTGGTTCATTATTAATATATATAACCTCATCTTTTTTCTTTGGATGAACCTTATATTTTTAGGAATATAATATCAATTAATAATATAATATTTTCTTCATAAACTCAATTATGTCAATTTTGACACTATTTACTATTTGGTTTATTTGAAAATCATAACAGCATGATTACATTGTAATAAAGTTATTTAATCAACCCTAACATGTCATATTAACCTCGAAAATAACTGTAATTAATCAAAAGTCTCAAATTACATTTATTTGGATATTTATAATATCAATTATTTTAATCATTCATTAATAAGGTAATTACTCCATCATCATTGTGTCATAAATAAATTAAATTATTTAATGTATAGAAATTATAAATAAAATACAATTATGTAGTAAATTATGTTATATTTCTAATGAATATTTATAGTCGAATTTATCTTATATATACCCCTATATTAAAAATGGTTTATTTATTAATATTTGAATTTATGTTTTTAACTCTTCTTTAAATAAAATAATAATAAATGTATTAATATAATCCATGTGGTCCAAAGGGGATCATATTTTATTCCTAAGGTTTTTTTTGGTCTAATTACACTTATCCAATAGAATTAGGACTTGTGTTAGTGTAATTATAATAACATTTTTACCCTTAAATACCATATTTTCTTTTAACCGTGGTAAATAAAAGTAAAAAGACACTATTCATCAGAAATTATTTTTATCTTACTGAACCACATTTTACTCACTAATGTAAACCATGTCTCTCGGATTTTTGAAATTCAACTCACAGAAGTGGTAAAATTCTATTTTATGCAAATTTGAAAATTCTCCTAAGAGGTGGGTAAAAGACGATAAAAAGTTTGATAAAATTATATATATATAATATTATTATAAAAAAACTCCAATGAATTACGTTGAACAAATATATGTATTATGTATCTATTTTTACATTAAATCGGTTTTAATAAAATAACTAATCATTTTAAAATAAGTCGTTTTAAACCTATAACACAATGTTTTTTCACTATTCATCAAATATTGAAAGTTTTTAGAAAAATACCAAAAATACACCCTAAGATAATTTTGATATTTCGAATCAAAAAAGGAAGTCCATTTTGAATGATAAAATTTATAAAATTTCAAAAAGTGGGAATTAATATTCATAGCGGATTGTTTGATTGGTTGTGGTGTGTTTGAACTCGAAGTTGCATACAACACAAGCTATTTTATCATTCAAAGGGAAACATACCGTGGAATCTTGGTGTGTTACATAATTAGAGAATAGGATTGGTAAAAAGACAAAGAAGCTTTAATCAGACTGAGGTGGTGAATATCTTAACCAAGAGTTCATCAGTTTTCTACTGGAGTTTGGGATTCTATCTCAACTCACTACAACCTACACATCACAGTGGAATGGTGTTAGTGAATGGAGGAATTGTACATTTTTAGACATGGTATGATTGATGATGAGTGATGCAGATTTTCCATTATCCTTTTGGGGATATGCATTACAAACTACAACATACACATTAATGGAGTACCAAAAAAAGTTTCAAATGGAATGCCTTTTGAGTAATGGAGTGGAAAGAAACCCATATTATCATATACAAATTTATGGGATTGTGAGTCATTTATTATGTCCTTTATCGAAAAAAAACTAGCGCAATGGGGAATGATGTGTATCTTTATAGGGTATCCCAAGTAAACAAAGGGATACTACCTATGCATCTACTCAGACAAGAAAGTGATTATCTCCAGACAATTTGTCTTTCTTGAGAGGGAGAACATACTCAAAAATTATAGTTTGAGTAAGAATGACTTT
This sequence comes from Viscum album, assembly GCA_963277665.1. Taxonomy (NCBI): domain Eukaryota; kingdom Viridiplantae; phylum Streptophyta; class Magnoliopsida; order Santalales; family Viscaceae; genus Viscum; species Viscum album. Next base: position 2,017,605,430 of record OY728128.1, on the reverse strand, counting down.
GAAAAAGTTTATGCTCAAGATAGAAAAAAGTTGGTATAGGAATAGATTCCATTGGTCCCCATGGAATATGTACTTCCGGAAAAACAAATATTGCATAGGAGCGTAAGATTGGTAAGAGAACCAGAGAGATATGGTTTTCTGTTCACCACGGATGGTGACTCATTATTGGTTGACAATGATGAACCTACCTCCTACAAGGATGCATTAGAGAGAATAGAAGTAGAATTATGGATATGAGATATGAATTATGAAATGGATTCCATGTATTAGAACCAATTTTGGGTTCTAGTTGATGTTCCAGTTGATGTAAATAACATTGAATGAAAATGGGTATTCAAGAGAAAACTAGTCATGAAAGGTAATGTAAGTACCTATAACGCAAGGCCAGTGGCTATAGGATTCAAACATCATCAATGAATCAACTATGATGAAACATTTTCCCCAGTTTCCATGTTAAAATCCATTAGAATCATATGAACTATAATAACATACCATGATTACGAAATTTGACATATTGATGTCAAAACTATATTCCTTAACAAGATCCTTCAGGAAGATGTCTATATGAAATAACCATAAGGGTTTGGGACTCTAGGTGATGCGAAAATTATTTTCAAGTTGCAGAGATCCATTTATGGATTTAAGTGATCATCCAGTCATGAAAGATTTGATTTGATGAATCCATTAAAGAATTTGGTTTCATTATGAATGGATGTGAGAAATGTGTTTACAATAAGTTTAATGGGAATGTGGTTGTTATCCTAGTAGTATATGTTGGTGGCATATTACTTATTGTAAATGACATACCAATATTAAAAAATTTTAAGGACTGGTTAAACAAGTGTTTCTACATAAAGGACTTAGGTGAAGAAGCCTCTCTTCTAGGAATCAAGATCATTCATGATAGATATAAGAGACTTCTTCGACTAAGTCAATGTACATATGTTGACTAGATACTGAAGAGATTTTGTATGGAACAATCCAATAGGGTATTGGTTCCAGTGTCACATGGTTTATATATTTCTAATAAAATGTGTCCTCAAACACAACATGAGAATGACAGAATGAGTAAGATCCCATATGCTTCAACGATAGGATCAATCATGTATGTCATGTTATGCACTAGAATTGATGTTTCCCATGTACTGATCATGGTAGGAATATATCAAGAAGATCCAGGAGAAGAAAATTTGACAAATTTTAATGTTATCCTTATGTATATGAGAATAACTAAGGATATATTCCTAGTATATGGGGGAGATGAGGAGACGGTTGTCAGAGGTTATATTGATGCTAGTTTTTAGGAAGATCAGATCAATCTAATGTCATAATCAGGATATGTGTTCTGTCTCAATGAAGGAGCTGTGTACTGGAAGAGTTCAAAGCATCCTGTTGTTGTAGATTTTATAGAGGATTCCAAGTATATTGAGGCTTCTGATGTAGCCATGGAATCCATTTGGATTCAAAACATTTTCTAGGAGTTTGATGTTGTACCTAGATATAAATACACTCTCACATTGTATTGTAGTAATACAAAAATGGTGGATCTTTATAAAGATCCAAAGTCACACCAACAGATAGTGAACATACTCAATAAGTATCACCACTTGAGGGATTTCCATCAGAGGTGAGAAGTTGCAGTGAGAAGAGTACCCAAAGAAGTGAACATGGTCAACCCCTTGGCTAAAGTCCTATCTCAATATAACCATGACTATTATGTGAGAGTTAGTGGATAGAAGGTTGTTAACAGTTGGACCTAGTGCAAGTGGGATTCTTTTGGACTTGGTTCCATAAAAAACTTATTTTTTACTTTATGATAAACATGTATTAATTATTTTTAATATTAATAAACTATTTATTACATCATAATAGTTCTTCTACATGACATAGTATGTGATAATGTCATAAGAGTAGTTGTATCACTAAAAGGTCATAGTAGTTCCCTATTATTATGGGAACCTGGAAGTGCTGCGACACTATTATTTAATATATATTTTATAGTCGGATGATATCATTTGAGAGAAAAAAATGATACATGCTATCATGGGTGGAGACTCATTGGACATTGATAACCTTTCTCATGGTGTACGCCATTGGTAATATCTAATAGGATATTATGATAATGACACATTCCGGTAAGAAATCCAAATTTATATGTGTCATTGGATGTTCCTATATGTGGATGTGTGTATTGGTCCTTAGACTTTAGGAATATCATTAATGAGTATTATGAGTTGTCAACTTAGATGTATTGATCAAAACCATGATGAAATATGTTCATAGTGAGGTAGGATATGTTGGGTTCATTCTGAGTATTATTACATTAATGAATAATGTGAGAAAGGATTTATGCATTATGTTGTTTAACGGAAGCTAATACCTCATTCCCTTTGGTGGAAATTAAATAGTCTAAATAAATCCATTTCCAAGGTGTTATATGGGAATGTTCTATTTTCATAAATTCAAAGAAAGAAATATCAAGCATATTGATTGATGGAACTAGCTTATAACCTGCCCAATTTGAGATATTGTGATAAAGGGATTATATTACATGGTAAGATTCGGTATGAGCTAACATGTTGTTGCAGAATTTTATTCATTCTCTATCAGTGACTTGGCATGTTTCTAGATGCTAACCTTGTACCATAGGATGGTTTGACTAATTCCACCGAGAAAGAGGCCTAGAGCATCACAAAAAAAGTGTATCCAGAATCTCAGTTAAACAATATTATCATTTATTATTTAACAGGTTGAATAAATATTATTCCGAGACATGGTTTAAAAATTAATCATGTAATATTGATCTCATTTATTCTGTAACTAGTTATTCAAGAGAATGTATTGTAAGTGGATTATTTAATAAATATTTATTATATATTTAGTGAATAAAATATTTATTTATGTGTTGGAGAATAATTTAGTAATATTTATTTAAAAAATAAATAGGCATTATTCAAGGCTCGATAAATATTGTGAAGGAATGGGGGGCCGAGTTTAACGGTCCGATGAGAAAAAAAAAATATTGAATATTATTTAATTAAATAATATTTAATTATAAATAATAATTTGACCACATTTCAAGAAATAATAATAAACATATTATTATTTCACATGGGTTTTTTCTATGATTAAATAAATAAATAAGGTCAATTGTGTAATTATTTTATTTTTAACCTAGAAATATAAATACCCAATTATGTTATTTTCTCAAGAGAGCTGATTCATTTTTAGTTGTGTAAAATGATTTTGGATAATCTTCTCAAGCTTAGAGATATCCCTTCTCCAAGAACACTCCAAATAATTGAGAGAAATCCTCCTCCACAGGATCAAGGATAACTCTTTGAAAGAAATTCTCAAATCGATCAAATGTAGAAAACATAGGCATAATGATCTTCCATGATTGCACCAGATGTCTCATTTGGTGATGTTTGGAGATTCAAGGAACATGTGTGGATCAACATTAGAGGAAATCTATACTCTGTTTCTAAAACACAATGATGGTGCAAAACAAATATGCCACTAGACTCATCAATGATGAAATAATTCCTTAGAGGCAATTATTTATCCAATTAAATTAATTATAAACAATATGTGTTGATCTTCTATTTATTGCTTCTAACACAATTATTTAATGTCTATTTCTTTGACTCAATTATATTGATAAATGTGTTCATCATCATATAGATCTATGATTGATAATCAATTATAGAAAAAGTTAATGTTGGGTACATACCCATCACATGCTTCTGCTGTGCCTGGAACCTATAATTACAAAAACTCGGAAAATGTATTCCCAATTTTGTATCATCCTTTCTGATTGATCATCCATCTGAGGATAATACACCATACTCATTGGCAATTGAGTCCCAAGGTATTTGTGTAAGGATTTCAAAAAATGAGATATTAACCTTGGATCTCTATATGAAACAATCAAAACTATCAGTCCATTCTTCTATACCACCTCTCAGATATAGATTTTGGATATATCCTCCACCATATGAGTTTCAAAAATAGGACTAAAATGGGGTGAATTAATAATCCAATATACTATCACCCATATGTAATCGTGTTTCTAAATAGTTCTTGGGATACCTGTAACAAAATCCATTCATATCTTCTCCCATTTCCACATTGGAACAGGTAAAGACTACTATAGACCTACTGGATGTGGATGTTTTTCCTTAACTTGCTGACAAGTTAAGAATATTTAATGAAACTCATCCACCCTCCTTTTCATGCCAATCCAAAAAAACATCATTTTCAATGCTTTATGCAGCATCTATATTCCTAGATGAAAAACCCATATTGAATGGTTGTGAGCAAAAAGAAGTTTTTCCTCATAATCCATAGGTAAAATAATCTGATTTTCAACCACAACATAGAACTATCATTCATCTTCTGGCCCTCAATAGTCTCCCCACCATTGTGTTTTGAACTCCTTTCAATAAATTCTATATAATATATCTATGACTAATTTACTATCTTGACCAAATCAGGAACAACTGTAACTGGAAAGAAAACCAAAACATCACCTTGGTCTTCACATTCCATGTTCATGTCGGCTAGGAATAACATCAACTACCACTCATCTAAAGCCTCTTTTTCCGACTAAGTATATGAGTTTCTACTTAATGCATCCACCAGAAAATTTCCTTTACCTAATGTATACATCATGTCAAATTTGAACTTTTGGAGATATTCCATCCATATTCTTTTCCATGCATTTAATCCCCTTTGTGAAAAAATATGTTTCAAGGTCTTCTGATTTTTAAACACAGTAAATTTCTCCCCAAAGAACTAATGACACCAAGTGTTTAAAGCATGGATGATAGTACCTAAATTCAAATTTTCTATTGGTTAGTTCTTCTCATGCACTCAAAACAAACATGAACCATAGGAAAAAAGCATGATATCTTTTCATAACAAAACATTCCATACCTGATCCTGAAGAACCACAATACACCTTGTACCCTTGTCCTAATTCACAAAAAATCAAGATTGGTGCTGATGTAAGGTGAACATTCAACTCATCAAAAGATTTATGTAATTCCTTAGTAAATTTAAATAGAACATCCTTTCTTTTCAAATATTTCAGAGGTTAATATATTCATGAAAAAACATGCACAAATCATCAGTAATTACTAGCTATACCAAGGAATCTTCGTATCTCAAAGACGTTCTTTGTTGGTTTCTAAGAGATTATAGCTTTTATAATCTTCAGATGCACTAAAACAACTCATTCATAACTATCGTGGCCAAGAAAACATACCTCTTGTATCCAAAAATCATACCTTGATAATTATTCATACAAATGGAGATCTCTCAATATTTCCAACACTATATCCAAGTGTTTTTATTTCTCAGCCATTGTCCTTGAATATACAAATATATAATCCACAAACACCACCAAAAAAGAATCCATATATTTCTGAAATATCCTATTAATCAATTCCATAAATATTACTGGTGAATTCAAAAGACCGAAATGCATTACCACATATTCATAATGGCCATATATTCTTATGAAATATATCTTCAGAATATCCTCATTGTTAACTCTCAATTAGTGATATCTTGATCACAAGTCAATTTTGGGGAACCACTAAGCTCCCCTCAATTGATTGAATAGATCATCAATGTGTGGAAGTGGATACCGATTATTTATCGTAACTTGATTAATATTATGATAATCCACACATATCTTTAGAGTTCCATATTCATTATTCACCAAAAAGACCGATGTTGCGCATGGAGACATGCTTGGCCAATTGAAACCCTTGATTTCTATCTCTTCCAACTACACTTTCAACTCCATTAATTATGTTGGATCCATCCAATATGTCTTAATTGAGATACGACTGGTCCCCAAGAGGAGATCAATCATAGAATCTAATTACCTTTTTGGTGGTAACCCTAAAATATTTTTAGGAAAAACATCTAGAAACTGATCCATCAACATTAGGAAACTACTCTTCTTGATCGCTTTCATCGATACCAAAGACAATGTAGCCAATTGATTTGAGATAATTCAAACTGCTGGTTCCAACAAGTCTATTGAACTTTCCTTTAAATTCCTTTCTCATTTAAAGAGATGCTCGCTGCCACCCTTAGTCACAAAACATGATGTTCTTCTATAACAGTCGATGTTAGCCTTGAACATTGCCGAAAAATCCATACCTAGGATTACATCATAGATATCCATCTCCAGCACCAAGAAATCCCATTCCAGCTCAACTCCATCAACATATACATAAATTATCTACATAGAAAGGATTGACATTCTCTTTGGCCCTGAGGATTTTAATGTACTATCATAGAGGGGATCATCTCATTTTTTAAACATATAAAATCAATAACATGATTAGAAATAACTGAATTTTATGATCTAGTATCAAAGAACACCTTTATAATGGTATAATTAAAAAGAATCACACCTCTCACCCTAGATGGTATAGCTTGATAATCCACATTCATCTCCTCATCTACATATAATTGCTTCATCGCTTCATTTTGTTCTTTTTTTTGCTACTGATATTTCCCTGCCTAAGGAGTCATGGTATTCCTAGAATCCCTAGGGCTATCTCAGTTCTACTGATGAGAGTGATTTTGCTTCCCTTTCCCTGTCGAAGAATACAACACATGTGATACTTGATAAGTGTCTTGAGCACCTAACCATGGAGAAATGTGACAATACAACTGAATATTACCATCTTATGGAAATTATGGCATGCTATTGGTCGTGTTGTACACTCACATAATGTGGTCAAATGAGCCACATTAGAATCATCCCACTTTTTATGGGTTTCAATGTAAGATTCACTCATCTATCCATTTGATTATGATTCACGCTCCCACCTTGGAAGTAGGTTTCCCTCTTCTACATTCTCCCAGCAATAGAGTTCCCACCGGTTCCCATGCATATTAACATTCTTCCTCCTCCCATAGCTCATGCGATTTCTTGTTCATCCACTATCTCTCTATTCATTTTCTCTGTATAATCTATAATATGGAGGATGACTATCTTGGAGTAGATCTCCAATATGATCACTGATTAAAGAATGTGTTCCTTCAAAGATCATGTAACAGAATCCTCTGGTGAAAATAACAATAAATTAATGAATTTAGCTACATACTTGGTGACATAGAGTATTTCCTACTTCAGAATGAAAACGTTTTCCGTTCTTTGAATTATTAATGTGTGAGGATAGAATTATTTGTTGAATAATTTCTAAAAATCATACCATTCAAGTTATTGGTCTAATTTATCCTGAACTACTAAATCTCACCATTGTAATGCAAGATGGAATAGAATATACGTTTCCATATTGGCATTCATTTATCATGGTGTGTCGATAAAATCAACGATACAATTAATAATGTTCAAAAACACCTAAACCTTTTTATATTTCATAGTCACCCTATAAGATGGGTGGTTTATGATTCTAGAACTAGATGAAATGATCCACCTATATTGGATCGTACTTGTGGTTCACTTTTTTTAGAGCTTAAAATCCTAGGACAATACTTTGAACTAGTTGTTGGTTCACCTATGGCTCAGGTGAAACCACATTTTCCATAGATTCTTCTAGTTGGTTTCAACAAAGCCTACCAGGTGCCATTTTCTATATGAACAACAACTTCCATAAGTATCACTCTCTAGAAAATAAAGTATTATCATTTAAAATTACATAACATCAAATATAAGAACAATTATTTCAAAAATAAACATTTTCCATGTTATACCATTTTTTAAAAATTAAAAATTTCTTTTTAAAATAAAATTATTTTCAAAATACCACAAACATGCTATTTTTAAAAAGCATTCATTTCAAAACACATTCAAAATTTTTAAAAATAAACACTTTTTTCACAAAATCAAAAATCATAATCAAAATGATGTATGCACTCTTAGTGGGATGTCATTCCTTTAATGCAAGTCATACTAAACTCAGTGGCTAAACCCCTGATAATTCGATTCCAAGTGCTATAAGTGTCTCCAAAACACTTCTATACCCAACTACATAGTAGTTTTACATTTAATATAAAAATGTTAGCTATGTATTTCTATTCTGTACATTTCAATTCCAGACAATCCTACTCCTTTTTATCATCTCAAATCAAGAAATAGAAAAGAATGAATTTCTACATCTGGACCAATAAAACTAATGTCCACTTGTTCCACAAAGGAAAGGCCAAGATAATACAACATTTCACATCCCACCCTTCCCATTGGCTTGAGAGGTTTGGGAGACATTACTTGTCCTTAAGTGACATCCCCAAGATGCCAAAGGCTGTTAATAAATATTGAAAGACTCAATATACATGGGGTATGAATTTCTCATTAAGAATAAAACCCCTAACACAACACATAAAAATAAAATAAACTAATATATGATGAATGATAAAATGAACGACAACTGAATCATTTCATTTTTATCAAACCAACCAAAACCAACTACCACAACGGAAGATAACTAGCATCAAAGTGAACAGCAGAAGACAAACTACTAAAACTCAATGAAAACTACAAGATTCCAAATCTTCACATGCTACAATATCCAAATTCACTAAACAACCTATTTATCATAATGTTGTATTAAATATGTGTGATATGTTACATTTTTTCATGTCCCGATTGATGACATCTGCAAAAGAACCAAATTTCTAATGTATGGGTGAGTACTAAAATTCAGTTGGTTTTCCCCAATGACTTCCCTACTCAATACACTAGGATAGAAAAGTTAGAAAAAATTATATAAAATAGTTTATATTGAACAATTTCTAAAACAATTTATAAATAATTATAAAAAATCATCATATCAACCAGTTTTCCAATAAAATCCTTTTTTCAAAGAATACAACCTAACAATGAATTAAAACCATTTCAAACATTCCATTTGACACAACCATTCCATTCCACATATCTAACCATGGATGCTTCATTATAAAAGTTACATACTCGGGGGCGATTTCTCATCGATCTCCCAATTGATCACAAGGTTCTTTTTTCCCATGTTCCATTACACCTTTGGTACTCTACAAATGTTTATATTTCAACGAATCCTTAGAAATGAAAATAAGAACACTCACACAATGTATGCCCAAAAACCATGCCAATACACACATTCCAAACATTTCAATTCTAACAAAATTTAAATAAAACAAACTTATTAATGAATTGTTTTCCATAAATTGAACTAAGCTAAAATTTTATAATCATTATTTAAAATCATTTATCGAAGTAAATTCCATATAAATTCCAAAATTTCACATAGAATTATAAAACATCACAAAACAATGTTTCAAACATGATTTTCACACCAATTTCAAAAACAAATTCATACATTTAGATCAATTTTAATTATAATCCATTCAATTATATCTAGATTAATTGAGAGTGAATCCAACCACCATGAGAGTTCTGGTAAAAATGATAAACAACCTGAAAAACGACACAAAACTGAGTTGAAACTCCATGAAATTGCCTTATATATCTCCCTTATAATAAAATAATCCAAATATAATATTATTAGTCATCAAAACAGTATATCTACCCCCATTGGGTGTAAATATAAGAAACCAAGAGAGTGGGTGTAGTAGATCTAAGAAAACCCATCAAGAATGATGAAAGATTAAGCCTTACCATAAGAATAGAACTTCAATGCACCAAGGAATGACTCCAAATCACTTCCAATTCAATGAGAGAAACATACTTGACTATTTAGAGAGAAAAATAACAAGTTAGGTCCATTTTGGGGAAAAAATGGGTCATTAAAAATATAAACCAACCTATATCTACTTTTTTGATCTAGTTTCCTTGCCATGCCTGGTTTAGTCGCACGGTTAAGAAAACAGAGCACTGACCATGCGCAAGCCACTTCCTCAAGGAAAACCCTTACACAATTAACTCACATGGTCTCAAAACCATTTTCCAAACACACTGATGAAACTACCTCAAAAGACCAAATCCAACATTGAAAGCGCTTGATTTCTCTTATGTGGACACACTGTTTGGTCAAATTGTGTGCCAACCATGAATCATCCTTTCTTCTACTGTCTCACTCTGTATGGTTTCCTATTGTTGTTTCACAGTTTTCCAAAATCATTCACCAACCATGCACCTAATAAATATCCCCAAAACCCTCCAAAATTTTAGCAGACTCTCCCAAACTTCACCTAAATAATATATACACTTAATAGTCATAATAAATGGGTTACATAGAAAAAACAGAGGTTCTACATGTATCATTTCAGGGACATCTTCCTTGATGATTTATATGGATTAAATACTAAGAGAGAAGTGTATTTCACTATTGATATAGTTCTAGGTGTACCACCAGTGTCTATTACTCCCTATATAATGACACATACAGAGCTTCGGGAACTCTAGAAGAAATTTGATGATTTAGAGGAAATGCTTTTTATAGGACCCAATACATCACCTTAGGGTTTAAATGTCACATTTTCCATGAAGTTGGATGGTACCCTTAGGGTTTTCATGGATTAAGGATGGTTGAACTAACTTATTATGAAGAACTTATATCAATTGCCTTGTATATAAGACCTCTTCAATAACCTCCAAGGAGAATCAATTTTCTCGAAGATTTATTTGAGGTTGGGCTAACATATATTGAAAGTGAGATCATAAAACATACCACATAAAATGTTCCATAGTAGGTACTAATTATTCACATATGTGGTTAATTAATTTTTCCATATAAATTTGATTGCAGTCTCTATAGATCTAATGAATTAGTTTTTCCACCCATACCAAGATTCATTTGTGGTAGTCTCCATTGAAAACATATTCGTTTATTATCATAGTAGACATGACAAAGATAACCATCTTGAGATATTGAAGAATAAAATAAGAGATTGTCAACTATATGTTCTGATCAAAAAATTAAAATTACGGATTAGTAAGGTTCACTTCCTGGGTTATATCACATCAAATTTAGGCATATCTATTGAACTATAAAAAGTGATCACTAGGGTTTCCTAGGGGAAGCATAAGATTTTATTTTATATATGTAGTTTTTTAGGATTGGTTGGATATTACATGAGTTTCATCTAGGATTTCTAATGCCTAGATGCATCTGTTGTGGTATTCATTGAGAAGGGTGTGATGTTTTCTAGTCCAATGCTTGTGAGTCTTCCTTTCAGGAGTAGAAATTGAAACTAACTTCAGCACCAATCCTGATTCTTCCAGATATGGGAAGAGGGTATAGTGTTTATTGTGATTCTTCCGGGATTGGAAAAATAGACGTTATGATGCAAGAATATCAGGTTGTTTTGTATGGATCCCACTAGCTAGAACTCATGACTACAATTACCCTACACATGACCTCGATCTTGATTTCATGGTCCATGTTATACACTATTGGATTCGTTATCTTTTAGGCATTTATTTCATTAGTTATACAGATAAAAAAGTTTCAAATATATCTCAACATAGTGATATTTGAATCAAAAGAAACATAGGTGGATAGAATACCTATATTCATTTGACATTGATCATGCTTATACACCCAGAAAGGGTAATGCAGCGGCATACATTATGAGCCATAAGAATCTGAAATGGGACATCTAGGAGGCCAATAGTGAGTTCGAGTTAATGGTTTTGTTTTCTAAGATTCACCTGTATGTTTTGGAATAACATGGGTAGCTTGTTTTAGAAGCTCCAATGCTGAAATCCTCTCTTCTGGAGTAGATGTAGATGAGACATTCATCAGATCCTAAAGGCCTCATCCTGGGGGAATGAAGAGTCAGATTGTATGTTTTATCATGAGGTGTTCCACCTATCATCTCGCGAAGGCGGTGCACTAGTGGCCTACTAGAATTATATAGCCTCTATTAATTCCTGAATGGAAATTGAATGAAATCAATATGGATTACATGATGGGATTTCCAAGATCCCCTCGAGGTAGCGATGAATATGGGTGATCATAGATAAATTGACCAAGGTCGCACAATTCCATCCAATAAAAGAGACCTTCTCAATTGACGAGATTGGGAGAATTTATATTTGAGAGATATTGAAACTTCATGGTGTTCCTTTTTCTATCGTATCTGAACAAGATGCTTAGATTATATCCTGGTTTTAGCAGGGGATAGAGAGGGCACTAGGTTCATAGGTGATCTTGAGTAAATATTATCACCCCCATAACGATGGGCTATCGGAGCGGATGATATGGGTGTTAGAGGACGTACTCTAGGCATGCATCCTTGATTTTGGAAGTTCATGGGAAAGTATTCCTATTTTTGAGTTTTCCATTAACAAAAAATTCTAAGAAACAATTTAGATTGATCTATATGAGTCCCTTTATGGTAGGTCATACCATTTACCTCTATATTGGTTAGAGGATTGGGTGTTAGCACTAATGGGTCCTCATATCATTCAAGATACTTCAATTCATGTATAGATTATTCGAAAACATATGGTGAAAGCTCAGTCAATGAAGTGGTCTTATACCAATCACTGCCGACGACCTATAGAGTTCCTAGCGGGACATCAGGTCATTCTGTGAGTTTTTATAGATTGGTTAATATGTGGATTCAGAGACAAGCCATGTTATCACCTCATTACGTTGGGCCTTTTGAGACCATGGATAGAGTTGGTCGGATTGCCTATCGATTGCTTCTACCTCAGAGGTACCATGCCCATCATGATGTTTTCCATGTATCACAACATTACCAATATCATGTTGACCCATATCATTTGTTTGAACCATAGAAAATTGAGCTAGAGGTGAATTCATATTTTGTGGAGAATCTGATACGTATCATTGATCAGAGCATAAAGTCTCTCTGAGGTAGGTCAGTTCCACTAGTCTAGGTTCTATGGTAGCATGGATGGTTACAGGATGAAACCTTGGAGTGGGAGGCCAATGTACATGTGCAGTGGCAAGAACTCTTCCTTGATGACATTTTACCACCCACAAAAGGGAAACTCAGGGATGTGTTTTTTAATGAGGGGAGGTTCTAAGTACATATATTTTCAAAATTGTATGAATCCATATTTTTTAGCTTTAATTCCTTAATTTGGACCTTGTAATGGTACTTAGTGGATTCATGAAGGTTGCAGGGGTGTCCAGAAATTGTTCAGATCCCAAATCCCAATAATTTGGAGAAACGGGCTATCCCACATGGTTAGTAGAAACTGTGATGCCCAACTCGTACAGTTTATCCAAACAGTGTGGGGGGATTTGAGAGGGATTCTTGAGCTCAAATAGTTGTCTGAAATTGTGTAAGTTGAGGTGCATTCACAAGTGAGGTTTCAGACATCCTTGAGAGTGGTGTTTTGAATGTCTAGTGGGGGGTTAGTCAAACCGTGCACTTATCTCATGTGAGTTATCCCCTTAAATAGTGTGGGGTGTATAGGTGGCACACCATTTGGCCAACTATGCAGCCCAGAAAATGAAGGAAAAATGAACTCTTTCCACTGTAAATGTTTTTAACTCAAATTTTCTTATCCTCCCTCTAATTTCCATCAGAACACGTGTAGGAGATCTCATCATCTTCTTCATCTTGGGATTTTACTATCTCCTTCATCCATCATCTATTTCCATCACCATTGGATGTGTTACAAATTTGAGAGTAAGCTCCTTAATCCTCTTCCTTCATTTCCATATTTCTCTGATCCACTTTTGTGCTATTTTGGAACAAACTCATTTGACCTACTTTTAGGTTATCGAACCATTCATACAATAAATCACATTCTAGCTCAATTCAAATGAAAACTCTGGATGAGGAGAATGTTGAGAACCTAATATAGGTGGTGTATCTTCTTTCCCTCAAGTTTCATCACTTTTATAACATGTATAGTTGTTTTCCGAGCCATAACATTCTGATGACACCTCTAAATTGCTTGATAAATTAGATTAAATTATTTACCATGATCAATATGATAACAGTGAGTGACTAGTCAACCCTTTTTTTGATCTCTTTGAATTAATCCACCCCAATGGGTGTGATTTACCTTAGAGGCTTATTTTACCGTTATCATAAATTATCTAAACAACCGATTGAGAGGTGTTTCCTTGTAATATATTTCTTGAGATAATTATTTGAGCATAGAGGAATGGTAGGTCCTGAGTTAGGCCCTTATACCTCATTCCATAATTTAATTTCTTAATTATCTTATTTGACCAACTAGTTAATCATGTTATAAATAATTCATTGTAAAATGATATGATCTTGATAGTCAAACATACCCTCATTTTTTGGTGAGAGTGATACAAGGGTACCAAATTAAGAACACCTTGGACGGGCTCATTTTGATTTAGTTAGTATTGTCAAAGAATTTTAAATACACCAGGGGAGATGCTAGGTATGTCTTTTATGGGATCACCATCCATTTCCTCTACCACCAAATGAGAGATAACAGTTCCCTATGGGAGACCCCATGGACAGTCTTGGTGGAAAGATGGTTATACTATGCCATAATTGAGACTCAGACCCTTATATGATATACCAGAGATGGACCCAGAAGTTCTCTTTTGTTTTCACACAATTCCGAGAGTGATACTTGGGATCTATTTTATGGTTCACCATGAATAGACTACCATGATAATGGGTATATACAGAGCCCCTAGAGTGATAATTGGGATTCCTTCAGGATCTCCTTGGATAGACTCATGGTGCCTCTTATTAATTTATAAAGATTCTAATTAAACATAAGAGTAATAACAAGTGACTAAAAATTCAGGGGAAGCTTACGCCAAGAAAAATCACATTCTTGAAGATGATCCATCCTTTAACACATTAGTTATAACATATCTTACCATATTTATTACATGTGAAGGTTTCTTTTTTTAGAGACATTCAAATTTGGTCAATGTAGGTATATTAGGTAGGGTTCCCCAAAAGGAACCCAGTTTGATATATTTATTTATTTTCAACCTAAAATTTATTATTTAATGGCACACTTCTCATTTTATATGCTTGTACTAGATTGATCTATACATAATTTATGGTGGCCTACTGAGTATATATCACACCCTTCTTTTGTCTCCTTTGTTACCCAGGAAAACTTCATGATTATAGGAATAGATAAAGGGAAGTGGCCAACTTCTGATTCCTAATTGTGATTTCCAGGATGGAGTATGGATGTAGAAGACTGAGCCTATGATCATAATGCTGGTTCTAGAAGCTTTGTATTCTTTTGATATTTTGGTTAAAATGTGGTACATTCCAATATCCCTTGAACCTCATGTACCTATTTTGTATAGATACATGACCATCATCATCGTCTTTTGTATCTATTACTAATTTATATTCAACTTTTAATTTTTTATTGACGATTTATTTTTTCATTGTTTGTCACTTATTACTTCTTCTAATGTTTCATATTTATTTATATACCATTGTCCTGAACTTCGATCTATTTGGGCATAGTCCTCCCATGGACACACCCTAGACCTTTCCTACTAGTCGGATATATCTGGTATTTAGTGAGGCACATTTGAGGTTATGTGGTTGACCATCTTAGGGAACTACTAAATAGATTCTACTGTAGGATTGGACAATATATAAGGACATTTTATTACCTATAATGGGTGACTTGTTGCAAAATTGTTTAAATAGCGTCAAGGAAATAACTACGAAAAAAAATTTTCACCGCTTGTAATGTTGAAATCCATCATAATTATACTTTCCATTACATCCTTTTATGATTATGAGATTTGGAAAATGGATTTCAAAATATCTATACTCAATAAAAACCTTAAATAAGTTTCTATATAACACAACCAGAAGGGTTTGTGACTCCAAAGGATTCCAAAATGGTTTTCAGGTATCAAATAACCATTTATAGACTATAGAAAGCATCCATGTTAGGGAACATTTATTTTGACGAGGCCATAATGGAATTTGGTTTCATAAATAATGAATTTGTTTTGTGATTCTAAAAATTGTGTAGTAGGAGTGTGGTCATTTTCATAATATTATATGTTGATGACATATTACTCATAGGAAATGAAATACTCGTCCTACATTTTATTATGACATGGTTGAATAATTGTTTCTCTATAAAGGACATAGGTGATACAATACATATTCTTGTGATTAATACCCATCATGTTATATCTAAGAGACTAATTAGCTTATGTCAAGGTACATATGTTGACATGATACTAAAGATAATTAGTATGGAACAATCCAATAGGATATTGTTAGTATCCTTACATGACCGTCATCTTTCCAAAAAAAAAGTGTCCTCAAACACGTAATGAAAGAAACAAAATTTCAAGGATTCCATACACACCAGAAATTGGGTTATTCACGTATGTAATCCCATGTACTAGGCTAGATTTTTCCTATTGATTTATTGTAGAAGAAAACTATCAAGCTAATCCAGGTTACAACAATTAGAAGGAACTCAAGACTATCCTTATGTATTTTAGGAATACTAAGGATATGTTCTAATTATATGGAGGATATGAGGAAATAGTAATCATAATATATGAAAATACTATTTCCCAAACTAATCAAGATGACATAATGTCACCAACATGATAAATATTCACATTTAATGGAGGTGTTGTGAGCTGGAAGTGATCAAAGTAGATTGTGGTCATAGATTATATAGTAGAGCCTGAGTATATTAAAACTTATAAGATAGATAAAAATGTAATATGGACACACATCACTGTCCAAGAGAATGACTTGTCACTTAACAGAAAAGATCCTATCACATTCTATAGGGATAATACTATAGACGTGACACTCAAAAAAGATCCAAGGTCACATTAGTAGATAAAGCACATAATTCAGAAGTATCATATTTTTAGGGATTTTAATAATTGAGGTGAGGTTGTAGTGATTAGTATATCCACAGAAGAAAATGTGGTGGTCCCCTTGAATAAATCCTTGACTCAGCAGAAACAAGATTATCATGCGAGGTCTAGAGGACTGGAAGTCATAGGTAATTGTCTCTAGTCCAAGTGGGAGTATGTTTGAGTTGGTGTGTTAAGACCAAATATTTTTACTTTTATTAGATTTATATCCAATGTATTGAATATTAATTAAACATATTATTAGATATTTTCATTGTTTTTCATGGATTTAATGTAATAATGTCCTAGAGCATTTATTAATTGAAATGGTCCAAGTATCCCCCCTCTATGATGATAACACTGAAGTTATCTAATAGTATTATTAATATTGTTCTATAGTTGGATAATGTACTTTGATGAGACACATAGTATTGATACTATCATGTCACTCCCGTTTTTTTTTCATGTGTTGGTTTTGATCCAGTTCATTATATATAGTGATCCTTTTATTGGGTTTTGGGTGAGATGAATGTTGAGTTTTGAATTTCCATACAAGTCTAATCATTCTACCATGTGTGCCCCAAAGATTGTTTGGGAGTTTTTGAGAAAAGGGTGGTTACTTCATGCTTTGGGCCAACTATGAGCCCATTTCCAAAATGAAAAACCAAATTTGTTTCTTTTTAAAATCCTTCATTTTCATCATTTTTCACTCATTACACTTCCCACTTGGCCTCCACTGACCTATTCAAACCAACATATCCATTTTGACACCTTAAGAGCTCATAATCATTTAATATTTGGGTGATTTATTCAGGAATTTGACCAACCTACCATCCCATTTCCAGATATAAAGAAATTATTATATTTCATTCATATATCATTCATTTAATAAACTTATTTGTACATTCCACCTCTCAATTGAGACCGAAAATCCTAGGTACACCCCCATTTTCCATTTTCACACTTCTGAGCTCATCTTCATCGTGGAATATAGCGAATTTCTTCACGATTTCTCAAATCATCCATATTTGTAAAGGTAATTTGTTTCATTCATAAATCCGTCATGCATGGATTTCATGGCATCCAAACTTCTTGTTTGTGGATATCTTAGTTTTTTTCACATGTCCATGTGTTAATGCCTGATTGCTTGCAAGTTTCTCAATCTCTTTCACATGCACTGACTTCTTTTTTAAACAAGTGCACTAAAAATCATGATTATTCCTTTTAGGTGGCTTCACCTGTTCATGTTCATTCATGAATTCATGCACACTATCTATTTTTAGTTGTCTAAAAACCCCAATGGTTATATCCTTTTGATCACACACATTTCATGTTTCTTTTTCTCACTTAATATCACACACACAATGTCTTGTTTTTTTCACTGAAGTTTATGTGTCATGTATGTGTTTAAAATTAAATTTTTCTTTAAACACCATTGAGTGTGATCCCCTCATTGGCTTGTTCGTGTATCTAAAATCATGCATATGCATTCATGTTCATCATGAATGAATTATTATTCTTCTTTTTGTTATCAAAACTGAATGGATTTGGAATGTGTGCGGGTCTTCTTCTTCTTCAAGGGTAGTGTATGTGAACCATGTCCTTTTCTTGTTCTCATGCAATGGGTGTACGTAGATTCCCTTCACAAACCAAGATGGTTCGTGGTCCTTCTCTTCACAAACCCAAACTGGTGCGAGGCTCCTGCCTTAAAAAACCACATGTAGTACATGGACTCCTCCTTCAAGATTACGGTGCATGATATTCTCCATCACATAAAAAAGGATGTTCTTGGTCCTGTCTCTAATAAAGCATAACAAGGGTTTATATCACCATTTGTGTGTTTGCATATTGATCTTCAAACTCATATCACGTTGAGGAGTAATTTATTAATATGGGTTTTATGAAGAAAAAAAATTTGGGAAAGGGGGTTAGGTTTTCGATATTTTTAAAATTGGGTCTGGGATGCTTGAACGACGTTCATGCATCCTTCCACAGAAAAGAATGCATGAAAACTATTCACGCATCCCGGAACCAGGCTGTAATGCATGAATGGCATTCACGTGTCCTTTTCTGACCAGCTAAAGGATGCATGAACGCCGCTCACGCATCCTTGCGTGGGAAAAGATGTGTGAACGACGTTCATGCATCCGAGCCACGACAGTGATGTGTGAACCCCGTTCACGCATCCTTCGCGGACTAGATAAAGGATGCGTGAACGGAGTTCACGCATCCGACCGAGATTTTCTATAAAATGCCCCCCCCCCCCCCAAACCCATTTTTCTCCTCTGTTTTTTGTTGCGAAGCCCTACAGAAATTATTTCTCAACAAATATTTGCTGCATTTATTGAGGTAAAATTTCTATTTAATAATTTAATTTTTTAATTGTGTTTATTTATTTAATTTGTAAGTTTAATTGTGTGTATGATTTATTTATTTCATTTGTTATCCATGAAATGTTTTGTATGATTTAATTTTCTTGATGTTGAATGTTTGTATGATTTAATTTTTTGAATGTCTTCTGTCTGAATATTGAATGTTTTATGTTATGTCTAAAATGTTTAATGTTTAGGAAAAGTAATTTATGTTAGAGAAATTTATTTTAATGAATGGTTTTGATGTAAGTGTAAATTAAATTACTTTTATTTACTAGTAATAATATTTTTAATCAATAAAGATGAAAATATATTTACTTATATTTTGAAAAGTAGAAGAATGGCCAAAAAATATTACAATTTCATAAAATTTAAAATAAAAAAAGTGTTTATTATGTAAATCTCAATTAGATCAGTTATAATAAAATTTATTAAATGTTATTAATAATTATATAAATATATATATATATATATACACATGAAGTTAAATTTCTGCAAAACAGGTGTAGTATTTAATATAGATTTTATATAATACAGATAATTTAATAAATATACCAAAAAACACAGTATGAGTGATGATTGATCTTGAGATAACCTACCATGCATAATTGAAATTACATGTTTTATTTTGTGTATGTTGTTATTAAATTTGTAATAATTGCGTTTTTTCTGCATTGATGACCTGTGAGTCATCTCTCAGTAAGTTTACAGACCTGTGTGTCCGCTTAAAATAATTTATCTATTTCATACCCCTAGACCCCCTCACATGCATGTGAGTAAATTTGTAATTAAAAGATAGATTCCCTGAAGAGGTGTCCCCGAACAGACTTCCCCAAAGAGGTGTCGATGAAGAGGCATTCGAGAACTCGTTCGAAAGGAGGCGTTGCTGTTTGATAGGAGATTGGCGGTTGCTGCAATATTTGATAATAGAGAAAGGAGTTTACCCATATAGGTTGTGGTTAGTTTATCAGATAACGATAAACTAATCGTAAGTCTCAAGATCAAGTCCTGATTATATATTCATAAGTAATTAAACATTATGAAACAATATATTAAATTTTCTTTTGTGCTAAAATCACAATCACTATACCTTAACAGTGATAAATCAATACATAAAAAAGTCTCAAGATAATCAATTATTCAAAACCAAATTAAATAATTTAAAATTTTAATGTAGTGTATAATATTTTTTATATTATTTGTTTATAGGTAATTATGTATGCTCAAATCTATTGCAACGGTGAGGTAATTTATACCACGAAGGGTTTTAGCTATAGTGTGCCACCTGTCAAAGTGGTAAATCTCCATGTTTGTATGACATTAGATGCTGTTCGTAATAAGATTCATAGTTGGTTAAAACTGAGTGCTGGACAAGCAATCACTTTAATTAGATACCGATATCTTCAATATCCGGAGTGTCTGCGGCACAGAGACTACCCTATAGTCAATGATGAGGATTGGATGGAGGCTTCTCAGTTATTCAGGAAATAGTGTATTAATGTTTTGATTGGATTATTTATTGTGATTTCTGATATTGATGTGGTGCAATCGATTACTACAGAACCATGCTTTGTGACCTCTATAGAAGCCGGTCCTTTATAGAAGTCTTATTCATTCCCTCCTCCTCATATGACTCATGTGGAAGAATGTAATGAGGAAGATCATCAAAATTTGGAAGGAAATGTAGATGACATCCCTTTATGTGCTGATATAGTGCATGAAAGTTTATCTGAGGAAGAAGAATCTGGGGAGTCAGCAGGAGATGATGTGGTTGGGAATGAACCTTCTGAGGTTCCTTTGAGAGATATACATCCACTAAATCCACCAGTTCGTGGTAATCAGCCTTCAGTTTTTAGTTCCTTAGTTGGAGTAATGTCTCGTGAACAACATTTTGATTGGGATGTCATTACACTAGCTTCTGAATTCCCTAGCATTATAGGGAATATGCCCGCATCAAATGATAATTCCATATATGTTGGGAAGGAGTTCGAAAGTAAAAAAGTCATGAAAAATGTGATAAAGAAATACCACATTGAGCAACATTTCATATTTGTGGTTGATGAGTCAAAGAAGACCAAATATCTCATCCATTGTGAAAAATATGGGTCAGAACGTGAATTTTGATTAAGATAAATATTTGATAAATATTATGGATGTTGGAAGATAACCAAATTAGAAGGCCCACACACTTGTCTGCATCCCAGCTTGGCACAAGATAACTCTTCCCTTGATGCAGAGTTTATATGTACTGTTATTTGTGATATGATACGAACAAGTCAGGATGTTCCTGTTTCCCTTGTTCAGGAAAGAATTCATCAGTTGTATAACTATAAGATATTATACAACAAAGCTTGGAATGAAAAACAGAAAGCCATTGTAAAAGTGTATGGTGGTTGGGATGAGTCTTATGCGATGTTTCCAAAACTTATGGAATTGTTGTCTCTCAATAATCAAGTTGTTTAACAATTGGACAGTGTTGAGTATGTATCCTAGAATCATCAAGATGATCGGTCAAAGGTGAAGTTCAAAAGGCTTTTTGGGCATTCAGACCGTGCATTTCTGCATTTCCCTATTGTAATCAATTTATTCAGTTAGATGGAACATTCCTTTTTGGAAATTATACAGGTGTTCTACTCATTGCTGCCACACAAGATGGTAATTGCGCTACTCTGCCACTTCCTTTTTCTATTGTTGAAAAAGAAAATTTGGAATGCTAGAGCTGGTTCTTGGCATGTGTACGTGTTCAAGTCACGCAAAAACAGGGCGTGTGTCTGATATCTGATCATTATCGAGTGATTATAGAGGCCTTGAGTAGTGATGGGGTTTCTTGGACTGAGCCGAATGCTTATCACCGTTATTGCATTAGACGTATTGCAAGTAATGTGCATAAGAAGTTTAGAGATGAGGCCATAAAGAAGGAGATCGTCAAATTGGGTATGGTTTTCTAAAATTTCTTTTTTTAA
This sequence comes from Viscum album, assembly GCA_963277665.1. Classification (NCBI taxonomy): domain Eukaryota; kingdom Viridiplantae; phylum Streptophyta; class Magnoliopsida; order Santalales; family Viscaceae; genus Viscum; species Viscum album. The sequence goes on along the minus strand of OY728128.1, from coordinate 2,017,583,320 downwards.
CAAAATATAATATCCATTTTAATACATTATTCTATTATGCTTTCAGTATATGAACCCCAACAAGAAAGGTTTGATCGACGTCTTGAAGAGATCCGAACAGTTAATGAGGAGGTATATGAATATATGGTGCAAATTTCAAAGGAAAAATGGTCATTATCATATGATGGTGGCATGAGATATGGGTATATGACCACTAATATAGTAGAGTGCGTAAATGGGGTCCTCAAGGGTGTGCGCAAACTCCCAATCACATGGTTAGTGCAGGAGACATTTTTTAGATGTGTTCACTACTTTGTTGACCGGTCCCAAAAGGCCTAACAGAGGATGGAAAATGGAATTCTTTTTACTCATCATTTTCAAACTGATATTGACCAGATATGGAATGAGGCTTCACGATGGAATGTTATAGCCCTTAACAGGGAAAAGAATAGTTTTCAGGTAAGACAGTGCTACGACCAGGGTACATGCACTAATGGTGGAGTGTTTGTCGTGATGTTGGACAACATGTACTGTGATTGTGGCAGCTTTCAGGCATTGAGATATCCATGTGTACATGTTATTGCAGCTTCTGCTTCGGTAAATATATCATGGGAGCCATATGTTGACCCATTGTATCACATTATCACTTTGGTTTACTATTATAGTGCTTCCTATATGCCTGTTGGTGACTTCCATTCTATGACATTGCCTGCTGATCAACCGACCATCGTCCCTGATATTTCTAGGTTTTCATAAGTTGGTTTTGGTTTCATTTATAATTTTTTCAATGTCGATCATTTTTAAAATTATTGTCTTCATGCTACCTGGTTGCGGCCCTAAGGAAGACCAAAGTCAACTCACATAAAAAATGAGATGGATTGGCCTTGGCAATGAGGAGGGAGAATATGATGCAGTGTCTGTCACGCAGAAGGACATACTCATAAGAGATGTCCCCAAGTGGCAGGACAGAGTTCAACATCTCATCATCCATGATCTAGTCTGTGTACCTGCTCCATTTTTGTGATAAATATAATTTTATAGAGCGCGAGTTGTACTTTTTCTGGAGGAGTTCAAGTGCCTTGTTTTGGAGTCATCAATGATCATTTTCATGGGAAGGTTGAAAGACTTGTTTTGAGGTCCTAGTTTCCCTGTGGATTTATTTTTTCCTGATATGTTTTTAATGTGATATAGATATGAGCAGGTTAAAGCTGGGAATACATATTGAGGAGATGTTGAGTGATGAAATTATCACTTATGAATATGGATGTTCTTGGTTGCATGTTTCTTCTTAGATGTATCTTTGGATGGTCTTCCAAGAATACATGGTTTGGATTTCTCTTAAATGCAATGGAACTTAGTCTGATGATTAATGTAATGAAATTTAATATAATGTGCAATAATGTTAATGGTTATTTAATGGATAATGGATAAATTAACAAACAAAATTTCACAAAAAAGAATAATTAATTAATTTTTCACTTTTAAATTCTGGTTTTTCTTATAAGATGTCTAGTTTTAGTAATGGCATCTGAGTGTCTGAGCATCATTAACTAATGTTGATTGTGAGACTAGGATATTGTTGATTGTGACACCAAATGAAAATTAATATATCATTCTTTTACTATTAATAAGTAACGATGATATCATGTGTGCAGATGGAAGGTTTTCCATTGCTTACATCTCAGGCTACTCATGTATCATGACTGCTTTTAGTGGGACGTCCTGTGCCTCCCTTGAGTGTACATAGATCTCACCATTTCCATCATACTGCACCACCTCCTGCTATCATCCCTCATCTTAGTTGAGCTGGATTCTATGGAGTAGCGATGTAAGACTTCACATTTCTTGATCATCCGCTCATTTCCACACTTGTAGAGAGATGGAGAACAGAGTCGCATACTTTCCATTTCAGTGAGGGGGAGATGACTATTACGTTATAGGATGTGGCCATTATGTTGGGCCTCCCTATCGACGGACATGCTTTGATAGGCCAAGTTCCATCATATTTGCCTGAACTTGTTCATAGACTTCTGGGAATAGAGGTCCAGGATGATGGCAGGACCATCGTCGGTGGTAGATTGCGGATGCCTTGGTTAGACCAGCACTTCACACATTTAACAGATGATGTTGATGATGTCACTATGCTGCGATTTTCATGTGCATATATTTTGAGGCAGATCGGTGGCATGCTTTTTGTTGACCACTCTACTACTTTTGTGCACCTGATGTATCTATCTTTTTTATAGGATTTGGACCTGGAAGGCCGATATATTTGGGGGTATGCCTGCATAGCATATACATAAAAGGATCTATGCAGCGCATGTTGCATCGATAAGATGCGGATCACAGGATGCATGGTTTTTATACAGATGTGGGTAAGGGAGCACATACCTCATTTAGCTCCACATGCCTATGCGCCATTACCTGTAGATATTGTAGCAGAGGCTCCACATGGACGTTGGTATGTTATTAATTCCTTATAATATCTAACTTAATTGTATAAGATTCTTTTATGAAATGTAAAAAAATGTTATCTACAGGTGGAGTCAGGCGCATCGACATTCAGATTCTCCCATACATGATGTTCACGCCTACCGACTTATGTTAGACAGCATTCGACTAGACGATGTAAGTGATTATTATTTATATTGTTAAATCTTAACTCCTTACTGTATATCTATTCATTTATTAATTGATTATTCATTTTTTCTTTCAGATTACATGGATGCCATATACAGACGATATCCTTCAGAGTCTGCCCCCATACTGTACAGTGATGCTTGATATCTGCTCCTGCATGGTTCCACTGATTCATTTTCATATAGTCAAGTGGCATTAGATGGATAGGGTTATGAGATAGTTTGGATTCCTTCAGCCAGTTCCTGACCCACCCAGTCAGCTGGATTCATTGCACTCCCTGAAGATGTCAGGGAAGAGATATTTTGATTGGAGGAGCTACCATGCCAGATATGTTGCGTTATGGGATAGACGACGTGGGTCCCAGTTGCGAGGGTCAGGGATAGTAAATTCTCATATGATGGATTAGATGGACTACGTAGGCTGGTACATCAGGTCTCCAGTCAGATTTCTGACACGGCATGGATGGGGCTTCCATGACTTGGTATGCATTCTTCCTTCCATTGTTCAACAGATTTTTTTTTCATATTAGTTAATAACAGAATTTGTTTTTGCAGGATGCTCGTATTTTTCATCTACTTCATATGTCTGATCCAGTGGAGAGAGCTGCCTTTGACCCAGCATATTTTCACAGCCTTGTATGACATATGATACCATCAATGTATGAGATTTATCATGGCATTTTCTTTGATCCACCACCTGCTGAGGAGGTCGCAGAGCCTGCTGCGGAGGCCGCAGAGCCTGCTGCGGAGGCCGCGGAGCCTGCTGAGCCTCACATAAATGTACATGGGGGTGACGGCCCTGTTATGGATGTTGTTGTTCCACAGGAGGAGGCTTCTCAGCTTGATCATCCACATGATATTGTTCCACTGGAGGAGGGTGTTCAACATGATCAGTCATATGCTCCTCCGGCTTCTCAGGTACAACCATAGGTACATATAGACGCTGACTGGATTGTGTTTGATGTTTTATTGCAGTTATCCACATCAAACCTTCCATCTACATCTTATATTGGTGAGAGTTCCAGCCAGCTTCCACTATCCTTATATGTAGGCCAGGGTACAGGCGGTGAGACTGTACATCCACCACCTATCACACATGGGGATGTGGAGGTGGCTATCGATGAGGATGTGCAGCATACGCAAGAGCACAGACGTAGACAGACACAGCATGGACGCATCCACTATACGCCTGACTATGGGACAGAGGAGCATCCACGCCGGAGGCATAGATTAGGTTGACATTTGATTTATGATACATTTTTTATGTGTATCACTGTTATCTAGACTTCTATTCTATTTTTAATAAGTGTCTTACTGTTATCAAATTATCTACCAACGCATATATATATATATATATGTATAATAAATAATAAGATTAAATTAAATTATAAATATTAATTATATTAATTATTTCGAATTGTAACAGAAGTGGTCAAAATTATGATGAGTGATGGGTTAGTCCAACCATACAGAATGCATATGTTGATAAGAATAAAAGGCCACAACAAGTTTAGAATAATGGAACTATTGTCGGAAAATCTTGCATTGGGAATATGAAAAAAATGAAGTTAAGAAAACTGTGAAAGAAACTATTCCCAAGAATAATTTTGACCTAAAATCCAAGGATTATTTCATGACAAATCTTGAAATTCATATCATATCACGAATTTGAAACTGTTGGTATTCCAATCACACTTTATCCATTGTTCTTAATTATATTTCTCATTTAAATTAAGTGGGAGAGCTTGATTGATGGAAAGATGGGATGAAAAGGGGAGATTTATCTTTTCAATTGAACTTTCTAATATATTTGGTGAAGTATGTGCAGGATTTAGCATTTCATTGATAATTTTGATTATCTACCCTTGGTTAATAATTGATACACTCTGAGCATGATTTCACATGTATGGTTGTTTATGTACAACATTGAAAACTACAATATGAATTAGAAGTTCATTTGGCCAATTTTGAGAAGATACACATTCAGACTTTATAAAACGAAACAATTTCTACTGGTACGCAATCTAAAGAGTGAGATTACTGAGTTTGCATCTCAAAACATTGGTCATGTCCATGACATCAATTATATCACCTTATTTAGATAAAATGATATTTTCTAGAGATCACATGACTTAAAAAATATTACTCTTGGATCTAGAAATGAAACTCAGAGAACTTAGCATAGTGATGATGTGATCATGGTTCACTAATCATAATTACTAGATGTTTTTCATGTAAATCATTTGTTCACAAATATACCAATATTTAATCAGAAAAACAATTAAAAAGGATTATTATAAAGTATAAAAATTAAGTTTATGAGATTCATGAACAATGCTAGTGGTTAATCAACCCAAGTGGCATGAATATATGCTCATAATATCATTACCTACTTGTAAAAAATGTTTCCAAAATATCCTCAATCTTAACCCAATGGTTTTTTATAGCTAGATTTTATTTGAATTATAAAGGACCACTAGGATCCTCTCAACTGATCAAACAGAGTATCTATCCATCGAATTATATAACTATTCTTCATTGTGACATTATTCGACTACTAGTAATACACACATAAATGAATACTACAATCTCTCTTCTTTGATGATTGGATAAGAGAATAGCAAGGAGAAGTGATTGGTCAAATAAATCTCTTCACCTCCAGATCCTCAGTCTTCACTTTCAACAATTTCAACCAAGTTGTTTCTATATGATATTATGGAATTGATATATTACATTCATCGTACAATAGAGCAATCTCTAAATAAATTATCATATTAGGAGGAATCCCTAGTAAATTCTCTATAATAGCATCCCAATAATGGACCCCCACAAAATGAAGACTGGATAGAAGGGATAATCGGTCTTTTGTAAGAGATATACCGACTACCTATTTCATTATGGTCCCAAGATGACTCAGGTCTAGTCCCATTATTCCTACTCTGAAGTCTTTTTCCCCATATAAATCATGCATAACCATGTCTTCTCCCTTAGGCCTAACAATTTTTTCCCACTGGCATAAAAAATTCATGCCCAAAAACAAAACAAATCCTCGCCCACATGTGTAAAAAATCAATCAGAGTCAATCTCAGTATATCAGTATTTTAGGATAATAAACAACACATGAAAATTAAAATATTACATTGTTAACATATGACAACTCACATGGGAATCACACATATCAAGAAACAACTATGTTAAACTATCAAAAGGCTTGTAGATCAGCTAATATATTTCTTGATCTATTTCAAGAGATATTGTGATCAAAAACAGTTATTAATGGAATTCATATTTAATAATAGTTTCCACTTTAGAATAAAAATGGAACTATATGAGGATCTTTATAGAAATAGACGTTTAAATACAACATGTTGAGATAATGTGAGTGACTGAAAGATGCTAAGATTATATATTTCTCAATATATTTTATAGAATACTCAAGCCATTCTATTAATAATTATTTAATGAATATCTATTATTCATGTATATTTATTAATAATTATTAACATTATTTCAATATTTTCTATTATTTAATTGATATTTATTAATATTTCTTAATTTTTACATTAAGTGTATTAGTTTATAATTAATAGTTATACATTTTGAGGGGGATTTGAGCTCTCTGTGAGATGCGTGAACCCCGTTCACGCATCCCTCCTCTAGGGAAGATGCGTGAATGGAATTCACGCATCCTTCACCATGGAAGGATGCGTGAATGCCGTTCACGCATCCCAAACCCATTTTTAAAAATATCAGAACCCTAACCCCTTTTCCCAATTTTTTTTTCATAAAACCCATATTAAAAAATTACTCCACGATGAGGGTTCGAAGGAACCTATCGTGTGTTTGGATTCTTTCATGAGCCAGGGTGGTTTACGATTCTACTTCACACAGGGGATGTTCGGGACTCCTTCATGTAGCAAGACTGTGTGGAACACTCTTCTTAGAAACATTATCTTTTTTTGGAAAACTGGAGCTCTATCAAGATTTTTAGCAACCGAGCCTCGGTCGAGGGATCATTATTTATCAGAAAGAATCACCAGTTATCTACGCGTTCAAATATGCAGGGTTGAATTCATTGAAATCCCATGAACATTGAGTTTTAATTATTGAAACATGGGATTGAGATATGTCACATATCTCAGTTGTTTTCATTCAATGAGGGCCTTCTTCTCCGTAGTTTATCCTCACATGAAATCATTTTAAAAAGCATGAAAATCATCACCACCATGTAAGCTTGATCTACGAGCTTTCTTACTGCCCTTAGAAGCATATCGTTGCCTCGGCCTAATTCAAACTCTTTATCTCAATGCTTTCTTGGAAATTTTAATGCATGCAGGAGTTTGGTTATTCCGGATGATCACCATGAACTAATTTTGAGCATCAACAGTGGCTGGGAGCTCGATCTCTGTGGATTGGTAGTGGATATGGAGAGCAAAGACATTGGGTGGGTCTCCGTGTAGTCGGAGGTTGAAGAAGATTCTATGGTCGTTGGATCAGCTCAGATTGATACCGGATGACCATGATTATTTAGCAAGATGCGAGATGGAGCATACAACTAAGATCTTGTTCAATATATCATGGATGGTCGAGATTTCCTCCACGTTTTTTTAAACTTGCCGAACATCGATATGGAGACAAGAGAAGTGGATCATTTATAATACAAGTCATCGCACCCTCAAATTAGAATTATCCTCCCCCTCCATGGTACCTCGTAGTATAATGTTCACCCTGCGGGCGCGCTCTTAGCGCCCATGTTTCCCCCTATGGGAACACTCCTAGCGCCCAATATGAATGCTAGACACATGGGTTGATCACTGTGCATGAACCCGCAGGCTTATACACGGACCACACACACCCTGATCATGGGAGGCTGGCCTTGATGGATTCCCTCATGCGCGGTTGATCCTCGGATCCCATATGTTCATGAGGATGAGGACCTCGGTTGGCCTCCATGGTTGGATCCTTTTTTCGGTAAGGCCATATATATACTTGGTTAAAAACAAGTGTCTAGTACAAGAATAATTCCATTCCACATTCTTAATTCATTTTTACTTCTTAAAACACCATCCCCATGAACCTATCCATCTCTATTTCTCTACTTTATTTCTTTTTGGAACGTGAATCCCAAAACATATTACTCATGTTTCTTCTTCCAACCGTGGAAGGAACACTTCTTCAAATCCTTATGTTTTAAAACACAATGCATGAAAAAATTGTATTAAACAATTTGTTGTCCTTAAAACATGTCTGGGTCCTTGAAAATCATAACAATCGATCATATGATTTTTAAACTTCATCCATTTATATTCCAGGAATGGATCTTCAACACTTCATCCCCTTAGTGACTATGGATAGATCTTTACTTCAATCCAATTGAGGATTGAATGGGATTCATTAAGTGTTGTGAAAATGTATCACCTTGATAAATGTCTTGTAACTTTTGATCAGTTCTACAATTACCATATTTCATATAGAGAATGTCCAAGCATGACATCCAGTGTCATTTCATACTGATTCCCCGTGGTACATAAGCTTTTTAACAACATATCATATTTAGTAATCATCACTAACACTTTCCCATACACATATTGACACTTGAAATTTTATTTAAATCTTATTGAAAAAAATGTAACACCATTCTCAAGAAGTTATTTGGAAAAATGATTCCCAGAATTTAATTTTAAAGTGAGTTACTAAAAAATCGATGTTAAAAATCATGTCTTATAATGTTTGACTTCCGACACCCTTAATATTTGATCTGTAAATCTAGTTTACCTCTATGAACTATAAAATTGAATATTGAAAAATTATCTACAACTTGGATTTGATTTTTGTCATTGGTTATTTGAAAACTGGTGACAAAAAGGGACTTTTAACGCCAGTCTTAAAGAACCGATTTAAAAATGATGATGTTAAATATCATTTTTTTACTTTTGTTAATTAGAACTCAAATATAAATAATTAAATAAAAAAAATAAAAAAAAATTAATTAAATATAAAAAATGGAAATAAATTAAAGGCATTTTGTTATCATCACATTCATTAAAACCTAACTCAAAAATAATTAGCCCATCACGATGAAAACACAACACATAACATAATATAAAGATATCATTATGCTTGTGTCATCACAGTTGCCACCGCAATCCACCATCAATGACAACAAAATAATAGTCACCACTATGAGGATCACCATAAAATTGAACCAAACTATCCATAAAATATGTCAACATAAAAAATAACAATAATATTTGTGTTCTCTCTCACCGTGAAACATCGATCTTCTGAAATCAAAGTTAATACTTCACATGCGATGGCGTCGCACCCGAACCACTAATGAACACCCATAAAATGGAAGAGGTCAGTGTATATTATGGTGATGGTGGTTCTATTCAGCACAATAGGGATTCTGGTGCAAGGGGTATTGTTGCCTTGATGATGCAAATTGTGAAGGGGTTGACTACAACATAAGAGGGAGGTCGGTGCAAAGCATATTCTTTCTTGGATGATGCGTAACATGGAAGGTTTTACTGACGTGGTGCGCACATGGGGGATAGTGAAGATGAGCCGCTAGTTGCAGGTGTGTGATAGGATGAGAGGAGAATCTCAATGCTCATGGGCCTAGGGATCAGACAAAGGGTTGATGAGGGAAACAATGGGGAAAGGGGAGTTGGGGGGGTTGAGGGAGGGGAGGGGGTTTAGTATGAGGGGGGGGTGTTTGGGAATGGGATGAGGGAAGAGGGGATGGTGACATTGGGGAGGGGGAATTAGGGGAGAGTAGGTGACATTGGGGGGTGGGGGTGGGGGGTGGGTGTTGTTGGGGTGAAGGGGAGACGTCCGCAAAAAAAGGAGTGGAAATAGAAATTATTATTCAATATTTTAAAATAATATAATTATCTATATTTGTTTAAAAAATAAAAATATAATAATAATAATAATAATAAATATATAAAATATGGATTAACTATAAATAAAAATAATTAAAAGAAAATGTTTTAAAAGAGAAAATAAATAAATATTTATGCACATATAATTAAAACCCCTAAAATATAGATATAATAATACTATAAAGATAATATTAATAATATTAAATATTAATATAATAAAAATAATAAACTAATAAAAAAAATATACTATTATGAATAATATAATTATATAAAGGAATAAAATAAGATACCAATATTGACAACTAATATATATACTAACAAATTTTAATAAAAAAATAATAAAACTATTGTTAGCGAAACTAATAGTAATAAAATATAGGTTTAAATATAATATGGAAAATTAATTAAACTAATAAAAATACTAAATTTACAACATTATTATATAAATTTAAAAACAAATATCAATATATCTAAAATACTAAAAAACTACCAAATCATCCTAAAACCACTAAAAGTGGTTAGAAAAATAAAAAAACTAAATTAGAGAATTATTAAAAATTCAAGAAAAATTTGTTTGCATAAAATTTTCCACATATAAGATTATTCACTCTTTGGAAATACAATTAGAATGAATTCACAAGTGGGCCCTTAGAAAAGTCAAGGCATCAAATTACAAGTTCAAACAAATTCCAATCCATTTTACTCATAAAAAATCAAGCTATATTTAAAATTACAATTTTCAAAAATATTTTTCCTTCAACTCATAACCATTCTAAGACAATTACCTACACTCATGCATCATGTTAACTACCTTTCTATAACTCTAATCGCTTAAAAAAAATTGAAAATGTCTTTATAAATTCTCGCACACATTCATGATTACCATATTCTTGCTATGACTTTCACGTCTCTTATAGTGGAAATCAAAAGAATACCTTAATCTTGAGGACTTAAAATTAGGTTCAAATGTCTCTTAGGATGTGGGATGGTGGGTCATAAAAAGTAGATATTTTTTTGGCAAAAAGGAGCGTTGAATCTTGAAATAAATTCACGATAAGTGTAAATCCAAATTTCTTCCTAAAACTCTTTCTCCCCCACACATAAAATGTTACTTGTCCCTTCGCATATTTCCTCTCTCAGATATTTTATTTTCTCTCTTTTTATTTTATTTTTTTAGGGACACAACTCACTCCATTAATATGGGGAGAAAAAAAGTGGGAGTAACAACTCCAAACCCCATGAAATATATGTAAGAAAAAATACAATAAAAATTTACATAAGTATCCTAAAATTGTTTGAATCGCAATGAAATAAGGTTATATAGGAAAACTCGATATCCGATGGAGTAATGACTAATCACTTTTATAGTTATCCCAATAGGTGAGGGTTACTACTTAATGACCATAGATGTACTCATTGTTGAAACCAAAAAGATTCTATATTACGATTGAAAAATACATGTAATGAATGTGAATACTATGAAATATAACCCATATGATCATGTAAGGATAACATCGATCCAAGTACATTAAATGAATGAATGTCCCTCAAATAACCATCTCTATGAATAAATCCCCCCCACATAGATGGAAAATAATCATGCAAAAATTCAAGAAATAGCTAGGGAAGGGTATCGTCTATCGGATCATCCTAAAAGGATTCTCCATGTCTTGTAAGGGATATATGAGGGATAAAATGTATGAGTGGATAAATGGGTCAAAGGGGTTAAAGAATAAAATAGGTTACTTAGTCATTTCAGTGGAACTTTAAAAATTTACTATTACTTTGACGGAAAGACGTGGAATGTTTTAGAAGACATAACATGGTCAAGATTACCTCAAGAAAAAGGGAAACTGTAGATGATATAAAAATGGTCCATAATCCTCTTGAGAATGAAAATATAATGTTGGACAACATAAATGAGAATGGGTTTAAATAAGTGTCTCAAAAATATACAAGTTTCCAGTTTTTTTCTTCAATGCAATGAATAATATCAACAATCATTGAAATTAGAGTATCAAGAAACAAAGCATTCCAAATAGGAATCGTGTGCTCAAACTACCCAGAGATACAAGTGGTATGTTCTTGAACGTGTTTTAATAAAAATTAATCCATTTTCATGTGGGTTTAATAAATGATAGAAATATATTTTTTTCAATTAATTTCATTTTTTTTGTTTTTTTAGTAATTTTACATTGTATTTTTGGAAGCATAAAATATGAATGAAAATAAAAAAACTTCCCTGTATAAGTTCATATAGATGTGAAAAGGCTATCTATATCTGATGAAACTCTGAAAATGATGTACCTGTAAAATATACACATAGAACAACATATAAACATGTCATATAAAATAATTTACACCATAATCAAAAGAATGTGGATGATAAAAATATGTATGATGAATTATCAACACTACTAAAGTGCCAGAAGAAAATAGATTGCGATAAATGCATGTCATTTTAGTAACTAAAAAACTAAATGAAATGAAACTAAATGTAGAGAAATGAAAAAAATAAATGATAGTTTTCCTCCCGTTAATAACAATGTGTAATTTCCTAGGATTATATAAAGGTACATAACATTTAATATCTTCTTTTAATTCTATAAAACAACAATTAGTTAGATTCCTAAAAGGTTAAGAGAGGTCCTGGTGGAATCTGAGGCTCGGTTGAAGCCTAGAGCACTGAAAATGGGGAATACAGGATGAAAACATGCTTTTTCAAACCATGCAGCCAGTTGAAGGTTTGAAACAGTGGGAAAATGAATGGTTTTCACACCGTTAATCAAACAGTGCGCCTAACCAAGTGAGGTTCCCTCGTGAACTAAAACCAGTTCCACAGTGGGCGCACGATTTGGTAAACTGTGCGGTCAAAACATGTGACCCTTGATATGTGGAGATAAATTCAAATATCATTTTAATTTTTTGTTTTTAACCCATATTTTCTCCCCTCCCCTCCCCACTTAGGATTTAACCCACTTATGGGTGCATGATGGTCTTCTTCCTTCCCCTTGGAGGTTTTGATCTATCTCCCTCCATAGTGACCCATTTTCTTCACCGTTAGAAGCTATGAAATCCTCTCGATAATAAATTCCTTATGAAACAATTTATTTATTGGTTCCTCCTCTTCCCATTGCGTTATTTCTATACGATATCTTTTAACCTTATTTTGGGGTTTTTTCAAAATCTCTTGATTTATCCCATTCTAGGTTGTATCAAGTCTTTTTGTTAGATGTTAAGATTACTATGACCATGAGGTTGAGAATATAATCGTTTCTACCCTTCAATTTCGTATATTTTTTTCATTTTACCACTATACCGCTAGCTATAACCAACCATAAATGGTTGGTAATCACATATGAAATTAACCGGGATGGTATACTATGTCCGTAGTGACTATCGATCATAGAGAAAACCATATATTGTCTTATATTTTACTTTTGAAAACCCAATTGTCTGTTTCCAACCGAAATGGCCTACATTCCCTCTTCTCTAAATATGGAATTTACATTGGTGGTGTGTGGCACCTTTTTTATATGTTTTAAAATGATAAAATGAAGTAATATGGGGGTTGAATCATGAATTAGATCCATTTGATAATTTCTAAGCTTGATTATGATGGATTTTCCCAAAGTGTAGTGCCTTATACCATTGGCATTCTTTTAGTTTATTGAATGCAATGTGCCTTCCATGCTATCTTTCTCATTTATAGTTACATGAATTCCTTACCTTATAATAAAATCATTATGACATGTCTTAGAAGATTATACTTAAAGAACCATTCCTTGATTTGTGGTATTGTACTCAAATTACCATGTTTATTCATAGTGGACTATGATAATGCCTTAGGTTAGATGCTTATTCTTAATATTAGGTGAAATTTCTCACATTACATCATGCCAGATTCTTATGCCTTGTTTGGTGCCCTTTCCTCATCCATTTAAATGTTTTAAATGAAATTTTATTCTTTGTAAATATTTTTATCATTGGATTATGAAATAATATAAATGACGTATTGGTAAGAGTCGTGTTGATTTCACATGCTTTGCTAATATTTCTTGATTTTGAATGGTTCTTTATTCTTATGCCCTAGTTAGTCGATCAAACTATATTGAAGGCTTTGTAAATCTTGTTATCTAGTTTTGATAAGATGCACGTAGTGAAATTAAAAATTTTAAGTAGTATTCTGTGATTTTTATGATTAATTCCTTACTTAATGTTATTTTAATTCTTATATCATTGCTAGATAAAATGTGACTTTGTTAATCGTCTTGAAGTTCATAACTTGGTTAAATGGAAAGAATGTGGTATTGAGATGATTATTATTGGATAGAAATCATATATACATTTTTTGATATGTACTCCTTGCTTGATATGGGACTTATCATAGGTTAGGAGAGAACATGTGTTCCATATTAAGGACCCATGGATGGACTCTTAATGCTCAATGGGTTACAACCCGACATGTTGGGGGTGATGCCTTGGCATTCCAGGAAAGGGATTCCCATGAAGTTTCTTATACTCTGGGGTGATATAAGATCTATTGGTGAGAAAATATGGATGGAACTTTTGAAAATATGGTTACGCCATGCCTTGGGTGACACTCATTCCCCTTGTGACATACCTTGGATGGACTCAAAATATTGTCAAACCACATAACGATACTCAAGAAGCCATATGGGTCACCTTGGATAGGCTCAGTGGTATTGGGTTATATCAGATGTTCCCATTATGATTATTGGGATTCTCTTTTATCAGTTTGGATGGGCATGAGACCCCCCATCATGAATTTATGGGTTTCATTGATTGAAATGATTGATTTTTATGACTGATTATTCAGAGGAGATGCATCCCTTACTTTTACCTTGATCCTGTTCTACTTTTCCTTATATATAGTTATGAATTCTTGGAACTGACTTGGATACATGATCCTAATATAGAACAGGTTCTTGGGGGTATGTTTTGTTAGTTTCCCAATTTACATTGGTACATGTAATATAAACTGTGACCTACACATGTTTCTTATCCAGACATCCAATATAGGCGGATGTAGTTTGTATGGGTTGAGTGTCCATTTAGGAACCCGAACCAGGATCCAGTTGTTTACTTAAATACTTCCCTGTCATTTACTATATTTGGAACACTGTCTTTCATTTATTGCATGAAATTTAAAGGCCTAGACATCATGGGTGATAGCCTATTAATAATATATCTCACACCCATCTCTGCCACCATTTGGAACACGAGTAGACTTTATAATCACAAGTACATATAATGGAAAGTGGTATTTTTCTAATGCTGGATTTTAATTTTTTAGGATGGTGCATTGGGGAAAGAGGACTGAGCTTATTCTCGAGATGTTGTGTAACATTTTTTTGGTATTTTTTAGTTTTTGAAATCATGTAGTATAATCTTGTACCTCCATCCCTTGTACTTCCATTTTTTTTATAGATTCTAGACATGTAATCCTTTCCATTTTTTATATAGTATTCATATTCATTTTCCAACTGTTTATTTTAATTGAATGACTCATTCATTATATTCATTTGTTATCTTATTATCTATATGCTTCCTCTACTTATTATATTATTTTACCACTATGTTATACCAAATACTATGTGGGGATAGTCTTCCCATGGACACACCTAAGGCCCTCGCTTCTAGTCAGTAACCTATGGTGTTTAGGGAAATGCACTTTAGGTCATGCGTCCGACCATATTAGGGCCCGATTTAGTGGCATTTGGAGCGGTACACAACAAAATGGTATCATAGGGGTTATTTTCATTTTTTATTTCTATTTGGGTTATAAAGGAGACTTGGATATAGGTATTTGGACTTGACCACATGCTTGGATGTTTCTAACACATGTACAGGGGACACCCAAATTTACTAGTTTTGGAATTGCATTTATTGATTTAGAAATTTATGGTTGATACGACTTCACCATTGGGGACACAGATGAATTTTTATGTTATTTATATTGGTTAAATTGGAATGATGATTCCTATTGGTCCATATTGATGAAATGAGGGAGTTTAATTAGATGCATCATAATAGGAACTATAGAGAATGAATTTTCATGCATAATTCCATGCAACATCTACTTTCAGTGTGGAAATGCCTATTTTCATTTGATTTCCTCTATTATTAGTTGTTATATTTTGCAGTGTTGAATGTTATAAGAACAGATGTGTTCTCGTTTTTTCTTACAGGGAGATGTTATGGTTTGGGTTATGTGGACACCACCTTCAACTCATGAGGTGTATGGCCCCTGATGGATTGGGATGGTGGTACACCTAACTCAACCAAATGAAAAGGATAATTAAATCCTTAAATTTAAAATAAAAACAACATATTAAAAAGTAATTTTCTCTTTATATACTATTTTGTGTCCTCAAACATACCTTTTCATTGGATGTAGGAAGAATTCCTTGTGAACCCTTGAGGCCCTTTCTTCTTATCAAGATCTGGTTGTTGGAGTAGGCTGTCAACGGTGTTATGCTCAGAGTAAATCCATGATTATATCTTATTATCACTTTCTATATCTATTGTTCCAGGATTAGGGAGTCTTATTACCTTCCCTTTTTATTCTTATTTCCTTTTATACTTATTCTATCTATTATAAATCTTTCTTGACTCAATCATTTAAAAATTATAGATCCATGACATCATTATGTACTCGTTCTACAAGACAAGATAGTGGTGATGATAACACTCCATAGGTTGTGGGACATGGTCCAACCATTGTACCTCATATAGTGACTCCCTAGGATCCTCCTATTGATCTTCTTCTGGGAACTGATGTATAATTCCTGGATATTTTTCTTAGGTTTATGTAGACTATTTATGGTGCTCTTCAGCCTTCCCTAACTATGGGAGAGCTCACATGGGACTTTCAAAAGCAGTATCCTCCCATGTTCTATGGGAATAGAGTTCCTCATGTTATAGATTCATGGATATATGCTATGATATCCATCTTGAACCATCTTGATATACCTCCAGAGTGGAGGGTCAATCTTGTTACCTAAATGCTTTATGACTCCATCAAGCATTGGTGATATTATGTATCTCAGTCAATGCAATACCGAGACATGATCTTGGAATAATTATATACATACTTATTTTATCACTACTTTCTATAGACTTTGAGAGAGGATTGAGCCAGAATGTTCTTGAATCAATGGAAGGGCTCCATGACAGTGGTTGAGTATTCCCCTTACTTTACCGAGCATATGTGTTTTTCTTCATCTTTGCTGGGTGAGGAATTGAATTTTTAAATATTTTTTGTGTATTGTCTTGGATATGATTTCCAATCATAAGTGAACATATTTCGGTTGAAAACCATTATAGATATAGTGAGACCAACCTTGATCACAGAGCAGAATATTAGAGAAGATAGTCTTGTGATCCAGGTGATTTTTGTTCCATGTTAGGGTGATGGTTCTGCAAGTAGTAGAAAGAACCATTTTAATGGGGAATGTGGTGGAATTTCTAGACAAGTGACACGTACAAAAATTTACAATCTACATTACCAATGCGGATTGATAGGCCTTAAAAATCCCCATTTCATGAAGAACCCACTAGAATGATATGCATGTACTAGAATAGATCATTTATAGTGCTTATGTAATTATTTTCCTCCAACATCTAGTGGAATGGGATCTTTAAAAACTCCTTTATCAGGTACAAGATCTATGAGAACCCCATATGATTGGATTATTTCCTCTACTGGATGATCAGTGTGTGGTAGTGGCAGCCGTGATTGAGATATTCAGGATTCAGATCATCAATGACAGCAGAGTAGATTTTCACAGGCTAGTCAGAATGCATCTAAGGGCTATTGTAAAGGCCATATATATGAAGCGTAGCCAACACTAGAGGAGCATAGTATAGGGCCATCTAAAATTAGAGTTACTGTCTTGGAAACCTCTACTTTAGCTTCTTCCCTTTTTGATATAGGTGTATCACACTCTTTCATATCGGATGCGTGTTTGGAAAGAAATGGTCTTATTATTGTGTACTTTTGTGGTGCTATGTCCTTCAACACTATGATATGGGTCAGAGCAAAGGGAATATGCCAGTGTCAGGAGTTTCACCTTAAAATAGGTGGGTACTGTTTCTTCTGTAATTTCTTTATCCGTATGATGAATGACTTCAAAATCATCCTTGGTATGGAATGGATCTTTCTTTATTGTTCCTAAGAGGATTACTATCAATGTCGCGTATCATAAACACAATTAATGGTTAGTGAGTATATTGACAAAGATAAATGGGATATATAGGCAGATCAAGCTAGACCTAAGCGGACATGGCTTGGCAGAGTGGCAACTCAGTTAGCGAGCCTCTTTATGAGTGATGATTGAATGAAAATCATGGAATTACTTCCTATTTTGGATCACTTCAAGGATGTCTTACATGATGATTTGTTCAATTTACCTCCTAAGAGAGAGGTCGAGTCCACAATTGATCTAGCTAAAGGTGTGGCACCAGTGGGCATTCCTCTGTATAGGATGGAATCGACAGAACATCAAAAACTAAAAAGGAATCTTTATAATCTTGAGGATAAGTATTTTATCGGACCAATCATGTCCCCATGGGGTTCACCAGTTCTTTTTTATAAGAAGGCATGTGGTCCCCTATGAGTGTGTGTGGATTATAGATAGTTGAATTAGCTTACTGTGAATAACTTTTTTCCATTAGCTTGTATAGAAAACCTTTTTGTCCATCTCTAAGAAGCAATAGTTTTCTCCAAGAACTATTTTAAGTCATCCTACCATCCAGTTCATGGGAGACCTTTAGATATACCATGTATAGAATTCTGAAACCAATATTTCATTCATGAGTACATGGTTATGCAATTCGGTCTAAAGAATGCGCTGATGGTATTTATGGATTTGATTAATTGGTGTTTTTAACCGTATATTTATTCATTCATGGTAGACATCATAGAAGAAATATTGCAAACTCATATACAATTCATGACCATGAATCCCTTATTGAGATCATGATGAGTACACTGAGATAGCACCAGCTATATGTAAATCTCAATAAATTCTACTTCAAGATAAATAAGGTTCACTTCTAGGGACATGTCATATTAGAGGATGGCATATCTATTGACCAAGATAAGGTCAGAAGAAGAGTTTCCTAGGAACATCCCAATTTTTTTTCGACATACGCAGATTCATAGGGATTTTAGGCTATTATAGGAATTTTATCTGCGATTTCCCCTACATAGATGCTCATATTATATCCCTGACTAAGAAGGGTGTAAAGTTCCTATGGTCTGAAGCTTGTGATAAATCCTTTCATGAGTTGAATGGAAGACTCAAATCGGCTCCAATTATGATTCTTCATAAGCGGGGAAGAATTTATACATTTTATTGTGATGCTTTAGGGATTGGGTTGGGTGCAGTTCTGATGCAAGGTGATCGAGTCATTGGGTATGGATATTTCTAGTAGAGGCTGCATGAGAGGAACTATCCAACACATTATATCGTGCTAGATATTTTTGTTCAATCACTACACAGTTAAAGGAATTATCTTTTGGGTGAGTGGTTCATTTTTTATATGGATCATAAAATCATAAATAACATCTTAACATAGTGGGAATTGAATTATAGGCTATATTGTTGGGTAGAATTATATATGTATTTTTTTTATTTGACTTATAACACTGGTAAAAAAATGTCAAGGATGATTCTTTGACAAGAAATACTTAGGCACATGTCATTTAGATAGATACTAGTGAGTGGATGATTATGGATATGTTTTCTAAGTTACATCAGTAGGATCAATAGTAGCATGGGCAGTCGGTCATAGTAACATTAGAAGTGACATATTCTCTTCTAGAATGGGTTCAAATTCCACAATTATTAGATTCTGAGGGCCTCATTCTGAAAGAGAGTATCACCAATGGAAACCCATCTATAGGTCAGGTTTTTGATGGAAGTGAGACCCTACTCTATCGTGGGCATGATTGAGTGCATTTAGATATACAAGAAGTGCTAGTGAGGGAATATCATGCCTTGGTTTGGGTAGTTAACCCGAGGCTAACCAAGATGTATCGGGATATGCATCATCAGTATTGTTATCCTGGTATAAATGAGAAGATAGTGGGATTAATCCCTCGGTTATCCACCTGATAGTTGGTTAAGTGATAGAATTAGTGACCCAAAAGATATTTACTACCACTATCTATTCCTAAGTGGAAATGGAATGGAATCACTGTGGATTTCGTTATAGGCCTTCCATGATATCATCAAGGAAGAAAGGCGGTATGTGTGATTGTCAATAGATTTACCAAAGTCACTCACTTTATGATGAACTGATATACCTACTCTGTTGATTGATTGGGTATAATTTATATCCAGTAGATAATGAAAATTCATTTTGTACCCCATTATAATGTATTAGTCTAAGATGCTCAATTCATATCATGGTTTTGGTAGGGGTTGTAGAAAGCACCAGGTTCATAGGTTCTCCAAAGTACTCCATATCACCCTCGAAAGGATGGGCTATCTATGCCGAAAATTTGGGTTTTAGTGGATATTCTTATGGCCTGTATTATTAATTTTAGAGGATCCATGGAGAAGCATGTTCCTCTAGTTGAGTTTTTCTATAATAACAGCATTTAGTCAACAATTCAAATGGATCTACATGATTCCCTCTATCCTAGACCATTCCTTTCACCTTTTTCTTAGCTTGAGGTAGGTGATTCCTCTTTACTGGGTCCTCATATCATTCATGAGACTTCAGATCAAGTCTAGCTACTTCAGAAGCATAAGGCTACATCTTATTCAAGGTATAATTATTATACCAATCATCATCGTAGGCATTTGGAGTTTGATGTGGGACATTTGGTCTTTCAATGTGTTTCATGTAACATAGGACATAAATGTATTAGGATATAGGGGATGTTATTGTCGAGGTATGTCAAGCCTTTAGAGATAGTTGATAGAGTTGGTCTAGTAGCCTATCAGCTATTGTTACCTCAATCGTTTAAGCCAATACATGACGTCTTTCATGTATCTCATCTTCATAGGGTCATCCTCTAATGAACCAAACTAGGTAACCCACAAAACTGGTACTTTAATAGATCTATCACATACTCATAGGGAATTCCTAATCCCCACAGGTTCTCTAAAATCACTCAGGCATCAATCAAAAAACCAAAGGGAACGATTTTTACCAACCTATACAAACACATGGCATATATATACAGACAAAAAAGAAGGAAACAATGGAATAATAATAAATATATTCTATAACTATAATAATATATTGGAAACAAACATCTTTGGAAGAGGATAAAACTCTAAAAGACATGTCGAACTACAAAGGAAAAAAAGAAATAGCTTCTTCAAGTGATGGCATGGATGAACTCCAAACATCTCACCACCAACTACCCTACCCAGCAGACATGAAACCTCAATGACTAACTATGTCTACATTCCTTTACCTACAATAGATGACATACAAATGTTTATGCACCTCCAAATAGGTGTGTTGGGTGTGAGATAACTGGATCAATTAGATCCCACCTAGGTGTTCCTTAACCATTCTCTGTATTAAAACTCATGTGTGCTCATTTTAAATATAACATGGCTTGGTATGTAGTAAATTAGTTTTATAGAAAACATGGTAATAATTTCCCATTTATCATAGTTATAAAAATTAGGTATATCAATTTCCAATAAAATTTTCCAAATCATATTTCACAAGAATCAACATACATATAGATGATAAAATAGTAAAAATCAAAGAAATAAAAAATAGCATTTGATACAGAGTCATCACAATACCAAGGAATGAAAACGATTAGACAGTAAACTACTCGTACCCATTAATATATGAACAATGCACTATGGTACCTGGAGAAAATGATCTACACTCAAGGGGGAAGGAGACACCCTAGAAATTGAAACTCCAACATCATATATGTACCTAAAACCAATAATATACATTCTTTGAAAATATTAAGAACCCAAAAAGTGAACCCCAATAATGGATTATGCCCTCAAGCTATACCTTCCACCTAATACTTAAGGTAACCCATTTGATCATTTTCACAACATCTCAATATTTTAAAAATCATTTCAAAACTGTTCCACAAATCCATTTAAATTATTTGAAAATAGCCTTTTTCTTTCCATTTATCAACAATCATTGAAAAACCATTTTCATTAAAAACAATTTTCAACAGACACAAATAAATCATGAAAATTACATGTATAAGTTAGTTTATAAAGTAGTAACAATACGGTTCATTGACATAGGATAGAGATGAAACCACCTACCATAAACTAGGGTAGCACAAGCCCGCAAAATAATCCACTAACAACGAACACATAATGATGTATACGAAGGCCCTAGAATCCAATCCAAATCACAAGATTGATCTAATTTAGAAAAAAAGGAGTTTTTAAAAATGGTAAAACAAACATACCTTAAGAAGGAACTCTCTTCGCACCACAACTAATAAAAGAATGACCTCCAGAATGAGACCACTCAACGAGATTTGGGAGAAGACAAGAGAAAACACAAAAATAGTTCAAAATATATGTTAATCATAACCCAAGGGTGATATCATGATCAATGGAAACAAAGAATCATAAATATCAATTACCCGAAGTGACGCACCGAAACCATAATGCAGATTGAACACCAAACAGATCAATCTAGAAAGAATAGAGACTCCCAAAATCACTAAAGATGAGATTTGGATTGAGAGAATCAGAAAATTAGTATCTAAATTGTCACCAAAAACCTAATCGGTTCCCTAAAACTCTCCTTTTTGTGGAATTACATGGCGTGTAATTCCTTTACACACTGTGAAGTACATGGTGTTTATGTACGCCGAGAAATCCTTTGTCGTAGATTAAAAATCTAATAATAATTACATTCCTGATGTGAAACATATCTTCACATCATTTAACCATTTATAACATGAATTATTTCCTAACTTTCATCCAACATCTCTAACACATCATGTATCCTAATTACATGGCGTGAAATCCTCCTACATCATGGAGAAATAGTTGGATAAAGCTAAGAGTCCAACAAATATCGAACATAACCATTATAGTTTTCCTCCCAATACCCTCTTTGCCTTATACCAAAAATGAAAAAATGGATAACTACGATGTGGTTAAGGACATACATGATAGGTCATTTACGGGATGTTACAAACTCCCCACTATAATGACTTTACATCACTAGGTAGTCAAATAGAAGATATAATCCCTTGAAAAAGATGAGGCCACTGCTCCCTCGTCATCAACTCGTGTTCCCATGTCTCTTGATAATATGATCCCTATTTCCATAGTACTATGACTAATGGAATTGACATACAAATAAAGACTTTTAATTTAGAATCAATGACCTCAACTAATTTTTTCAAACTAGAATCATCTAGCTCCAACTCAATTTCTTCCCAACTCAGAATGTCAACACGATAAGGATGGTACATCCTAAGAAAAGATATGTCAAAAACATCAGGAATACCTATCAAATGAACCAGAAATTCTAGCCAATAATAATCCTGTTGAAATCGCTCAGTGACCTCCAGTGATCCAATATATCTCTTATCCTACTTCCATATTTTTCCAAGATGATGGTTTCCCAAATGAGGAGAAACTTTTTTGGAAAACCTAGTGACCAATGGAAAACTCCAAAGGAAAATTATTCCGATCCACATATTATTTCTATTGAATCTGTTCTATAACCAGATGCGATGCATATCCTGAATCTTTTCCGACATCTCTTGGACCAAGCTTGGTCCAATTAAAGATACTTTTCCAACCTCTAGCCAAAAAAATGGCGATCTGCATGGGAAACAATACAAGGCCTCAAAGGGAGCCATTATTTTCGATGATTGATAACTATTATTGTAAAAAAACTCAACCAGTCCTAAATGGGAATCCAATGATCCACCAAAATCCAACACATAGGCATGAATCATATCCTCTAGGATTTGAATTACCGGTTTCATCTGACCATGTGTCTATGCATGGTAAGTTGTGATCAAATTAACCGAAGTTCCCATTGTCTCTTAGAGAATACTCTAGAACATCAAGGTAAACCTAGGATCCCTATCCGAAATAATTGCAGGACTCCCATGTAACCTCAAAATTTCTTACACATACAACTTACCCATGTCTCCAACCTTTGTGGTGTCTTTGATTGGAATGAAATGATTAAACTTCATCCACCAATAAATAATTACACATATATATTTTTTCCTCGAGGTGTCCATGGTAATCCAAAAAAAATCGATGGAAATATGGTCCCATTTCTAGACCAGCATCAGAATAGGCTAATGAAAATCAGAGGGTTTCAAGTGATCTTCCTTTATTTATTGGTGGGTGAAACAGTGGGGTAGATAATCTGCAATGTCGTGCTTCATACCCGGCTACCAGAATCATCATCTCATTCCATAAAAATCTTCAGAGTGGCTATATGAATGAACTATGAAGAGATATAAAAATCAAGTAATACTAAACACCTCAAAGATGTTGGGATGATAACATGCTTCCTAAAGTGTATTATACCATCCAATGAGAGAGAGAAAATAAAAATGGTCTCCCCAAGATAAATTCTTTCATGAATTTTTATGAACTCAACATCCTGCCACTAAATTTGAATGATAGGCTCTAGGAGAGATAATGATAACCAAAAATTGGTCATAACCATACTTGATACATCCTCTCAAGCATATATGTGCAGATGAATAGAAATCCCCATAAGGTTCTACTCCTCCTTCAATTCAGGAATATCCTACGACGGTACTTTCCTACTAAGAGAATGTACGATGTAATTCCCCTTCTTTAGGGTGTAGAAAATAACAAATTCATACATATAATTGTATTTTAACCATTAGATCTGTCTGAGATTGAAGTATTTCTATGAAAATATATAACTCAAACTCTTATGATAAGAAAATACCATGAAACTCTCCCCAAAAAATGGTTCCACCTACATTTTAGTACATGCATAACTACAACAAGATCTAAATCCTGAGTGGGGTAATTATTTTCATGTGGCCAAATCCGAACATAGCCGTAAGCTACAACGTTTTCATACTGCATAATCCCACATCCCAAATCATACTTAGAAGCATAACAAAGTAAAACATACCCCTTATTAGGCTCAAGAAAGATTAAAATAGGAGTTAATGTCAGAATATGTTTAAGTTCATCTAATAATTATTAAAAATTCATTTCCTAGGTGAATTTGACCACCTTCCTAGTAAGATCAGTCAATAGTGACAAAAAATAGAGAAATACATAAAAACCATTTCTAGTATCCATAATGACCAAACAAAGCCACTAATTTCAAAAGCCTTCCATAAAAAACCATTGGTAGTATACATGTTCAGAAATATTTTTCCCTAATAACTTCACTTATTCATTATAGAAACTACATTTAAAAAGACATCCATACAAATGGTGACTTCTCAGAATTTATTGAACCAAAAATAGACGGCTATCATGATCATGATCAGATTTCAAATAAATTAGAATATCATCCATGAATACTAACACAAAAGAGTCAAGATATTGATGGAATATATGATTTATCAAATCCATAAAAACTACAAGAGTGTTAGTTAGACCAAATGGAATCAAATGTTATTCATAGTGGACACACCTACTTCTCAAAGCTGTATTTGGTACATCAGACTCTTTAACTATGAAATGATGATAACCTGACCGAAGATCAATATTCAAGAACCCCTTTTCCACTTTAACTAATAAAAAAATCACCCACACATGTAAAATGTTATTTGTTATTAAATTTTTACTCCTTTGAACTTTAGATAGTCTAACACAACTGAAGTGAACCATCTACTTTCTTGGGAAAGAGATATAGGGCTGCCCAAGGAGAAACACTAGGGAAAATTAAACCTTTACCCTAATGGTCATCAAAATGAATCATGATCTCTTTCAACTCCGTCGGTGTAGTATGTTAATAATGTACCGATATCGGTTGCGTACCTGGCACTAGGTCAATCATAAACACTACCTACCTCTGTGAATGTATATTGAATAATTCATTTGCGAAAACATAAGGAAATTATCTATCAACAATAGGAAGGTAAAAAATAGGAGAAATTCCATTGGTCTCAAACGTAGCAGCAAACTACAAACTCCTGAGCTCTGGGTGGGAAGGTCATACACATCCTGATCTTGGGCCCAATCCCCTTGAAACACATGAGAGCTCCCATCGAAAGTAAGAAATGAGACATGCTAGTGATAATGATCAACCATAGCTCAATGAGTGAAAAACCAATCCATACCAATCATGATATGAAACATATCCATATCAAGAATGAGGAAATCCTGGGCCAACTCCATATCACCAACCATTAATGAACAAAAAGGAATCTGAAACCCTTGATATCTATAATTTCTAAGAGGTTCCACTAGATCCAATACAAGGGATATAAGTTCCATTTTATGTTTAAGCATATCAAAAAATTGTTCATATATAAATGAGTTGGAGGAACCAATATTAAATAAATCAATCACTACTGAAGATGAAATAGGGATAGTACCTCTCACTATTTCTGAACCTGCACCGACTTCTACTAAAAACTCATCTACTGCATGAATGTGATTTAGTCTTGAGTCTTGTGGTGGGATCCCTATAGTCTTTAATTATTTTGAATGTATCAAAATAGTCTTTGGAGTCGATGAACCCTGAACAAAACAAGATGTAGTCCTAGACTGACAAAGCATTGTATATTACCAACCTATCAACAACTATTTCACGTCTTCATAGGCATATGAAAAGAATGATTGGTGTTTTTATTCCAGAAACACCAGTATCAAGTCATAGGAAAATTTCTAGGTGTAGCAGACGGTACGGAGGATGCTTCTTACTAAGACACACCACCACCACTTCTGCAATGATCCTTATACTTTTTTTATTCCCATGCATTCCAATGAAGCTACCACTAGATGGAAGAGAAGAGTTTATAAAACCAACATTACCTTCCATATCCATATCTATGATCACATCTCTATCTATTGTTACCTCATATGTAGAAATCTTCAAAATAAATATCTATGATCTGATATCCGATCACAAACCTTGTAGGTACTTATGAGCCTTTAGCTGGTCATCTTCACCAAGTAAAGAGAAAAACAAACCATCTCAACAAACCAATTGGATTATACCGAAACTGAATGATCACCCTATAGTAAATAATGGAACTCAAAAGTATTTTTTAGTATCAATGAAATTGGAAAAAACTACTAGAATAATTGGGTAATGAAACCCTTCCAAACCATGTCCATGTGCATATCTGCCTAGACCATAGAATCACACCTCCACTTTCGATAACCATTGAGCATGAACATTGTGCACATTACCCTAATATTATCTGGTGTATCTAGAAATTAGAATTATTTATATATCCTATCTAGACTCTCCTCCATGTCTTGATGTGCATTTTTTCTTTTAATGTATGGTGGCTTCTCAAGAAAGAATTCTCGCGATTGATCTCTCTCTACTCCTGCTCCTGGATGTACCTTAAAAACCAAATTCTAAACTCATGGTGCATATTGATCAATAACACAAACTATCCATATGATAGGGTTGATGTGAATATAAGCCACTAGAAGATTTCAATATGAAGCATTAGATACACCTTCTAGAGGACCTCATGGAAGAAATTTCAGAGGCATACTGTTACACAACATATCAAGAAGAATGATCCTAAAATAGAGTAAATATCAGCTTAATCCAAAAAACCAATAAGTATAAACTGAGATTTAAAACAAAACCCAACACTAGAGACACATATCCTAACTTCCCGTGGTAACTTGAATCTCGTCATGACAGGAGATGGACATGCACTCATTACTACAGATCTCTCAAGTCCCAAAAATAATATCTCTAATCTAACATATGTCCCAAGATAATGAATCTTTAGGAAAAACCTTCTCGGATACCATTTTATAAAAATCCAACCTTGGTTACCCTAAAATCTAGCACCCAAACAGATCTGTCAAAAATCTGAAGGGTATTCCTTATCCCCACTGGTAGGCGAAAATCACTTCTACATCGGTCAACAAAATAGAGGGATTGATTTTACACACCCTATAGAAACACTTGATGTAAGAACCTGGATCTTCTTTTCAGGTACACTTTTCCTTTTTCTGGAGTTTTTTTAAAAAATAAACTTTATGGAAATTTTTGAAGTACACGCCATGTACTTTTTGAGTACAGGCCGTGTACTCCTTTCCCACTCGAAGCCGTGTGCCGGCCATGTCCGGGCCACACACACGGTGTGTAAGGGTGATGTGGAGGATGGTTAAAGTAGAGTACAGAAAACTGAAGTACACACCGTGTACTCAAGAAGTACACACCGTGTATTTTTTCATTAAATTGACCGGGGTCATGCCACATCATAATAATTGTCTACTTCTAGGTTTGGTTTGACCGAGAGCGACCCATATGGCCAAATCTTCCCCAAGCTCCTGCCTCGTCATCCGTTCTCCGATTTCCGTCATTCTAAGGGGAATCTGTCGTCGAGGTTCACGTATATCGATCTCCTAGGATCGAGGTAGGTTTTTTGGGACTTTCCGTAGAAAGTTGATGAGTATTATGTGCAATTACCACCAATTCCCTTGAACGGGGAATTGCGTGTTCCTATTTTTCCCTTGTTGTATTTCCTGCTTTGCTTTATTTCTGTAGTAGAGGCTTATTCTTTTTAGTAGAATAATTTTTTTTGGGCTCAGATTGCTTTTCCATGCTTGTTCTGCTAGTTTGGCATTTTTCCAGTTGCCATGCCTAGTTGTAGGATAGTGGAACTACTACTTTCTTATGTTGTTGAGCCTTAGAATGATAGCCAAATAGTTCTTGAGGTTTACTTGGGACAATATATGTGCGCTGAACATGTTCAGTTTTACACAGGACTGTGAGAACCTAGTGTAGTAGACCACAGGGAGAATTGACGTAAGGGCTTCTCCAGAGTGTCTTTTAATACAATGCGAGACCACATAGGGAATTGACGTTGATTACTTCCTCAGAGAGTATGTAGATCCTCGATGTGGGCCACAAGGGTAATTGACGTTGAGTGCTTCCCCAGAGAGACTTTCGTACGATATGATACTATAGGGGGAATTGAGGGTGATTGCTTCCCCAGATAGTCTACTTTTTAACTAAACCAGAGGGGTGAGACTGTGTGGGCCTCCCAGAGGGTTGCTAGTACTTGTAGGTTAAACCATAGGGGTTAGGTTGTGAGATCTACCAAGAGGGATACCTATTTTCTTTTTGTTGCTGGTTGTTTACTTGTGTACTTGTATGTTAGAACTGTGGATTGTAGCTGCTTGTTCTTTCCTGTTTACTGCTTCTTGGGTTATTACTGCCATGTATTCATTGAATTTTAGGCACAAATCTTTGGGTGATTTCCTACTGGAATTTTATCTCACACCCTATTTGGGCCATGATTTTGGGCCCAAGAAGACTATGTTTCTGCAGGTATAGATAAGGGCAAGTGCACTTCTACTTCAGGTTCTTGATTGCACTGGTGCTGGGGAGCATGGGACCGAGCCGTGGCTCGCGATGCTGAGGAGTTTACTTTTTTTCCTTTTTCACTTGATTTCAGTTTTATTTTAGCACGTTTTTGTGTTTGATGCTTTCCTTAGATACTTGTACCTGCTGCATCATTATCATCATTATTATATGTATTCATTGCTTCCGCTGTTTGGTTTCAGTTGTTATGTATGTTGTTATTGCTTACGCTCTTGATTGTCGTCTTCCTTACACTGTATACATTACCGAGTGAGGGCATAGTTTCCCCACTGACTCACCAAGGCCCTCGCTGCTAGTCAGTATCCTCTGGCATTTGGGGAAACGTGCTTGAGGTCATGTGGCGCACCGGGTATGGGGAACCAGTGGAGGGGCTTTGGATTCGGGTCGTTACAAAGTGGTATCAAATGTGTTCTTTCCTCTTGATTTACTATTTTGAGACTTTAGCCAGGGATAGGACGGATTCGGTAATTGTCATTAAGCTATGCTCGGGAGTATCTAACTGATGTACAGAGAAGAGCCATAGTACCTCGTTAATTGCAGTTTGCTGGTTTTGAGATTTTATAGTTGACCGGATTTAACCTAGAGTGATTCACATGGCTTGTGCTATTATTGTTTTGATATTGAGGTTCTATTTCTATCGCAACCCAATGATATGAGGGTATTCCATATCATGCATCATATAGGAACTTTTAGAAATAACATGCCATGCATTCTTGCCATGCCATCTATGGTGCATTAGTGATTGTATGCTGTTGTGATGGATTTTGTGTAGATTATGCATGCTGTTGTGATAGATGCTTGATAGATTCTCTGTTCTCATGTTATAAAACTATTTGTTTTGTTCTTTTCTTAAAGTGAATGCCAAATTTTGGTTCTTGAGGTGTTATGGGCCCTCACGGATCGAAACTTGGCACCTATTTCCCTTGTTTTTAGTGTTTCTAGAATTCTGTGCAGTTTCTGAGATACTGCCCTGAAAAACCCAGAATACACGGAGTGTACTTTTTGGGAACATTCCGTGTAGTTTTCAGGCCGTGTCACTGATCATTTGAGCAGAACACAGTGTCGTGAAGGTAACTTCAGAAACACACCATGTAAGGTCGGAGCCGTGTACCCGACTATGTCACCAACAACACGGGTTGGGGAAGCTCGGGTAGAACACACCGTGTCCTCAGTGAACACACCGTGTAGTCTTGTCCAGGTACACGGTCGTGTCCTGAACAACATGGGACGGTGTCACCTTCGCCTGTACACACCGTGTTTGTTCAGAGCACGCCGTGTAAGGTCCAGCCGTGTAGACGGCCGTGTGCTCAACAACATGGGCTGCCGAAGCCTTGTCTAGTACACGTCGTGTTTGTTTAGAACACGCCATATAGTCTCAGGTTAAGTCGGACCATGTGGGTTAGCCATGTAAAGAGACTTGGGAAGTGGATTAGTCTTCTTGCACACTCCATGTGTTGGGGTCAACACACTGTGTAGTTTGAGGTGTACACAACTTGTAGGGCAGGAGTACACATCCATGTCAGTGGATTTAGAGGACACGCCGTGTAGATTTTATACATGCAGTGTAGTCGTGTTTTTCAATCTTTTGTGTATTTCTTTCCCCTATTCCCATTTTTTTACTCTTGTGTTCTCTACCCTTGTTTTTCTGATCTAAGGTGTACTTCTGATCTTTCCGAGCTATGCCTCTGAGACTTCCTCCGGTCATATGTCTGTCGCCAGGTAGTGATCAGATGCCAGATATGGCTGATCAGGGACTTCCTGCTGATCCCCCATCCGAGCTAGCCTTGGCACCGGTTTTCATTCCAGTTGCAGGCACAAATATGCAGTTCAGGGAAGGTTTCATGAGGATGATGCAGGCCTTACAGGGAGCACCGCCTCCTACCTCGTCTATGGAAGACCTGACGTGGGTTTTCCAGTAGCAGCATCCTCCTACGTTCTTGGGGGAGGGAGGACCTCAGGCTACAGAGTCATGGCTGGAAGCCATGCTGACTATCTTCGAGCATCTGGAGACGCCTCCAGATAGGTTGGTCAAGCTCTCCACCTACATGCTCCTAGACTCCGCCAAGAGGTGGTGGGACGTGATCTCACAGGAGTGTCAACAATAGGCTATGACATGGGAGGAGTTCCAGCACATGTTCTAAGATTAATTCTTCCCAGAGACCCTAAGGGCCGACCGAGCCTGGGAGTTCATGATCTTAGAGCAGGGTACTCTTTCTGTCATGGAGTATTCTGCTTGTTTCACCGAGCTGCAGCATTTCACACCCCTCCGGGATGGAAGTGGGGTGTTCTTGTAAAGGAAGTTTGAGGAGGGACTCCGGCGAGAGATCCGCCCACAGGTGAACATCTTCAAGTTGACTCCCATCACTTCCATCGTCAACATGACGCTGATTGCGGAGTGCAATCTGAGAGACTCTGGAGCTACGAGCCAGGGCGGTTCTGCTTATAGAGCTAGTCTTCCTCCAGATGAAAACAAGAAGCGTCGTAAGGAGCCTACGCATTGTTATTCAAGGAAGCATGATTCATTGTCAGGAAGCCAGGTGACATGCTACCAGTGTGGCTGGTCAAGGCACACGAGGCCGCAGTGCCATAGAGACCCCATGGAGTTCATATCTTGTGGCAAGATGGGTCACCTTCGGCGATTTTGTCAGGTTTTCTCACCAGCAGCTGATGACCGAGGTTCTTCCATGACTCCTCATTCTGAAGCAGCCCCACCAGTTTCTCACCAGTCGGGGAACTGGAGTTCTTCTGGTCGTTCGGGCCAAGGTGGAGGTCGAGGACGTGGCGGTCAGCCAGCAGTCCCTCAGCACCAGCAGGGAGGTTCAGCTCATAGTGGTCAGCCAGGGGCGTAGGGTCGTGGTATAGGCCAGTCTTTCTTCATGGAGGAGACTTATCAGGAGCAGGATCCCGACCCTTCTATTGTTCTAGGTTCAATTTTAGTATCCTTAGTTTTATCTTCAGCCCTTTTAAATATTGGTGCTACACATAGCTTTATCTCTGTTGTTGTTGAAGAGAGCCTTGGACTCTGCATCTTTTCTTATGCCAACTCGTTGACACTAGAAACACCTTCAGGAACGAGGAAATCTAATGTACTCTAGTGTAGAGAGTTCCCTCTCAATGTTACAGGGTATCATTTCTTCTGGGTTCTCTATGTCGTAGAGATGAGAGGCTATGATTTCATCCTCGGCATGGACTGGTTGATTCCCTTTCAAGAAGTCGTTGATTGTTATCACTGCAGAGTCAGTTTCATCTCACTAAAGGGTGAATATTTCTTCATAGAGGCGAATGGGACGTTCGGGAGAGTCAGGCGGGACTCGAGCATCTTGGTCTAGGAGGGGTGATAGCCCAGATTTCTAGTCTTTATCTGGATGATCAGGGGACTCCACAGTTGGACTTTCCTCCAGTGGTGGATCACTTCAAGGATGTATTTCTAGAGGACTTTTTAGGTTTGCCTTCGGAGCATGAGGTAGACTTCTCTATTGAGCTCGTTCCAGGAGTGGAACTGGTGTCCATTCCTCCCTATAAGATGGCAACACCTGAGTTGCAGGAGCTCAAGAAGTAGTTAGAGGATCTACAGGCTAAGGGTTTCATCCGACCCAGTACTTCTCCTTGGGGATCACCAATCCTGTTTGCGAAGAAGGCAGACGGTACCCTTCTGCTTTGTGTGGATTATCGGAAGCTGAACTAGTTGACGGTCAAGAACCGATATCCATTTCCGAGGATCGATGACATTTTTGATCAGCTTCGAGGAGCCTGGGTGTTCTCAAATATCAACTTGAGGTCCGGCTATCATCAGTTGTGTGTTAAACCATCAGATATACCTCTGACAGCCTTCAGGGGCAGATATGGTCTATACGAGTATACAGTCATATCGTTCGGTCTCACGAACGCACCTTCAGTTTTCATGGCACTGATGAACCGAGTGTTCCATCATTACTTGGACTCCTTCATCGTGGTCTTAATGGATGATATATTGGTGTACTCTCATACTTGACATGACCATGCCACACATCTTGAGATCATTCTAAGTACACTGAGAGAGAATCTTCTTTATGCTAAACTCCCGAAGTGACACTTCTGGATGGATCAAATTCACTTCTTGGGTCACATAATCTCAGAGGCAAGAGTATTAGTGGACCCAGAGAAAGTGAGAGCTGTAGTTTCCTGGGAGCAGCCGAACGATGTCTTTGAGGTAAGGAGTTTTCTAGGGCTGTCTGTATACTACAGATGCTTCATTCGGAACTTTTCTTGTCTAGCAGCACCTTTGACAGGTCGTACCAAGAAGGGGGTGAAGTTCTTATGGTCAGATTCTTGTGAGGCAGCCTTTCAGGAGATGAAAGGGAGGTTGATATCAGCACCAATACTAGTCTTGCTAGAGCTAGGCAAGAGAAACACTGTTTATTGTGATGCTTCAGGTATCGGGCTAGGAGTTGTGTAAAGACCCGCAAATTTCAAGGAAATTTTTTTTTTCTTAATTTTATTTGGAATTTTACAAGAGCGCAGCTTCAGACGGCACCTGATTCTGAGGCCCGGTGTGCCCGGAATCAATTTCCGAAGTTTGGCTCGGGTACGTTTAGTGAACGGACGAGCGGGTTTTTCTATCTTTTGAACCGGTGCCCGGAATCGAATTCTGAGGGTACCGATGAAATCGCAGCGCCGATATTTGCTTAGAAACGCCACTTCCGGAGTTGCGTTTGCTCAACCGTGGTTTTTAAAAAATTTTGGGCTTTAAGTCGGAAATAAAGTAAAGGTTGTGCGACAACTTTATTTTATTTCACTTAAGCCGCTTGGAAGTCACTTGGAAGCCACTTGAACTGAGTTAAAGCGGATAGGGTGCTATCCGGAAATACCCTACCCCTTGGTAGGATATTTTTGAGGTGGGGCCCGCACGAGCCCCGCCATTTCTTCGCTAAGTAACGCACCCGCGAAAACCCGTCAAGTAACTGAAAGGTCAACCGACACGTTTTCCTTAATTCTTAACAGACCATTTAATTGGGCGGTTTACTTCGTGAATTAAATGGGCTGTTTCATTCGTTGAATTAATTCAACTAATTGATGGGTCGTTACTTACGCGTTGTTGGCGAAATAATAAAATAGACAAACTTGTCTATTTTGGAGGATCCTCCTGTTGTGCGAGATCCTCTAAACCTCCACCCTCCTCGCGAAGAACGCGAAGAACGTGAAGAACGCGAAGAACGCCGGAACCGGAATTCGACGACGCACGATCCGCGCCGTCAGCAAACTTTTCTGCAACCTTCTTCTTCTTCTTCTTCGGCGCCTCTTCTTCCGCGGCGGACCTACGATCGGCGGTTAAAGGTGAGAATCGAATCTTCTAAATTCTCCCCTTTTTATAATTCGATATCAACGGATTTAAATTAATTAAATCCGTTTGATCTTGATCCGGAGATTGGCGACGCGACGCCGGATACCGCGACGACGCGACGATCCCCTTCTTCCGCGACGAGAAATCCCGCGACGATCCCCCGTTCGGCAACGACAGCTGCGAGGTAGGGGTTGTTTGGAATATTTTATTTCTCGTGTTTATTCTTTTAAAATAAAGAACCCGATCTCGGAACAATTTTAATTTATTTAAAATTGTTGTTGGTTATTTCTTTTCCTCCCGTTGATTTTACCTAACGCGGAGGGTGCGGGCCTAACAAACAAGGCCCGGCAACCCTCCGCCGATCTTCCTTTTTGTGCGGATTTGGCGGGCGACGGCAAAAGCACGATGCAAGGGCCAATTGTTGATTCCGCAGTGAAGGACGCGTCCCGGGAGGAATAACGGCGCAGGCGGGAAAGGAATCGGGCCACCGGAGCATCTCCGGCGGCCCGCGGAAGGCGGCGGCGGCGCGGGTCGCCGGAGGCGGCGGCGCCCGGCCCGCCGTCGTGGAGGAAATCCGCCGCGGCTGAAGCCGCGGCGGCGGCGGCCGGTTCCGCGGCCGCGCGGAACCGGGAACGGACGCGGCGGCCCGGCCGCGTCCGCGTGACAGGCGGCCCCCCTCCGCGGGGCCGCGCCTTCCACCCAGCCGCGGGGGCGGCGCCCCGCGGCAGCCGCGCTCGGCCGATCGGCCGAGCCGGTCCGACCGGCCGGGCCGCGCCTGAGCCGGACCGGATCCGGTCCAACCGGGTCGGGTCGACCCGGTTCGGCCGACCCAGGGGGGGTTCGGGCCGGGTCGCCCCGGGCCCAGAACCCCCGTTTTCGGGCCCTCTTCGGTCTTTTGCCCGAATCTTGGGCCTGGGACCTCCGATTGACGAACCGTCAGCGGCTACGCGATCCTTGGAAGGAGACGGTCATTTCGGTATATTACACTCAAGGTTTCGGAAGACTTTGGGTTCGGCCGGGTTGGTTCGTACGCGAAACCAACCGGGCCCTCGGAGCGGAAACGCTCATAACTCGAGCTGCGGACGTCCGATCGACGTACCGTCAGCTGTGGAGGTTTCCTCTAAGTGAGACGGAACTTTTGGCATACTCTGCCCGAGGATCCGACACAGGCAGAGTACGGTCGGGTTGGTTTTTCCCTAAAAACCAACCGGGCCCCTCGGACGAAAATGCCAATAACTCTCAGACCGGGCGTCCGATTGACGCGCCGTCTGTTGCGTTGAGATCCTGTTGTCGATACGGAACTTTTGGATACATCAACTTCGGACTACGTGTCAGTTGATGTATCAGCCTCTCGGCTCGTGGAGCGGACCCTCCTAGACGAGCTCGCTGTGTGCAGGAACCCTAGCGCTGGCTGTGAATTCGACGACAGAGCAGAGATCCTCCGTGGACTGCGACGACGACAGAGCAGAGATCCTTCGTGGACTGCGGCGACGACTGTGCAGAGATCCTCAGTGGACTGCGTCGACTACTGCACTCAGCGATCCTACGTGGATCAGTGCTACAGGTCCTGTGTGGGCCTGATCCTGTGTGGGTCATCTCTTACGGTTCTGTGTGAGCCTTGACTACAGGTCCTGTGTGGGCCCGATCCTGTGTGGGTCATCTCTTACGGTTCTGTGTGAGCCTTGACTACAGGTCCTGTGTGGGCCCGATCCTGTGTGGGTCATCTCTTACGGTTCTGTGTGAGCCATTTCTACAGGTCCTGTGTGGGCCCGATCCTTTGTGGGTCATTGCCGAGGTTAGTACCTATCGATCCTTCGTGGGTCCGACGACTTAGATGGTTCGGTGATCATCTTGTCGTCATCTGAAAAAGTATACCTGGTTGAGCTGAATCTTATGTTACTCTCCTTTGTGGATTGTGTTGAACTATCCTATGTGGATTTACTATTTACTCTCCCTGGTGTATTTGAGTCTTGCTTTCCTGTGTGGATCGAGTTGACCTTGAGCTCGAGAGCAGAGCTAGAAATGGGGACTTAGGTATATGTATGGGCATATACCTAAGTCGAGTCAGTTGTTTCTTCGTGGTTTCCCCTTTCTTTTGTGCTATATCCTTTGTGGATTTCGGGAGACCTTCGGGGGTCTCGGGGTCCTTACTGAGTAGTTTATACTCACCCCTGCACGGGCTATGCCCGCACTTTGTTGTGTTGGATGCAGACGACGGACAACACTGATCTCGGTTGGGGCGTGGAGCAGGACGGTACCTGGAGGCGGACCACTGGGTGGGACGTGCTCGGAGCGGACGTGGGACCCGAGGAGCCTGGAGGCTATCTGTACCCACCCTTCAGGTGGGATTGCCAGTGGACGACACGAGGCCACCGTCTTTTCTTCAGTTGCTGTTCTTTACCTTTTCAGTTGTACTTTCAGTTGGGCTTGTATTCCGGCCCCCTTTACTTTTCTGCACTTTGTAGTTACTTTCCGCTTGCTGACTCTGTGGTGGTTGTTACTTATAAAGGCAATGCCTTCCCTGTTTACCGGGATTTTACACCTTGGTGCTAGTCGCCAGCCCCTGGCCTATGGAAGGCGGGCTTGGGGTAGTCACGGCACGGGCCCCGAGGTCGGGTCGTGACAAATTGGTATCAGAAGCGGTCGGTTCTACCGCAGACTCTAATCGTCTTTTCTTTCTATATGAAGCAATAGTGTTTAGTGTATTGAGTGTGGTTATCAGTTCATGGAGCCCAGTGTTGGTGCGGCGGCCGACGTATCCGTACACCAGGACCCTGACTCCTGATTTCCGACTTAAGGCATGAAAACATTGATTGCGTGTGTGTTTCAAGTTTTCTTTGTGATTACTTGTGTCAGCTCACCGGGTATACTGATCTGCTTCATGAAAGTCTCATGTTTTCCTTGTGATTACTTGTGCCAGCTCACCAGGTATACTGTTCTGACTGTGGTACTCTTGTTCTCCTTTTCAGGATGGCCCCGCGACGACAGCCAGCTAGGGTTCCGAGTGTAGGGCGCGACGGCAGCCCACCGAGCGACGAGGCCTCGGTGCAGGGCCCTTTGCCAGCAGTGGCACCGGCGGTAGCTTTACCCGCCGAGCCACCGATGCTACCAGTACCCGACGCTGACGATGCACGTCGCCTCAGGGCACTGCATGAGTTTCTGAGCCAGCGACCGCCCAGGTTTCGCGGTGAGGCGGACCCCCAGGCCGCCGAGGACTGGCTAGAGGCGGTGGTACGTATCTTTAGGCTAGTGAGGACACCAGCGGATCTCATGGTGATTCTCGCGGCGAGCCTCCTGCAGGTGGCGGGCAGGGACAGGCCCAGCTCCAGGCAGTGGAGGCCTACGACCCCGACATGCCAGAGATGATTCGAGGTACGATCTGTGTCTATTCCACCCTTGCTGCAGTACTTATAGACACAGGAGCGAGTCACTCTTTCATAGCCTCTTCCCTTGTTCGGAGCTCGGAGATTCCGACTGAGCCGTTGGCTCGATCCTTACGGCTAGAGACTCCTACGGGAGCAGACTCGACGATTACGCACTGGTGCCGGCAG
This sequence comes from Viscum album, assembly GCA_963277665.1. Classification (NCBI taxonomy): domain Eukaryota; kingdom Viridiplantae; phylum Streptophyta; class Magnoliopsida; order Santalales; family Viscaceae; genus Viscum; species Viscum album. The sequence continues at coordinate 2,017,545,399 of OY728128.1, read as the reverse complement.
TGTGAGCTTACTCTAGGAGGCGAGAGCTTCGGCTGGGATCTCCTTGTAGCGGCGTCGAGGCCTTACGACGTCATCTAGGGCATGGATTGGCTATCCACGGTTCGTGCCCAGATCGACTGTTTTAGGCGCAAGGTGCGATGTGTTCGCACCGACGGGAGCAGGTTTACCTTCACCGGCGAGAAGGGAACCTTTGCAGCACATGATGGACATCCGCGGAGGAGAGTGCAGCCCATCTCTCATCAGTTGGCTAGCCTCATCCTAGGAGCAGTGGACGTGCGGAGTCCAGTTTTTCCTGCAGTGGTGGACCAGTACGTGGACGTCTTTCCCGACGACGTTCCAGGGATACCTCCTCGTAGAGAGGTAGACTTTTACATCGACTTGTACCCCGGGACAGCCCCGATATCTACTCCAGCATATCGGATTGTAAAGACCCGTAAAATTCAAGGGAATTTTTTTTCTTAATTTTCTTTAGAATTTTACAAGAGCGCGGTTTCAGACGGCACCTGATTCCGAGGCCCGGAGTGCCCGGAATTAATTTCCGAAGTTTGGCTCGGGTACGTTCAGTGAACGAACGAGCGGGAATTCCTAACTTTTGATCCGGTGCTCGGAATTGAAATCTGAGGGCACCGATGAACTCGCAGCGCCGATATTCGCTTAATGAGACCTTTTCGGGAGTTGCGTTTGTTGCGGGTTGAAAGTTACGTTTTGGAGTTTTTAGTTTGAGTTAAATAAAATTGTGATGAACAATTTTATTTTTACTTGTTTAAACCTATGTGTGGAAGTTGGGTGGGACCTCCTTGTTGTTAACTACCCTTGAGAGAATAAAGGTGGGGTGGGGCCCACACGAGCCCAACCCCTCACCTTCCCTAACTCCTCTAAACCCCCCCCCCCCACTTAAGATGTGTAACTCATCTTAACCTTTAAACTTTCCATTAATTGGGTGACTTTCCCTCTCCTCACTTTAATCATTCCAACACACTAATCCAATTAATGGATTTAAGTTTTCGAATTTTTGAAACTCATAGAATGACTTAATAAAATAAGATTAGCTTATTTTATTTTTTGGGGGGTTAGTTTGGTTGTGTTGAGGATTGGAGGAGAGTGCTCTAAGTCTCTTGAAGAACTTCATCTTCTCCGGCGAAGAACGTCTTCATCCTCAACGAAGAACGACAACACTTCGTCAAGGATCATCGACTCGGCGACTCGGTATCTTCGAACCCCTTCTTTCTCCTCGGACCTTCTTCGTCGGAAAACGAAGATCCGCCAACGTCGTGTCTCTTCGGGCATAACACTTCGTCAACGGATTTGACGAACGACGACCGCGACGCCCGACCTCCGCGACGCCGTCTTCCGCGGGACGTAGACGATTCTTCGAATCTTAAACCCGAGGTAGGGGTTGTTGTTTAATTCTTAAATTATTTCATTACTTGCTCGTGGATCGCATGTCTACGTGAGGCTTTGAAATATTTTTATTAAGTGATTATTTTAACGTGAAGGGGGCCGGACCGCACGAACACGGCCGAACCCCCCTCCATCGTTCTTGTTTTATTCATGCGGGTGGAAGCAATGGCGTGGTGCCGTCGCACCACGCGGATGATCGTGCTTATAATTTACGCAACGCCGTCGTGCTACGCCGAGGAGAATCTTCAAGAACGCGACGCCGTCACGCCGCGTTGAAAGGATTCATGGCACGGCGAAAGGGGCGCGGTGCCGTCGCACCGCGCCGGACGACGAACACCGCGGCCGGTTCCGGGCCGCGGCGGGACGAGAAGACCGCGGCCGGTTCCGGGCCGCGGCGGAACGAGAAGACCGCGGCCGGTTCCGGGCCGCGGCGGAAGAGGAGACCGGCGGCCGGGCCGCCGGCGTCGGAAGTCAAAGGCGGGACCGGAATTTCCGGTCCCGTTGGTAAAAACCGGCCGGCCAGCTGGCCGGCCGGACGACTTAAAACCGGGGAATTTAATTCCCCGGCCGGTTCTTTAAAACCCCCCTCATAATGAGGGGGGCGGTTCCATGTAAGGGGGGGTAACAGCCCCCCGGTCTTTTTTTTAAATCGGCCCCCACGTGGGGGCCGTTTGTTTCAAAGGCATGGCACAAGGCCGTGCCGCCTTGTCCAGAACCGCGGGGCTTAGCCCCCGCGTGCGCCGCGGCCCGCCGCCGCCATCGCGGCCCGCCGCCGCCGCCGCCGCGGCCCGCCGCCGCCGCCGCCACCGCGGCCTGCCGCCGCCGCCGCGGCCCGCCGCCGCCGCGCCGCCGCGCCGCCCCCGGGGGGGGGGGGGGGGGGGGGGGGTCGGGCCGGGTCGGCCCGGACCCGGACCCCCCCGTTTCGAACCAGATTCGGTTTTTGGCTCATAACCTGAGCCTCGGACCTCCGAATGACGAACCGTCTGCGGCAACGCGATCCTTGGATCGAGACGGTCGTTTCGGTATATCGCACTCAAGGTTTCGGTTAACTTTGAGTTCGGCCGGGTTGGTTCGTTCACGAAACCAACCGGGCCTTCGGAGCGGAAACGCTCATATCTTGAGCTACGGACGTCCGATTGACGCGCCGTCAGTCGCGTTGTGTTCCTCTTAGTGAGACGGATCTTTTGGCATACTCCGCCCGAGGTTTGGACGCAGGTGGAGTACGGTCGGGTTGGTTTTGTCTTAAAAACCAACCGGGCCCCGGAGACGAAAAAGCCAATAACTCACAAACCGGGCGTCCGATTGACGCGCCGTCTGTTTCGTTGACTTCCTCTTGATGAGACGGAACTTTTGACATACTCCGCCCGAGTTTTAGATGCAGACGGAGTATGGCCGGGTTGGATTGTACCCGAAATCCAACCGGGCCCCTGGAACGGGAAAGCTGATATCTTTCAGACAGGACGTCCGTTTGACGAACCGTCAGCGGTGTTGGTGTTTACGTTTAGTAACGGTCCCTATGAGTATACCCTATGGGAGTTCGGGGTACAGTTGAGATACGGCCGGGATTGGTTCGCACTCGAAACCAACCGGGCCCCTGGGACGAAAAGGCTAATAACGCACAGACCGGGCGTCCGATCGACGCGCCGTCTGTTGCGTTGAGACCCCTGTGACGAGACGGACCTTTGAGACACTTCTTCGTAGGACTTTGTGATACTTGGAGTATCGACCAGTAGCTCGTGGAGCGGACCCTCCCGAAGACGAGCGTGCAGAGTACGGAGACCGTGTAGCCGGCTGAGACCTGACGACTGATTGACCGACTCGACTTGGAGTGAGTCGACTAGCCCAGTGGACGGAGCGCCCGGTCTTTGGCGGCAGACCCACGGCGGACGGAGCGCCTGGTAGTTGGCAGCAGACCCGCGGTACTCGACAGGAGGAGTACCTCAGTAGGCTATCTGGGTAGCGCCCGGTATTTGGCGACAGACCCTCAGCGGACGGAGCGCCAGGTGGTTGGCCGCAAACCCGCAGTACTCGACAGGAGGAGTACTTCAGCAGTCCTAGGTTAGTGAGCGGCAGCCTCGGAGTCGTGACAGGACCACTGTACACTCTAGAGACGGAGCTGTTCAGCAGTTACGGTTTCGATAATGAAAATCCTGGTTTGAGCTGAGACTTTTGACCTTTGTGTTTCCTCATGATTGAGATGGGTTTCTTGATAACTTAGGTATATGTATGCGCATATACCTGGGTAGTGGTTATCCGTTGATCTCATGATCCTTGTGCGTCCTCATGACTGAGATGGGTTACTTGATAACTTAGGTATATGTATGGGCATATACCTAAGTAGATTTTATCTGTTGTGATCTTCTTGTGGTTATCCTTGTTGGTTTTAGTGAGACCTTGAGGGTCTCGGGGTCCCTACTGAGTATCGTTATACTCACCCCTGCACGGGCTATGCCCGCACCTCGTTGTGTTGGTTGCAGACGACGGACAGTGCTGACAGAAGCCGAAGGTGCGAGGACTGGACGGTACCTGGAGGTGGACTATTCGACGAGGCGGTAACCGGAGGTGGACCACTGGGCGGGACATACTCGGAGCGGATGGCGGGACCCGAGGAGCAGAGGATCTATCTGTACCCACCCTTCAGGTGGGATTTCCAGTGGACATCTCAGCGTAGCAGCTTTACTTTTCAGTCGCTGTTTCCCCTTTCGAGTTGTACTTTACAGTTGGGCTTGTATTTCCGGCCCCTTTTTACTTTTCAGCTCATCTTTTGTACTTAGTGTTTTACTTCCGCTTGTACTCTGTGGTGCTTGTTTTCTTTTATAAAGGCAATGCCTTCCCAGTTATCGGGATTTTACGCCTTTGGTGCTAGTCGCCAGCCCCTGGCATATGGAAGGCGGGCTTGGGGTAGTCACGGCACGGGCCCCGAGGACGGGTCGTGACAAATTGGTATCAGAGGAGTTCGGTTCTACTGTGAACTCTGATCTTTTCTATGTGAAGCAATAATGTTTAGCGTATTGAGAGTGGATATCAGTGCAGGGAGTCCAGTGTTGGTGCGGCGGCCGACGTATCCGTACACCAGGACCCTGACCTCTGATTTCCGACTTAATGCACGAAAACATTGATTGCGTGTGTGTTTTCAAAAGTTTTCCCCCTTAAAACAGCTCAAACCAGGTCAGCTCACCAGGTATAATCGTTTGATCGTGTTACGTTGTTTCTTTCAGGATGGCCCCACGACGGCAGCCAGCTAGGGTTCCGAGAGTCGAGCGAGACGACAGCCCACCGAGCGACGAGGCCTCGGTGCAGGGCCCTTTTCCAGTAGTGGCACCGGCGGTAGCTTTACCCGCCGAGCCCCCGATGCTTCCAGCAGCAGCCGCTGACGATGCACGTCGCCTCAGCGCACTGCATGAGTTTCAGCGCCAGCGACCGCCCAGGTTTCGCGGGGAGACGGATCCCCAGGCAGCAGAGGACTGGCTGGAGGCAGTAGTTCGAGTGTTTAGGCTAGTGAGGACACCAGCAGACCTCATGGTGATCCTCGCTGCGAGCCTACTACACGCAGCAGCAGGACGATGGTGGAGCCTGATGCTCCAGGTGCACGATGAGGCATCTCTTCTTTGGACGGACTTTGAGAGCCTCTTCCGCTCTGAGTTCGTCCCGGCCACCCTCCGAGCGGTGCGCATCCAGGAGCTTCTACAGCTGCGGCAGGGCAGCATGACGGTCGCTCAGTACGCGGCGAGGTTCACCGACCTTTCTCGGTACTCGACAGACATGGTACAGGACCCCTTCTTCCGGGCCCGGACCTTCGAGCAGGGTTTGAGACACGAGATCAGGGCATCGCTGATCTCCCTCAGCATACCGACTCAGACAGGAGTACTGGAGCGGGCACTTCTGATCGAGAGTTTCCTTGCTGAGTCTACACCAGCACAGCAACTCACCGCAGGGCGGCACGTGGCAGAGTCATCTGCAGCAGGTAGCCGACGGATGACTCAGGGTTCCAGGCAGACCAGACCTACCGGTGGCCGACCGCACGACTCAGGCTCAGTTGTAGGGGGAATCCGGGGTGGAGTCAGAGCCAGGCGTGCCGAGAGTGGGCAGTGTTACTCCTGTGGCGGGATTGGTCACATGGCTCGTGACTGTCCGACCCGCCATGCTGATGATCAGAAGTTAAGTGAAGAACCTCCCAGGCAGAGGCAGAGGTTCGACCGTGGCGGTCCGCAGGGAGGAGGCGGACGAGGCAGAGGAGCTGGACGAGCAGCTGGTGGTGGGCGACGCTTTGAGGCTCTTCCACCACCACCACCAGGAGGACCACCCCGACCGCAGGGGAGAGCTCAGCTTCAGGCAGCCGAGGCCTTCGATCATGGAGCTCTGGGAGCCGATGGACAGGAGCAGAACTAGTGGATACGTCCTTAGTACTTCTGGTTCTTTGTTGCTTTTGTGTAGCGTCTTGTATTATGAGCTGCAATAATAAAAGACGCATACCTTTGTGATATTTTCGTTCCTGTCCTCTTTCGTGATGTTACTAAGAGGTTCCAGTTTTGGCTGTTGACTTGACCCTCACTTGTGAGACATCTTCTGGAAGAGACCCAGTTACCACACACTGATGCCGACAGTGTGACTCAACCCTTGGAGGCGAGAGTAACGGTTGAATCTCTTAGTAGTAGCGTCGAGGCCTTACGACGTCATCCTTGGTATGGATTAGTATCATCCATGTTAGGATTGACTGTTTTAGGAAAAGAATGTGGTTCATCCAGGGGATGAGACCAGATTTCTCTTATCGGCAAAGAAGAAATCTTGCAGCTCTTGTGGAACCAGAGAAGGTCCAGGTCATCCAGGAGCGGATGAGGACAGCTCAGAGCCGGCAGAAGTCATATGCTGACAGGAGGCGGAGACCACTAGAGTTCGAGGATGGTGACCACGTCTTCTTACGGGTCTCACCTCGACGTGGTATTCGGCGATTTGGCCGAGGCAGCAAGTTATCTCCGCGATTCATCGGACCCTTTCAGTTTCTCAGCAGGATTGGTGAGGTTGCTTATCGCCTGGATCTACCACCTCAGCTGCACCGGGTGCACGACGTCTTCCACGTATCTCAGCTGAGGAGATACGTGCACGACCCGACGCACATCATTGACCATGGAGAGCTTGACGTTGACGATGGGGCGACTTTTACGGAGGTCCCGGTGGAGAAAGAGGATCGACAGGAGCGGGTCCTGCGTGGGCGATCGATTCCTCTTGTGCGCATCAGATGGCAGCACGGGAATCTCCAGGAGAGCACATGGGAGCGGGAGGCTCAGATGCGTGCTCAGTACCCTCATTTGTTTCCCTAGTTTTTGTTGTATCTTTACGGGGACGTAAAGCCCTGAGGTGGGAGTAATGTAAAGACCCGTAAAATTCAAGGGAATTTTTTTTCTTAATTTTCTTTAGAATTTTAAAAGAGCGCGGTTTCAGACGGCACCTGATTCCGAGGCCCGGAGTGCCCGGAATTAATTTCCGAAGTTTGGCTCGGGTACGTTCAGTGAACGAACGATCGGGAATTCCTAACTTTTGATCCGGTGCTCGGAATTGAAATCCGAGGGCACCGATGAACTCGCAGCGCCGATAATCGCTTAATGAGACCTTTTCGGGAGTTGCGTTTGTTGCGGGTTGAAAGTTACGTTTTGGAGTTTTTAGTTTGAGTTAAATAAAATTGTGATGAACAATTTTATTTTTACTTGTTTAAACCTATGTGTGGAAGTTGGGTGGGACCTCCTTGTTGTTAACTACCCTTGAGAGAATAAAGGTGGGGTGGGGCCCACACGAGCCCAACCCCTCACCTTCCCTAACTCCTCTAAACCCCCCCCCCACTTAAGATGTGTAACTCATCTTAACCTTTCAACTTTCCATTAATTGGGTGACTTTCCCTCTCCTCACTTTAATCATGCCAACACACTAATCCAATTAATGGATTTAAGTTTTTGAATTTTTGAAACTCATAGAATGACTTAATAAAATAAGATTAGCTTATTTTATTTTTTTGGGGGTTAGTTTGGTTGTGTTGAGGATTGGAGGAGAGAGCTCTAAGTCTCTTGAAGAACTTCATCTTCTCCGGCGAAGAACGTCTTCATCCTCAACGAAGAACGACAACACTTCGTCAAGGATCATCGACTCGGAGACTCGGTATCTTTGAACCCCTTCTTTCTCATCGGACCTTCTTCGTCGGCAAACGAAGATCCGCCAACGTCGTGTCTCTTCGGGCATAACACTTCGTCAACGGATTTGACGAACGACGACCGCGACGCCCGACCTCCGCGACGCCGTCTTCCGCGGGACGTAGACGATTCTTCGAATCTTAAACCCGAGGTAGGGGTTGTTGTTTAATTCTTAAATTATTTCATTACTTGCTCGTGGATCGCATGTCTACGTGAGGCTTTGAAATATTTTTATTAAGTGATTTTTTTAACGTGAAGGGGGCCGGACCGCACGAACACGGCCGAACCCCCCTCCATCGTTCTTGTTTTATTCATGCGGGTGGAAGCAATGGCATGGTGCCGTCGCACCACGCGGATGATCGTGCTTATAATTTACGCAACGCCGTCGCGCTACGCCGAGGAGAATCTTCAAGAACGCGACGCCGTCGCGCCGCGTTGAAAGGATTCATGGCACGGCGAAAGGGGCGCGGTGTTGTCGCACCGCGCCGGACGACGAACACCGCGGCCGGTTCCGGGCAGCGGCGGGACGAGAAGACTGCGGCCGGTTCCGGGCCGCGGCGAAACGAGAAGACCGCGGCCGGTTCCGGGCCGCGGCGGAAGAGGAGACCGGCGGCCGGGCCGCCGGCGTCGGAAGTCAAAGGCGGGACCGGAATTTCCGGTCCCGTTGGTAAAAATCGGCCGGCCAGCTGGCCGGCCGGACGACTTAAAACCGGGGAATTTAATTCCCCGGCCGGTTCTTTAAAACCCCCCTCATAATGAGGGGGGCGGTTCCATGTAAGGGGGGGCAACAGCCCCCCGGTCTTTTTTTTTAATCGGCCCCCACGTGGGGGCCGTTTGTTTCAAAGGCACAGCACAAGGCCGTGCCGCCTTGTCCAGAACCGCGGGGCTTAGCCCCCGCGTGCGCCGCGGCCCGCCGCCGCCATCGCGGCCCGCCGCCGCCGCCACCGCGGCCTGCCGCCGCCGCCGCGGCCCGCCGCCGCGGCCCGCCGCCGCCGCCACGCCGCCGTCGCCGCCGCCTCCGGCCGCCGCGCCACCGCCGCGCCGCCCCCGGGGGGGGGGGGGGGGGGGGTGGGGGGGTCGGGCCGGGTCGGCCCGGACCCGGGCCCCCCCGTTTCGAACCAGATTCGGTTTTTGGCTCATAACCTGAGCCTCGGACCTCCGAATGACGAACCGTCTGCGGCAACGCGATCCTTGGATCGAGACGGTCGTTTCGGTATATCGCACTCAAGGTTTTGGTTAACTTTGAGTTCGGCCGGGTTGGTTCGTTCACGAAACCAACCGGGCCTTCGGAGCGGAAACGCTCATATCTTGAGCTACGGACGTCCGATTGACGCGCCGTCAGTCGCGTTGTGTTCCTCTTAGTGAGACGGATCTTTTGGCATACTCCGCCCGAGGTTTGGACGTAGGTGGAGTACGGTCGGGTTGGTTTTGCCTTAAAAACCAACCGGGCCCCGGAGACGAAAAAGCCAATAACTCACAAACCGGGCGTCCGATTGACGCGCCGTCTGTTTCGTTGACTTCCTCTTGATGAGACGGAACTTTTGACATACTCCGCCCGAGTTTTAGATGCAGACGGAGTATGGCCGGGTTGGATTGTACCCGAAATCCAACCGGGCCCCTGGAACGGGAAAGCTGATATCTTTCAGACAGGACGTCCGTTTGACGAACCGTCAGCGGCGTTGGTGTTTACGTTTAGTAACGGTCCCTATGAGTATACCCTATGGGAGTTCGGGGTACAGTTGAGATACGGCCGGGATTGGTTCGCACTCGAAACCAACCGGGCCCCTGGGACGAAAAGGCTAATAAAGCACAGACCGGGCGTCCGATCGACGCGCCGTCTTTTGCGTTGAGACCCCTGTGACGAGACGGACCTTTGAGACACTTCTTCGTAGGACTTTGTGATACTTGGAGTATCGACCAGTAGCTCGTGGAGCGGACCCTCCCGGAGACGAGCGTGCAGAGTACGGAGACCGTGTAGCCGGCTGAGACCTGACGACTGCTTGACCGACTCGACTTGGAGTGAGCCGACTAGCCCAGTGGACGGAGCGCCCGGTACTTGGCGGCAGACCCACGGCGGACGGAGCGCCTGGTAGTTGGCAGCAGACCCGCGGTACTCGACAGGAGGAGTACCTCAGTAGGCTATCTGGGTAGCGCCCGGTATTTGGCGACAGACCCTCAGCGGACGGAGCGCCAGGTGGTTGGCCGCAAACCCGCAGTACTCGACAGGAGGAGTACTTCAGCAGTCCTAGGTTAGTGAGCGGCAGCCTCAGAGTCGTGACAGGACCACTGTACACTCTAGAGACGGAGCTCTTCAGCAGTTACGGTTTCGATAATGAAAATCCTGGTTTGAGCTGAGACTTTTGACCTTTGTGTTTCCTCATGATTGAGATGGGTTTCTTGATAACTTAGGTATATGTATGGGCATATACCTGGGTAGTGGTTATCCGTTGATCTCATGATCCTTGTGCTTCCTCATGACTGAGATGGGTTACTTGATAACTTAGGTATATGTATGGCCATATACCTAAGTAGAGTTTATCTGTTGTGATCTTCTTGTGGTTATCCTTGTTGGTTTTAGTGAGACCTTGAGGGTCTCGGGGTCCCTACTGAGTATCGTTATACTCACCCCTGCACGGGCTATGCCCGCACCTCGTTGTGTTGGCTGCAGACGACGGACAGTGCTGACAGAAGCCGAAGGTGCGAGGACTGGACGGTACCTGGAGGTGGACTATTCGACGAGGCGGTAACCGGAGGTGGACCACTGGGCGAGACATACTCGGAGCGGATGGCGGGACCCGAGGAGCAGAGGAGCTATCTGTACCCACCCTTCAGGTGGGATTTCTAGTGGACATCTCAGCGTAGCAGCTTTACTTTTCAGTCGCTGTTTCCCCTTTCGAGTTGTACTTTACAGTTGGGCTTGTATTTCCGGCCCCTTTTTACTTTTCAGCTCATCTTTTGTACTTAGTGTTTTACTTCCGCTTGTACTCTGTGGTGCTTGTTTTCTTTTATAAAGGCAATGCCTTCCCAGTTATCGGGATTTTACGCCTTTGGTGCTAGTCTCCAGCCCCTGGCCTATGGAAGGCGGGCTTGGGGTAGTCACGGCACGGGCCCCGAGGACGGGTCGTGACAAATTGGTATCAGAGGAGTTCGGTTCTACCGTGAACTCTGATCTTTTCTATGTGAAGCAATAATGTTTAGCATATTGAGAGTGGATATCAGTGCAGGGAGTCCAGTGTTGGTGCGGCGGCCGACGTATCCGTACACCAGGACCCTGACCTCTGATTTCCGACTTAATGCACGAAAACATTGATTGCGTGTGTGTTTTCAAAAGTTTTCCCCCTTAAAACAGCTCAAACCAGGTCAGCTCACCAGGTATAATCGTTTGATCGTGTTACGTTGTTTCTTTCAGGATGGCCCCACGACGGCAGCCAACTAGGGTTCCGAGAGTGGAGCGAGACGACAGACCACCGAGCGACGAGGCCTCGGTGCAGGGCCCTTTTCCAGTAGTGGCACCGGCGGTAGCTTTACCCGCCGAGCCCCCGATGCTTCCAGCAGCAGCCGCTGACGATGCACGTCGCCTCAGCGCACTGCATGAGTTTCAGCGCCAGCGACCGCCCAGGTTTCGCGGGGAGACGGATCCCCAGGCAGCAGAGGACTGGCTGGAGGCAGTAGTTCGAGTGTTTAGGCTAGTGAGGACACCAGCAGACCTCATGGTGATCCTCGCTGCGAGCCTACTACACGCAGCAGCAGGACGATGGTGGAGCCTGATGCTCCAGGTGCACGATGAGGCATCTCTTCTTTGGACGGACTTTGAGAGCCTCTTCCGCTCTGAGTTCGTCCCGGCCACCCTCCGAGCGGTGCGCATCCAGGAGCTTCTACAGCTGCGGCAGGGCAGCATGACGGTCGCTCAGTACGCGACGAGGTTCACCGACCTTTCTCGGTACTCGACAGACATGGTACAGGACCCCTTCTTCCGGGCCCGGACCTTCGAGCAGGGTTTGAGACACGAGATCAGGGCATCGCTGATCTCCCTAAGCATACCGACTCAGATAGGAGTACTGGAGCGGGCACTTCTGATCGAGAGTTTCCTTGCTGAGTCTACACCAGCACAGCAACTCACCGCAGGGCGGCACGTGGCAGAGTCATCTGCAGCAGGTAGCCGACGGATGACTCAGGGTTCCAGGCAGACCAGACCTACCGGTGGCCGACCGCACGACTCAGGCTCAGTTGTACGGGGAAGCTGGGGTGGAGTCAGAGCCAGGCGTGCCGAGAGTGGGCAGTGTTACTCCTTGGCGGGATTGGTCACATGGCTCGTGACTGTCCGACCCGCCATGCTGATGATCAGCAGTTAAGTGAAGAACCTCCCAGGCAGAGGCAGAGGTTCGACCGTGGCGGTCCGCAGGGAGGAGGCGGACGAGGCAGAGGAGCTGGACGAGCAGCTGGTGGTGGGCGACGCTTTGAGGCTCTTCCACCACCACCACCAGGAGGACCACCCCGACCGCAGGGGAGAGCTCAGCTTCAGGCAGCCGAGGCCTTCGATCATGGAGCTCCGGGAGCCGATGGACAGGAGCAGAACTAGTGGATACGTCCTTAGTACTTCTGGTTATTTGTTGCTTTTGTGTAGCGTCTTGTATTATGAGCTGCAATAATAAAAGACGCATACCTTTGTGATATTTTCGTTCCTGTCCTCTTTCGTGATGTTACTAAGAGGTTCCAGTTTTGGCTGTTGACTTGACCCTCACTTGTGAGACATCTTCTGGAAGAGACCCAGTTACCACACACTGATGCCGACAGTGTGACTCAACCCTTGGAGGCGAGAGTAACGGTTGAATCTCTTAGTAGTAGCGTCGAGGCCTTACGACGTCATCCTTGGTATGGATTAGTATCATCCATGTTAGGATTGACTGTTTTAGGCAAAGAATGTGGTTCATCCAGGGGATGAGACCAGATTTCTCTTATCGGCAAAGAAGAAATCTTGCAGCTCTTGTGGAACCAGAGAAGGTCCAGGTCATCCAGGAGCGGATGAGGACAGCTCAGAGCCGGAAGAAGTCATATGCTGACAGGAGGCGGAGACCACTAGAGTTCGAGGATGGTGACCACGTCTTCTTACGGGTCTCACCTCGACGTGGTATTCGGCGATTTGGCCGAGGCGGCAAGTTATCTCCACGATTCATCGGACCCTTTCAGTTTCTCAGCAGGATTGGTGAGGTTGCTTATCGCCTGGATCTACCACCTCAGCTGCACCGGGTGCACGACGTCTTCCACGTATCTCAGCTGAGGAGATACGTGCACGACCCGACGCACATCATTGACCATGGAGAGCTTGACGTTGACGATGGGGCGACTTTTACGGAGGTCCCGGTGGAGAAAGAGGATCGACAGGAGCGGGTCCTGCGTGGGCGATCGATTCCTCTTGTGCGCTTCAGATGGCAGCACGGGAATCTCCAGGAGAGCACATGGGAGCGGGAGGCTCAGATGCGTGCTCAGTACCCTCATTTGTTTCCCTAGTTTTTGTTGTATCTTTACGGGGACGTAAAGCCCTGAGGTGGGAGTAATGTAAAGACCCGTAAAATTCAAGGGAATTTTTTTTCTTAATTTTCTTTAGAATTTTACAAGAGCGCGGTTTCAGACGGCACCTGATTCCGAGGCCCGGAGTGCCCGGAATTAATTTCCGAAGTTTGGCTCGGGTACGTTCAGTGAACGAACGAGCGGGAATTCCTAACTTTTGATCCGGTGCTCGGAATTGAAATCCGAGGGCACCGATGAACTCGCAGCGCCGATATTCGCTTAATGAGACCTTTTCGGGAGTTGCGTTTGTTGCGGGTTGAAAGTTACGTTTTGGAGTTTTTAGTTTGAGTTAAATAAAATTGTGATGAACAATTTTATTTTTACTTGTTTAAACCTATGTGTGGAAGTTGGGTGGGACCTCCTTGTTGTTAACTACCCTTGAGAGAATAAAGGTGGGGTGGGGCCCACACGAGCCCAACCCCTCACCTTCCCTAACTCCTCTAAACCCCCCCCCCCACTTAAGATGTGTAACTCATCTTAACCTTTAAACTTTCCATTAATTGGGTGACTTTCCCTCTCCTCACTTTAATCATGCCAACACACTAATCCAATTAATGGATTTAAGTTTTTGAATTTTTAAAACTCATAGAATGACTTAATAAAATAAGATTAGCTTATTTTATTTTTTTGGGGGTTAGTTTGGTTGTGTTGAGGATTGGAGGAGAGAGCTCTAAGTCTCTTGAAGAACTTCATATTCTCCGGCGAAGAACGTCTTCATCCTCAACGAAGAACGACAACACTTCGTCAAGGATCATCGACTCGGCGACTCGGTTTCTTTGAACCCCTTCTTTCTCCTCGGACCTTCTTCGTCGGCAAACGAAGATCCGCCAACGTCGTGTCTCTTCGGGCATAACACTTCGTCAACGGATTTGACGAACGACGACCGCGACGCCCGACCTCCACGACGCCGTCTTCCGCGGGACGTAGACGATTCTTCGAATCTTAAACCCGAGGTAGGGATTGTTGTTTAATTCTTAAATTATTTCATTACTTGCTCGTGGATCGCATGTCTACGTGAGGCTTTGAAATATTTTTATTAAGTGATTATTTTAACGTGAAGGGGGCCGGACCGCACGAACACGGCCGAACCCCCCTCCATCGTTCTTGTTTTATTCATGCGGGTGGAAGCAATGGCGTGGTGCCGTCGCACCACGCGGATGATCGTGCTTATAATTTACGCAACGCCGTCGCGCTACGCCGAGGAGAATCTTCAAGAACGCGACGCCGTCGCGCCGCGTTGAAAGGATTCATGGCATGGCGAAAGGGGCGCGGTGTCGTCGCACCGCGCCGGACGACGAACACCGCGGCCGGTTCCGGGCCGCGGCGGGACGAGAAGACCGCGGCCGGTTCCGGGCCGCGGCGAAACGAGAAGACCGCGGCCGGTTCCGGGCCGCGGCGGAAGAGGAGACCGGCGGCCGGGCCGCCGGCGTCGGAAGTCAAAGGCGGGACCGGAATTTCCGGTCCCGTTGGTAAAAACCGGCCGGCCAGCTGGCCGGCCGGAAAACTTAAAACCGGGGAATTTAATTCCCCGGCCTGTTCTTTAAAACCCCCCTCATAATGAGGGGGGCGGTTCCATGTAAGGGGGGGCAACAGCCCCCCGGTCTTTTTTTTAATCGGCCCCCACGTGGGGGCCGTTTGTTTCAAAGGCACGGCACAAGGCCGTGCCGCCTTGTCCAGAACCGCGGGGCTTAGCCCCCGCGTGCGCCGCGGCCCGCCGCCGCCGCCACCGCGGCCTGCCGCCGCCGCCGCCGCCGCCGCGCCGCCCCCGGGGGGGGGGGGGGGGGGGTCGGGCCGGGTCGGCCCGGACCCGGACCCCCCCGTTTCGAACCAGATTCGGTTTTTGGCTCATAACCTGAGCCTCAGACCTCCGAATGACGAACCGTCTGCGGCAACGCGATCCTTGAATCGATACGGTCGTTTCGGTATATCGCACTCAAGGTTTCGGTTAACTTTGAGTTCGGCCGGGTTGGTTCGTTCACGAAACCAACCAGGCCTTCGGAGCGGAAACGCTCATATCTTGAGCTACGGACGTCCGATTGACGCGCCGTCAGTCGCGTTGTGTTCCTCTTAGTGAGACGGATCTTCCGGCATACTCCGCCCGAGGTTTGGACGCAGGTGGAGTACGGTCGGGTTGGTTTTGCCTTAAAAACCAACCGGGCCCCGGAGACGAAAAAGCCAATAACTCACAAACCGGGCGTCCGATTGACGCGCCGTCTGTTTCGTTGACTTCCTCTTGATGAGACGGAACTTTTGACATACTCCGCCCGAGTTTTAGATGCAGACGGAGTATGGCCGGGTTGGATTGTACCCGAAATCCAACCGGGCCCCTGGAACGGGAAAGCTGATATCTTTCAGACAGGACGTCCGTTTGACGAACCGTCAGCGGCGTTGGTGTTTACGCTTAGTAACGGTCCCTATGAGTATACCCTATGGGAGTTCGGGGTACAGTTGAGATACGGCCGGGATTGGTTCGCACTCGAAACCAACCGGGCCCCTGGGACGAAAAGGCTAATAACGCACAGACCGGGCGTCCGATCGACGCGCCGTCTGTTGCGTTGAGACCCCTGTGACGAGACGGACCTTTGAGACACTTCTTCGTAGGACTTTGTGATACTTGGAGTATCGACCAGTAGCTCGTGGAGCGGACCCTCCCGGAGACGAGCGTGCAGAGTACGGAGACCGTGTAGCCGGCTGAGACCTGACGACTGCTTGACCGACTCGACTTGGAGTGAGTCGACTAGCCCAGTGGACGGAGCGCCCGGTACTTGGCGGCAGACCCACGGTGGACGGAGCGCCTGGTAGTTGGCAGCAGACCCGCGGTACTCGACAGGAGGAGTACCTCAGTAGGCTATCTGGGTAGCGCCCGGTATTTGGCGACAGACCCTCAGCGGACGGAGCGCCAGGTGGTTGGCCGCAAACCCGCAGTACTCGACAGGAGGAGTACTTCAGCAGTCCTAGGTTAGTGAGCGGCAGCCTCGGAGTCGTGACAGGACCACTGTACACTCTAGAGACGGAGCTCTTCAGCAGTTACGGTTTCGATAATGAAAATCCTGGTTTGAGCTGAGACTTTTGACCTTTGTGTTTCCTCATGATTGAGATGGGTTTCTTGATAACTTAGGTATATGTATGGGCATATACCTGGGTAGTGGTTATCCGTTGATCTCATGATCCTTGTGCTTCCTCATGACTGAGATGGGTTACTTGATAACTTAGGTATATGTATGGGCATATACCTAAGTAGAGTTTATCTGTTGTGATCTTCTTGTGGTTATCCTTGTTGGTTTTAGTGAGACCTTGAGGGTCTCGGGGTCCCTACTGAGTATCGTTATACTCACCCCTGCACGGGCTATGCCCGCACCTCGTTGTGTTGGTTGCAGACGACAGACAGTGCTGACAGAAGCCGAAGGTGCGAGGACTGGACGGTACCTGGAGGTGGACTATTCGACGAGGCGGTAACCGGAGGTGGACCACTGGGCGGGACATACTCGGAGCGGATGGCGGGACCCGAGGAGCAGAGGAGCTATCTGTACCCACCCTTCAGGTGGGATTTCCAGTGGACATCTCAGCGTAGCAGCTTTACTTTTCAGTCGCTGTTTCCCCTTTCGAGTTGTACTTTACAGTTGGGCTTGTATTTCCGGCCCCTTTTTACTTTTCAGCTCATCTTTTGTACTTAGTGTTTTACTTCCGCTTGTACTCTGTGGTGCTTGTTTTCTTTTATAAAGGCAATGCCTTCCCAGTTATCGGGATTTTACGCCTTTGGTGCTAGTCGCCAGCCCCTGGCCTATGGAAGGCGGGCTTGGGGTAGTCACGGCACGGGCCCCGAGGACGGGTCGTGACAAATTGGTATCAGAGGAGTTCGGTTCTACCGTGAACTCTGATCTTTTCTATGTGAAGCAATAATGTTTAGCGTATTGAGAGTGGATATCAGTGCAGGGAGTCCAGTGTTGGTGCGGCGGCCGACGTATCCGTACACCAGGACCCTGACCTCTGATTTCCGACTTAATGCACGAAAACATTGATTGCGTGTGTGTTTTCAAAAGTTTTCCCCCTTAAAACAGCTCAAACCAGGTCAGCTCACCAGGTATAATCGTTTGATCGTGTTACGTTGTTTCTTTCAGGATGGCCCCACGACGGCAGCCAGCTAGGGTTCCGAGAGTCGAGCGAGACGACAGCCCACCGAGCGACGAGGCCTCGGTGCAGGGCCCTTTTCCAGTAGTGGCACCGGCGGTAGCTTTACCCGCCGAGCCCCCGATGCTTCCAGCAGCAGCCGCTGACGATGCACGTCGCCTCAGCGCACTGCATGAGTTTCAGCGCCAGCGACCGCCCAGGTTTCGCGGGGAGACAGATCCCCAGGCAGCAGAGGACTGGCTGGAGGCAGTAGTTCGAGTGTTTAGGCTAGTGAGGACACCAGCAGACCTCATGGTGATCCTCGCTGCGAGCCTACTACACGCAGCAGCAGGACGATGGTGGAGCCTGATGCTCTAGGTGCACGATGAGGCATCTCTTCTTTGGACGGACTTTGAGAGCCTCTTCCGCTCTGAGTTCGTCCCGGCCACCCTCCGAGCGGTGCGCATCCAGGAGCTTCTACAGCTGCGGCAGGGCAGCATGACGGTCGCTCAGTACGCGACGAGGTTCACCGACCTTTCTCGGTACTCGACAGACATGGTACAAGACCCCTTCTTCCGGGACCGGACCTTCGAGCAGGGTTTGAGACACGAGATCAGGGCATCGCTGATCTCCCTCAGCATACCGACTCAGACAGGAGTACTGGAGCGGGCACTTCTGATCGAGAGTTTCCTTGCTGAGTCTACACCAGCACAGCAACTCACCGCAGGGCGGCACGTGGCAGAGTCATCTGCAGCAGGTAGCCGACGGATGACTCAGGGTTCCAGGCAGACCAGACCTACCGGTGGCCGACCGCACGACTCAGGCTCAGTTGTACGGGGAAGCCGGGGTGGAGTCAGAGCCAGGCGTGCCGAGAGTGGGCAGTGTTACTCCTGTGGCGGGATTGGTCACATGGCTCGTGACTGTCCGACCCGCCATGCTGATGATCAGCAGTTAAGTGAAGAACCTCCCAGGCAGAGGCAGAGGTTCGACCGTGGTGGTCCGCAGGGAGGAGGCGGACGAGGCAGAGGAGCTGGACGAGCAGCTGGTGGTGGGCGACGCTTTGAGGCTCTTCCACCACCACCACCAGGAGGACCACCCCGACCGCAGGGGAGAGCTCAGCTTCAGGCAGCCGAGGCCTTCGATCATGGAGCTCTGGGAGCCGATGGACAGGAGCAGAACTAGTGGATACGTCCTTAGTACTTCTGGTTCTTTGTTTCTTTTGTGTAGCGTCTTGTATTATGAGCTGCAATAATAAAAGACGCATACCTTTGTGATATTTTCGTTCCTGTCCTCTTTCGTGATGTTACTAAGAGGTTCCAGTTTTGGCTGTTGACTTGACCCTCACTTGTGAGACATCTTCTGGAAGAGACCCAGTTACCACACACTGATGCCGACAGTGTGACTCAACCCTTGGAGGCGAGAGTAACGGTTGAATCTCTTAGTAGTAGCGTCGAGGCCTTACGACGTCATCCTTGGTATGGATTAGTATCATCCATGTTAGGATTGACTGTTTTAGGCAAAGAATGTGGTTCATCCAGGGGATGAGACCAGATTTCTCTTATCGGCAAAGAAGAAATCTTGCAGCTCTTGTGGAACCAGAGAAGGTCCAGGTCATCCAGGAGCAGATGAGGACAGCTCAGAGCCGGCAGAAGTCATATGCTGACAGGAGGCGGAGACCACTAGAGTTCGAGGATGGTGACCACGTCTTCTTACGGGTCTCACCTCGACGTGGTATTCGGCGATTTGGCCGAGGCGGCAAGTTATCTCCGCGATTCATCGGACCCTTTCAGTTTCTCAGCAGGATTGGTGAGGTTGCTTATCGCCTGGATCTACCACCTCAGCTGCACCGGGTGCACGACGTCTTCCACGTATCTCAGCTGAGGAGATACGTGCACGACCCGACGCACATCATTGACCATGGAGAGCTTGACGTTGACGATGGGGCGACTTTTATGGAGGTCCCGGTGGAGAAAGTGGATCGACAGGAGCGGGTCCTGCGTGGGCGATCGATTCCTCTTGTGCGCATCAGATGGCAGCACGGGAATCTCCAGGAGAGCACATGGGAGCGGGAGGCTCAGATGCGTGCTCAGTACCCTCATTTGTTTCCCTAGTTTTTGTTGTATCTTTACGGGGACGTAAAGCCCTGAGGTGGGAGTAATGTAAAGACCCGTAAAATTCAAGGGAATTTTTTTTCTTAATTTTCTTTAGAATTTTACAAGAGCGCGGTTTCAGACGGCACCTGATTCCGAGGCCCGGAGTGCCCGGAATTAATTTCCGAAGTTTGGCTCGGGTACGTTCAGTGAACGAACGAGCGGGAATTCCTAACTTTTGATCCGGTGCTCGGAATTGAAATCCGAGGGCACCGATGAACTCGCAGCGCCGATATTCGCTTAATGAGACCTTTTCGGGAGTTGCGTTTGTTGCGGGTTGAAAGTTACGTTTTGGAGTTTTTAGTTTGAGTTAAATAAAATTGTGATGAACAATTTTATTTTTACTTGTTTAAACCTATGTGTGGAAGTTGGGTGGGACCTCCTTGTTGTTAACTACCCTTGAGAGAATAAAGGTGGGGTGGGGCCCACACGAGCCCAACCCCTCACCTTCCCTAACTCCTCTGAACCCCCCCACTTAAGATGTGTAACTCATCTTAACCTTTAAACTTTCCATTAATTGGGTGACTTTCCCTCTCCTCACTTTAATCATGCCAACACACTAATCCAATTAATGGATTTATGTTTTTGAATTTTTGAAACTCAAAGAATGACTTAATAAAATAAGATTAGCTTATTTTATTTTTTTGGGGGTTAGTTTGGTTGTGTTGAGGATTGGAGGAGAGAGCTCTAAGTCTCTTGAAGAACATCATCTTCTCCGGCGAAGAACGTCTTCATCCTCAACGAAGAACGACAACACTTCGTCAAGGATCATCGACTCGGCGACTCGGTATCTTTGAACCCCTTCTTTCTCCTCGGACCTTCTTCGTCGGCAAACGAAGATCCGCCAACGTCGTGTCTCTTCGGGCATAACACTTCGTCAACGGATTTGACGAACGACGACCGCGACGCCCGACCTCCGCGACGCCGTCTTCCGCGGGACGTAGACGATTCTTCGAATCTTAAACCCGAGGTAGGGGTTGTTGTTTAATTCTTAAATTATTTCATTACTTGCTCGTGGATCGCATGTCTACGTGAGGCTTTGAAATATTTTTATTAAGTGATTATTTTAACGTGAAGGGGGCCGGACCGCACGAACACGGCCGAACCCCCCTCCATCGTTCTTGTTTTATTCATGCGGGTGGAAGCAATGGCGTGGTGCCGTCGCACCACGCGGATGATCGTGCTTATAATTTACGCAACGCCGTCGCGCTACGCCGAGGAGAATCTTCAAGAACGCGACGCCGTCGCGCCGCGTTGAAAGGATTCATGGCACGGCGAAAGGGGCGCGGTGTCGTCGCACCGCGCCGGACGACGAACACCGCGGCCGGTTCCGGGCCGCGGCGGGACGAGAAGACCGCGGCCGGTTCCGGGCCGCGGCGAAACGAGAAGACCGCGGCCGGTTCCGGGCCGCGGCGGAAGAGGAGACCGGCGGCCGGGCCGCCGGCGTCGGAAGTCAAAGGCGGGACCGGAATTTCCGGTCCCGTTGGTAAAAACAGGCCGGCCAGCTGGCCGACCGGACGACTTAAAACCGGGGAATTTAATTCCCCGGCCGGTTCTTTAAAACCCCCCTCATAATGAGGGGGGCGGTTCCATGTAAGGGGGGGTAACAGCCCCCCGGTCTTTTTTTTAAATCGGCCCCCACGTGGGGGCCGTTTGTTTCAAAGGCACGGCACAAGGCCGTGCCGCCTTGTCCAGAACCGCGGGGCTTAGCCCCCGCGTGCGCCGAGGCCCGCCGCCGCCATCGCGGCCCGCCGCCGCCGCCACCGCGGCCTGCCGCCGCCGCCGCCGGCCGCCGCGCCACCGCCGCGCCGCCCCCGGGGGGGGGGGGGGGTCGGGCCGGGTCGGCCCGGACCCGGACCCCCCCGTTTCGAACCAGATTCGGTTTTTGGCTCATAACCTGAGCCTCGGACCTCCGAATGACGAACCGTCTGCGGAAACACGATCCTTGGATCGATACGGTCGTTTCGGTATATCGCACTCAAGGTTTCGGTTAACTTTGAGTTCGGCCGGGTTGGTTCGTTCACGAAACCAACCGGGCCTTCGGAGCGGAAACACTCATATCTTGAGCTACGGACGTCCGATTGACGCGCCGTCAGTCGCGTTGTGTTCCTCTTAGTGAGACGGATCTTTTGGCATACTCCGCCCGAGGTTTGGACGCAGGTGGAGTACGGTCGGGTTGGTTTTGCCTTAAAAACCAACCGGGCCCCGGAGACGAAAAAGCCAATAACTCACAAACCGGGCGTCCGATTGACGCGCCGTCTGTTTCGTTGACTTCCTCTTGATGAGACGGAACTTTTGACATACTCCGCCCGAGTTTTAGATGCAGACGGAGTATGGCCGGGTTGGATTGTACCCGAAATCCAACCGGGCCCCTGGAACGGGAAAGCTGATATCTTTCAGACAGGACGTCCGTTTGACGAACCGTCAGCGGCGTTGGTGTTTACGTTTAGTAACGGTCCCTATGAGTATACCCTATGGGAGTTCGGGGTACAGTTGAGATACGGCCGGGATTGGTTCGCACTCGAAACCAACCGGGCCCCTGGGACGGAAAGGCTAATAACGCACAGACCGGGCGTCCGATCGACGCGCCGTCTGTTGCGTTGAGACCCCTGTGACGAGACGGACCTTTGAGACACTTCTTCGTAGGACTTTGTGATACTTGGAGTATCGACCAGTAGCTCGTGGAGCGGACCCTCCCGGAGACGAGCGTGCAGAGTACGGAGACCGTGTAGACGGCTGAGACCTGACGACTGCTTGACCGACTCGACTTGGAGTGAGTCGACTAGCCCAGTGGACGGAGCGCCCGGTACTTGGCGGCAGACCCACGGCGGACGGAGCGCCTGGTAGTTGGCAGCAGACCCGCGGTACTCGACAGGAGGAGTACCTCAGTAGGCTATCTAGGTAGCGCCCGGTATTTGGCGACAGACCCTCAGCGGACGGAGCGCCAGGTGGTTGGCCGCAAACCCGCAGTACTCGACAGGAGGAGTACTTCAGCAGTCCTAGGTTAGTGAGCGGCAGCCTCGGAGTCGTGACAGGACCACTGTACACTCTAGAGACGGAGCTCTTCAGCAGTTACGGTTTCGATAATGAAAATCCTGGTTTGAGCTGAGACTTTTGACCTTTGTGTTTCCTCATGATTGAGATGGGTTTCTTGATAACTTAGGTATATGTATGGGCATATACCTGGGTAGTGGTTATCCGTTGATCTCATGATCCTTGTGCTTCCTCATGACTGAGATGGGTTACTTGATAACTTAGGTATATGTATGGGCATATACCTAAGTAGAGTTTATCTGTTGTGATCTTCTTGTGGTTATCCTTGTTGGTTTTAGTGAGACCTTGAGGGTCTCGGGGTCCCTACTGAGTATCGTTATACTCACCCCTGCACGGGCTATGCCCGCACCTCGTTGTGTTGGTTGCAGACGACGGACAGTGCTGACAGAAGCCGAAGGTGCGAGGACTGGACGGTACCTGGAGGTGGACTATTCGACGAGGCGGTAACCAGAGGTGGACCACTGGGCGGGACATACTCGGAGCGGATGGCGGGACCCGAGGAGCAGAGGAGCTATCTGTACCCACCCTTCAGGTGGGATTTCCAGTGGACATCGCAGCGTAGCAGCTTTACTTTTCAGTCACTGTTTCCCCTTTCGAGTTGTACTTTACAGTTGGGCTTGTATTTCCGGCCCCTTTTTACTTTTCAGCTCATCTTTTGTACTTAGTGTTTTACTTCCGCTTGTACTCTGTGGTGCTTGTTTTCTTTTATAAAGGCAATGCCTTCCCAGTTATCGGGATTTTACGCCTTTGGTGCTAGTCGCCAGCCCCTGGCCTATGGAAGGCGGGCTTGGGGTAGTCACGGCACGGGCCCCGAGGACGGGTCGTGACACGGATGGCCCCCGCCGAGCTTCGAGAGCTGCGGGTACAGTTGGAGGACTTGCAAAGCAAGGGGTTTATCCGACCCAGTGTTTCACCCTGGGCTTCCCCGATATTGTTCACCAAGAAGGCGGATGAGAGCTTGCGACTGTGTGTCGACTATCGTCGCCTGAACCAGGTGACAGTGAGGAACAAGTATCCGCTGCCACGGATTGATGACCTCTTCGATCAGCTCAAGGGAGCGCGGTGGTTCTCGAAGATAGACCTCCGGTCAGGCTATCATCAGCTCAGAGTTCGAGACGAGGACGTGCAGAAGACGGCCTTCAGGTGTCGGTATGGCCATTATGAGTTCTTGGTTATGCCATTCGGCGTAACCAATGCTCCAGCAGTGTTCATGAGCCTCATGAACAGGATCTTCCAGCCATACCTCGACCGATTTGTCGTGGTCTTCATTGACGACATTTTGGTATACTCGACGACTGAGGAGGAGCATGCCTACCACCTGCGAGTTGTGCTAGACACACTCCGAGAGCACCAGCTTTATGGCAAGCTCTCAAAATGCCAGTTCTGGTTACGTGAGGTCCATTTCTTGGGGCACGTCATCTCTGAGGCGGGAGTTGCAGTGGATCCCGTGAAGATCGAGGCAGTGCTAGCTTGGGAGCCACCCAGGAGCGTGACGGAGGTGCGGAGCTTCTTGGGCCTATCCGGATACTATCGGAGATTTGTGCCAGACTTCTCCAGAGTTGCGGCACCACTCTCAGCCTTGAAAAAGAAGGGGAAACCCTTTGTGTGGTCAGACAGATGTCAGCAGAGCTTCCAGGAGCTGAGACAGAGATTAAACAGGGCACCTATCATGAGGTTGCCTGAGGAGGGAGTCGGATACGTAGTTTACTGCGATGCATCAGGGACTGGACTCGGGTGCGTTCTGATGCAGGAGCGGGCCGTGATCGCCTACGGATCACGTCAGTTGAGGCCGCATGAGCAGAACTACGCCACTCATGACCTGGAGTTAGCAGCAGTGGTCTTCGCTCTGAAGACTTGGCGGCACTATCTGATGGGCGAGTGCTTCACAGTCTTTTCTGACCACCAGAGTCTCAGGTATATCTTCTCTCAGAAGGACCTGAACCTGAGACAGCAGAGATGGCTTGAGTTTCTCCAGGACTATGACTTTGAGATAGTCTATACTCCTGGGAAGGGGAACGTGGTAGCCGATGCCCTCAGCAGGAGGACGGGCATTCAGCTACTTGAGGAGGCGACGGAGCAGCTAGCCTCCTTACAGATATCCTTCGTGGATAGAGACGGAGCAGCCTTTCTTCAGTCTCTCACAGTCTCTCCTCCACTTCTACAGCGGGTTAGAGAGGCTCAGCGTGGGGACGCTGACTGTGAGACCCGGCGTGCACTGATATCCTCAGGTCAGGCGCCTGATGGTTTCTCCCTTGGAGCAGAGCACGACATCATTTTCAGAGGACGTACCTTCGTACCAGTCGCTTTACGAGGGGAGGTGCTGAGAGAGTTTCACACTTCTCCCTTGGCGGTACATCCCGGAGCGGCGAAGATGTACCAGGATCTCAGACGACAGCACTGGTGGCCGGGCATGAAGAAAGATGTGGCAGAGTTCGTTTCACGATGCCTCACCTGCCAGCAGGTGAAGGCAGAGCATCAGGTACCAGCAGGCTTGGTACAGCCCTTGGAGGTCCTAGAGTGGAAGTGGGACGGGATATCTATGGACTTCGTGACTGGACTTCCACGCACTTCCAGAGGTCACAACTCCATTTGGGTGATTGTCGACCGACTCACCAAGTCGGCACACTTCTTACCCATCAGAGAGCAGGGCTCAGTGGAGAGCTTGGGACGTCTTTACGTCCAGGAGATCGTACGGCTTCACGGTGTTCCATCGTCTATCGTCTCCTATCGAGATGCTCGTTTCACTTCCTAGCTTTGGAAGGGGTTGCAGGAGGCGTTCGGGACGCGACTCCATCTGAGCACAGCCTTCCACCCTCAGACGGATGGTCAGACGGAGAGGACCATACAGACACTCGAGGACATGCTCCGTGCATGTGTTCTCGACTTTGGTCGCAGCTGGGAGGACCACCTACCCTTGGTGGAGTTCGCGTACAACAACAGCTACCACTCCACCATCGGGATGGCACCATACGAGGCGTTGTACGGCAGACCCTGCAGATCACCGTTGTGCTGGACAGACCCTGGGGAGTCAGCACTCGTGGGACCAGAGATGGTCCGAGCCACGACAGAGAAGGTCCAGATCATCCAGGAGAGGATGAGGACAGCTCAGAGCCGGCAGAAGTCATATGCTGACAGGAGGCGGAGGCCACTAGAGTTCGAGGATGGCGACCACGTCTTTTTGCGTGTCTCACCTCGACGTGGTTTACGGAGACTTGGCCAAGGCGGCAAGTTGTCTCCACGCTTCATCGGGCCTTTCCAGGTCCTCAGCAGGATAGGAGAGGTGGCTTATCGCCTGGCTCTACCACCTCAGTTGCACCGGGTGCACGACGTTTTCCACGTGTCTCAGCTGAGGAGATACGTGCACGACCCGACGCACATCATCGACTTTGGGGAGCTGGACGTGGACGATGGGGCGACTTTTGCGGAGGTCCCAGTGGAGATCGAGGATCGACAGGAGCGGGTCCTACGTGGGCGGTCGATTCCTCTTGTGCGCGTCAGATGGCAGCACGGGAACCTCCAGGAGAGCACTTGGGAGCGGGAGGCTCAGATGCGTGCTCAGTACCCCCATTTGTTCCCCTAGTTTTTGATGTATCTTTACGGGGACGTAAAGCCCTGAGGTGGGAGTAATGTAAAGACCCGAAAATTTCAAGGAAATTTTTTTTTTCTTAATTTTCTTTGGAATTTTACAAGAGCGCAGCTTCAGACGGCACCTGATTCCGAGGCACGGTGTGCCCGGAATCAATTTCCGAAGTTTGGCTCGGGTACGATCAGTGAACGGACGAGCAGGTTTTTCTATCTTTTGAACCGGTGCCCGGAATCGAATTCTGAGGGCACCGATGAAATCGCAGCGCCGGTATTTGCTTAGAAACGCCTCTTCTGGAGTTGCGTTTGCTCAACCGTGGTTTTTAAAAATTTTTGGGCTTTAAGGCGGAAATAAAATAAAGGATGTGCGACAACTTTATTTTATTTCACTTAAGCCACTTGGAAGTCACTTGGAAGCCACTTGAACTGAGTTAAAGCGGATAGGGTGCTATTCGGAAATACCCTACCCCTTGGTAGGATATTTGTGAGGTGGGGCCCGCACGAGCCCCGCCGTTTCTTCGCTAAGTAACGCACCCGCGAAAACCCGTCAAGTAACTGAAAGGTCAACCGACGCGTTTTCCTTAATTCTTAACAGACCATTTAATTGGGCGGTTTACTTCGTGAATTAAATGGGCTGTTTCATTCGTTGAATTAATTCAACAAATTGATGGGTCGTTACTTACGCGTTGTTGGCGAAATAATAAAATAGACAAACTTGTCTATTTTGGAGGATCCTCCTGTTGTGCGAGATCCTCTAAACCTCCACCCTCCTCGCGAAGAACGCGAAGAACGTGAAGAACGCGAAGAACGCCGGAACCGGAATTCGACGACGCACGATCCGCGACGTCAACAAACTTTTCCGCGACCTTCTTCTTCTTCTTCTTCGGCGCCTCTTCTTCCGCGGCGGACCTACGATCGGCGGTTAAAGGTGAGAATCGAATCTTCTAAATTCTCCCCTTTTTATAATTCGATATCAACGGATTTAAATTAATTAAATCCGTTTGATCTTGATCTGGAGATTGGCGACGCGACGCCAGATACCGCGACGACGCGACGATCCCCTTCTTCCGCGACGAGCAATCCCGCGACGATCCCCCGTTCGGCAACGACAGCTGCGAGGTAGGGGTTGTTTGGAATATTTTATTTCCCGTGTTTATTCTTTTAAAATAAAGAACCCGATCTCGGAACAATTTTAATTTATTTAAAATTATTTTTGGTTATTTCTTTTCCTCCCGTTGATTTTACCTAACGCGGAGGGTGTGGGCCTAACAAACAAGGCCCGACAACCCTCCGCCGATCTTCCTTTTTGTGCGGATTTGGCGGGCGACGGCAAAAGAACGATGCAAGGGCCAATTGTTGATTCCGCAGTGAAGGACGCATCCCGGGAGGAATAACGGCGCAGGTGGGAAAGGAATCGGGCCACCGGAGCATCTCCGGCGGCCGGAGGCAGCGGCGCCCGGTGCGCCGCCGTAGAGGAAATCCGCCGCGGCTGAAGCCGCGGCGGCGGCGGCCGGTTCCGCGGCCGCGCGGAACCGGGAACGGACGCGGCGGCCCGGCCGCGTCCGCGTGACAGGCGGCCCCCCTCCGCGGGGCCGCGCCTTCCACCCAGCCGCGGGGGCGGCGCCCCGCGGCAGCCGCGCCCGAGCCGGACCGGACCCGGTCCAACCGGGTCGGGTCGACCCGGTTCGGCCGACCCAGGGGGGGTTCGGGCCGGGTCGCCCCGGGCCCAGAACCCCCGTTTTCGGGCCCTCTTCGGTCTTTTGCCCGTATCTTGGGCCTGGGACCTCCGATTGAAGAACCATCAGCGGCTACGTGATCCTTGGATCGAGACGGTCATTTCGGTATATTACACTCAAGGTTTCGGAAGACTTTGGGTTCGGCCGGGTTGGTTCGTACGCGAAACCAACCGGGCCCTCTGAGCGGAAACGCTCATAACTCGAGCTGCGGACGTCCGATCGACGTACCGTCAGCTGTGGAGGTTTCCTCTAAGTGAGACGGAACTTTTGGCATATTCCACCCGAGGATCGGACACAGGCGGAGTACGGTCGGGTTGGTTTTCCCCTAAAAACCAACCGGGCCCCTGGGACGAAAATGCCACTAACTCTCAGACCGGGCGTCCGATTGACGCGCCGTCTGTTGCGTTGAGATCCTGTTGTCGATACAGAACTTTTGGATACATCAACTTCGGACTACGTGTCAGTTGATGTATCAGCCTCTCGGCTCGTGGAGCGGACCCTCCTAGACGAGCTCGCTGTGTGCAGGAACCCTAGCGCTGGCTGTGACTTCGACGACAGAGCAGAGCTCCTCCGTGGACTGCGACGACGACAGAGCAGAGATCCTTCGTGGACTGCGGCAACGACTGTGCAGAGATCCTCAGTGGACTGCGTCGACTACTGCACTCAGCGATCCTACGTGGATCAGTGCTACAGGTCCTGTGTGGGCCCGATCCTGTGTGGGTCATCTCTTACGGTTCTGTGTGAGCCTTGACTACAGGTCTTGTGTGGGCCCGATCCTGTGTGGTTCATCTCTTACGGTTCTGTGTGAGCCTTGACTACAGGTCCTTTGTGGGCCCGATCCTGTGTGGGTTATCTCTTACGGTTCTGTGTGAGCCATTGCTACAGGTCCTGTGTGGGCCCGATCCTGTGTGGGTCATTTCCGAGGTTAGTACCTATCGATCCTTCGTGGGTCCGACGACTTAGATGGTTCGGTGATCATCTTGTCGTCATCTGAAAAAGTATACCTGGTTGAGCTGAATCTTATGTTACTCTCCTTTGTGGATTGTGTTGAACTATCCTATGTGGATTTACTATTTACTCTCCCTGGTGGATTTGAGTCTTGCTTTCCTGTGTGGATCGAGTTGACCTTGAGCTCGAGAGCAGAGCTAGAAATGGGGACTTAGGTATATGTATGGGAATATACCTAAGTCGAGTCAGTTGTTTCTTCATGGTTGCCCCTTTCTTTTGTGCTATATCCTTTGTGGATTTCGGGAGACCTTCAGGGGTCTCGGGGTCCTTACTGAGTAGTTTATACTCACCCCTGCATGGGCTATGCCCGCACTTTGTTGTGTTGGATGTAGACGATAGACAACGCTGATCTCGGTTGGGGCGTGGAGCAGGACGGTACCTGGAGGCGGACCACTGGGCGGGACGTGCTCGGAGCGGACGTGGGACCCGAGGAGCCTGGAGGCTATCTGTACCCACCCTTCAGGTGGGATTGCCCGTGGACAACACGAGGCCGCCGTCTCTTCTTCAGTTGCTGTTCTTTACCTTTTCAGTTGTACTTTCAGTTGGGCTTGTATTCCGGCCCCCTTTACTTTTCTGCACTTTGTAGTTACTTTCCGCTTGCTGACTCTGTGGTGGTTGTTACTTATAAAGGCAATGCCTTCCCTGTTTACCGGGATTTTACGCCTTGGTGCTAGTCGCCAGCCCCTGGCCTATGGAAGGCGGGCTTGGGGTAGTCACGGCACGGGCCCCGAGGTCGGGTCGTGACAAGTTGTGCTTATTCAGGGAGATGGAGTCGTTGCGTACGAGTCTCGGCAGTTGAGGCCACATGAGAGGAACTACCCGACGCAGGATCTGGAGTTGGATACTATTGTTCATGCCCTGCACTATTGGAGACACTATCTTCTGGGAGGGCACTTTGTGGTCTTCACTGACCACAAGAGTCTCAAGTATATCTTTACTCAGCGTGATCAGAATCAGAGGCAGCACAGGTGGGTTGAGTATCTACAGTCTTTTGATTTCAAGATTTCCTATACGCCAGGAAAAGGCAACGCCATAGCAGATGCGTTGACCAGGAGAACTCAGGTTCAGGCAGTTCAGGAGGCCATCAGTGAGTGGCTACTAATGGCTCTGTTCTCTGAGATGCATCTAGAGGTGCACAAAAGACATGGACAGACTTACCTTTCTTCTCTAGCTGTTACCTCTAAACTTTTTTATCGGGTACGGATGAGGAAGCTATCAGACTCAGAAGGCATAGTCCTGCGGGAGAGTGTGTCAAGAGAGGAACCTCTTCCCGGATGGACAGTGGGTGAGGATGAGATCTTGAATTTTTCGGGACGTGTATGGGTGCCAGCAGACATATGCGAGGAGCTGATGCAGGATAATCATTCCTTAGTTTGGTAAGTTCATCCTGGCATCACCAAGATGTACCGGGATCTTCATCGCTAGTACTGGTGGCCAGGTATAATAAGGATGTTGCTGGTTTCGTCATGCGATGTTCTACTTGTCAGCAGGTGAAAGCAGTGCATCAGCGACTAGTGGGGCTTTTGCAGCAGTTACCCATCCCTGAGTGGAAATGGAACGACATTGCGATGGACTTCGTGACTGGTTTGCTAAGATTGCCTTGAGGGAACGATGTTGTTTGGTTTGTCATCGACAGGCTCACGAAGGTTGCTTACTTCTTTCCGATCCAGGATACCTTCAGTGTTGATGATCTGGGACGACTTTACATCAGGGAGATTGTGCGTCTGCGTGGAGTTCCACACTCCATTGTTTCAAATAGGGATGCGCACTTTACCTTTCGGTTCTGGCAGGGACTTCAGAAGGCCTTGTGTACACATGTACTTTTGAGTACAGCATACTATCCCCACACCGATGGCCAGTCTGAGTGCATGATCTAGGTGCTTGAGGATATGCTCCGAGCATGCATTCTAGACATTGACGGTTCTTGGGAGAAGCTTATTACTTTGGTGGAGTTCTCCTACAACAACAGTTTCTAGGTGACCATTCAGATGGAACCATAAAAGGCTTTGTACAGAAGGCCATGCTGATCACCCTTATGGTGGCTGGAAGCAAGAAAGGCAGCTTCACTGGGACCTCATCTTGTTCAGGAGACCTCAGAGAAGATAGGGTTGATTCGGAAGAGGATGGCTACAGCACAGTCTCGATAGAAGTATTATGCTGACCAGCGAAGATGACCTCTAAAGTTTGAGGTCGGAGATCAGGTTTTTCTACGTGTCGCACCGTGGTTGGGACACAAGAGGATTCAGAGACAGGGAAATCTTTCACCATGGTACGTCAGGCCGTTTGAGGTCTTGGAGAGTGTTGGGTCGGTCGCCTATCGGTTGCAGCTACCTCAGTTGTATCGGGCCATGCATGACGTCTTCCACATCTCTCAACTCCAACATTACTTTTCAGACCCATCTCACATCTTTCAGCCTGAGGAAGTCGAGTTTGAAGCGGATACGTCGTTCAAGGAGCATCCTACCCGGATTTTTGATCGTAGTATGAAGGTCCTCCACAGGAGGTTTGTTCCTCTGGTACGAGTGTTATGGAAGCACGGGCGAGTACATGACGAGACCTGGGAGAGTGAGACCGATGTACGATCGCAGTGGGCGGAGCTGTTCGAGGTTTCTTCTTCTCCGCCTCGTTAGGGAAATTCAGGGACAAATTTCTTTAAGGGGGGATGTTTGTAAGAACCCAGATCTTCTTTTCAGGTATACTTTTCCTTTTTCTAGAGTTTTTTTCGAAAAATGAACTTTCTAGAAATTTTTGAAGTACACACCGTGGACTTTCTTGAGTACACGTCGTGTACTCCTTTCCTGCTCGAAGACGTGTGCTGGCCGTGTCTGGGCCACACACACGGTGTGTAAGGGTGAGGTGGAGGCCGGTTAAAGCGTAGTATGGAAAAATGATGTACACACCGTGTACTCAAGAAGTACACGCTGTGTATTTTCTTTTTTTCATTAAACGGACCGGGGTCACACCTCATCGAGATAATTGTCTTCTTCTAGGTCTGGTTTGATCGAGAGTGACCCGTACGACTGAATCTTCCCTGATCTCCAACCTCGCCGTACGTTCCCCGATTCAAGCATGGTAGATTGCATTGGAATCACAGCGGTGAGTTCTTCCTTCTTCTTGAGCCTTGTTTCTTGATTCCTCCTAGTTTCCTAGTTATCATGGGTTGAATTTTATGTGC
The DNA here is from genome assembly GCA_963277665.1 of Viscum album. NCBI lineage: Eukaryota > Viridiplantae > Streptophyta > Magnoliopsida > Santalales > Viscaceae > Viscum > Viscum album. The sequence continues at coordinate 2,017,513,439 of OY728128.1, read as the reverse complement.
ATTTTCTCATATATCTGTCTTTCTAAGGGGAATCTGTCGTCGAGGTTCACATATATCGATCTCTTAGGATTGAGGTATGTGGTTTGTGACTTTCCGTAGAATGTTTATGAGTATTATCTTCAATTACCACAAATTCCCTTGAATGGGGAATTACGTGTTCCTATTTATCCCTTGTTGTATTTTCTTCTTTGCATGATTGTTGTAGTAGAGGTTTATTCTTGTGAGTAGAATAATTTTTTTTGTGCTCAGATTGCTTTTTCATGCTTGTTCTACATGTTTGGGGTTTATCCAGTTTTCATGCCTAGTTGTAGGATAGTGGAACTGCTACTTTTTTATGCTGTTGAGCCTTAGAATGATAGCCAAGTCATTCTCGAGGTTTACTTGGAATGATATACACATGCTGAACATGTTTAGTTTTACATAGGACTATGAGAACCTAGTGTAGTAGACCACATGGAGAATTGATGTAAGGGATTCTCCAGAGTGTCGTTTAATACTACGCGATACCACTGGGGGAATTGACATTGATTGCTTCCCCAGAGAGTCTGTAGATCCTCAACGTGGGCCACATGGGTAATTGACGTTGAGTGCTTCCCCAGAGAGCCTTTAATACGATACGAGAATAGGGGGAATTGACGGTGAGTGCTTCCCCATAGAGTCTTCTTTTTAACTAAACCAGAGGGGTGAGACTATGTGTGCCTCCCAGAGGGTTTCCAGTACTTATAGGTTGAACCATAGGGGTTAGGCCGTGAGAGCTACCCAGAGGGTTACCTATTTTATTTTTGTTGCTGGTTGTTTACTTGTGTACTTGTATGTTAGAACTGTGGATTGTAGCTACTTGTGCTTTCCTGTTTACTACTTATTGTTTTATTATTGCCATATATTCATTGACTGTTAGGCACAAATCTTTGGGTGATTGCCTACTAGGATTTTATCTCACACCCTTTTTGGGCCATGATTTTGGGCCCAAGCAAACTATGTTTCTACAAGTATAGATAAGGGAAAGCACCCTTCTACTTCAGGTTCTTGATTGCACTGGACCTGGGGAGCATGGGACTGAGTCGTGGCTCACGATGCTGAGGAGTTTACTTTTTTTCCTTTTTCACTTGTTTTTAGTTATATTTCAGCACGTTGTTGTGTTTTCTGCATTACTTAGATACTTGTACCTGTTGCATCATTATTATCATTATTATATGTATTCATTTCTTCGGCTGTTTGGTTTCAGTTTTTATGTATTTTTTTATTGCTTCCAGTCTCGATTTTTGTCTTCCTTACCTTGTATACAATACCGAATGAGGGCATAGTTTCCCCACCGACTCACCAAGGTCCTCGCTGCTAGTCAGCAGCCTCTGGCATTTGGGGAAATGCACTTGAGGTCATGTGGCGCACCGGGTACGGGGCACCAGTGGAGGGGCTCCGGATTTGGGTCATTACACTTGAAATGTATATACACAGAGAAAATAAATAAATATAATAATAATAATAAATATATGTCATAACTATAAGAATATTGTGGAAAAACACTGTATAAGTGGATAAAAATCTAAAATAAAAGTCCAATTACAATGGTCAAAAATTAAACAACTTCTCCAAGCGACGGCGTGAATGAAATCCCACCATCGCACAACCCGGTACACAACCAAGATGACATTAACCCTCAACGCCTTACTCTGGCACCATGCCTTTCTCTATAATGGAAGACATAAAAAGGTCTACAAACCACCAAAGAGGTTCACAGGATGTGATCTAACAGGTTCTGTAGGATCCCACTCAGGTGTTCTATAACTAGTGTCTATATAACAACTTGTGTGTTCTCATTTAAAATATAACATGGAATGATATGTAGTAAAGAAGATATTTGAAAACATGGAAAAATTTCTTCTTTATCATAATTATAAAACAAAGGTAGTTATATCAATTTCAATTCACATTTTTTCATATCATCATTCACAAGAAACAATATACAAGTCAAGGATAAAATATAAAAAATCCAAGAAAAACAAAAAGCAGGAGCATCATTGGAATCACACTACCAAGGAATAAAAAATTCCAGGTAGTAGACTAATCATACCCATTAATATATTAATAGTACATTATGGTACCTAAAGCTAATGATCTAAACTCCCAGACTAGGGAGACACCCCAGAAAGTGAAACTGAAACATAATATACATACCTAGATATAATAATATAAACACATGGATAAGAGAAACACCCTAGAAAATGAACCCCCACAATGTAAAATGACCTCAAACTAAACCTTCCACCTAGTACCCATGGTAACCCATATTATCATTTTCACAACATCTCAATGTTTCAGAAATCATTTCAAAACCATTTCACAAAACCATATATATGATTTTAAAATAATGTTCTTATTTAAATTTATCAATAGTCAGGGAAAATCCATTTTTCATTAAAAACTATTTTCAACACACACAAATAAATAATTCAAATTCATTGTATAAATCTATTTATAAATCATGAACAATAAGGATCACCAATTTAGGCTAGATATGGAACCACCTACCATGAAATCGGGTCACACATGCCTATAATGGGATCAACCAACAATGAAAACCCAACGATGTCTATGAAGGCCCTAGAATCCATTCCACATACGAAGATTTGTTAAATTTAGAAAAAAAGGTCAACAAAAAGGATAGAATCCACATACATTAAGAATGAACTCCCATATCACCATAACCAACAAAGGAACGACCTATGGAACAATATAATTCAATATATGTAGGAAGAAGACAAGAGAATACAACAACATAGATCAATAGATCTGATAACTTTAACCTAAAGGAACTATTATGATCAATGGAAATAAATAATTGGAATGATCACTTACCCGAAGTGATGCACCACAACTGTAATATAGATCAAATGATGAACGGATCAATCTAGAAGGAATGGAGTCTCCCAAAATCCTTGAAGAGGATCATTGTTTTAGAAGAAATGGAAAATTGGTAGTTGAATGCTCACAAAAAACACAAAATATGCCCTAAAACTTCCCTAATCAGGGAATTACTTGGTTTGTAATTCCATTATATGGTGTGAATTCCATGGTGTTTATGTACACTAATAAATCTGTCACCTAGGATTCAAAATATGCTTCATAAAACATTCATGATGTGTGACATATATTCACATCATGTAACAATTTATAGTGCGATGAATTTCACGAATTGAATCCAACAACTCTTAAATATTATGTGACCTAGTTACATGGCGTGAAATCCTCCTACATCTTGAAAAAATGTTATTTAATGGTAGGAATATAACAATTATTTTAATTCACTAATATTGGTATCCTCTAAATTAATTCTCAAACTTATACCATAAAAGAAAAAGGGGAAACCATAATTTGGTTAAGGAAATAACTAATAGGTTAGTAATGTGATGTTACACATCCAGACTCACCTAATTCATTTTGTCCTGATGATATCGAGCTGGAGGCGGATGCATCCATTGAGAAGCATCGAATCTGTATCACTGACCATAGTACAAAGGTTTTCTAAGGGATTTCAGCTCCTTTATTCTGATTGATATGGAAATATACACGTGTTCTGGATAGGAATATTTTGTAGGAGGACAATGTATACACATAGTGGCTGGAACTCTTCTCATATGATGTCATACCACCCTTAGAAGTGAAACTCGGGGACCAGGTGTTTTAAGGAGGGAAGGTTGTAAAATCCAATATTTATCCAAAGGTATAAAAAATTTAATTTTTTGTTTTAATTCCTTAAAAGGACCTAATTTTGATACCTATGAGGTTAACAAATCTCTCATGGGTCTTTAGGGATTGGTTGACACCTGAAGCACCAAAAATGGGGAAGACATGCTAGGCCACAGGGTTATCAAACCGTGCACCCAAGGAGCATGGTCATGCAACTAGTTGTAGATCTCAGATAGTAGGAAAACACATGGTTTTCATATGGTTAATAAAATCGTGTGTCTAACCATGAGAGGTGAACCAGTGAAGTAGATCATGCCCCATGGTTGGAGAAATTTTTTCCCAATCATGCGCCCAACCCTTGCGACCCATGTTGTGTGGGTAGAAATTAAAATATTAATTTAAGGATTTGTTTTTAACCCACCTTTTCCCCCTCCCCTCTCCACATGGGATTTACCCCTCCTCTAGGTGCACGAAGGTCTTCATCCTCTTCCTTGGGGGTTTTGATCTATAACCCTTTTAGTGATCCATTTTCCTCATTGTCGAAAGCTAAAAATTCCTCTGGATAAGAACTACCTTCCACACCGTATGATTTATTAGTTCCTTCTCTTCTCGTTGCACTATTTCTACATGATGAATTTTTTCCCTCTTTTGTAAGTTTTCCTAAAACTCTTGAATTCACCCATTCATGGTTGAATAAATCCATGTTTCTATATTTGTGGAGTAATATGACCACAAGGTAAGGGATTTACTCCTTCCTTCCCTTTCAATTCCATTTCTTTTTGGAGTTGCATCATTATGCTGCTACCCAAAACCAACCTGTAAAGACCGGTTGTCACATATTATACATACATGGATAGTGTACCATGTATGTAGTGACTATTTTTAATGGATAAACCCATCTTTCGGTGTCCACTTTTCATTTGGAAAACCCATTGGGTTTGTGCAAACAAAATTTCCTAATTTCCATTTTCTCTAAATTTTGAATTTTCCTTGGTAGTGTTAGGCACTTTGTTACATGCATTAAAATGATAAAATGAATTAATAAGGGTGTTTATCCATGAATTGGATCCCTTTTATAATGTCTAGGCTTGACTATAGTGGAATTTACCATGTGTTGTTCCTTATACCTTTGGCATACTTGATATTTATTTAATGAAATGTTTGTTACATGATGACATTCTCATTCCTAGGTACATGAAAACCTTTCTTTATAATGACATCCTTATGCATTGGGGTAATAGATTAAACTTTATGTAATGTGCCTTGCATGATGGTATTGTACTCAAATTTCCATGTTTATTCCATGTGCACCATTCTAATGCCTAAGTTTAAATGCTTGTGCTTAATATCATGTTAAATATATCACCTTACAACATGCTAAATGATTTTTCCTTATTTGGTGCACCATTATTAATCCATTTAAATGTTTTAAATGGAATCTGGTTCTTTTTCAAGATTGATGTATTGAGATTATGAAATAATATAAATGACTTATTGGTACAAGGAATGTTGATTCCATATGCTTTTTTTATATTTCCTGATTATGAATGTTACCTTATGATTATTCCCTTGTTAGTGTCTTGAACTATATTGAATGACATATAAATATTGTTAGCATGTGTTGGTAATATGCATGTATTGACATGAAATTGTTTAAGCATTATTCCATGTAGATTATGCCTCATACCTTGAATACTCTATTTAATGCTTATTACCTTGCTAGATGAAATGATTCACTGTTAATGGTATTGAAGGGATTATCTTGGTTAAATGGAAAACATGTGGTATTATGTTTGTTATTGTTGGCTAGAAATCATAAATGCATTGCTTGATATGTGTTCCTTGTTTGATATGACACTTTTAACAGTCTGGGAGAGAACATGGGTTCTGTATTAAGGACCCATTGATGGAATCTTCATGCTTGTGGATTATAACCTGACACACTAGGGTCGATGGTTTGGCTTGATAGGTAAGGGATTGCTGAATGATTTCGTATACTCTTGTGTGATATCTATTCCCTAGGGAAGAAATCATGGATGAACCTTTTGGAAATATGGATACGCCATGCCTTGGGTGATACTCGGTCAACTTGTGAGATACCTGGGACAGACTCAAAAGTTTACCATAACTTATAGGAATACTTGGGACATCGTAATGGTCACTTTGGATGGGATCATTGGTGTTGTATTATATCATATGTTCCTGTTGCAAAACAACATATTCTTTTTTATCACCGTTGACAAGAACATGAATCCACCTCATGAAATAATGGTTTTATTTTATTGAAATGTTTGATTGTTTGAAATGATTATTCTGATGATATGCATCTATTACTTTTACCTTGATCCTATTTTGATTTTCATTCTGTATACTTATAAATGCTTATGCAATGACATTGATACATGACCAAAATATAGAGAACAAGATTGGGGTTATGTTTTGTTTGTAGTTTTGTTCACATTGAAACATGTTATATATATTTTGACTGGCATGGTTTTCTTATTCAGATATATACCATAGGTCGAAGTATGTGGTATGGGATCAGTGACCATTTAAGAACCTGGACCAAGATGCAATTGTTTACTTATTTACTACCCTATAATTTATTATATCTGGACCACTTTATTTCATTTATAGAGTTAAATGGAAAGGCCTATACATAGTAAGTTTTAGCCTACTAAGATTATATCTCACACACTGCTTGGGCACCATTTGGCACCCTAGAAGACTTTATGACCACACATATAGATAAAGATAAGTGGACTTCTTCTGATGCTTGATTTTTTCATTATACTTAAGATAGAGCTAGGGGAAGAGGACTCAACCTATGCTCGAGATTCTATGTAGATGTTTTTTATCATTTGTATTTTTTGATAGCATGTATTATATTTTTTACTCCTATGCCTTCCACATCCATTTTTTATAGATTCGAGACATGAAATCATCAAAATTTCATATATAGTGCTGATATTCTATTTCAAGCTATTTACCTTAATTGCATGACTCATTTTTTTTATTCTGATTTTATGTTCTTATCTATAATCTTACTATACTTATTATATTTCATTTACCTTTATGTTATACCTAATCATATGAGGGTATAGTATTCCCATGAACACACATAAGGCCCTCACTACTAGTAAAAATCCCCTATCATTCAAGGGGATGTGATTGAGGTCATGTGGCCCACTATCTCGAGGCCTGGTTTAGTGGCACACGGAGTGGGGTGCTACACTAAGTTTACTTCCTCTTCAGCCAAACATTGTTGAAACTCCACCATGCTCAAACTGAAATTTATACCATGCATCTACTTCTTTATCAGTGGGAGTGTGGAATCCATTCATTTAAAAAGGAATTATCCAGTAATATGCATAATATTTCAACAGAAACTCATGAGAAAAATAGATGAGTGGAGTGAAATTATAATATATCAACTCATAAGAGAATGAATATACCTCACCTGAAGAAAGAAAAACAAAATAATTGAAAAGAATTTCAAATGGAATCATAATGATGATCAAGAACATTATATTTTTGAATTTTCCCAAGATAAGAAATTCCTTTTTCAGACTATTTCAGTGATCAATTTATATCTATCCCATTATTGAATTCATTATCTGATTTGATGATGTATCCCAATTCATTTCCCCCCCAACCACAGGATAGTAAATTCCACTAGTTTCCAACTAAATTCATGCTCCATTATTTCATTGATTTTACCGAGGTTAAGAGTACTTCTAACCTCTTTGGGTATTTCAAGTGAAGTGTTTTTAACCACAATTCACATGGTAAGTTGGGTGGGAATAGTTAGAGTAAATGAACCCATTATTTCATTATTATTTTTTTCAAATGTCTCTTATATACTTCCCTCATCATATTTCCCCATTTTCACATGTGTCACCACAAAATCAGGACCCTATAAGAAATATTATTCTTCCATTGTTTCTAATAAATTACAATTTTCCTCCAACACCAACATTGGCTGGTTTTATTATTTTATAAATGTTTCATATATCTCTATTTTTGAAATGGTTTTATTCTTATAGATATTTTTTTAACGAGGCGATTTAATTTCATTTGAAGAGACAACATATTGTGTGTGAAAATGCATGGTGTCTTAGATCAATTATGACTCTATAATGGTAAAGAATGGTCCTAGATAAATGCCTTCATCATCATCAAAAAGTTAAATTTGATAGAAATTCAATGTATCCTTTTTCACTTTTGGATGGATGGGTTGTAAACTCAAAGTATAAGTACATGAAATCACATTTTCCGAGGGTCCATTATATTCAATAGAGTAGAAGGGTGAGCTCTCAGTTGCTTGAAATTTGTGATGGAGAGGATTAATATATGGTATGATATGAACAAGGATCGATCAGCATAGTCTCATAATCATAATCAAGAACTAAATGTTGTTCAATTGGAATCTCTACTACAATTCCCTCAAAATAATTGTATGGAATTAAATCATCAAGTGGTCGTGAGGAAACTAGCTCAGTAAGATGATTTATTTGATTTTATAATTTCTTTAATTTATTTGCTAGATCTTTTGTTGAGGAAAGAGAAATTACATTACATTCATCATTAAGTTCAAACATCCAATTTGTCTCGTTGATTGTAGAAACCAACATGCACCCTATTATTTATTCATTTGTTTCGCATAAATTATCAAGTTATACATTTTTTAGAATACATTGACTTTGAGAATGACCAAACGGTGGGTAGGGAAGAGAAGTAGAATAAGGTGAAGTATTCTCACATGGATCATAACATGGACATGAATAAAAATCATAATAATAAAAATGATTACCTAGAAATATTATGTGTGGTGAACCATTATACATTGTACCTTGAGGTGTGACTATGTAGGGAGGGTATTGATTGTAGTTTTATGGTTCTGACCCCACCATTTTGGAATTCTATGTGTCATGAAATTACCCGTAATGAAAAATTCCCAAAGTAGTAAACTGAACATTTTTTGTTTGTTTTTTTAATTTATTTTTATATTTTTTTTTCCAAAATAACTCTTTTAATGGAACTCATAGTGCTACTAATAATCCTAGAAATGGTTCCAAAAAAATGGTACATGCATTGAGATGTGTGAAAATTTGTGAATTTTTTATCGTACTCACTACTGTAGAAGTGATGGGAAGGGGCGAATCATAGAGAGAATATGCATAGACACTAGGAATATCCTTTTAGAAGGATGTTCTGGTAGAGAATACTATAATCTGCTTAAATAAAAAAAATTATAAAACTAAATGTCTATTTAAATTAACTATCACTATATAAGTGATGCAAACTAAACAATTAAAGAAACTGGCAGAGATGAAAGTGTCAGAATTGTGATGTCCATTAAAGTGCATGCAATGCAAATTATTTAATTCGCACATATGAATATTAATTTATACAATTATGATTGGTTAGAAATTTAAAAAAAATAATATCAGGTCTCGTTCTCTAATGTTAGGATGTATTTTAATTTTTACAAATTTTAACCATCATTTCATTCTCTATCCTGATGATTAATTTTCCTGTCATTGTAGCAATGACTCACATGGTGAAATACCACAAACCATTTTTCAAAATGTCAAAGTATTTACCTACGTTGGGGTCACTCGCAAGAGATTACTTACTAGGTATCACTCATGAATGATTGAATGGGGATGCACACAAAATATTAATTTTCAATTAATATATTTATTTATCTGAAAGTCACTCACCTGAGATATACAATTCTCTCACTTGAACAATCGATTTCTGAACAAATAAATTATCTAATGATCCTTCACTTAATATTACTTATTATGTATCATACGAATGAAAACAAAATCATGTGTATAAACTATGAATCATAAATAATCCAAACTCACATATAATTTATTAAATAAAAATCCAAATAAAAAATAAATAACCGGAAATGAAACCTGGAAATAAAATAAAGTCATGTTATTACAGTCACATTCATCGCAACACTAACACAAAAATAATTAGTCATCCAAGAAGTCAAGAAAACACATAAAATAATTAAAAAATCATCATCCTCATGTCATCATATTTGTCACCACAAACCACCATCAATGATCACAAAATAACAGTCACTACTCTTCCCATCTCTTCAATGATGAACCAAAAAATCGAGAATGTACATGAAAAATAATAATCACCAATCCCCCCATCACATGTGATGACGTCACACCCAAACCATTGTTTACACCCATAATGGAAGAGTTTGTCATAAATGATGGTGATGGTGGTGTGCTCAATAGAAGAGGGTGGATGATGCAAGGGGTATTGCTGCCTGGATAATGTTTAACAATGAGGGGTTGACCGACATAGTTTGTACTTCATGTATTGTATATATGGGATACTTCTTGGCGATGTGTGGTAGGAAGAGAGGAGCACCTGAAAACTATGGTTTGGTTGAAGGGTTGAGGGGGACAACATTAGGGGAAGGGTCGGGGGTGCTGGATGAGGGGTGTGAGGCATTGGAGAGGGGGTGAGGGAAGAGGGGGTGGTGCTATTGGGGAGGGGGATGTGGGGAGACGGGTTGATGTTGGGGGTGGGGATGGGGAGAGAGGGGTGTGGGGTGTTGGGGGAAGTGTAGGGAGACATCCGCCTGAAACACAAAATATGCGGAAACTTAAATTCATATTAATTTTTTTTAAAAATATAACTATCTAAATTTGTTTGAAGAATAAAATTAATGAAATTAATAAAAATAATAATCGAATTAAATATATAATATATTAATTAAGAATAAAAAATTAATTAAAATAATATTTTATAAAAGTGAAAAAATAAATATTATTTTCATTTTTAAATAAATACCCTAAATTATAAATTTAATAATAATATGAAAATAATATGACTACTATTAAATATTAATATAAAAAAGTTAATAAACTAATAATTAAAAACTAATTTTATTAATAATAACAATATATTAATGAATAAAATAAGATACTAATATAGACAATTAACATATTAAATAATACATGTTAATAAACTAATAATAGAACTAATGTTAGAAAAACTAATAATAATAAAATATATTGTTTAATATAATATAAAAAATTAATATAACTAATTAAAATACTAAATTACCAATATTAGTATATAAATGAACTAAAAATTATCAAAATATCTAAGACAGCCTTGATCTTCCCTCCTTCAGCATCTCCCACACCCTTCATTCCATTATCATCTAGCACACCCATCTCCGTCCCATCAGCATCTGAGACAGTGACTCCCCATTCAGCTAGTTCAATAGCGAGGAAATAGGCCATTCATATTATTTATTCATGAGGATATTGTAGGGTGACAATAATAGGTAGAAAATTAAATTTGAATAATGTTATTTTAATTTTTTATACTACTGACTATTTTTTCATAAAAGATAAAAATTATGTTCCTATAGAGATAAATATAAAAAGTTCTGATGTCTGGAATATGAATGGAATTAAGATAGTTTCCCTATTTTACAAGTATGGGGTCCCCATAGATGTTGTTGTGTGATTATTTGGCTAGATTCTAGGCCAACTGGCGGTGGATCTGGTTACCATTACCATTACCTATGCTGATTGGAGGCATGTGACTCAATATTTGAAAAATAAAGTCTTTGATTCCCATATAAAGACCATTTTAATACATTCTGGTTTATTTGAATGTCATTATGTTATTAAATTCTAATAATTTAAAAAAATAATCTCTTTTTATAGGTATTATTATACTTTATCACTGCAAATCTCAACGTATGATTGTGGGCATTGAAATATTTGGGTAAGAAATGGATGGATTTTAAATGTATGTTGTAAAATGAATTCAAAAATGACTCATTGACCACTTATTAGATGTATGATAAGGTACCCGAAGGGGTACCTTGAGATCAATGGAAGTTTTTTGTTTAGAGTCATCATTATGAGAAGTGTGTGGTATTGAAATATATACTATTATATTAATATCATTTAACATATATACATAAATAGAGAATGAGATGACATTACATACATTATTATTATATTAAAAGTTATTTATTTTAGGATGTTTCAAGGAAAATTCATCATTTCAAGATAAAAAATCATCCCCCACACTACTGGGTAAATGTTTTTTTCTAGAAATAGATAGACTCTAGTAATATTTTCATTAGTTTAAATATTTATAAGATAAAATTATCTATTTCAAATATTAAATTCTTGATTTATCTTTGTTTATTGTTTTCAATGAATTTAGGTCGTCATCTCTCCAGAACAAGACATTTTTTGGATGTTCATACAAAATATAATGAGAGTTATGTTAATGAGTCTGCAAAAGAATATGGGGTATGAATTCCTCTTTCATTGTTATAGCTTATTTTTAGTGGTCACTATGTAAATATGTATTTCTTCACATATAAATGATACTTTATTTATAGTTAAAAATAAAATAACTATTGGATTCCAATCTCATGAAGTCCTTATCTATCACCAAGGATGATCTTGTTGGTCATGTCCATGAGAAGGAGCATCCTGGTCACATGCGTGGGATGGGTTTGGGACAACTACTGTCAGAGGTATTTGGAAGGACACCAAGGATTGTAGAAAAATCTACCCCTATTTTTAGTTACTCCCTACATTGAAAAGATGAGGGGGAGTTTCTTTACATTCAAAGCACAATTCAGAAATAGGGGGAACATATAATGATACAAGTTCTAAAGGTTATTGCTTTTCAGAAAGCACTGATTGAAATATATCACAATAAAACCGGATCTATCCCCGATGATATTTCTTCAATGGATGGAAGTCATTAGGTAAATCAAAAAACATAAAAATAATATCGTACACAAAATTTTAATTTTTTAAATTTAAATTTATATATAAAAAACTATTTAATTTTCAACATAATTGTAATGCTGGTGTCGGTAGCAGTGAGTGAAGACAGTGACCAAGACAGTGTTGACCAAAGATCACTGGGTAGTAATTATTGTTCACTTTCGATTTAGAGATTATTTGTAAATAAACTTATGACAAGAGAACACTAATATGGTGATTTAGAAACCATGTTGTGGTTTCTATTGGTGATATTTTTCTTTCAATTACATTGCATGACAATCTATATGCTTGGTTCACTTGCTATGTTTTATTTTGATGATTATCTTATGATTTGTTTTACATGAATATTCCTTAGATGATGAATCATGACACCCCAATTCCAATATAATTTTAAATATTATATAATTTCTAGTATTTTAAATTTTTATCAGTTTTGGAATTTATCCTTGATTTTTAGAGGACTTTTTCTAATGAAAGGTTTCCATATGGATATGTGTAGATGTGCATAAAACCATATGTTTGGGTAAAACAATATAGATGAATCTTATATATGGGATTTCCCTATGGCATACGGTTAGTGAATGATCATGTGATATTGAGTTGTAACCATCCACAAATACATACACATGAGGATTTTAGTTAAATTTCTTGTGGTGTCCCATTGAAGAAACACATCCCCATATCTCCATAATTATGATATGACAATTCATTGAGTTCATAAAACCTGCTAAATAAATATATGGAAATTTTCCCCCAAAATAAAATATGAACTAAGTTATATTCTTATGACTTTTCTAATGTACTGTAAATAGGTTTTTCCATGTACCGTGTCCAATGTCTCACTCCATATGGTCATTTTATTTTTATGACACTGGACCCAATGATCAATAATCCCAGAGCTACTGATACATAGATCTCCAATGAAACCATTGGAATGGTCCACTGTCTAGAACATCTCCTACTACATTGTATAATTCTATTTGAATTATAAAATCCCATTGATCCTTCCTCTCTATGAACCATGGAATCAATACATTTCTACACCTACACCCAGCCTATTCTCAACCATTCATGATTCCACCTCTATCAAGAAAATTTAATTTTTATATCTTTGATTATATTCTGATGAATTTATCCATTATGATTCAATAAATAAATATATTTACCACCAACATTTCAAAGACACGTGTTCTATAGACATGGGTTAATGAACTCGGGTTTTAACATAGTAGTGTTTAACTTATCCAAGACATTGATGATAATAGAGAAATAAATAAAACACTTTTGGACATCAATAATATCTTTAGATGATACTACCCCAAAAACTCTTCTGCTCAGTAACTCCCATTCAACGATCTTGGATAGGCTCCTCAAATTATTGGTAAATAAATCCAGATTCCTTTTCATAGCTCCACCTTACTCTACGATCTATTATCTTATAGACTGATATTATAGTCCAATTAAATCATTATAATTATTCATGATGATGGTATGATTATGTATAATGTATCCTATTATATTATATAGTCTTTTAATGTTTTGATTCATTTTCTTAACACAATATGAAGCTTTAATTATTTTCAATGCTTATAAAGACCACACTCACAACCATTATGTATGAAAAAAATATTGTAGAAACAATGTTCATATATCAATCCTTCCACTCATTCTTATGAACTCATGATACATATTCCATAAACACCATATTATGTTTTAAATTCCATTAATCCCTCTAGAATTCTTATCTGGATCTATAAACATATCAACAATCAACAAAAACCATAAATCCCCCACCATGAATCCCATGTCATTTCAAAATTCATCATCTATTACCTAGCTGATCTTTTTGGACAATACCATACTCATTATTTCATTCCACAAATTGAAAAAACCACTACTCTAATAATCATGATGTTCCAAGAACATGCCACATAATTCCCTTTCAAATGTTTAGTGATAAGAACCCCATTGTCACTTATCCTAACATAAATTAGGGTATATAACACATGGTAGAAATAATAACCACCCCAAACTGATTCATAGAATTTATACAATATATGTATGTGGATACATCAAAGAATAGAATTCGATGTCTTGTTATATTATATCACAATCTCTATTTCCCAAGGGAACTGAGTAAATTTTATTAATTTGAGAAACTAAAACATCAGATAACTTCATCATTTAAACGTCCTTTAAGTAAATACATCAATAAAACTCATTACACTATATGGAATAATCCATATATTCTTTATATGATGTATTTATGTTTTTCTAACCACATATATGGCTCATTATTCCATCTAATTTCACATTAAACACTCTAAGAGTAGTATCACCGGAATCTTCTAAGATCTAAAAAATTAAACATTATGACATCAATTAATTCCTAAAAAATGAAACATTATCCTATATAAATAGAACTCTGAATGATTCTAGAAACTTCAAAGGCGAATATTTTATTTTTTAAAATTATTTTATAATCTACCAACTGATATCTAAATGATACTTTAATCAAAAAAAATGTTACCAGATTCACAATGGAAATATACAATCTTTTTGAAATCTCATACTAATTTATATTGCTTCTATATTCCTGGAAACAATTCTTTGGAAACAATGTAACCCAATTAACAATAGGTAACTAGTTTCCTTAAAACCATGTCGTAACATTCGTAAACAACAAAACGTGTCCCAAAACCTAATCCTTCTTGGAGGAATTTTAATATCATGGATAAAAATGAGATACCACCGATGTGTTATAATAAACATCTCTCAACTAATTGATTATCTTCTCAGTAGAAACCTTAATACTCTTCTCTAAAACCCAGAATAATAACCAGGTTGTGATACTGCTTTTTAGGGACCACATAGAATGTTTGATCAATGGAAGAATTACACTGAAATCTCAATATGTAGAACAATATTCAAGAAAACAAATTATAGAAGATCCCTGATTATTCAAACTTAGGAAATAGGTTTCCTAGGCTCCCTAACCATTTTTTAGATACACTCTCTTAAAGTATGGTTTTAGTCCTCATCATGGACTTCCCTATATATAGTGAATAATAGTAAATAAGAAGACTAACAAACAAATACATTATAAAAAAGTAAAAAAACTATTCATAAGTATTACATTGATTGGGATTGTATCCTATATCAATGGTATAATGACATCACATATTCTCATTATACATTTGAGGGAAGTGGGGTATGTTGGGTGCGTTATGATTGACATGCCATTTATTGATAATTTGAGGAATTATTTCTCTCTACCAACTTTATAGAAGTGAATATCATGACCCTATGATTGATATATAACTGTTTTACTAAATTGCATGGTTGTGGTGTAACAACATGTTTATTAAAATTAGAAAAATATATAAGTATTAGAAATATTGGTTGGCGACATAGATGTGCAACATGATTGTTGTGGTATCATAGAAAAAGGATTATATTGCACAGTGGGAATTTGAATGTGGTTTTCATCATTATGATATCATGTTCTATCTCTAGGGTTCCTTGACACATTACTATCCAATATTCTTATACTTTAGAAATGCCCGCCTAATGCCAATGAGAAATAATTATAGTCATGCAACCATTGAGAAAACTCATGCCCATACACCGGTGGAATATCTAGCCTCATCCCTCTTAAAATATCCTCACCCTGGAGTTCCTCCATTCCCAACTCTTTATATTTCACTCACCTCACAACCTAGTGGCCTTCCCTCTACGGTGCCCAATTTCTTCCCAAAACCCCCTCCCACTGCCCGTCATCTCATATTGTACTCTTCGATGCCTGCTCTAGCTTCGGTCAGTGGGAATACATGATGGAGTCTTCCCTATGGAATCCATTTATGTAGTTCCATATATGAACCCCCCTCTTTATTTGTTTCTATAATAACAATAAATATGTACTCTGTTATCTTTTATGATACTAATACTATGTAATCTCTTTGTTTTTTTACTCTGTTCTTTCATTTGGTCTTCATCCAGTCTCCCATAAATAAATTTTACTAATATATTTATCCAATAATTAAAAAAAATTACACTAACAAAGATTTAACTTTATATTTCAACAGACACTACTCTCTTTCATTCACCTTACCCCATTGTATTGTTTTTTTATAAATAAAACACTCTAAAAAATGATAAAATTTTAAAAATCAATGATATTATTTTCCAATAATTACAGTTGTTTAATAATAATAATAATAATAACTAATTAGAATAATAATTCAATTATTGTTATTTGATAATAACTATTATAAATAAATATAGTTATTTTACAAAAATTCTTATTATTCCACCTATTTTTTCATTTCTTTTTCATTCCCATTCAAAAATAACGAGCACAATACACCACATTCAAATATATTTAATAAAAAATGAATTTTCTAGAGAGCTGGATATGAAGGGTTTGATATTTCCAATTTAGAGAAATATTGGAGAGGGTTCCCCGTTTAGGACTCAAGTATTCATGCTCATTGGCTACATTGAGCGTCTAGTGGTTCTAGGGTTTAAATTCCCTAAGGAACTGGGAACCAACCTTATTTTGGAATCACTATCTTAGTGCTTCTCTATTTTTTTAAACAATTTAATATGAAAAACAATGATACGTCTCTATCAGATCTTCTCACTCTTCTTCACAAAGTAGACATGGATTGGAAGCATGAGAAACCATCTGACCTTATGGTGAACAAACAGAAATAGAAAGTGAAGATATTTAATCCCAATGATTCTTCACATCATTCCAAGAAGAAGAATATCAAGGGTTAAGAAATAATATATGAAGATGTCTATTTTTAATGTGCCAAGAAGGACCACAAGGATAAAAACTACACCCAACCAAAGAAACAAGGGGAAGCATTAGGTGCATTTGTTTTTTAGTGCAATTTATATGTTTCTACAAATTTGGTATTAGATACAGCTTGTGGTGGAATACTATTTATTCAAATATAGTAACTAAGTTGATTAAAAATTATTTACCAAGAGAAGTTTGATATACAAGTATCTAATGGATTTAAACTTGTTGTTGTAGCTACCGAGGACTACCACCTCATGTTGCCGAACAGAATGATCATGGGTTTTAAAGGTCGTTACCATGTTCTATCTATCACCAAAAAAATTATTTCTACATAGATACTTGATAAAAATGGATTTATTTTATAATTTGGGAATAAAGATTTATTATTTTATAAATATAACATTTTTTTGGAATGAAAAATTTAAATGACAGACTTTATGTGTTGGGTTATTCGAACCAAATAAGGAAAATCATTAACAATGTTATTTCAAATGACCACATTAATCATTGGAATCACTAGTTGGGTCTTGTAAATGAAAAGTGATCTAATAATTATATCAAGATGGATATTTAAATTATTTTCCACTGAAACAACTTCGTGCAAGTTAGGCTTGTTTACAAGAAAAAAATGACCAAAGCCTCTTTTAGTGGGAAAAGTGAAATTGTTAAAGAGTTTATTGAATTGGTCCACACTGATGTGTTTGGACCATTTCCTATTTAAGAAAGGGATGGGTACTCAAATATCATAGCTTTATACTGGTGATTTTAGTAGAATGGATATTTCTACTTATAAGGTTTAAGTCGGGTTCTTTTGATAAATTCAAGCAATATAAAAATGAAGTTGGGAACCGGTTTGTTATGAAGATTAAGTAACTTTTCTCAGACTATGGTGGAGAATATCTTAATCAAGGCATCATTTATTACACATGGGAGTTTGGGATCATATCCTAACTCACTTATCCATACATGCCTTAGTGGAAAGTTGTAAGAGAAAGGAGGAACTGCACCTTGTGGGACATGGCGAGATCAATGATGAGTCATGCATGTCTTCCATTTCATTTTAGGGATACATGTTACATACAGTAGCAAATATACCAAACCAAGTACTCTATAAATTGATAAATGATATTTTATATGTCTTTTCGAGTGAAAAAAAGACAATTTTATTAAATTTTCATGTGTGGGGCAGTGAAGTGTCTGTTAAGGCATCTTTAGTTAAGAAACTTGAACCCCAAGGCCCAATGTGTACCTTAATAAGATACCCCAAGGAAATAATGGGATATTACTTATAGGAACCCTTAGAAAAAAATGATATAGTGGCAAGACATGATATATTCATTTAGAGGGATAAAATCTCTAATAAACACTATGGGAGTGATATATATTTGGATGAAGTCGATGCTCAAGGCACAAATGATTTGGTACCAGAACATATTCCCATAATACCTATGGATGAAGAAACAATTATTGAGGAATAAGTACTATATAGGAGTAAAAGAAAGGTTATAGAACCATAATTTTATGTTTTTCAAGTCACCTATGGTGGTGACTCATTATTAGTGGGTAATAATGATCCTCTAACTTATAAGGAAGCAGTAAGTTGAAGATATGTCTCTAAGTGGAATGAATCCATGAATTCTAAAATAGATTCCATGTACCAATATCAAGTCTTGATTTTGGTAGATGCTTCTGTATATTTACATCTTGTTAGTTTTAAATGGGTATTTAAAAAGAATTTTTACATGTGTAATGACCCAAATATTCATGAAGGTTGGGGTTGGGCCGCCTCCTGGGGATTTTTGGGCCCACCTTGGCCACCTTGAATAGTGGTTTGTGGCCCATATTTGTTGGAGGAAGGATTGACCAAAATTAAAACCATACTTACACCCTTATTGGGATTCCTTTGGAACACAAGTGTATTTCCTGATTTTAGGTATAGATAATGTGAAGCAGCCAACTTATGATGCTTGATTATGAGTTATATGATAGAGTATGGGTATAGAGGACAAAACTTATATTGATGATGATGATAGTCATAACAACTTTTGACTTATTATTATATTTAAGTTAACATGTGGTATATGAATGTGTCCCATGTATCTCATGTACCTTTTTTACTTATATGATCAAAATCGTCATTTTTATAATCTATTATTGATTCATCTTCCGCTTGTTATATTTTATTGATGATTTATTTTCCATTATTTTTCTCTTATTAATTCTTCTATTATTTCTTATTTATTTATACACCATTTTGAATTACTCTAATCTATGAGGGAATAATACCCCAGGGAAACACCCTAGGATCTCGATGCTAGTCAGAAGCCTCTGGCATTTGTGGATGCGCACTTAACGTCATTCGGTCGATCATCTCAGGGTACTGCTAAGTGGATCTCAAGGTGAGAATCCAAAAAGTGGTATAAGATATCTTTTTTCCTTTTGTATTTATTTTTGGGTATTATAAAAGAGACCAAGAGTATTGGGATTTGGTAATGAGCTTATTCTGGGGAGTAGCTAACCCACATACATAGAAAACCCAAATTACATGGGATGGGGTAATGAAATTATTGGTTATGCTTGTTATAGTTTTATAGATTTCACTATTGGGTGATGCACTTGTTTATGACATTAATATTATTGATATTACTATGATGGGATTTCTTTTCTACCCTAGACCAATGATATGAGGGTGTATCTGTTCATCCATCATACTAGGAACCCTAGGACTATAAGGTCCTGAATTATGCCATTCCATATCTATATTTCTACATGAATTGGATGTGTTTTTTTGTAGTTGGTGAGTGTGAATTGATTGTTTTATATTATATGTTCTAATGTTTATTACAAGAAGATAATAATTGAGTTTTATAGTTCCTACATCAATATAAATGGGTTTTTCTCACATATACTAATAATGGAACCATAATTAACTAACTATGACACATTTTATCCATGAACCATCAGTTCTAAAGGCTCATAAATTAGTTGATTTTATTGAGGAAGATCAATGAAAATTTATGAAGCAAGTACTTCTATAAATTGGTAATGGTAGTAATTAAATCAAATCACAATACACGACCTATTACATCCAGATATTGGATGTACATGCCAGATCACTATTATTTGATGTGATAATTTCAGTTAATAAAGAGTATGGTCCATTATAAACATGGAATTGGTGTCGCAATTAACTGGATTGAAATATCTATACTCATAAGAAGAAGAAGGAAAATAAATAAAGTAATGTTTTAAAATGAAAAGGTTACCACAAGTTGATGATTTAAAATGTAAAGTCAATTGTGTTTTCCTCTCTAACATTCCTTTGACACTCCATATACCAGAAACCCAACTATTTTATATGAGACCTTGACCCTGAACCAACCTTTTTATTGGGCAGCATGTTGTGTCACCTGTGATCCTTCAATGACTATTTTATCACCAAGGCATGGCTTTAAGAGGAGGTATAGAAGTGTGACTCGTTATGTAAAGGATTTGTACCTTTCCTTTCCTTATTTATCATTTCCTATATATTTTAAATATAATATTATGTGTGTTCATTAAAATTTTAGAGTTATGCTCTAGTGATTTCTTTGTGTCATATGAAAACAAGGTTGTGATGATCATTATTTGGTGGTGGTGTGCCCTAATCCACCCATATTACCTTATGCAGTTCCACCGGAGGGACCTCTTTTTGATCTCCTACAGGGTGTCGATGCTTAGTTACTAGATATATTCTTCTATTTCATGTATTCTATACAGGGTTCTCCCTAACCATCACCTACAATGGAAGAGCTAACCTAGGAATTTTAGCAGCAGCATCCAACCACCTTTTTGGGTGATAGCAGTACTTGGGCTGTAGAGTCCTAACTAGAGGTTGTGTTGTTTATCTTCTAGTTTATAGAGACTCTTCTATAGATGAGGGTAAAGATCGCTATCTATATACTTCCAAAATCCACTAATAATTGATGGGATATCCTCACTCAGGCTGGTTGACATCATTGTATGGTCTCGATGGACTTTTAGATAACCTTTTTGGACTACTTCTTTCCACAGATGTTGAGAATATACCATGCCTGAGATTTTATGCACATGCAATAAGGAGACAGGTCGGTGATGGTGTATTCAACTTATTTCACTGAGAATTAGTGTTTTCACTAACTCTAGCCGGTGACAATAGGACCATTGTGGGACGATATGAGGATTAGATCACTTACGTCATCTGATTGCATGTGAGTGTCTTCTAGTAGACCAATATTTTTAATATAGTTAATTTGGCCCTCATCCCCATGCAGAACTTGAGGGAGTATGGTAATTTGAGCCAGGGTGGTTCATCTTCAAGGCATAGAGCCCTTTTATCTAACGATAGGAATTATCATTTTGAGGGTGCATGTGGGGGAAGTACGAGAAAGATAGAATGTACCAATAGTTGTGTGATTTTTCAATAGTGAGACAAGGTAGATTGTAAAATTCCTAGTGCATGAGGAACTCAATAAAATTCCAATCCTATGTAATGATGAGTCACCATCATCATTTATTCCAATAATTTCCTCTTATATCTTGTGATAGGGAATCTATGAAAACACTGATCTCATGTATAGGATAATTGAATCCATGTCAGGCTGAGATTTGGTTTACTACCATCAGATCTGGAAAAGGAGGTGGTTGTGGTTGAGGTAGTCAGACGTATAAGGTTCAACACCAGCAAAAACACCTTCCCAAGTTATTTATGTTGCATATAAGGGCCATGGATCAGGACATATCTATGATGTGTAGCCTACATTTAAGGAGAGGATTATGATCCATTCTACTGGATGAGGTAATATTCGCGTAGTCTCTACTTTAGTTTCTATCTTTTTTATATAGGATTATCACATTCCATCATATCTTCTTTAAATAAGGGAACTCTGGGCCTAGTGATAGAGTTGTTATTTGGATTCATGACTCTTGACACACCGTTAGGGGTCTGACAATAGTGTAAAAGCTAGTGAATGTATTTCCCCTGTGAGATAGGTGGATGCTGTTTCTTATGAAATTTCTTCATCCTCAAAATGGAAGGATTAAACATCATTCATACTATGGACTGAATTGTACATTATCGTGACCATGTTGATTGATATCTCCAGAGGGTGTAATTTACATCACTCGATGGAATCACATATATTCAAAATGGAGAATGTCTTATCAAGGTGAGTCGAGCATGACCCAAGGGTTATTGTATTGGAATGGTGATATCTCTGATGGCTAGTCTCATTATGAGTGGATATGGGACGCATCTTATGGAATACCCTCCTATTGTAGATCATTTTAGGAACATCTTCTCTGGCGATTTCTCTGGTTTACCTCCTGGGAAATAGGTGGAGTTTATTATTTATCTTATTCTAGAGGTAACAAAAGTTTCCATTCCTCTGTAAAGAATGACACATAGAGATATCTAGGAACTCAAGTAGACTTTTTAATATTTTCAGTAGAAGAGTTTTATCTTACCCATCAGATTGACTAAGGGTTCACCTAATATATTTTCTAAGAAATTGGATGGTACCCTCAGGTTTTGAATGGAATATAGATGGTTGAACTAACATATGGTGAAGAACTGGTATCCATGCTTTATGCTGTTGGAAGAATTATCTATTGGGTGAGAACAACATTGTTTATATAGATAAAAAGTCCCAAATATACCTCTATATATAGAGATTTGAATCTTAGGAAGCGTAGGTGGGTAGAATACCAATAGTTGTTTGACTTTGAGCATGCTTGTACAGCTAGAAGGGGTATCGAAGAGGCATACACCCTAATCTGGAAGACATAAACATGGGTCTTCCAGGAGGCCAAAAGTTAGTTCTAGTTGATGGATCTATTTTATTAGATTCACCTGGATATTTAAGAATAACATGGGCATTATATTTTAGAAGATTTTGTGGTGACTTCCTCTCTCCTGCAGTAGTTGCGGATGAGACAAATATCAGATCCTGAAGGCCACATCCCAAGGGAATGTGTATCTAATTAGAAAACAATGTCTAGTTGGGTTGTTGACATGAATGAGATCCTACTCTTCTATGAACGCATATGAGATCCTTTAGAAATATCGGAAGATATTTTGCGAGAATCTCATGCCTCTCTTTTCGAAGTTCACCCAAGGATTACCTATATTTACCATGACATAAATCGTTAGTGTTGCTTTCTTGGAATTAAGAGGTAGATAACAGGTTTTATCAAGAGTTGTTCCACCTATTAGTAGGTTAAGGTGTATCACTAGTGACCTACTGGTATTTTACAGCCTCTATCCATTCCAGAATGTAAATGGAATGAGGTCACTTTGGATTTCATAAGGGGATTTTCGATATCCCCTTGATGTAGCGATGCAGTATGGGTGATCATCGACAATCTAACCATGGTCTCACACTAGCTTACAATCCTATAGACCTTATTAGTTGATTATATTAGGATGATTTATATTATGAAGATAGTATGCCTTCATAGAGTTCCTTATTCTATCATATCAGACCAAGATTCTTGGTTTTCATCATGGTTCTTGAAGGGGATGAAGAATGTGTTGGGTTCATAGGTGCTCTTGAGTAAAGATTATCACCCTCAGACCAACGGGGAGTCATAGCTGATGATACGGGTGTTAGAGGACATCCCCTGGGCTTGAATCCTTGATTTTGGAGGTTCATGGGAAAAATATATACCTCTTGTTGATTTTTCCCCTAACCATAGTTTCCTGGAAAATATTTAGATGTCCCTATATGAGTCCTTTTATGGTAGGTCATACCTTTCATTTCTACAATGGTTATAGGAAGGTGAGGTAGCGCTACTATGACCTCATCTCACTTAGGAGACATTAGAGAATGTATGTATAATTCAAAAATTTATGGTGATAGCTGAGTCGAGGAAGAAGTATTATATCGATCGCCATTGATGACCTATGGAGTTCCTTGTGGGACATCTAGTATTTCTTTGAGTTTTTCCTAGATTGGTTCATAGACAGATTTAGAGAGAATTAAATTTATCACCTTGTTATGTAGGGCCTTTTAAGATTGTGGAGAGATTCATACCGGTAGCCTATCAGTTGTATCTTCCTTAGAGGTACCATGCCCTAGAAGATGCCTTCCTGGTATTGCAGCTTCACCAGTATCATGTCAAACAATCTCATTTGTTTGACACAGAAGACATTGAGCTGGAGGTGGATGCATATTTCATGTAATGTCTAATATTTATAGTTTATTGGAGCACAAAGTCTCTCTGAGGTAGGTCAGTTCCACTGGTCAAAGAGCAATGGTAGCATGGCTGGTTACATGATGTGACTTGGGAGCAGGAGGCTGATGTATGTGTGTGGAGGAAAGAACTCATCCTATATGATATTTTACCATCCCTAATGTTATTCATATTGATAATAATGTTGGTGAAAAGTTTATCTTCACATTTCATAATTATAATGAAAAATCATAGGACCATCTCAATGCTCGTAAGAACGTATAAACAATGAATATAAAGCATGATCTTTGGCAATACGAGAATGGAAAATATGCTCTAGAAATTTATTCAATGAAAAATAGGGATAAACAAACATTCCATTGAATCTTAAATCATTTGAATTATATGATGTGTATTCATGTAACATCTCCAGGTGTGTCTACTAAAATAATTATAGGTTACATGGATTTAAAAGCCATGATTCACATATTTTGTTACAAAAATTACTTCCATTGGAATTGTGTAACATATTACATGAGAAAGTTAAAATAGTTGTACTCCAATTTTTCACATTATTCATAAAACTATTTGAGAAAACTCTACATGCATATGATCTTGACAACCTTCATGAGAGATTTTTATTGACACTATTTTCAATGGATATGATCTTTCCTCCATCATTTTATACTATCATGATGAATTTAATTGTGAATTTGGTCAAGGAATCTAAATTATGGGGCCCCATACATTATTGATGTGTGAATACAATTGATAGGTACATTATTTATATGTTTTTTATATTAAGTTAATAATTATTTGGAACTCAATCAAATAATTTTTTTTAATTTTTAATTCTTAGATATCATGGCCATTTGAAATCATATCTAAAAAAATACTCATACTAAAGGCTGTTTTTAAGGCTATTTAGAAGAAAAGTGTTTTACCTTTTATTCTAGATAGTTAGTTGATATTGAGATATGATTCCATCAGGTTGAATGTGTTGATGACACATTGACTCAATCTTAACTACATAGGAAATCATAAATATTTTCTATTGTTGGTCAATTAGTTTGGAGGATCTCAAATGTTACACTAATAGAAATGGAATTATTACAAGAACCTATATATTTTATAATGAATAGTAAAATTTTAGACCCATATATAGTGGATCTCAAGACACAAACAAAGATATATATGAGAGGTCAGACATGAAATGAGAATGATATAACAAAATCTGTTAATAAAGATCTTTTGTAATTGATTGCATATCGTGTAAGTTCATAAATATTTGAATCAATAAGGATATTAGTTTGACACATATTTTCAAAATATAATAATGTATATTTCTTTTTTAAGATCGTGAATAATGGTACTCATGATGATGGATCATATGATTTGATGTTTCTGGTTTGGGTTCCTCTAAAAAAGGCTAGAAAATTCGGTTCTGACAATGTCAATGGTTTAAATTTCATATAGTAGATCGAAAAGGGGGTTTGAAAACATATAATAGTTGTATATTTAGAGTTTTTTAATTGGGATACTATGGAAAATTGACTGATATTATTGAATTAAACTACCATTGGAATGTTTAGTTTTCTATTCAAATAGAAGTGGCTCAATATTACAAGGGGTATTAAAAGAGATTCCACATAAAGAGAATTGTATGATATGGGAAATAAAGTTGAATATTTTTCATATGACATTTAATCCCATCAATAGTAAGAAAAAAACTTATTTTTCCATTATGATATTTAAAATTTTAGCCTTTAAATGGTGGATGAAGTAAATGAAGTAATGATGGAACATGACAATGACATTATTGAAGGAAAAATGACTGTATATGTAGTCCTCCATTAATTTATAAACCAGTAATGTTATTTGTGTAGTTATTCTGATTCATATCTATGTATATTTTGTTTGTTAGTAATTTTTATGTGTTATCTATTATAATCTTTTTTCTGCTTTAATTTTTTGAAATATATATTCTGAAGTTAATTTTATTTGATTAAATGACAGAAATGCTAAAGAAGAACTATTTCATTGATACCAGTCGACTCCCAATTGATGTTCCCTCGACCACACTAGTACACTCATCATAACATGGGAATAGTTTCAAATTTATTAACCTACAAACTACTATAGAAGTAATGAGAATTTTCAAACTAGAGAGAGAATTTTCAAAAACACTAAGAATGTATTTTGGAAAGTATGATTAGGAAGCCACGTTTTTAATGTGATTAAAAATTAAAAAGTACTAAAAACAAAATATTTATTTTAAAAAACTATTTAAATAAACTAAAACTATCTAATTGAACCAAAATAAACAATTGATGAATTCAGTAGAGATGGTAGTGTTATAGTTGTGACATCCATTCAGGTGCATGCACTACCAATTATTTCATTCCTACATCTAAATATTTATTTATTCAATGATAACAGGTTCCAAATTTAATCAAAATACAATAATGTCTCATTATCTTATGTTAAACAATATTCTATTTTTTAGAAAAATCATCTTCCATTTCATTCTCTTGGTGAATGAGTAATTTGTATTCCATTATAACAATGAATCACTTGGTGAAATACCACAACCAATTTTACACAAATTCAAATTATAGACCTACATTGGGTTCACTCATATGATATTACTTATTTGGTATCACTAATAAAGGATTGAAGGGTTATTCACATGAAATATTAATTTTTTAATTAATATATTTGTTTACCTGGAACTAGCTCACATGCGATTTACAATTCTCCCACCCAAGTAATCGATTTCAGAACAAATAAATTCTATGCTGATATCTCACCCACATTTAATTATTAGGTATCACCAAGGATTTCATGTAGACTCTAAATTAAAATTAATTCAAACAAAATATAATTAATTAAATAAACATCCAAATAAAAATAATTAACTAGAAATCAATGATGAAAATTCATTAAATGCATGTTGTTACCATCACATTCATCAAAATCCGAAAAATAACTATCCAACCATGATGACAACACTACATTTAAAATAATAATTATATATCACTTTTCTCTTTTCATCATAGTTGTCACCATGATCTTCCATCGATGATCAATAAATAATAATCACCACTCTACTGATTGTCATAACATTGATCCAATTAAACAAGATCATATGTCAACATGAAAAAAAATCATATTTGTGTTCTCTCTCACTATGAAACGTCGACCTTATAAAATCAAAGATAATTTGTCACATGAAATGATTTCACACAAGAACCACCATTGCACACCTGTAATGGATGAGGTCAATATAGATGAAGGAGATAGTGGTCCACTACTTCACAAGAGGGAGGTGAGTGTGAGGGGTATTGCTGCTTGGATGGTGTGCAATGAGGAGGGGTCAGTCAGAGTGTTGCATACTTTTCAAATGGTGAAGATGGGCCACTACTTTCTTCTATGTTGTAGGAAGAGTGAAATGTCTCACGACTCCTTCATCTTGGGTTCAGAAAAAGGATGCAGGGGGATGCAATGGGGCAATGGGAGTTAGGGGGTGGTTGGAGGATTGGGTGGAGTTGTATAGAGGTGGGGGCATTGGGGAGGGGGATGAGGGAAGATGGGATAGTGACGTAGGGTATGGGGAATGATCAGAGAGTAGGTAATGTTGAGGGAGGTGGGGAGAGAGGGGGTTGGGGCATTGGGGGGAAGGGGAGGGAGATGTCAACCTAAAACAAAAATTAATCAGAAATAGAAATTCTAATTCAATATTTTTGAAAAAATATAATTATCTAAACTTATTAACAAAATAAAAATAAAAATAATAGAATAAAATATATAATATAATAATTAACTATACATAAAAATAATTAAAAGATAATGTTATAAAAGTGAAAATAAATAAATATTTATCCATATATAAGTAAACACCCTAAAAATAGATATAATAATACTATGAAAGTTATATGACTTATATTAAATATTAATATAATAATAATAGTAAAAGAATTATAAAATACTAATTTTATTAATACTAAAGATATATAAATGAATAAAATCCTATATTAATATAGAAAATTAATATATATACTTATAAATGTTAATAAACTAATAATAAAACTAATATTAGTGAAACTATTAGTCATAAAATATAGAGTAAAATATAATATAAAAATTAATATAACTAATAAAAACACGTAATTTATTATATTAGTTTACAAATTAACTAAAAATTATCAAAATATCTACAATAATACAAAATAAACTAGAAATAATTAAAATAAGTTTAAAAAATTAATAAAAATAAATTACAAAATTATTAAAAATACAAGCCAAATTCATGAACATAAAATTCCTTAAACTTAAGATTTTGTACTCATGGTAAAAACAATAAAAAATATACATAAGTGGACCTTTATAAAAGTCAAAACATCAAAATTACAATAGGCTTGCACTCCTCAAAAGAACAATCAAACACATTCATGATTACCATAGGCTTTCTACAAATTTCTCATCTCCAATAGTGGAAATCAAAAGAATTAATTAATCATTAGGAATTAAAATTTGGTTCAAATATCTATGAGGCTGTGAGATAGTGGGTCATAAAAAAATTGACAATTTTTGGAAGAATAGAGGGTTGAATCTTGAAATAACTGCTTGATAAGTTTCAATCCACATGTCTTCCTCAAACTCTCACTCAGCCACATTTAAAAGGTTTCTTCTCCCCAAAAATATTAAAATCCAACACCTACCACAAATATTTTATTTTTTTTCTTTTATTTATTTTTTAGGGACACCACTCGCTCAAATAATATGGGGAGAAAAAACTAGTGAGTACCAATTGCAAACCTCAAGAAATATATGTAAGAAAAAATACCAAATAAAATTACACAAGTGACACGAATGCTTTAGCATATCAGTGAAATTAGGTAACATAGAAAACCCTATAACCCTTAGAGTAATGAGTCATCACTTTTATAAGTATCCCTAAAGGAGAGGGTTACTGCATAATGACCATATATGTGCTCATTTTTGGAAAAAATGTTTCTATATAAACATATAAAAATACATGTAATGAATTTTGATAGTATGTAATATGAAAAATATAATCAAGACTGAATAATTCTGATCCATTTGCATCAAATGACTCATTTTCCCTCGAATAACTTAGTACATGAATAAATATTAACCCCTTACATAGATTGAAAATATTCATGAAAAAATTCATGAAATAGGTTGGGAAGGGTATCGGCGATGCGATCATCCTAAAAAGGCTTCTTCATGGATTCTAAGGGCTACATGACAAAGAAAATTTATGGGTGGATCAGGGGGTAAAATGGGATAAATAATCTAATAGATAACTCAGCCATTTTAGAGAAACTTTTAAAATTCCCATCTCTTTGAAGGAAATATATGGAAAGTTCTTGAAGACATAACATGGTTAAGATTCTCTCAAGAAAAATAGAAATATAAGATCATATAAAAATATTACATAAACCTCATGGGGAAGGAAACATAATGTTGGAGATCACATATAATAATGAGTAAAAATAAATGTCTCAAAAATATAAATGTTTCCAATTTTTTTTCGAACAACAAAATAATATCAAAAATAATTTAAATTAGAGTATCAATAATCAAATCATTCTAATTAGGAATCATGTTCCCAAACTACCCATATATAAAAGTGGTATGTTCCCAACTGTGTTATAACAAAAATCCAATTTTTTTCATGTGGGTTTCATAAATGACATGAATTTTATTATTTTTCAGTTTTTTTTTGTTTTTTTAATTATTTTACATTGTTTATTTAGAATCATAAAACATGATAGAAAATAAAAAAACATCCCTATGTAAGTGTATATAGATGAAGAAATGCTCTCTGTATCTGATGAAACTCTAAAATTGATGTACCTGTAAAATCTACACATAAAACAACACATACCCACATCATACCAAAGAATTCACACCATAATAAAAATCATGTGGATGATAAAAATATGTATGATGAATGATCATCTCCACTAAAATCCCAGATAAAAATAGATTGTGGTAAATTCATGTCATTTTATTAATAAAAAAGAAAAATGATATGAAACTAAGTGTTGTGAAAGGAAAACAAATAAATGATGTCCTTCCTCCCTTTAAGTACTAAGTGTAACGTCCTATGTTTATTCAAAATTATAGAGCATTTACATTTTAGTTTTAATTCCTAAAAACAGCCCATAGTTTGACTTTATAGAGGTTAAGAGAGGTCCAAGGGGCATCTAGGGCTCAGTTGAATCTTGGAGCACCCAAAATAGTTGAAATAGTCTGGGATTCGTAATTTTTCAAACCATGCTACCAGTTGCAGGTCACAAATAGTTGGAAAATGCATGGTTTTCACATGGTTAATCAAACTATGTGACTAACCATTCGAGGTTACCAAGTGAAGCATAACATATTGCACGACTGGCACATGGTTTGACCAACTGTTCAGCCAAATTGTGTGACCCCTTCTGTGAGGGTAACAAATCAAATATTATTTTAATTATTTTATCCCAAATTTTCCCCCTCATTTCTCTACTTGGGATTTACCCCTCTTCTTGGCGCACAAAGGTCTTCCTCCTCCTCCCTGAGTTTTTTGATCTATCTCCCTACATAGTGATTTGTTTTCATCATCGTCTGAAGCTAAGGACACCTATCGGTAAGAACCTCCTTCCATAAGACTTGAATTATTTCTTCCTCCTCTTCTCATTGAACTATTTCTATGTGACTAATTTCAGCTTATTTTGGGTGTTTTTCTAAATCTCTTGATTACTCCCATTTTAGGTTTAATCAATCCTTGTTTCTGGATGTGTGGAGTACTATTACCATTAGGTAGTGAATCTACAAATATTTCCTTCAATTTCATTTCTTTTTGGTGTTGCACCTTTGTGACACTAGCCATAGCCTACCAAAAAATGTTGGTTATCATGTATTAATTTATCCAGGATGGTCTACCATGTCAGTAGTGATGATAAATCATGGAGAAACCCATATGTGGGTGTCTGGTTTACTTTTGTATACCCCAATGTGTTTGTCCAACTAAAATGGCATACTTTCCCTTTTATCTACATGTGGTATTTAACGTTGTGTTATGTGTCATCTTGGTTACATGTTTTAAAATGATAAAATGAATGAAGAAGCGTGTTGAACCATGAATTTGACCCCTTTGATAAGTTCTAGACATGATTATAATTGGATTTCCCTTTTCTAGTGCCTTATACCTTTGGAATACATTCCCTTTATTGAATGAAATATGTCTCACATGATAAATTTTTAATTTATAGTTATATGAATACCTTTCCTTATAATGACATCCTTATACCATGTTCTCAAAGCTTACACTTCATGCAACATTCCTTAATTAGTGGTATTGTACTAAAATTCCAATGTTTATTCCATGTGAACTATGCTAATGACTTAGGATAAATGCTTATTCTTTATATCATGTGAAATTTCTCACCTTACATCAGGCCAAATTCTTCCGACTTGTTTGGTGTTCCTTTCATTATCCATTCAGATGGTTCAAATGGAATGTTATGCTTTTTCATGCTTGATAGCATGATATTATGAAATAATCTAAAGGAAATATTGGTAAAAGGCATGTTGATGCCATATTATTTGCTTAAATTTATTGATAATGAATTATTCCTTAGGCTTATTCCCTTAATAGTGGCTTAAACTATATTGAAGGATTAAGAAATCTTGTTAGAATGTGTTGTTAAGATGCATGTATTGACATGAAATTGTTTAAGGATTATTCCATGTGGCCTATTCCTCATAACTTGGATACTCATATTTTAATCTTTTTTCCCTGCTTGATGAAATTTTCCTTTATTAATGTGATTTAAGTGCATAGATTGGTTAAATGGTAAGAATGTGGTTTTGAGATGAATATTGTTGGATAGAAATGATAAATACATTTCTTTATATGTTTTCCTAGTTTGATATGGAATTTTTCCCGGGCTGGGAGCGAAGATGGGTTTTATATTAAGGATCCATGGATGGACTTTTCAGGCTTAATCAGTTACAACCTGCTACACTGAGGGTGATGCTTTGTCTTTCTGGGAAAGGGCTTCCTGATCGGTTTCTTATACTCTTGAGTGATATTGGTCCCCTGGGGGAGAAACCGTGGACAACCCATTTGGAAAGATGGATACACTATGCCTTGGGTGATACTCAGTCCCCTTGTGAGATACCTGATATGGACACAGAAGTTTATCATACCTCATAGCGACACTTGGGACACATTAAGGGATTCCATAAGGGTCACCATGGATGGGATTAATGGTATTTTATTAAAAGGTTGTTCATGTTGGGATACTTGTGATTGTTTTTTATTGACTTAAATGAGTATGAGACACCACCTTATGAATTGATGGTGTGACTTTATTTAAATGTTTGATATTTTTGATTGATGAGTCTGTTGAGATTCCTCCATTACTTTTACCTTAAACCTGTTATGATTTTCCTTGTGTATACTTATGCATGCTTGTGAAATGAAATAAATACAAGACCCCAATCCAGAGCACAAGCTTTGGGGTATGTTTTCATAAATTCCTTGTTTACATTGTCACGTGTTATTTATATTTGACTTGCATGGGTTTCTTATTCAGACTTTCTACATACAATAAATTAGGTGGTATGGGCCAAGTGTCCGTTTAGGAACCCGAATGAAGATGTAGTTGTTTAATTATTTTCTTCCCTGTCATTTATTATATATAGAACACTTTCTTCCATTTATAGAATGAAATGAAATGGCCTATAAACCATGGGTTCCATCCTACTAGGATTATATCTCACAGCATGCTTAGTCATCATTGGGTACATGAGTAGACTTTATAACCAAAGGTACGGATAAAAAAAAGATGACTACTTCCAATTATTGATTTTTTTGCTGTTTAGGATAAAGATTTGGGGGAATAGTACTGAGCCTATTCTCGAGATGTTATGTATATATTTCTGTTATTTTTTATTTTTTGATAGAATGTAGTATATGCTCACACTCCCATTCCCTGTAGTTCCTTTTTTATAGATTTAGGAAATGAAATCATCATCATTTTTTATATAGTATTGATATTATATTTCAAGATGTTTACTTTAATTTCATGACTCATTTGATTCTTCTATTTTTATCTTATTATTTAAATTATTCCTCTACATTTTATATTTTTTTACCACAATGTCATACCTAATACTATGAGGGAATAGTTTTTCATTGAGAAAACCTAAGGTAAATGCTGCTAGACGACAGCCTATGGTGTTTAAGGAGATTCCCTTGATGTTATGTGGCCCACCACCTCAATTTCCAATTCAATGGAACTTGGGGAAAGATTATACAAAGTGGTATCATAAGGGTTATTTTCTTTTTGACATAATATTTGGGTTAGATAAGAGACTACGATATAGGAATATGGACTTGACCCTATTCTTGGACATAACTTACCCATGTATAGGGGACACCCAAATTTCATGGGTTATGAATTGTAGTAATTGATTATCCCACTGACAGTTGATACAACTTCACCATTGGGAGATGCACAATATTTTTTATGTTATTGATATTAGTTTTATTATTATAATGTTTTCCTATTAATCTAACCTGATGAACTTAGGGTGTTGCATTGCATGCATCATACTAGGAATCATGAGGAATGAATTTGAAAGCATAATTCCATGCCACGCAATCTTTCAGTCTTCATATTCCTATTTTCATCTGATTTCATATCTGTTTAGTTGTTATATCATGCAGTGTTGAATGTTATAATAATATAAGTGTTCCATTTTATCTTGTAGGGATATGTTATGGTTTGGGTTAAGTGGACACCACCTTAAACTAATGAGGTGTATGGGACCTCATGGATTGGGATGATGATCCACATAACTCATCCAAATGAAAAGGGTAATTAAATCCTTACATTTAAAATAAAAAACCACCTGTTAAAATGAAATAGCCACCTTATTTGGTAATGTGCGATTTTTAACTAACCGTGTCTGGGGATGTGTGATAAATTCCTTGTGAATCCTTGATGTCCATTATTCTTATTATGACATGGATCTTAGAGCCGGAACTCAATGGGGTCATGATCATATGCATTCCATGATCCTACCCTCTTATTTCTTTCCTTATCTACTGTGACAAAATCCTAAAGTCTGAGTATCTACCCCTATTGTTCTGCTTTCCTTATCTGCTTATACTATATGTTATAAATCTTGTGTGAGTCATGTGTTTGGAAACTTTAGAGCTATGCAACCACAATTTAATCGTGCTACATGCCAAGAGAGTGCCGATGACCACACTGTAGAGGTGGGGGACATGATCCACCCATTGTACCTCCTATCATACCTCCTGAGGCACCTCTTATTGATATTCCACTGGGCGCTAATGATCAGTTTAGGGATATTTTTATGAGGATTATACAGGATGTTTAGGGTTCTCTCTAACCTTCCTTGATTATGGAAGAACATACCTGGGACTTTAAATATCATCATCCTCCCACTTTCTCAAATAATCGCGGTCCATATGTAGTAGATTCATGGATAGAAGATATGATATCCATCTTCATCCAAATTGATACTAATCTAGACTGGGGGGTCAATCTTGATACCTACATTCCTTGAGACTCCACCAAGTATTTGTGGTATGTCGTATCACAGTCAGAGCATTACCGAGTCATGATATGGGAAGACTTCTATATATATTTATTTAATCACATTTTTCTATAGACGTTGAGAGCAGACAGAGCCATGTAATTATTGAATAATTAGTAGGGCTCCAGGACTATTATTGAGTATTCTCCTCACTTTATTGAGCTTCTGCATTTTTCACCATTTCTGATGGGTGATGAATTTACTACTACAAGATGTTTTGTGTACTGGATTGGATACATTGTTCGCTCACATGTGAACACCATTTGGGTGGCTACCATTATAGAGAAAGTGAGCCGGGACTTGATCACATAGCATAATCTTAGAGAAGCTAGTCCTCTAATCTAGTGGAAGGGGATCTATAACAGAAACATTTTTAGGTAAAAGATCTATGAAACCATGTTAGGTCAGGATTTGGTCATATACTGGCTGATCAGGATGAGGTAGTACTGGAAACATTGTTGGTTTCCCGACATCAGATCTACAACAACATTAGATTGGAATTTATTTGTCTAGTAAGACTGAATCTCAAGGTTATGGTTCAATCCATATGTATAAAGTGCATCTAGCACCAGAGGAGAAAAGTACAAGTCCCTTTTCCGTTAGAGGTACTATCTTCGAAACCTCTACTTTAGGATCTATCCTTTTTTATACAGTTTTATTTCACACATTCATATCCATTGTGTGTGTGTAATGACGTGATCTTCTTATCAAGTAATTATGCAGTGTTATGTCCCTCAACAATCCTCTAGGGGTCAGAAAAGAGGTCATAAATTAGTGTCATGAGTTCCTCCTTGAGATAAGTGGGTACCATTTCTTCTATAATTTCCTCATCCTCAAGAGGAGTAGCTTCAATGTCACCCTCAGTATGGACTGGCTCATGATTTATAATGACCATGTGGATTTCTATCACCATCAAGTATATTTAACATCACCTGAGGGTAGTGAGTATCTATAAAAGGGGGAATGGTCTATCGATAAAGATCAAAATGGAACCGAGCAGTCAGGTCTTGGTAGAGTGACAACTTAGTTAGAATGCCTCCTTATCAGCGATCAAGGAATGCATCTCCTGGATTTCCATCCTATTGTGGATTGCCTTATGGATGTATTCCCTGATGATTTCTCTGTCTTACCTCATGAGACATAGGTTGAGTTCAAAATTGAGCTAGTGTCAAATGAGACACCATTTTATATTCTTCTCTACAAGAAGGCACCAAAAGAGCTTCATGAACTAAAAAAGAATCTTGAATATCTTGAGGCTATGAGTTTTATCAGACCCATTACATCACCCTGGGGTTCACAAGTTCTTTTTTCTCAGAAGGTGGATGGTACCCTAAGAGTGTGTGTTGATTATAAACAGATGAATCATCTTACAATGAAGAGTTGTTATCCATTTCCTCATATAGACATCCAATATGACCATCTCCAAGGAGTAACAATTTTCTCCAAGATCTATTTTATGTTGTTCTATTATCCAGTTCATATGATACCATCACATATACCACATATAGCATTCGGGAGTAGGTATAGATTGTATGATTACTCGGTTATGTTGTCAATCTAATGAATATGCCTATGGTATTTACAGATATGATGAATTGGGGTTTTCACAATTATCATGATTACTTCTTGGTAGACTTCATAGATGAAATCATTGTGTACTCGCGTACTAGACATGACCATGAAAATCATCATGATATCATGTAAAGTACACTGAGAGAGCACCAATTATATGAAATGATTAGTAAATGAAACTTCTAGATCAGTAAGGTTCACTTAATGGGTCATGTCATATTAGAGGTTAGCATATCAATTGTCCCAGAGAAGGTGAGAGTAGTAGTTTCTTGGGAACATCCCAATAAGTTTTTCAACCTGCGTAGATTCTTAGGACTTACAGGCTATTACAGGAATTTTATCTAGGAATTCCCCCCATATAAATGTCTATTATGGCCCTAACTAAGAAGGGTGTATAGTTATTATGGTCAAAATATTATGATAATTCCTTTTAAGAGTTGAATGGAAGACTCACTTTAGCTCTGATTCTTAGTCTTCCTAAGCCTGGAAGAAGTTATATCGTTTTTTTGATTGGCTTCGAGGATCAGGCATGGTGTGATTCGAAGGCAAGGTTATCGAGTCACTACATATGTATCTCACTAGTTGAGGCTGAATGAGTGGAACAATCATACAAAATATCTCGAGCTACCAACTATTGTTCAGGATCTTTGTAGTTAAATGCATTATCTTTTGGGTGAGTGTTTATTTGTTTATATGGATCATAAAATCATAAAGTACATCTCAAAAAAATGGGACTTGAATCTGAAGAATCATAGGTGGGTGGAATACATGAAGTCATATAATTTTGATCTACTCTATACCCATGGTAAATGATATTTCATGGCTGATTCTTTGCGCCACAAGACTCAGACACAATTCATTCATGTGGCTAGAAGTGTGTGGCAGACGATGTCTATGTTTTCTGAGTTGCATCTGGAGATTACAGAGAAGGATGGGAATCTAGTCTTTGTAGAGTTGGTAATGAAATATTCTCTTCATAAATGGGTTTGAATTACACAATTATCATATTATGAGGACCTCGTTCTGTGGGAGAGTATCATAGGAGGGAACCCACCTCTAGGATGATTTTCTGATAGCAATGACACCATGCCCTATCGTGGGTGTATTTGGGTGCCTTAAAAAATATGGGAATAGAAAATAAAGGAATATCATGCCTTAGTTTGGGCATTAGACCCTAGTCTTAACAATATTTATTGGGATATGAATCATTTTTACTATTGTCCATGTATGATGAATCATATAGAAAGTTTTATCACTTGGTTCTCCACCTATCGGCAGGTGAAGGTAGAGCACCAGTGACCCCTGGTCTTCTACAAACATTAACCATTATTGAGTGTAAATGAAACAACATCACCATGGATTTCATTACAATATTGTTGAGATCTCCATGAGGTAGTGATGAAGTATTTTTGATCATCTAAAGGTTTACCAAAGTCTCTAACTTATTTCTGAATTGGGATACCTACTCTGTTGTTGTGTTGGGTAGATTTTATATCCGGGGGATAGTGAAAATTCATTGTATACCCCTTTATATAATCTTGGACTAATATGCTCAATTAATATCATTATTTTGGAAATGGTTACAAAATGAACTGGGTTCATAGGTGCTCTTGAGTATTGAATATCACCCTCAGATGGACAGGTAGTCAGAGAGGATGATTTGAATGTTAGAGTATATGCATAGGGACTATATTCTTGATTTTAATAGTTCCTAGGAGAATCGTATTCCTCTGGTTGAGTTTTCCTATAATAACATATTTCATGAAACAATTAAAATTGGTATGTATGAGGCCCTTTAAGGTATATCTTACCATTCATATTTGTGATGGCCTGAGGTAGGTGAGGCATTGGTACTGAGACCTAATCTCATTCAAGAGATTTCACTGAAAGTCCAACTGATTCGAAAGCATATCCATACAAATTAGTCGAGGTGAAAGTCTTATACCAATCATTTTTGTAAGCCTTTTGAGAATGAGGTGGGTCATCCGGACTTTCTACATGTTTATCCTCCTATGGGACATAAATGAATCATGAGACAGGGAAAGTTATAACCATAGTATGTCGGTCCTTTTTGAGATAGTTGAGATAGTTGGGTTGGTAGCCTATTAGTTGTCATTACATCAAGAGTATGGTGTCATGCATGATGTCATCATTGTATCTCATCTTCAGTAGTATCATCTATAATCGCCTCATTCAATTGATCCTGATGATATCGAGATGGAGGATGATGCATCCTTTGAGGACCATCCAATCCATATCATTGATCGTATTACGAATGTTCTCTGAGGCGGGTTATTTCCTTTAGTCTGAGTGATATGGAAGCACAGATGTGCTTAGGATAAGACCAAGGAGAAGGAGGAAAATGCATGTCCATAGTGTCAAGAACTTTTCTCAAATAACGTTGCATCACCCTCAGAAAGGAAACACGGGGATGAGTTATTTTAAGGAGGGTATGTTGTAACATCTCAAATTTATCTAAAGGTATGAAACACTTTATTTTTAGAATTAATTACTTAAAACAACCCTCAATTTTATTCCTAGGAGGTTATGATAGGTCCCATGGGTGTCCAAGGATCGATTAAATCCCGAAGCACCAAAAATATGGAAAACAAGTTGGGCTGTAGGGTTTTTCAAACCATGTTACCGGGGAACAGCATCGATGGTTTCCACACGGTTAATCAAACTGTGTGCCTAACTGTTTGAGATGCCCTGGTGAAGTAGAACCTTCCACCCAGTTGGTGCATGGTTTGGACAACTGTGTGGCCCTTTCTATGTGGGTGAAAAATCATATATTGTTTTAATGATTTGTTTTTAACCATCCTTTTCTCCCCCACCCCTCTACACTCAGAATTTACCCCTTATCCAGGCACACAAAGGTCTTCCTCCTCCTCTTGGGTTTTTATATATCTCTATCTGTAGTGATCTAATATCTTCATCATAAAAATATATAGACTCCTCTTGGTAAGAAATACATTCCACACCCCTTTATTTCTTGGATTCTCCTCTTCTAATTGTGTTATTTATACATGATGAATTTTATCCCTATTTTGGGGGTTTTGTTAAATCTATTGATTTCTCCCATTCTTGGTTTAATCAACCCTTTTTTCCAAACATGTGAAGTAATACAACCATGATGTAGGTAATATACTATATTTCCGCCTTCAATATCATTACTTTTTATCGTTTCACCTTTGTACCCCTAGATAGATCCTACCGGAAATGCTTGGTTATCACATAGTAAATACACCAAGACAGTCTACCATGTCTCTAGTGATTATCGCTCATGGAGAAACCCATTCATGGGTGTCCACTATTCTTTTCTCAACCCCATTGGGTGTGTCCAATACAATTCTCCTACTTTCCCTTTTCTCTACATGTGGAATTTACCTTGTTGGTGTGTGGTACCTTGGATAATTGTTTTAAAATTATAAAATGAATTAATAAGGGTGTTAAACAATGAATTGGATACATTTTATAATGTATTATCATGATTATAATGTATTATCCCATGTTTAGTTCCTTTTACCTTTTTCTTACTTGATTTTCATTGAAAACAATATTCTTTACATGCTAACTTGCTCATTTCTAGTTACATGAATACCTTTCCTTATAGTGACATCCTTATATCTGGTGACAAAAGATTACACTTCATGTAATGTGCCTTTGTTAGTT
Source organism: Viscum album (assembly GCA_963277665.1). Taxonomy (NCBI): domain Eukaryota; kingdom Viridiplantae; phylum Streptophyta; class Magnoliopsida; order Santalales; family Viscaceae; genus Viscum; species Viscum album. The sequence goes on along the minus strand of OY728128.1, from coordinate 2,017,473,050 downwards.
GTATTGTACTCATATTACCATGTTTATTTAAAGTGCACAATGATAATTCCTTAGGTTAAATAATTATCCTTAATATCATATGAAATTTCTCACCTTACATCATTCCAAAGGCTTGTTCCTTGTTCGGTGTTATTTGCTTGATCTATATAAATGTTTTAAATGGAATGTGATGCTTTGGAAAGATTGATAGCTTGAGATTATGAAATAATATAAACGAAATATCGGTATGAGGAATGTTTATTCTATATAATTTGCATATATTTATTTATTATAAAATTTTCCTTATGCTTATTCCCTTGTTAATAGATTTAACTAAATTGAAGGCCTTGTAATTCTTGTGAACTTCTATTGTTAAGAGGCATGTATTGACATGAAATTTTTTAAGGGTTATTCTATGTAGCATGTGACTCATACTGTGCTTACTCTTATTTAATTATTATTTCATTTCTTGATAAAATATGTCTTTTTCAATGGGATTGATCTTCATAGATTGGTTAAATGGAAATCATGTGGTATTTATTTGATTAGTGTTGTCTTGAAATCATAAATTTATTGCTTGATATATGTGGATTGTTTGATATGGAAATTATCATAGACTGGGATAGAACATGGGTTCCATATTAAGGGCCCATTGATGGACTCATTGTGGTCGATGGGTTAAAACTCGATGAATCGAGGTTCGATGCTTTGGTTTTCTAGGAATGGGCTTCCCAGATGATTACTTATACTCCTGAGTGATACCAATTCCCTAAGGGAGAAACAATGGATGAAAATTTTGGCAATATGGATACTCCATGCCTTGGGTGATACTAGCTCCCCTTATGAGATACCTAGGATGGACTCAAAATTTTATGATACCTCGTAGCAATACTCGGGACACCATAAGGGTTGCTTGGGATGGCCTATATGGCATTGGATTATATAGGATGGTTCTGTAGCAATACATAGGATTATTTTTTATCACTTGGTATGGGCATAGGAATCCACCTTAGAAATTGATGGTTTTATTTTATTGAAAGGTTTTATTGTCTGGATTGATAATCCGGATGAGATGAATCTATTAATTTTACCTTGATCATGTTGTGATTTTACATGTGTATACTTATTCATGCTTCTGCAGTGACAATGATACATGGCCCAAAGTGAGAGTACAATATTTGGGGTACGTTTTGTTAGTTATATTGTTTACACTGGCACATGTTATATATATTCTGACCTGCAAAAGTTTCTTATTTATAATTCCGATATAGGCCAAAGAAGGTGGTATAGGATGGGTGTCTGTTTAGAAAAACAGACTAAGATATAATTGTTTACTTATTAAATACCTTTCCATTTATTATATCTGGCACATTATCATTAATTTATACCATAAAATGGAAAATCCGTTACACCATGGCTGCCAGCCTACTGATATTCTATATCACACCCTAATCAAGAACCATTTGATATCTAAATAGACTTTAGGACTGTAGGTATGGATAAAGAGATGTGGGATGCTTCCAATTCTTGATTTTTCAATTTTTTTAGGATAGAGATTTAGGGGAAGAGGACCGAGCCTATGCTTGACATTCTTCATATATGTTTTTGGTCTTTTTTAGATTTTTATTGCAGGAAATATATGATTATACCCTTATCCCATGAAATTCAATTTTTTTATAGATTCAAGAGATGAAATCATAATCATTTTTATAAAATATTGATATTATTTTTCAAGATGTTTACTTTAATTTCATGAGTAATTCATTTTATTCTTCTATTGTCTACATATCTATATGATTCAACTACTTGTTATATTTTTTGCTGCTATGTTGTAGCTAATACTATAAAGGAATAGTCTTACCATGGAAACACCTAAGGCCCTCACTTCTAGTCTGCAGACTCTCTCATTCAGGTAGACATTCTTGAGGTCTTGTGTCCCAACGTCTCAAGGCCCGATTAAGTGGAACTCAGGGTGGGATGCTACACTAAGTTTACTTCCACATCAGTAGGACATTTTTGAAACTCTTCCACGATAAAATGGAAATGTATACCATGAATCTACCTATATATCAATGGGACTCTGGAATCCCTTCATTAGAAAATAAATTATCCTACAAGATACACAATATCGCAGTAGAAACTTGTTAGAAAATTGGATGGGTGGAGTGAAATGAAAATATCCTAGATCATAAGGTAATAAAGATACTTCATCAAAAGGGAACAACAAATAATTGAAATTTATGTCATGTTCATCATCATGATGAACAATAACATTATAATTTTGAATTTTTACATGAGAAGAAATGCCCTTACCATACTCTTTCAGTGGTTGGATTATATCCATCCCATTCGTGAATGGAGTATCGGGGTCGATGATGTATCCCAATTCATTTTAACCACCAACCACTAGAACAGGAAAATCCACTGGTTTCCAACTCAATTAATGATCTCTCATTTCATTGATTTTACTAAGCTCAAGAGTAATGCTAGTATATGTGGATATTTCAAATGATGTGTTTCTAACCTTGATTCATGGGGTATGTGGGGGGAATAATTGGAGTATATGAACCAACTATTTCATGAATGATTTTTTATCAAAATTATCTTCTGTATTACCCTCGTTATATTTCTCTATATGCAAATGTGTCACCACAAACTCAGGATCCACCAGGAAATCCCGTTATTCCATTTTTTCTAATAAATTTTGACTGTCATCCACCACCATCAATGACTAGATTTTTTACTTAGGAAATTTTTGATATGTCTCTAATTTGAAAAATGTTATAGTCTTTCATATATTTTCAGAAATAGGAAATTCAATTTCATCTGAAGCAACATCCTCTTGTGTGTGAAAATTCATGGTGTCTAGGTTCAATTAAGACTCTATCATAGTAAGGAAGAGTCCTATATCAATGTCTTCTTCATCCTATAAAGGTTGAGTTCAATAGAAATTTAATGCATCCTTTTTAATTTTGTGATGGATGGATTTTAAACTCATAGAATAAGGACATGAAATAACATTTTCTAAGAGACCATTATATTTAATAGAGTAGAAGAGTGAGCTGACATATTCTTGAAATGTTCGAAGACTGAATGAATTAATTTGTGATGGAGGGGATTCAACAAGTTTATGATAGGAATAATGACTGATAAGTTTAGTCTCATCATTAGAATATGGAACTGGATATTGATTAATTTGAACCTCTACTACACTTTCCTAAAAGAGTTATTTTGAATTAGATCATCAAGGGGTAGTGAGGGTACAAGTTCGGTAAGATAATTCATTTTATTTTTGAATTTATTTAATTTGTTTTCTAAATCTTTTCTTGAGGATATAAACATTTCATTTTTTTCATAATTCAGTTAAATACTCTTATTTGTCTCATTAATTTTAGAAACAAACATGCACCCAATTATTGAATCATTTTTTTCACCTAAATTATTGAGTTTTACATTTTAATGAAAGCATTGAATTTGAGAATGATCAAATTATTTGTGGGAACTATAAGTAGAATATGGTGTGAAGGATTTTCATATGGATCATGACATTGACTTAAATAAAAATCATTATAATAAAAACGATTACCTTGAGAGATGGTGTGCGGTGAATCATTCTACATCATACCTTGAGGTGTGACTATATAGAAAGGGTATTGACTGTAGCTATTTGGTGATTAACACGCCATTTTGAACTTTTTGTTGTCTTGGAATTACATGCAATAAAAAATTCCTATATTAGTAAACAAAATGTTTTTTGTTTGTTTTTTATTTTATTTTTTATTTTTTACCTAAGTCTCTCTTTTAAAGGAACTCTTATTGAAACTATTCACCGCAAAAATGGTGCAAAATTTTTTTTATGTGCCTTGAAACACATGATGATATGAAAATTTATTACCCTACTAACTACTGTAGATGTGGTGAGTAGGGTCAAACCATAAAGAGAATGTGTATAGAAACTAGGAATATCAATTTGGAAGGATGTTCATGTAGACAAGTTTTTAATTTTATTAACAACTAAAATGTTATAAAAACAATATGACTATTTTCGAATGATTATTTAAATAAAATAAAACTATCTAAGTGAACCAAACTAAACAATTAATGAAATTGGTGAAGATTAAAGTGTCAGTGTTGTGATGTCCATTCAGGTGCATGCGATGCCAATTATTTAATTCCCACATCTAAATATTCTTTTTTTTGAATTATCAACAATTCCATATTTTAAAAAATACTATAAGGTGTCATTATTTGATGATATAGAATATTTTAATTTTTTAAAAATTCATCTGTCATTTCATTCTCTATCCAGATGAATAATTTTCATGTTATTATAACAATGAATCACTTGGTGAAATACCATAACCAGTTTTCACTAAGTCAAAGTATCTACCTACATTGAGTTCTCTCACATTAGATTAATTATTATATATCACTCATGAATGATTAAATGGGGAAGAAAAAAATATTAATTTTTCAATTAATATATTTATTTATCCATAATTCACTAACGTTCGATTCATGATTCTCTCACATGCACGATTGATTTTCGAAAAAATAAATTTTGTTATGATATTTCACCCATGATGTTTTATTTGGTATCACACGAATGGGAACCAATGCATGCATGAAGACTCTGAATGACAATTAATACAAACTAAAATTTAATTAATTAATTAAAAATAAAAATAATAATATAATTAATTGTAAATCCATCATGGAAATAAATGAATGGCATGTTGTTAACTTCACATTCATTGAAACTCCGACACAAAAATAATGATTCCTCCATGACAACAACAAATCCCATAATATAATAAACAGACATCTCTGTGCTCATGTTGTTGTAGTTTTCACCTTAAGACATCATTGATGATCACAAAATAATAATCATCACTCCTCCAATGACCAAAATATTGAAAAAAAACATTGAGAATATATTCCAACACAAAAAAAACATATTTATGTTCGTTCTCACTATGAAAAATTTATCTTTAGAAGTAAAATATAATCCATCACATGTGATGAAATCACACCTGAACCAAAAATACACACCAAGAATGTAGGAGGTTGTCATAAATGACGGTGATGGTTGGTTGCTCCATTAGAAGAAGGACTTCGGTACGAGGGTTATTGTCGCCTGAATGATGTGATGTGAGGAGGTTTTTTCCAACGTGGTGTGCGCTCGGAAGATGGTGGAGATGAGTTACTACATTTGGTGTGCGGTGAGAAGAGAGCAGCACCTGGAGACTAGGGTTCAGATGAATGATAAAGTGGGACAGTGGTATGGGAAGGGGCGGTTGGTGCTGGATGAGGGGGTGGGGAGTTGGAGAGGGGGTGAGGGAAGATGGGGTGGTGACGTTTGGGAGGGGGGTGAGTAGATAGGGGGTGAGATTAGGGGGGATGGGGGAGATATGGGGGTGGGGTGTTGGGTGGATGGGGAGGGATACTTCTGTCAGAAACAAAAAATAAGTGTAAATAGAAATTCAAATTCAAAATTTTAAAAAAATAATTGTCTAAATATTTTAAAATAAGAATAATAATATGGAAGATAATAGAATTAAATTTAAAATTTACAAAATAAATATTTAAAAAATAATATAAATAAAATATTATAAAAGTGAAATTATATATATAATTATGCACATTTAATTTAACACCCTAAATAAAAATATAATAATAATATAAAATTAATATGACTACTATTAAATATTAATATAACTAAATTTATAAAATAATTAAAAAAATAAATTTATTAATACTATAAATATATGAAAGAATAAAATAAGATGTTCATATAGACAATTAACATATATAATAATAAATGTTAATAAATAAATAATTAAACTAATGGTAGAGAAACAAATAATTACAAAATTTAGTTCTGAATATAATATTTAAAATTAATATAACTAATTAAAATACTAAATTATTAGAATTAGTATATAAATTAACATAAAAAATCAAAATATCAAAGACACTATTTCTCTACCCCCCTTCAGCGTGTTGTACACCCTCCATTCCCTCATCATCTGGCACTCCCTCCTTCTCCATCCCATCACCATATGAGATATTACCTCTCCATTTAGTAGGTTCAGTAGTAAGGAGGTAGGTTGCTAAATTTTTTTATGTTAGGATATTGGAGGGATATAGTTATAGGTAAAAATTTTAATGTGACTAATGTTATTACAATTTTTTATATTACAAACTCTTTTTTCATAAAAGATGCAAACAATGTTAATATTGAGATAAATATGAACATTTCAGATGTCTAGAATCTATATGAACTGAAAATATTTGTCCCATTTGACTGCTATGGGGTCCCCACGGATGATTCTAAAGGAATATTTGTCTAGATTCTAGTCCAACTAGTGGTGGATCTGGTTACCATTCCCATTACCTATGCTGATTGGAGGCTTGTGCCTTAATCTTGGAAAAATGAAGTCTTTGATTCCCAAATAAAGGTAATTTTAATACATTATTCTGTAATTTAATTTCATTATGTTTTTAAATTCTAATATATTAAAAAATAATCTCTTGGTAGAGATGTTATTCCACATTATCATTGCAGATCTCACTGCGCAAAAGTGAGAATTGATGAATTTGGGTATCAAATGGAAGGATTTTTAATGGATATTATGCAATTAATACAACAATGATTTTTTAACCACTTGGTTGTTGTATGATAAGGTACCTGAAAGGGTACCTAGAGAACAATGAAATGTTTTTATTGATATTCATATTCAGGAGAATCATGGGGTATTGAAATATATACTGTTATATAAATCTCATTTTACATACATACATACATAGAATATGGATATGAAATTATATACATTACTAATAAATTAAATTCTATTTATTATAGGATTTTTCAATAAATAATTTAACATGTTAATCTAAAAAAATCATCCCTCACACTACCGGGCCAAAGAGTTTTTCCAATAAATAGATCGACTCTATTAATATTTTCATTATTTTAAATATTTATGAGATATAATTATCTATTTTATATATTATATTTTTGATATATATTTTTATATTGTAGTCAAATAATTTAGGGCACCATGTCTCCTGAACAAAACGTTGGTTGGATGTTTATACAAAATCTTGTGGGAGTTATGTTAATGGGCTAACCAAAGAAGTTGGTGTATGAATTCTTTTTTCATTGTAATAACTTATTGTAAGTTGTCACTATGTTAATATGTATTTATTCAAATATGAATGATATTTTATTTATTGGTAAAAATTAAATAAATATTAGATTCCAATCCTGCGCAGTTCTTCTCAGTCTTTTAGGATGATCTTGTTGGTCGTGTCCATGGTAATGAGCATCCTGGTCACACACACAGGATGGATTTAGGACCATTACATTCAGTGTTATTTTGGAGCCCACCTGGGATGGAAGGAAAATATACCACTAGTTGTAGTGACTCCTTAACTTGAGATTATCAAAGGAGTTTCTCACAATGAAAATATAAATTCACTAATAGAGGGAATATATAAAGATGAATGATTAAAACATCATTGCTCTACAGAAAGTGTTGATTGAATTATATCAGAAGACAATTGGATCTATCCCTTCTGTTATTACCTCAATGGATGTTCGAGAGTAGGTAAATCAGAAAACTTCAAAATCATTTACTACACTAACTTTTATTGGGCTATGTTTAAATTTAAATATACAATAGTATTTAATTTTCAACATAAATTTAATACAGGTGTTGGTAGAAGTGAGTGAAGTAATAGATCAAGAGTGTGTTGATCAAATTCCATTGGGTAGTGATTAGTGTTCACATTGGATTTAGGGATGATATATAACTAAACATACAATAATATAACACTAATATGGTGATTTAGAAACCATGTTGTGATTTCTGTTAGGGATATTTTTATTTCCCTTTCATTTCATGAAAATCTATATTCTTGGATAATATGATATGATTTATTCTAAATGGTACCTTGTGATTATTTTTTATTGAATATTTTATAGATGATAAATCCGGACACCCCCATTCCAGTCCAATATTAAATATGATATAATTTTTGGTATTTTAAATGTGTATATGTTTTGGAATTTAACTTTGATTTTTTAGAGGACTTTTTCAAATGAAAGGTTTCTATACGGATATGTGTAGTTTTGAAAAAAATGTTATGTTTGGGGAAAACAATGTAAATGAAAATTATGAATGGTATTTTTTTATGACACAAGGATATTTCATGACCATGTGAGTTCGAGTAGTAACCATGAAAAAATACATACAAATGAGGATTTTAGTGAAATTTAGTGTTGTGACCCATTGATGAAACACATACCCATATGACTAGAATTATTATATAATAATTCATCGAGTTCATTAACCCCTCTAAATGAATCAATGGAAAATTTCCTCCAAAAGAAAATACACACTGATTTATAATCCTTTTACTTTGTTGAAGTCATATATATATATGTTTTTCCATTTACCATGTCCCTGGTCTCACTTCTTATGGTCATTTTATTTTTATGACATGAGCCCCAATGATCAATAATACCAGAGATATAGATACCCATATCTCCAATGAAACCATTGGAACAGAAACACATAGCCTTCTATCGGGATAGAGGTGAATTAAACCACTATTATTTCTTTAGAATTTATGGGGAGGGGAAACTACTATTAAATCCAAAAAAACTACTCCTCAGTAAAATTTCTAGGATGGTTCACAGAAACCGTTTCCTAACAGATGGAACTGATGTGAGTTGGATATCGAAAAAATATTCAGTAGAGTTCTTTGGGAACCATTATAGAACCATATGGTGGTGGCTTAAACCACTGCAAAATAAAAAAAAACCATTTATATCAGTTGATTTTGGTGTGGTGTTGCGTATTGGTCCATATAATTTTTTATTATCATTGATGAATGTCATGGGTCTCAAACTTATATTTATTAACCAAAACTATCATGCAATATGTTGGTGGGATGTGGGGTACTTTGGGTGTGTTATTATTAAGAAGACATTAATGGATAAGTTGAGGAATGATTTTTATCTACCAACTTTATGGAATATGATATCTCTACCCTTTGATTGATATATAGCAGTCTCCCTAAATTCCATGGTGATGGTGTAACAACATGTTTGTTCTGTGTAGTCAATGAAAGCTGTATGAAGCATATAGGTTGGTGACACATATGTGCAACATTATTTATGTGATATTGTAACAAAGGGATTATATTACAAAATTTGTGTTCAAATGTGGTTTTCATCTTTATAACATCAATTTATGTCTCTTAGGTTCCTTGAACCGTTGCAAGACAACATTATTAGACCTTAGGCATGACCACCTAATGCCAACGAGAAATAATTATTATCACACACTTACCAAGAAAGCATGTGACCATACAACAGTTGTATCCCAAGCCCCATCCCTCATAAAACCCCCTCACTCAAGGTTTCCTTCATTAATAAATCCTCATATCGCACCCACCTCGTAACTCGATGTCCATCCCTCTACGATGCCCAATATCCTCCCAAAACCCCCTCTCACTGAACCTCATCTCCCAATGTACTCTCTGGAATCGACTCTGATGCCAATCATCAGGCATGCATGATGGATTCCTCCCTGTGGAGACCATTGATATAGTTCCATATATGAATCCCCGTCATCATTTGTTTCTATAATACCAAAAAAACATGTACTCTACTATATTATACTACACTAATACTATGTAATCCCATTGTTTTTGTTCATCCATTCATTCATCTCGTCTTCATCTATTCTCCCATAAATAAATCTAAATAATATATATATCCATCACATTCTATAAAAAACATTTTCCCAACCTATATATGAAATTTTCATTTCAACTAGCGTTGTTCGTCTTCATTCAATGTTCCCTCTTGTATTGTATTTTTTTTTAAATAAATTAGTCACATAAAAATTAACCAAATGATAAAATTGTAAAAATCAATGACTTTTTTTCTCCAAAAATAATCCTTTAATTAAAAAAATTATAATGGGAAATTTTAATAATGTTCCAATTATTATTTTTTGATAATAACTATTATCAAATAAATACAATTATTTTATAATAATAATAATTATTCCACCGATTTTTTTCATTGGATTTTTACATTCCCATTCAAAAATAATCCTCACAAGACATCACATTCAATGATATATTACACCAAAAGAATTTTCAAGAGATATTGATAGGAACAATTTCATATTTTTATTTCAGACCAATTTTTTAGTGGGTTCCCCATCTAGGCCACACATATTCAATCTCATTTGATATATTGTGCGTCTAGAGGTTCTAGTGTTTAAACTCCATGATGAACTGGGAACCGAACTCATTATGGAATCACTCCCTTAATGGTTCTCTAGTTTTGTAATGAATTTTAATATACAAAATGATTATAAATCTCTGCCAGATCATCTCTCTCTTATTTCCCAATGTATGAGGAACCCAATCAAGTGCTCATCTTGAGGAATAAGAGGTCACCTAAAACATTTATGCTGATATTTTCCTCCTGTATTCATTGTGATGGGATCTATACCAAAACCAATATTGGTTATAGGACAATTGACTCCATGTTAGGATGGAAATTGGTCTACTATCATTTGATCAGGCAAAGGAGGTGGCCATGGTAGAGGTAGTCAAATATATGTGGTTCAGTGCTAGTAGAGAAAACATTCCCAAGTTATTCAGTTTGCATATCAAGTTCATGGATCAAATCATATATACTTACTGTTACCTACACCTATGGAGAGGAGTTGGAGGCCTTCTTCTATACGAGGTACTATTATAGTAATCACTACTTTAGGTTCTTTCCTTTTTGATATAGGTGTATCACACTCCTTCATATCTGCTTTAATTAAGGGAAATATGGGCCTAGTGATAGAGTAATTAAGTGGTATCATGACTCTTGAAACACCATTAGGGGTATGGAGAGAGGGAATATTTCAATGAAAGGAGTTCCCCTTGTGATTGTTGGGTTGTGTTTCTTATGAAATTTCATCATCCTTGAAATTATTGGCTTAGACGTCATTCTCAGAATGGACTAGATAGTAAGCCCACATTCATTGATATCATCGGTAGGTGTTGTTTGCATCACCTAAGGGAATTTCAAATATTAATAAAATGATAATGTGATATATAGGTGAGTTGAGTTAGAACCATGCATCATGGGCATGGAATGGTGACAACCAATATGTCTAAACTCTTTATGAGAAATTATTGGATGCATATTATGGAAATTACATCCTATTATTGATCATTTCAGGGTCATATTCCCTGAATATATCTCTGGATTACCTCTAGAGAAATATTTGGAGTTCATTATTTAGATTGGGCTGGGTACAACACAAGTTTCCATTCCTCTATATAAGAAAACACCTACAGAGCTTGAAGAACATATGGAGAAATTAGAATATTTAGAAGAAAAGTGTTTTATCCAACCCATCACATCTCCTTAGGGTTCACCTAACCTATTTTATCATGAAATATGATGGTACCCTTAGGTTGTGAATTGATTACAGATGGTTGAACTAACTTATGATTAATAACTGGTATCCACTACCTTATATAGATGACCTCTTTGACCATCTCTGAAGAGCGTCAATTTTCAGTAAGATCGATTTGAGGTCAGGCTATCATTAGGTGCATGTGAGACCATTAGACATGACACATATAGTATTCCAGTGTAGGTATGGATTATAAATGTATTTGGTTATGTAATTTGTTTTATAAATGTTCCATAAATCATTATAGCTCTTATGAATTGGGAGTTTTCACCCATACCTAGATTCATTTTTGGTTTTCATCATTGGAGACATCTTATTTTATTATGGTAGTACACATGACCATGCTACCCATATTTAGATCATGCTAAATACACAAAGAAGTCATCATCTATATGATAAGCTCAAAAAATTCTACTTTTTGACCAGTAAGGTTCAATTATTAGGCATATCATTTCAAAGGTAGGCATATATATTTTCCGCTATAAAGTGAGCACCATGTTTTCCTAGGAGTATCCTAAGAGTGTATTGGTTATATGTTATTTCTTTGGACTGTAAGGCTTTTAAATATGGTTCATATAGGATTTATCATGCCTAGAAGAATATATTATTGTCTTTACTAAGAAGGGATTGATATTTTTATGGTCTAAATCTTGTAATCCATCCTTTTAGGAGTTGAAAGTGAAACTGACTTCAGCACTGATCTTAATTCTTCCAGAGATGAGAAGAGGATATATTTTTTACTGTGATGCTTTAAGAATTCTGATAGGATTAGTTCTGATAGAGGAATATCGAGTTTTAATGTATAGATCCTACCAGTTGAGACCTCATGAGTGTAATTACCCTACGCATGACCTTGGTATAGATTTCATGGTCAATGATTTACGCTATTTAAGGCATTGTATTTTCGGTGAGTGGTTCATTGTATATATTGATATAAATATTCTCAAATATTTTTATACATAGTAAGATGTGAATCTCAGGTAGCATTGGAGAGTATAATTTCTATATTCATTCAACTTTGACCTTTCTTACACATCTGAAAAGGGTAATGGAGTGGAATACACCTTGAGCTAGAAGACACAGACATAGGCCTTATAGGAGTCCAGTAGAAAATGGATGTTGATGGTTCTATTTTAAATGATGCACTTAGAGTTTTAGGAACATCACATGTATCCTATTTTAGGCCCTCTAATAGTGACATCCTCTCTTATGGAGCAGGTGTGGGTGAGATAGATATCAGATCTTGAAGGCCTCATCCTAAGTGAAAGTGTCACTAATGAGAAAACATAACCTAGTTGGGTTGTTGATGTGAATGAGATCCTAATATTCTATGCATGTGTTTGGGTTTCATTAGACATATAGAAGGATATGATATGAGAATCTCATGCCACTTTTTTGGTTGTTCACCCTAGTATTCCTATGATATACCATGACATACATCATCAATGTTGGTGGATAGGAATAAAGTTAAATATTGGAGGTTTTATCATTATGTGTTCCACCTATCAATAGGTGAAGGTGAGGAACCCCCAGCCTTATAGAAATTTATATCATCTTAACATTCCTAAATGGAAATGTAATTATGTCACAATGGATTTTGTGATAGGATTAAAAATATCCCCTTGAGGTAGTGATTTATTATGGGTGATCATCGACAAGTTGATCAAGGTCCCACACATCATACCAATACGTCATACCTTCTCATTAGATGGTATTGATAGGATTTATATTCATGAGATACTATGAATTCATGGAGTTATTCATTCTATCATATAAAACAAATATTCCTTGTTTACATCAAGATTATGGTAGGTAATGTTGAAGTAACTGGGTTCACAGGTCCTCTTCAGTACAACTAATCACCATCAGACCAAGGGCATGTCTTAGAGGATAATATGAGTGTTAGAATACATGATTTGGGATTGCATCCTTGATTTTGTAGGTTCATGGGAAAAATATATACCTATTTTTGATTATTTTGATAATAATAGTTCCTTGGAAATGATTCATAGGGATCTATATGAGTCCCTTTACAGTAGTTCATGGCATTCAACTCTATGTTGGTTAGAGGAAGGTGAGGTAGTACTATTGGGTCCTTATCTCATTCGAAAGACTTTAGAGTAATAATATCTAATTAAAAAAAAACATATGGTGACAAATCAGTCCATCCAGAAGTCTTATACTGATCTCTGGTGATGAACTTTGGAGTTTTAAGTTTGAAATTAGGTGTTTCTTTGAGTTTCACCTAGATTGGGTAATAAAAGGATTCAGAGACAAGGAAATTTATCACCTAATAATGTTTATCCTTTTTAGATCATGGAGACAGTTGGGCCAGTAGCCTATCGGTTGCAGCTACCTCAGAGGTTCCATGCCATACATGACATATTCCATATATCACACCTTCACCAGCATCATTTTGACACATCTCATTTGTTTGACCCAGAGGACATTGAGCTAAAGGGGGGGTGCATCTTTTGAGGAAAATCAAATACGTATTGTTCGATTGGATCATGAATTCTCTCCAAAGAAGGTATGTTCCATAGGTCCAGGAGTTGTGGTAGCATGGTCGGGTACCGAATGAGGCTTGGGAGTAGGTGACTGATATATGTGAGATGTGTTAGGAACACTTCCTATATTATTTTTTACCACCCTCAGTATGGAAACTCTTGGAAAAGTTGTTTTAAGGGGGGGAGGGGGCTATAATTTCCCAGTTTTCATGAAGATATGGATCACTGTCTTTAGCTTAAATTCTTTAATTTGGCCCTTTCAATGGTACTTAATGGATTCAAGAGGGTCATGATGGTGTGCAGAACTTGTTCGGGGGCCTGAACATTAATGTTTGGAGAAACAGATTAGTCCACACGGTTAGTAGAAATCATTCCACCCATCCAACATGATTTATCCTAATCGTGAAGTGCATCATAGAGGGAAGATTGATCCCACATGGTTGTGTGAAACTGTGTGAGATTAGGCGCATGCCCATGTGAGGTTTCAGACATCCATGAAATTATCATTTTGCTTTGCTAGTTCACTATTAGTAAAACCATGCACGTATCCCATGCAAGGGGTCCCCTTAGAATGTTTGGTGCGCACTATTGGAACACTATTTGGACAACCATGTGACCCAGTAAATTAATGTAAATGACCATTTTTCACCTAAAATATTTTTAAATCAAATTTCCTTCTCCTTCCCCTCATTTCAATCAGACCACATGTATGATATCTCCTTCTCTTCTTCATCAAGGTATTTTTCAATCTCACCCACCCGTTATCTATTTTCTTCACTAATATATGCATTAGAGAGCAAGGAGTAATTTAATTAATCCACTTCCTTCTTTTCCAAGTTTCTCCAATCCTTTATTGTGATATTTTAGTGCAACCACATTTTCTCTATTTTCAGGGCATCTTACCATTATTCTAATAAATCTTCATCTAGATCAATTCAAAGGCTAAAAATGGATGAGGATAACACTACGAACCTAAGTTAGGTTTTATAGATTCTTTCAATCATGTTTCATTGCTTTTATAACAAGTGTAGTTGTTCTGGGCACCATATATTTCCTATGATGCCTCTAATTTTTTTAATAAATTAAATTAAAATATTTACCATACTCGATACAATCCCAGTGGGATTCTAATAAACACTTTGGATTATTTCATTGAATAAAGCCTCCCAAATGGGTGTTATTTACATTAAAGTCATATTTCCCTTTATTCTAAATTGTCTAAACACCCCATTGAGAGGTGTTTCCTTGTAATAAATTACTTGAGTTAATGATTTGAACATAGAGGAATTTTAGGCATAAAGTTAGGCCCCTACACCCCATGCCATAATTTAATTTCCTGATTAAGAGATTTGGACAATGAGTTAATGAAGTCATATATATATCGTTGTTAAATTATATGATCTTTATAGTAAAACATACCCTCAAATTATATAGAGAGTGATACAAGGGTCCTGAATGAAGGACTCCTTGGATGGGATCATCATTTCTTAGTTATAATTTTCAATGAATTTTAAATACACCGGGGGTGATACTAAGTATGCCTTGTACGATCACACCATGCATTTCCTCTACCTCTAGACGAGTGATACATGTTCCCTAAAGGAGACCCCATGGATGAGCTTGGTGGAGAGATGGTTTTACCATTCCATGAGTGGGACTCAGACCCTTATGTGAGATACCAGGGATGGAATTAGAGGTTCATTTTTTTCATAGAATTCTTTGAGTTACAGTTGGGATTTCATTTATGGTCCATCTTTGATGGACTTTCACGACAATGGGTTTATACAGATCCCTTATAACGATACTTGGGATTTTTTCTAGATCACCTTGGACATACTAAAGGTGCCTATAATTAATTTATAATGATATTAATTAAAATTAAGCGTAATAAGGTGTAAATGAAATTTTTGGGATACATCCACTAAGAAAAATCACATGCTTGGGGATGATCCAACGTTTTGAAACTTTATTTATAACAGCTCGTTCCATATTTCATTCTTGTGCATGTTGCCTTTGTTTAGAGACAACTTGCATATTCCAAAGTTGGTAGAGTCGAGTGAGTGTCCCAAAAAGTATCTGAGTCCAATATATTTATTTATTTTAAACATTCCATTTATTATTTATTGGAAGGCTTCTCATTTTTTACGTAGGTTCCAGATGGATCTAGACATCGTTGTTGGTGGCCTACTGAGTATATCTCACACCCATATTGGGACACCTTTTGTACCCAAGCAGACTTAATGACTGTATGCATGGATAAGGGGAGGAATCCCGCTTCTGATGCTTGATTCCGAGTTATAGGATTAATTATAGGGGTAGAGGATCGATCCTATATGCTTGATGCTTTCTGTATCATATTTGGATTAATTTATTATTTTGGTTAACATGTGGTATATACTTTTATCCCGTATATCCCATGTACCTATTTTGTATAACTACATGATCATCATCATCATCTTTTGTATCTATTATTAATTATGATTTCGCTTGTTATATTTTGTTGATGATATATTTTTCTATTGTTTGGGAGTTATTACTACTTAAAATATTTCTTATTTATTTATATATTGTTTTACTCAACTCTGATCTATGAGTTCATAGTCTCTGCACAGACACACCCTAGGACCTCACCACATTTCAGCTACATCTAGCATTTGGTGAGGTTCACATGAGGTCACGTGGTCATCCATATCAGGGCACCACAATGTTTCTTATAGGGTGGGACCCCACAACATTGAAAGAAAAGTCAATACATATAATGGGTGACTAGTTAAAAAAGTGTTCAAACAACGTCAACACATTGAATAAAATGAATTTTTTTTTACCATTTTCAATATAAAATCAATTATAATTCTACATTCCATTGCATCCTTCCATGATTATGAGATTTGGAAAATGGACTTCAAAATAGATTTCCATAAAAAGAACCTTCATGAAGTGTCTATATGACACAAATCAAAGTGTTTATGACTCTAAAGGATACCAAAACAGTATGAAAGATTACAATATCCATTTATAGATTAAATTAAGCATCCATGTCATGGAAAATTCATTTTCTGTGGGGCCATAATGGAATTATATTTCATAAATAATGAATGTGATAAATGTGTTTATAAGTGGTTTAGTGTGAGTGAAGTTATTCTCATAATAGTATTTTTTGATGACATATTACTCATAGGAAATAAAATACCACTCCTAAAATATGTCAAGACATGGTTGAATAAATGTTTCTCTATTAATGACCCAGGTTAGGAAACATATATTCTTGGGATTATGATCTATCACGATAGATCCAAGAGACTAGATGGCATATGTCAAGGTACATAAATTGAAAATATAATGAAAAGATGTAGTGTGGAAAAATATAAAATGAGATTTTTTCCAGAATCACATGACATTAATATTTCCAATAAAATGTGTCCTCATACACATGATGAAAGAAACAACATATCAAGGATTTCATACACATAATCAATTAGGTCAGCCATGTATGTTATTCAATGTACTAGGTAGTATTTTTCATATGTGTTGAGTGTGGTAGGAAAATATCAAGCTAATATTGGTGACCCCATTAGATGGAAGTCAATATTATCCCTAAGTGTCTACAGTTTACTATGTATATGTTCTTGGTCTGTATTGGTGATGAGGAACTAGTCATTAAAGGATATGAAGATGCTAGTTTCAAAACTGATCAAGATGACATGAAATCGCAAAAGGGATTCATCTTCATGTTGAATGGCGGTGTTTTGAGTAGGAAGAGATTAAAGGAGATTGTGGTCGTATATTCTATTATAGAGATCAAGTATATTATGGATTATGAGATAACTAAAGAATCAGTATGGATGTGAATCTGATTCCAATATCTTTACTTAGAACTAGGAAGTAAAGATCTTATCACACTCGATTATGATAATATTGTCACAATGGATCTTGAACAAATCCTAATATCACATCAGTGGATGAATAACATACTTTGAAATTATCATATCTTGAGGTATTTTACTCAGAGAATTTAGGTTGTAGTGAGTATTACATCCATGGAAGACAACATGGTGGACCCTATGACTAAAACCTTAACTTAGTAGAAACATGATTATCATGTGTGGTATAGTGGAATGAGAGTTGTAGGTAGTTGTATCTAGTCCACAAATGATTATTTTAGAGTTGGTGTGTTAGGAACATCATTTTGAACATTTATTACATGTATATCCAATTTATTTAATATTAATTGAAAATATTATAACATATTGTTCATTTTTTGACATGGATTTAATGTAATAATGCCCTATAGTATTTTTAACATTCATATGGTCATAGAAGTTCCCTCTATAATGAGAACCTTTAAGTTCAATGACAATATTATTAATATAGTTTTTTGGTTAGATAACGTACTATGATGAGACACATAGTATTTGGACCATCAAGTGAAAGTACTCATTAGAAATTGATCCCACTTATCATAATGTTCAAACATGGTAATGTCCAATATGATAGATTATGAGAATAGACCAACTAGTAGAAATTTTGCATGTATTTGTGTCATTAGATATTCATATCAACAATCTTGAACTACACAAAATTATTAGTTTAGTGGCGGATTAATAAATCACCACAAAAAAATTGTATGAATTGAGAGGTAGTTTTTAAAAAACCATAGATACATTTTATCAATTTATTAAGAAAAAGGAACTTTGTCCCCTAAGAACCTATACATATTTATCTAGAACCCCCAAATTCTACCCCGAGCACCCCCTATCGCAAGCCCTAACCACTGTAGTATTTCCCCCCTTTTCGGTTACTACACTTTTTCCCTCCACATTGGTGCTAGCCATCGCTGGTGCTCTGTTTTCACCTGAGACCCTAGAGCTTGAGTTTTTGTTCATGGTTTGTTTTCCCCTAATCCCCCTAAACCCTCACCCTCATTAGTTCTTCCATTTCTCTTGAGCCACACTGAACCTCACCCTTTATACCTATACAATTTCTTGTGAGCCTCCCTCACCCTCTCCCTCACCCTCACAATCATCGGGTCATTTCCCTCAAGCCATCCCCACCAGAAGGTTTATGGCAGAAATTTTTATGATGGATTTTCATAGTAATTAGGGTATGATATAATTTTCGGTTTTATTTTTTATTGAGTGAAAATACCTCTCTATCCTCAACATGCATTTATTTAAAGTAGTTTTACTATTTCCATTGGTATATTTTTGGTGATTCTTTTCATTTATATTTTTTGACCTAACTAGTAATGCATGGAAATTCTAAATTGACTTCTTTTAGATATAAAACTTCTTTAAACATACCTTATTGGATTATACAGGTGTTTAACTTTTATATCATAGAAATTAGGGTGTTCTCAATAGGTTTTTTCATATATGATATGTATAAATTATTCATTAAAAAGAGTCATTATAATTTTCATGAATTATATAATGATCTAATAGTTCTTATTATACAATAATTAGAACCATAATTTATTATATAGATTATTATAGATTATAAGATAATTATCTTATGGGATTAAATTTTTATTTTTATTTATCCATCTTTGGATTGAAGTAATTGTGATATTATTTGATTCCACCATTTTTATGTTTCATTTTTTTCATATATATAATTTTTGAATCTTATGATTTGAGATGCTGAAAAATTAATATAAAACTTTTCGTTTCTATACATATATGTACATGTGTGACATGATAGTCTTAGAAATATTTTTTGGGTCTTTTTATGTTTAGAATTAGAAAAAATCATCAGAAGCCTATGGTATCTAAGTGGGAGTTATAGGTATAAGTGTTATAATAGTTTTATTTCATTCTACTCATACTCGTATTAATTATTTCACTCTAACTATTAGAATTTACTCACAATGTGGCCAAGGATTTTTACATTGGGGTGGTCTAATATGATTGTATCATACCCTATCATGATGGTTATCTGTGAGTAAAGTACTAGATTTTCTCATTAAGACAGTGAGAGTTATCCACTTATGTTTAATTGTTTTTTTATTCATTGATTGATTTGTTTCACCTTCTAAAAATTATCTTCATTTTGAAGACAAATAGTAAATGGATTGTTTATTTTATTTAACCTCTCTTACAAATTTAAATTTATTTTCTTATTTGTTTTCAAATAGAATATATGGTTTATCATATCATTGAAAAATGGGTTCTTGGCACCAGTGGACTTCCTCTAAAGAGGGGGGTATTTCATTAAAAAGTTATTTTATGAAAATTGTTAGATTTCTAAATTGGTTTTCAATGTGAGGTTTGATAAATGATTTTCAAAGAACATTGGAAATGTTGTTTTCATAAGGATTTTATGATTTTTATCTTTCTTCTATTTTACCTATCACCATCGATGATTGGTTTCCTTTTTTTACTTTGACATTTTTAGTACTTATATGACTCTTCTTATAACTACATAGGTTTTTTATTTATATTAATTGATTTACCTAATTTTTAATATTTAGGAATTTTATTTTTTTATTAATTTTTAGAGAAATTGTGATATATATAGACAGAAATTGGATCACATTATAGCGGAAAACATCTTAGTATACTAAGGGTTTGGATGAGTTTATAGATTTTAAAATTTTCAATTGATCTGTTGATGGGAAAATAATATGTCCATTCCCTAAATATAAATTGTAACACCGCATGATTTCATAGTAAGTTACCTTTTTAAAGAAATTCAATAAATTGAATTGCATGCAACAACGAGTTCGAGCACACCACGACTTACTAAACTAGCTGTTCCAAAGGTAGTTATGAATAGTATTTTATGAATTTGGAAATTAATGTAATCCATATAATTTTATAATCAATATTATGTGTTTCTTAGACATAATATAAGGACAAATTCATTTTTTCAGATAAAAGAATTATTGTTCAAAAAATTAAATTTTAACTTCTTTTAATGGAGAACCTTTTTTAAAAAAAATATTTGAAACTTTTATATATTGAATATAATGAAATTAAATTATTCTTTAGAATCGGGATATAAAAATTTAGTTTGGTTAAATTTTTGGTACTTTTCTCATAACTTTCAAATTTTGATGAATCGTGAAAAATATTAAATTATAATTAAAAAAAATTAATCAAAATAATGTATAGTGTTAAATTATACAATTAATTTGTTTTAAAGTATAATTAGATTATATTTTTATCATTTAATATAATTTAGGTAATTTGATGTAAGTTCACATTTAAACTGGACATAAACAAGTGTCAATATTTTTATAGTTATTATTTTTTAAAAACATGCTTTTTTTTGACAACGGGAATTAATTTTAAATTAATTTCTACTACTTATGTGTTTTTAATTAAGAAAAAAGGATTCCATATTTTGAATTAGGAGTTCCAAATTTTGTATATAGGTATCTTTTATTTTTAGACATTATAAATATTTACTTCAGTAAATATTTTATTTACCATGGTTAAAGGGTAAATCTGTTAAATAAGGGTAAGAGAATATTATTATAATAATACTAAATTACCCTAACATGTGTATAATTTCTATTTTTTGATACATTTATGACCATAATCATCCTTGGGTCTATTTTGGGACCCCATGGAGCCACATGACAGTGATATTGACACTTTATATTAATTAATTTAAAGTATAGAAAAAATTGACATAAACATATATCTTCTAGAAATATAAATTTTACTAGGGTTTATATAAGTATTTATTTAGACTATAAATATTAATTTGAAAGATAAAAAGGATCAATAAATCATGGTATTTTTTATAATTTTTATACATCAAATAAATAAAATTATTTATGGAAAATAATGATGTAGTTTTTACCACGTTGAAGAATGATTTAAATAAATGGGATTATTAAAATTAAAACAATATCCAAAACCTGACCAATTTGTATTAGATGATTTTATTTATAACATGAGTAATCTTATATTTTACTTTAATGAGTTTTAAACCATCATAAAACGAAAATAATTATATAATAAAATAATATTTTCCAACATTCCTAAAGAACCCCTCCTCCCCCTTATAAAAATCACACACATCTAAATCATTTATCACACCTCTCAAGCACCTTGGATCATAAAACATCTACCCAACTAATCTCTATATATCACTATATTTCTCTTATAATCCTTACCATAGGCAGACGACACTTCAAGGAATCCTTTTGATTCAAACCAAAGGGAGTTACCCGATTTAAAGATAACATCTCCTCCTAAGTTATTTTCTATTATTTTACTTTCCAACCCCCTAAACTCTCTTTATTCCATTATTTTAAAAAAACCATTATCCTGAATATACTAGTTTGTTTTTATGAGATGTATTTGAACTAAACTTAAACACACCTCCATCTAAATGGAATATAGCATAATGATTCTTTGGACGGTGAACTACTACCTCACGAAACGACGATTGTTAAATCTTTTACTACCACCTCTTATGGTTTCCTTTATGATCGCACTATAATTATATATGATATTTATCATATTTATTTTATCTATAATCTTCTGAAATTCTCTTTTATATCATAATTTTATTCTTTTCATGTTGTATATATATGATGATTTCATTTGAGGAAGTGTAGACTACATCCCCCTTAAAGTGATATGACTCATTCATACCATACATGGAATGTATATAAGATGGTGTTAATGAACATAAATAATGTATATAAAATATTATATTATACTGGAATAATAATATACCTATGTATCATTTGGTCTTCATTCCATTTAAATAAAAAAAATTGAAATTGAAGTATCGTTCGGGCGTATGTACGGAATACCGTCTCCACGAAGGCGATGAGATTTTTTCCCCATCCTAAAAATTAAAGAATAATTTTTATTTGATTATAAAAAATAATATTTAAGAGAATTATATCATTTTTAATATTAATAAAATACATATAATCCAAAACAAACATGACCAACGTAACCAAATAGATAAAGGAAAATGAATCAATGAACACATTAAATAATGATACTACAAAAATCTTATTAAAAAAATATTATAAGATCATATATGATATCATATTTAAGTATGTGGTTCTTTTATAATTTAATAACAAATATTTAACTATTATAAAGGAGGTTAACATACCCTCGACCAGGGAAAATTACAAGGTAAGGGTTAATTACTCAATCTCATTATTATCACCGATTGTTTATGTGTAAGTATTTTCTGGGACATATTTATCATGCATGTCTATGTTTTATAAAAGACGTTTCAAATAGATTATATTAAGGTACTCTTTAACTAAAACAACATATTTGATGTTTTAAATATTTATTCTTATAAATCATACTCATTAATGTCCATGTATTCAAAATGGTTTTAAGGATTAAATTATATTGACATGAATGTTTTAAAATGTTAATTTTGTAAAAAAGTTTCAAAGTGGTATGTGACACTTTTATTCAAAAATATATTTTAAATTTAATTCTTCATAAATGCGTGACATTTAAATGAATTTAAAAAAAGGGAAATTTCTCTAAAAAAGTTTTACTGATCATTTTCAACCATGTCATCATCCTTTTTGGATATTATTCTTGATTGAAGTTGATTTATTATGATACAAATCGTCCATATTTTATCAAAGGTTTTGTGATATGTTTGAATATGGATGTGTTATTTTTATACAATTCTTGGTTTATAGTTAATGTATAAACATTTCGTATTCTAGTTTTAATATGAATTTTTATGTTATGTTTCAACCTTTTCATATGAAGAATTCATTTGACTTATTAAGTGACGGGTAGATCCCATTATCGCACCTCTATGCATCTGTAGGTCTCATGAGACAAACTAGTGTTTTGAAAAATTGACTTGAAAAAATATTATTTGTATTCTTGGCACGAGGTATTGACTATGAGGTTATGATGTCCGGAATTATGAATTCCATCATTATGAAATTATCTATTGACATTACATGTGATTATTCAACTATTATAATATCTATGTGAATATGTAAATGGAATTATTTGATTTTTCTTGGCCATATTATGCTGAATTTTGATTTTAGAATGATGTTGTTTTAGTTTTATATATTGCCTTATATGTTAATGATTATTTATGAACGTTTCTGCTATATTGTAATCCTTACTGAGCATCTAAGATCACCCCATTCTATGTTTTATTTTTCCTAGAATGTGAAAAAGTATTTATGACTATCCTATAGGGATAGTCTAAGGGATATGAATGTGGTTAATCGAGACAATGTTGTCATTGTTTTTTATTTTATAATGTAATGTAACGTTCATTTATTTAATCTATTTTACAATTTTTCTCAATTGATCTGTCCTTAGGGACTTGATTCCTTGTAATCAATCCAATGTAATAAAATAATACATTGACTCTGGGTAACTGGGGTCAGGGCATTAAAGTTGGTATCAGAGGAAGTTTAGCTGTAAACTTGGAAACTATAATTATAATAACATTTATTAGAGAACATTACAGTAAGATAGAATTCAAGGATTAG
Organism: Viscum album; assembly: GCA_963277665.1. Lineage (NCBI taxonomy): Eukaryota > Viridiplantae > Streptophyta > Magnoliopsida > Santalales > Viscaceae > Viscum > Viscum album. Next base: position 2,017,448,592 of record OY728128.1, on the reverse strand, counting down.
TATAAAATAAAATCCATGAATTTTGGTAATGTATATATTTTTTAAATTTTCCAAGAAATATATCCTTGTATGGATATGACCAGGAAGAGGAAGATCTCGAACAGATGTACCTAGAAGCTAAAACTCCCACAAGGAGTTTCAGGAATGACCTGAGATATCCTGATACATGACAATGGGACTTGGTGCACTCTTGGTTAAGATCCTCCATGGGGGCATGCTTAGGATAATTCACAATATCTTTACAAGCCATTATGAAGGATTTTGGAGTAAATACTTCCTTAAAGAAAACATTTTTTTTAGGATTATAGATTATATGAATAATATTTTAAATTTAAGATAGTTATTTTTAGGGATTGGAATTGTGCATTTCGATTCATAAAACCAACATAGTGTATTCCATTGTTTAGAAATGGAGGTTCGTGGATGGAATGAGAACTCCATCAATACGCATGATCCAAAGAGTAATAAAGATAATATATTTCATGGTATTAATCCAACATTTATAAATGAAATAGTATACTATGTATTATCATCATATGAAGAAATAGTATCATGTGTTAATAATATACGTAAATAATTCTCTGAGTCCTATGGAATTGAAGGGATTCTAGAGAAGAAAAGGATGGTAGATAGAAAGATGGATAAATGGAATAAGGGAAAGAAGGATTTTACCATATGTGATAACTATGGAATGAATCGCCTAGGTAAATTCTTTAGGGGAATGTGAGTTTGTTATAAGTGTGGAGAAAAAGGACACCAAGTTCATGATTGCAAGGGTAAGAAAAAGGATTAGAATTCACAACTCTTTATCTACAAGGAGTTGTGACATAACATGAATCAATGTCCCAATCATCATTGTATACTGTAAATGATGTTGTTGGATAATAATCAAGTTATGATATTCCCACAGATAAAGTGTAATGACTAGTTTTCTTATATTGATATTAAAGAATTATTTCTTTTCAGTGTTTTTTCAATGATGTACTGATTATAATAATTATGGATTATATAAGGATTGTATTGAAGTAATATTTCATTAAGGATTTGAGATTGTGTGGTACTAAGAAAAGTGACTCGATATCATGATAAAATTTTAAAAAAATGCATGGTTGAAGGAAAGATAAACTTTAATATGGTCCTGATATTGTGGTATTGATTTTGGAATAAAAGGTGATGGATTTGGATAAATTATATTGGATATTATTGACTACATTGGAACTAATTGATGTTTTTTTATTCCATCATTGTTGGTGATTACAACAATTATTTATTTTAGGAGTATATCTAGTATTCTATGATTTAAAGAACGAATAATTATGTACATACCTATTCAAATATGGGTTTCAAGAAATTCATTTTATTATCACATTTTAAGAGAATACACGATGAATGTATTCACATGTATATTATGTGACCATCCTTAAAAATTTTGGATTGTGATTTCAGACAGAAGTATTGTGGATAAGTATTAAGGGTGGAATAGATTATGTTTGATATTTGATAGTATTGTTAAGGTTAAATCATTTCTTGATATTATATTTGGATTGTCATAAAAAGGAAACCCGGAGGTCGGGAGACAACCCGTCGCGTCCGGAAAACCCACGAGACTTAAACCCGAAACTGAAGGGCGATAAGGGTAATCACCTACCACTGGCTTACCTGATGTCCAAGTTTTTATATAATAGTTTTTTTCAAATAGTTTGACAAATGAATTATAAACTAAATATTTTTGGAACCCTATACATTTAGGATAAATTTAATTTTTTTATGTTCTGTTATCTTTGGGAGTGAAAGAATATTTTGTGGTAGGAATTAGTTGAAAGATGAAACACTACTTGTCAAGTATATTGTTTTCCTCTTAATCTATGAATAAATTAATTATTAATCTTTTGGGAAGGTATCATAAAACCAAAAAACATTTTTCCTAATACCTTGTGTTTTGTTGAACCAGTGATATTTTAAATAATCATAGATTGATGGCTTTGAGGCCCTTAATTTTACACTTGTTTGTGATTTATGATCTCAATCACTCCTTATAAATATTTACGTTTTCTCTCAAATTATGTGTCTCCAATTTCCACCAATTTTCTCCAAATCAGGATCAAAATTTGGTGGTGACTTTTTCATTTCTCATTCACTCTTATTAAGACAAAATTTAATTAACCCAATTTCCGATGTGGATTTTCCACAAAAGGATTTTTTATTTTTTTTATTTTTGTTTTCTAAGAAAATTTTCAAATTGCGAGGACACAATTTATTGAAGGATAGAAGAATGTAACACCCCAAGATTTCATAGTATGCAATATATTCAATGAAATTCAATAACTTGTGTTACACGAAACACCAAGTTCGAGCGCACCACGACATACAAAACTAGCCGTTCAAAAAGCATTTATGAATAGTATTTACTGAATTTTGAATTTTTTTTACTCTATATGATTTTTCAATACATATTATGTGTTTTTTACACATAATATAAGAACAAATTTATTTTTCATATAAAAGAATTATTTTTCAAAAAGTGAAATTTTTCCGCCTTTTAATGGTGATCCTTTTTCAAAACAAATATTTGGAACTTTTATTTATTCAATTTAATGAAATTAAATTATTCTTTAGAATCAGGACATAAATATTTAGTTTGGATAAAATTTTGGAACTTTTCTGATAACTTTCATATTTGGATGAATATTGAAAAATAATATATTTTAATTAAAAACAACATTATAAATTGAAATAGTTTATAGTGTTAAATTATTCATTTGAGTTGTTTTAAAGTATAATTAGATTATATTTTTATCATTTAATAAAATTTTGGTCATTGGATGTAATTTCACAATTAACCTAGACATAAACAAGTGTCAATCTTTTGATATTTATTATTTCTTAAAAAAATATTTATGTTCTGACAACGAGAATTAATTATAAATTAATTTCTGAAACTTATGTGTTTTGAATTTGGAAAAATGGATTCCATATTTGGAATCATTAGTTAAAAACTATGTATATTGGTAACTTTTATTTCTAGACATTAAGAATATTTACATTAGTAAATATTTTATTTAACATGGTTAAACGGTAAATTTAGTAAATAAGGGTAGAAAAATATAATAATAATAATATTAAATTATCCTAAAATGTTTACTATTTATATTTGTTGATATATTTCCAACCATGGGCATCCTTGGGTCGGTTTTGGGACACCATGGAGCAACTTGACATTGATAATGACACTTATTATTCAATTTAAAGTAAAGAGAAAAATGACATAAACATATATCTTTTAGTAAAATAATTTTTAAAATGAGTTATATAAGTTATCATTTCTACTATAACTATTAATTTGAAAGCTGAAAATATTTTCTATATCATGGTATTTTTTATTAATTTTTAGACATCATATAAATAAAATTATTTATGACACAATAATGATGCAGTGTTTATCTCATTAAAGAATGATTAAAATAAATTAAATTTTAAAAATTAAAATAATATCTAAAACCTGTCCAATTCTTATTGTATAATTTTATTTCAAACATGAGTCATGTTATCTTCGGCTTTAATGATTTTGGACCTTTAGAAACTGAAAATAATTATATAATAAAATAATATTTTCCAACATTTCTAAAGATCCTCTTCTCCCCCTTATAAAAATCCCACACCTCTAACCCATTTCTCACACCTCTGAAGCCCCTTGGCTTGCCCAAACTATACCCAATTACGTTCCTAGCATCCCTCTATTGCTCTTAGATGCATTACCTTATCTAGAAGACACTTCAAGTAAGCCTTTTGTTTCAAACCAATGGGAGTTACCCGATTTAAATGTAACATCTCCTCTTATGTTCTTTTATTTTATTTTAATTCTCTAACCCCCTAAACACTATTTATTCCTTTATTTTACAACATCATCAGAATCATAAATATACTAGGTTGTTGATATGAGATTTATTTTATTACACATACACACACCTTCATCTAATGGGTATAGAACATAATGTTTCTGTGGAAAGTGAACTACTTCCACATGAAATAATGATTGTTCAATCATCTACTACCACCTCTTATGGTGGCCATTATTAAGGAACTATAATTATATATGATATTTATTATATTTATTATATTTATGTTATCTATAATCTTCTATAGATCTCTTTTATAGAACATTTTTATTCTTTTCTTGTTTTATATATACGATAATTTCATTTGAGGAACTACAGACTACCGCCCCCTCAAAATGATATGACTCATTCCTAAAATACATGAAACACATAAAGTATGGTGTTAATGAACTTACGTAATGAATATAAAATATTATATTATACTGGAATAATAATATACCAATGAATTTGGTCAATGGAGACAAGGTTGTTGTTGTTTTTAATTTTTTAATGTAGGTAACGTTCATGTACGTAATCTATTTTAAACGATTGCTAAACCGATCGGTCCTTCGGGACTTGATTCCTTGTAAAATAATTAACATACTCTGGGTAACTGGGGTCAGGGCATTACTGTTACTATTAGATGATTTTTAGCAATAACCTTGAAAAATATATTTAGAAAAAATACGATTAGTGAAAAATACCCTAAGATAGACTTTGAGTATTATTATATAACAACATCCTAAAATTTTTGTAATGTAGAAATTTTGGGAATTTTCATGCAATACATCCATGTCTAGATACGATCAGGTATATGTGGATTTGGCACATTTTTAACTAAGAGTGAAAACTCCAAAAAGTATTTTCGAGCTTGACTCGTGTTATCCTGGTACACGACAATGGTCCTTGTTGCATTTTTGGTTATGACACTCCAGGTTGAAATGCTTAGGATAATTCACATTTTCATTACATGCAATTATGAAGGATTTTGGAGTAAATAATTCCTTAAAAAAAATTTATGATAATAGATTATATTGAAAATCATTTCAATTTATATTAGATATTTTACATGTTTGGAATTTTGGATTTTGATTCATAAAACTAACCGTGTGTATGCCATTTTTTAGAAATGGAACCCAGATGATGGAATGAGAACACTAAAAATATTCATGATCCATAGACTAAGAAGGATCATATATTTCATTGTATTAAGAAAAAATTTAGAATGTAAATAGTCTCCCTTATATTATCATCTTAAGAATAAATAATATCATGTGATAATAAGATATGTGAAGATTTTTATGAGTCCTATTAATTTGAAGGGAAGCCAGAGAAGAAATGGATGGTAGAGAGAATGATGGATAAAAGGAATAAGGGAAAGAAGGATTTTACCATATGGGTTAACTGTGGAAAGAATCGCCTTGGTAAATATTTTAAGGTAATGGGAGTTTATTATAAGTGTGGAGAAATAGGACAACAATTACGTGATTGAAGAGGTAATAAAAATGTTTCAAATGTACAATTCTTCATCTTCTAGGAGTTGGGGCACTACATGAATCAATTTCCAAATCATCAGAGTATACCGCAAATGATGTTGTTGGATAATAATCAAGTTATGATATTACCACAGATGTAGATTAATGACTAGATTTATTATGTTGATATTAATGATTTATTTTATTTGAGTGTTGTATCAACAATGTACTGGTTGTAATAATTATAGAGTATATAATGATTGTACAAAATTACTATTTCATTAAGGATTTGAGATTGTGTGGTACCAAGAAAAGTGACTCAATAGAAAGTTAATATTTTTGAAAAATACATGGTTGAAGGAAAGACAAACTTTAATGGGGTCCTAAAACTGTGGTATTGATTTTGTAATAGGAGATTATTGATTTGGATAAATTATATTCGGTATTACTAACTAGATTGGAACTAATTAATGTTTTTTTTCCATAATTGTTGGTGATTACAAAATTTCTAAATTTTAGGAGTATAACTAGTATTCTATGTTTTACAGAATGAATAATTACATACCTATTCCAATATGGTTTTCCAGAAATTCATTTTATTACAACATTTTTTGGGAATACACGATGAAGGTATTCACATGTATATTATGTGGCCTTCCTTAAACAAATTACTGTGAGTTCGGACAAAAGTATTGTAGATAAGTCTAAATTTCGCCATGGATTATGTTGGATATTGGATAATATTATTATGGTTAAATAATTTCATGAGGTTATTTTTAGATTTTCATAAAAAGGATAACCTGGAAGTTGGGTGACAACCCATCGCATCCGGCAAGGCCGTGAGACTTGAACCTGCAACCGAATGGCGACAAGGCTAATCTCCTACCACTAGCATATGTGATGTCCTAGTTTGTATAAAATATTTTTTTTAAATATTCATACAAATGAATTATAAATTCATTATTTTTGTAACCCTATTCGATTAGGATAAATAGAATATTTTTGAATTCTATTATCTTTTGGAGAGAAAGATGATTTTGTGGTAGGAATTAGTTGATGGATGAAACTCTACTTGTCAAGTATGTTTTTTTTCTCTTATTCTATGAATAATATAATTCTTAATATTTAGGGAAGGGAACATAAAACCAAAAATTTGTTATCCTAATACCTCATGTTTTGTTGAACCGATGATATTTTAAATCATCATAGATTGATGGCTTTGAGACCCTCAATTTTACAATAGTTTGTAATTGATGAACTCAATCACTACCTATAAATATTTAAAATTTTCCTCCAATTATGTGTCTCTAATTTCCACCAATTTTCTCCTAATTGAGATCATAATTTGGTGGTGAATTTTTCATTTCTCTTTCCCTCTTATTAAGACTAAATTTCATTATCCCAATTTCTGATGTGGGTTTTCCACAAAGGGATTTTACTATTATTACGCTATTATTTTCTAAGAAAAATTTCAAATTTATAGGATGCAATTTATTAAAGTAGAGGAGAATGTAACACCCCAATATTTCTTTGTACGTTATCTCTTCAAAAAAATTCATATCTTGTATTACATGCAACACCGAGTTCGAGCACACCACTACTTATCAAATTAGCCATTCAAAAAGCGGTTATGAATAGTATTAACTGAATTTTGAATTTTATATATTCCATATAATTTTAGAATCCATATAATGTGTTTCATGGACATAATATAAGAGAAAATTATTTTTTTTCTCATAAAAGAAGTAATTTTTAAAAAATGAAATTTTACGGCCTTTTAATGGAGAACCATTTTACAACAAATATTTGACACTTTTATATATTAAAAATATAATGTAATTAAATTAATATTTAGAATAGGGACATAAAAATTTAGTTTGGATAAATTTTTTGTACTTTTCTAATTACTTTCATTTTTTAATCAATATATAAAAAAACTAAATTTTAATTAAAAAAAATTAATAGAAATAATATATAGTGTTAAATTATACATTTGAGTAGTTTTAAAGTACCATTAGATTATATTTTTATCATTTAATATACTTTAAGTCATTTTAGGTAATTTCACATTTAAAATGGACATAAACAAGTGTCAAACTTTTGATATTTATTATTTCTTCAAAACACACTTTTTGTTTTGACAATGAGAATTAATATAAATTAATTTCTACCACTTATGAGTTTTGAATTTGAAAAAATGGATTCCATATTTTTAATCAGGAGGTGCAAAATGGGTAAACAGGTATCTTTTATTTTTATACATTATTAATATTTACATCAGTGAATATTTTATTTACCATGGTTAAAGGGTAAATATGGTAAATAAGAATAAAAAAAATTATTATAATAATATTAATTTTCCCTAAAATGCGTCCTATTCAAAAATTTTGATACATGTCCGACCATGGGAATCCTTGGGTCGATTTTGGGACCCCATGGAGCCACATGAGAGTTATAATGACACTTTATATTAATTAATTTAATGCAAAGATAAAAATGACATAAACATATATATTTTAGTAAAATAATTCTCACACTAGGTTATATTAGTTATATTTTAGACTATAAGTATTCATTTTAAATATAAACATATTTAATACATTATTATATTTTTATTTAATTTTTTGACCTCAAATAAATAAAATTATTTATGACACAATAACGATGTAGTGTTTACCTCATTAAATAATGATTTAAATAAATGAGATTTTAAAAATTAAAACAATATCCAAAACCTATCCAATTTTTATTGGATGATTTTATTTCTAACATTAGTCATCTTATATTCTACATTAATGAGTTTTGGATCATTAGAAACTGAAACTCATTATATAATAAAATAATATTTTCCAACATTCCTAAAGAGCCCCTTCCCCCCCTTATATAAATCCCTCACCTCCAACCCATTTCTCACACCTCTCAAGCCCCTTGTCTTGTCCAAACTCTGCCCAGTTAAGCCCTCTACATCCTTATCTTCCTCTTAGAAGCCTTAACTTTGGAACAAGTCATATCAAGGAAGCCTTTTGGTTCAAAGCAAAGGGAGTTACCCGATTTAAAGGCAACATCTCCTCTAATGTTCTTTTTATTTATTTGATGTCTCAAAAGCCATAAACTCTCTTTATTCCATTATTTTATTACAAAAAAAGTATCCCCAATATACTAGGTTGTTTGTATGGGAAATATTTTAACTAAACTTACACAAACCACCATCTAATGGGTATAAAACATAATGTTTCTGTGGATGGCGAACTACTGCCTCAGGAAATGATGATTGTTCTATATTCTACTACCACCTCTTATAGTGGAAATTATGATGGCACTGTAATTATATACAATATTTATGATATTTATTTTCTCTTTAATCTTCTGTAATTTTCATTTATAGAATACCTTTATTATTTTCATGTTGTATATATACTATAATTTTATTTGAGGAAGTGCGGAATACCGCCCCCTCAAAGTGATATGACTCGTTTATACCATACATGGAACATATAAAGGATGGTGTTAATGAAATTATGTAACATATATAAAATATTATATTATACTGGAATAAGAATATACTTATGTATAATTTGGTCTTATTTCCTTTTAAAATAAAAAAATGAAATGTAAGTAGCGTTCATACGTACGTACGGATTACCATCTCCACGAACACGATGAGATTCATTCCACATCATAACCATTCAAGATTAATTTTAATTTTATTATTAAAAAAATATTTCAGAACATTGTATAATTTTGGATGGGAATCAAATACATCCAATCCATAACAAACATGACTTACATAACAAAACATATAAAGGAAAATGAATCAGTTAACACATGAAACAATGATACTACTAAAATATTATAACCAATGATATATTAGAAGATTATATATGATATCATATTTATATATGTGGTTATTGAATAATTTAATAAAATTCATTTAACTATTATAAAAGATTTTAACGTACCCTCGACCATGAAAAAGAATAATGTAAAGGTTAAATTCCCAATCTCGTTATTATCCGAGATTCTTTTTGTGTATGTATTTTTTGGGACATATTTATCAACCATGTTCATGTTTCATAAAAGACATTTAAAAATGATTATTTTAATCTACTCTTTAACTAAAACATAATTTTAAATGTTTTAAATATGTATTCTTATAAATCTTTCTCATTATTTTCCATGTTTTCAAAATGGTTTTAATGATTTATTTATACGGACAGGAATGTTTTAAAATGTTAATTATTTTAAAAGTTTTCAAAGTGGTATGGGAAACATGGATTCAAAAATATCTTATAAATTACATCCTTCATAAATGTGTTACTTTCAAATGATTTCACTAAAGGTTTTTTTCTCTAAAAAATTCTTACTGATCATTTTCAAATATGTCATCATATTGTTTTGGATATTATTCTTGATTGAAGTTGATTTATTATGATACAAATCCTCCATATTTTATTGAAGATTTAGTTATATTTTTGACTATGTATGTGTTATTTTTATACCATTCATGGTTTATGGTTATTGTATTAACATTTCATATGCTTGTTTTAATATGAATGTTTATTTTATGTTTCAACCTTTTCATCTAAGGAATTCATTGGACTCAAAAAGTTATGGGTGGAGCCTGGTATAGATCCTTGATGCATCGGTAGGTCTCATAAGACAAACTAGTGTCTTGGAACAAGGCCTTGACAAAATACTATATGTAGTCTTGGAATGAGGTCTTGACTATGTGGTTATGATGTCCGACATTATGCATTCCATTATTATGAAATTGGCTATTGATATTACATGTGATTATTCGACTTGTATAATATCAATATGAATAAGTAAATGGAATTATTTGATTTATCTTTTCCATATTATGTTGCTTTTTTAGTTTAAAAGGCTTTTGTTTTAGATTTTTATTTTAAATTAACTGTTTATACTTATTTATAAACATTTTCTCTATATTGTTATCCTTACTCAGCATCTGAGCTCACCCCTTTCTATGTTTTATTTTTCCCAGGAGATGAAAAGGTATATTATGTATGACCTACAGGGATAGTCTAAGGGACATTAATGTGGTCAATGGAGACAATATTTTCGTTGTTTTTTATTTTATAATGTAATGTAATGTTCATTTATGTAATCAATATTCCAAGACTCCTAAACAGATCCTTCCTTCAAGAATTGATTCCTTGTACTCATGAAAATGTAATAAAATAATACATCGACTCTAGGTAACTAGGGTTGGGGCATTACAGTTGTTAACATGGGAAGTATATTAATAACCTTGGAAACTAGATTTAGAAAATCACTTATTTGAGAACATAACCCTAAGATAGAATTAGATTATTAGTATAGAATAACCTCCTAGAATATTGGTTATATAGATATTTTGGGAATTTTTTAATCAAGACATCCCTATCTGGATATGAGCAGGTAGAGGTGGCTCCGGCACATATGTACCTAGGAGGAAAAACTCCAACAAAGAGTTTCTAGCATGACCCGGGGTATCCTAGTACATGAAAATGGGCCTTGTTGAACTCTTGGTTATAACTCTCCTGGTTGATATTCATAGGATAATTCACATTTTCTTTTGAAGCCATTAGGAAGGATTTAAGAGTAAATACATTCTCAAAGAAAAATTTTTATGATTATAGATTATATGCATAATCTTTTCAACTTATGTTAGGTATTTTATAAGTTTTTAATTATGAATTGTGATTCATAAACTATCCTAGTGTATTTAATTGTTTAGAAATGGTTCATAGTAGAAGGAATGTGAACTCCAACAATACATATGTTCCAACGATTAAGAAGGATCATCTCTTTCATGGTATTAATCTGACATACAGAGAGGAAATAGACACCCACGTATTATCTTCATATGAAGAAACAATATCATGTATTAATAAGATAATTGAAGATTTATTCAAGTCCTGTGACATTGAAGGGAAGACAAAGAGGAAAAGGATTGTAGAGAGAATTGTGGATAAAGGGAATAAGGGAAAGAAGGATTTTCCCATATGTTATAACTATGGAAAAAATAACTTTGGAAAATGCTTGAATGGAATTGGGGTTTGTTATATGTGTGGAGAAAAACGACACCAAGTACATGATTTCAAGGGTGTGAAAAATGATTCAAATATACAATGTTACATCTATAAGGAGTTGGGACACTATGTGAATCAATTCCCAATCATCAGAGTATACTGTAAATGATGTTGTTGGAAAATAATAAAGTTATTATATTACCATAGATAAAGAGTAATGATGAGTTTTCTTATGTTGATATTAAAGAATTATGTTATTTCAGTTTTTTTTCAATTATATACTAGTTATAATAATAATAGAGTATATAAGGATTGAATTGAAATACTGTTTCATTAAGGGTTTGAGATTGTGTGGTAACAAGAAAAGTGACTCAATAGGAAGTAAAACTTTTTGGAAAATATGTGGTTGAAGGAAAGATAAACTTTATTTTGGTACTGACACCATGGTGTTGATTTTGGAATAAGACATGATGGATTGGATAAATTATATTGGGTATTATTGACTAACTTGGAACTGATTAATGTTTTTTAATTCAATCATTGTTTGTGATTACAACATTTTTGGATTTTAGGAGTATATCTAGTATTTCATGCTTTATATAAGAAATAAAGAAGTACATACCTATACAAATAATGTTTTCTGACAATTCATTTTATTACAAAATTTTAATAGAATACATGATGAAGGTATTCACATGTATATTATATGACTTTCCTTATATATTTTTGATAGTGAGTTCAGACAGAAGTATTGTGGATAAGTCTAAAGGTTGGAATAAATTATGTTGGATATTGGATACTATTGTTAAGGTTAAATCATTTCTTGAGATTATATTTGGATTTTCAGAAAAAGGACAACCCGGAGGTCTGGAAGCAACCCATCGCGTTTGGAAAGGCCGTGAGACTTGAACCCACAACTAAAGGGTAACAAGGGTAATCACCTACCACTATCTTATGTGATGGCCTAGTTTGTATAATGTAGTTTTTTTAAATAGTCTGATAAATGAATTATAAATTCATTATTTTTGGAACCCTATAAGACTAGGATAAATAGAATATTTTTTAATTCTGTTATCTTTTGGGGTAAAATATGAGCTTGTGGTCGGAATTGGTTGAAGTATGAAACTCTACTAGTCAAGTATATTTTCTCTTCTTATTCAACGATTAAATTTATTCTTAAACTTTAGGGAAGAGATCTTAACTATGAAAAATGTGTTATCCTAATACCTTATGTTTTGATGAACCGATTATATTTTCAATCATCATAGATTGATGGCTTTGAGGCCCTCAATTTTATACTTGTTTGTGATTGATGACCTCAATCACTCCATATTAATATTTATGTTTTCCTCCAATTATGTGTCTCTAATTTCCCCCAATGTTCTCCTAATCGAGATTATAATATTGTGGTGACTTTTTTATTTCTCTTTCCCTCTTATTAAGACTAAATTTCATTAACCCAATTTAATATGTGGGTTTTCACAAAGGTATTTTTTCTATTTTTAACCTTTTATTTTTGAATTATGTTATCTTTTGATATTTATAATTTCTTAAAAACACGCTTTTTATTTTGAAAACAGGAATTAATTTTATATAAATTTCTACCACTTTTTTGCTATGAATTTGGAAAAATGGATTCCATATTTGAAATTAGGAGGTCCAAATTTTGTAAATAGGTAACTTTTATTTTTATAGATTATGAATAATTACTTCAGTAAATATTTTATTTACCATGGTGAAAGGGTAAATATGGTAAATAAGGGTAAAAAAATATTATTATAATAACATTAAATTATCCAAACATGTGTCATATTACAATTGGTTGATACATTAAATACCATAGGCATCCTTGGGTCAATTTTGAGACCCCATGGATCCATATGAGAGTGATAATGACACTTTATATTAATTAATTTAAAGTAAAGAAAAAAATGACATAAACATATAACTTTTAGTAAATTATTTTTTACAAGGGGTTATATTAGATATATTTTATACTATAAAAATTTATTTTAAAGATAAAACGATTTCCCACAACGTTGAATTTTTTTATAATTTTTAGAAATCAAATAAATAAAATTATTTGTGGCACAATAATGATGCACTATTTACCTCATTATAGAATCATTTAAATAAATGAGATTATAAAAATTTAAAAAAAATCCAAAACCGGTGAAATTCTTATTGGATGATTATATTTTGAACATTAGTCATCATATATTCTTCTTTAATATGTTTTGGACCTTTAGTAACCGAAAGTCATTATATAATAAAATAATATTTTCCATCATTCATAAAGAGCCCCTCCACCCCTTAGAAATAAACCACACCTCAATCCCATTTATCACACCTCTCAAGCCTCTTGGCTTGCCAAAAATATACCCAATTAAGCTCCTTATATCAATATATTCTTTTTAGAAGCATTAACTTAGTCAGAAGTCACATCTAGGAATCCATTTTGTTCAAACCAAAGGGAGTTACATGATTTAAAGGTAACATCTCCACTTATGTTCATTTCTTTTATTTAACTTCTCTAACCCCCTAAACTATCTTTATTCCATTATTTTATAACAAACACAGTATCCTAAATATAATAGGGTGTTTATATGAGAATTATTTTAACTAAACTTACAAAAACCTCCATCTGATAGGTATAAAACATAATGTTTCTGTGGACAGCGAACTATTGTATCATGAAACGATGATTGTTCAATCTTCTACTACCAACTCTTATGGTGGCCATTATGATGGAACTGTATTTATATATGATATTTATGATATTTATTTTACCTAATAACTTCTATAATTATCTTTTATATCATACCTTTATTCTTTTCATGTTGTATATATACGATAATTTCATTTGAGGAAGTGCGGACTACCGCCCCCTCAAAATGATATGAATCCTTCGTACCATACATGGAACATATAGAGGATGGTGTTAATGAACTTATGTAACATATATAAAATATAATATTTTATTGGAATAATGATATTACTTTTTTTCATTTGGTCTTATTTCATTTTAAAGTAAAAAAAATTAAATGGAAGTAGCGTTCAGGTGTACGTACAGATTATCGTTTCCACAAACGCGATGAGTTTAAATCCCCATCATAACCATTCAAGAATAATTTTTATTTGATTATTAAAAATAATATTTGATAACATTATATCATTATGGATATAAATCAAATACATCATTTCCATAACAATCAAGACTTACATAACAAAACATATAAAGTAAAATGAATCAGTTAACACCCGAAACAATGATACTACAAAAATATTATTAACAATGAAATATTCGAAGATCATATATGATATCGTATTTAGGTATGTGGATCTTGTATGATTTAAAAACAATGATTTACCTATTATACAGAAGGTTAATGTACCCTTAACCAAGGAAATTTACAAGTTATGGGTTAATTCGTCAATCTCATTATTATCTAAGATTGTTTATGTGTAAGTATTTTCTGGGACACATTTATAATCCATGTCCATGTTTCATAAAAAATCAAAATGATTATTTTAACGTACTATTTAACTAAAAATTCATTTTAAATGTTTTAAATATTTATTCTTTTAAATATTTCACAATTATTTCCATGTTTTTCAAATGGTTTTAAGAATTTAATTATATGGACATGAATGTTTTATAATTTTAATTCCTTTAAAAAGTTTCAAAGTTGTAAGAAAAAATTTGATTCAAAAATATATTTTATATTTCATCCTTAATAAATGTGTGAATTTTAAATGATTTCACAAAAAGGGATACTTCTCTCAAAAAGTATTACTGTCATTTTCAACTATGTCATCTTCCTTTTTGGATATTATTCTTGATTAAAGTTGATTTATTATGATAAAAATCTTCTATATTTTATTAAAGGTTTTCTGACATGTTTGACTGTGGATGTGTTATTTTTATACCATTCATGTTGTATGGTTAATGTATAATCATTTCGTATGCTATTTTTAATACGAATGTTTATGTTATGTTTCAACCTTTTCATATGAGGAATCCAATGAACTTATTAAGTGGCAGGTGGATCCCACTATAGCTCATCGATGCATCATTAGGTCTCATGAGACAAACTAGTGTCTTGGAACAAGGCCTTGATAAAATAATATTTGTATTCTTGGCACGAGGCCATGACTATGTGGTTATGATGTCTGACATTATGCATTCCATCATTATGAAATTAGTTATTGATATTACATTTGATTATTTGACTAGTAGAATATCCATGTGAATATGTAAATAAAATTATTTGATTTATATATTCCATATAATGCTGAAGTTTATGTCTAAAAGTCTTTTTTTTGTTTTAAACATTTCTTTTAATGTTTATGCTTATTTATGAATGTTTCTTATATATTATTATCCTTAATGAGCATCTTAGCTCACCCCTTTCTACTTTTTATTTTTTCTAGGATGCGAAGAAGTATATTATGAATGGCATGCAGGGATAGTCTAAGGGGTATGAATGTGGTCAATGGAGACAATGTTGTTGTTGTTTTAAATTTTACAATTTAATGTAATGTTCGTGTATGGAATCTATTTTCCAAGACTGCTAAACTGATCGGTCGTTGAGGACATGATTCCATTTATTCATGCTAATGAATTCAAATAATGCACTGACTCTGGGTAACTGGGGTCAAGGCGCTACATAAATTTAGAATATGGATGAAGAGAAATGAAGTTTATGAAAACATGACATTAAAGTAATTCCCAACTCAATGTTTGTGTTAGACATGGCTTGGATAATCGATCTATATAAAAAGTTTTATCACGGATGATAAATTATAGAATGAGCTCCCTGTTTCATAAAAAATTGGTCAATTTAATTAAAAACCATGTAAATGATGCATTCAACATTGTAAGAAAAAACCATCGACATCAAAACATATCAGAACAACCAGTTGAGGGTTCTAAAATAGTAACTTCACAAGTGATGTTCTTGGGACTATATGACAACCCAATAAAGATTGTAACATATCATTGGATCCTCCTCTAGATTATTTAGTGACTACTATAAGAGAGAAATTCACAGAGAAGAAAAATTAATTTTGTGATTTAGTTGATGATGGAAATCAAGAGTTTAATGGTTGATGTTTTAAATATTCAAAATTTTATTTTATGCTAATGTAGTATCATTTCAAATGCCAATGTGTAATTAAAGATAAGCATATGACCATGATATTGGAATTTTTACGTGGTGTATTTCCTGAATCTATGATCCCTGAATCAATTTATGATATGAAAAATGTTTTAACATGATTAATGTGAATTATACAAATATAAATGAGTTTCCAAATGATTTTATTCTTTATTGGGGAGAGGATTCAAGCAGACAGGATAGAAAAAACTGTTCTTCATTTAGATGGCAGTAAATGGGTGATGTTGGAAGTCTGAATAAAAATAATAATATGAATAAGAAGAAAAAAACTTACCAATAAAGGTTTTTGATGACTTCCTTTTGAATCCTCTATTTTCATTGATTACTCATGTCATTGAATGCGGCCAAGCACATGAAGTGGAATTCTATAGATAAAAACAATGACGGTTATTGTGACATCCAATATATTCAAAATCATGTAATACAATTGAATTATTACTTCCATATTTATCATATGATCCATGTAAAGTGAAATTGGGATTCTTTGCTGATAGATTCAACCCATTTGGGACATTGAGCATCAGTTATAGAATTTTTTCAATAATGTTTATCCCTTATAATATACCTTCATGGATGTGTATGAAACAAACATATTTTTATAATTTATATGATTATTCCTATAATCAAATGTCTGGAAAGGATATTTATGTATACTTGTTACCTATAATAGAAGAATTATAGGAATTATGGAGAAATTGTGTTGAGACATGTGATGCCTCTTCTAGGACAATGTTCAAAATGTAAGCTTCTCTAATTTGGATCATTATGGATTTTCCTAGACTTGGGAAATTATCTAGTTGGAACACTTACACATGATTATATTATCATTTTTTTAACCTTGATTTTGGGAATTAATAGTCAACTTAAGGTAAAAAATAGTGCTTCTAATGTCATCAAATATTTATCAATGCATCTCATAGATTTCGGATGAACTTGTCAAAATTCAATGGATCAATAGATTTAAACCACCTCCAAAGTAGTTGAATGGTTCTGAAAAATTGTTACAACATTGAAATGTTGACACAAAATTTTGTAAGTTGCCTCATTTGAATGACAGTGGGAAATGAGTTCATAGTGCATCGTCAAGTGAAATTGGAATGCAAGAATGGAAGAAAATAAAAGTATATTCTTCAAACATAGGTATTGGGAATTTAATGTTTAGAAAAATAATCTTGATGTTATGAATATTGAGAATAATTTTGGTGACAATTTGATCTTCACATTTATTAATGAGAATAAAAAATCAATGGCCCATCTCAATGCTTAGAATAATTTATAAAACGAACATTAAGAATGATATCTGTATATATGATAATGGAAAGTATGCTCTAGAAGTTTTTGTAATGAACTTTAGGAATAATGATAAATTCAATTGATTCTTAAAGCATGTGAAGGTATATGATGGATATTCAAGTAACATCTCAAGGTGTATCATCTTAAACCATCATAGGATACATGGATTAAAAATCCATAATTCACATATTTTATTACAACAGTTACTACGATTGGTATTCTGTATATTATTTCCTAAAAAGGTTACTACAATCGTACTCCAATTTTTTACATTATTTAGACAACTATGTGTATAGAATATACAAATAGCTAAGCTTGAAAAACTTCATGGGAGGATTTTACTCATACTTTGTGTAATGGAGGCGATCTTTACTCCATTTTTTACTATCATGATGCTTTTAATTGTGCATTTTTTTGAGGAAACTAAATTAGGAGGCCCTATAAAATATTTATGGATGTATCAAATTAAAAGGGACTTTATTTATATATTTTTCTTCTTAAGGAAATAATTATTGAAACTTAATTAAAGACAAAATTATGTTTTATTAATTTTAATTCACAGATATCTTGTCTATTTGAAACCAGACATTGAAAAAGCATCCCAACATTAAGGCTCTTTTTCTGAAGTATATTTATCATAAGAGTTTTTTACCAATTAGTATAGATACATGAATGATATTGCAACAAGATTCAATAAAGTTGGAAGTGTTGACGATGCATTTAATCAATATCAACAACATGGGGAATCAAAGATCATTCATGTTGTTGGCCGATCAGTTTATAGGATCTCGAATGTTACACTGATAGAAATTGAATCATTATAGGCCGATAGATATGTGTTGATGTATAGTGAAATTTTATACCCATTAATTGAAGATATCAGGGAACAAACAAAGAGATGTATGAGAGGAAGAACATGAAATGAGAAATATATAACTAAAGCTGATAATAAAGATCTTGTAGAATGGTTTGAATGTCATGTAAGTTCATAAATATTACAATCAATACAAAAATAACGTTATCATGTATTTTGTAAATATAATTATATATATTTTCCTTTTTAGATCATGAATATTGATAATTGGGATGAGTTGTCAGAATATTTCATGTTTCTAGATCGAGGTCCTCTAAAACAGGCTAGAAAATTCGATGCTTAGAGTGTCAATGGATTTAAATTTCATACAGTTGATTGGGAAGTGGTTTTGAAAACACAGAATAGTGGTATATTTATAGTTTACAAATAGGAGTACTATGGAAAGTTGACTGATATTATGGAATTAAACTATCACAGGTATTTTTTAGTTATTTTATTCAAATTCATGTGGGTCCAAATTACCAGGGGTATTAAAAGAGATTCCTTGTAATTAACTTTAGTGAACTTCTCTCACATGATAGATTTTGATGGTTATGAATTAAATGATCTGTATATCTTCTCATAATAATTGAAAATGGTATATTATGTGTAATATGTTATGGATTAATGGTGGAGTGTAGTTGTTCACATAAAACAAAGAGACTTTTATGATATCAGTGATGAAGTGGAAGATTTTTTATCTCACAATGAATCCCATCAACAAAAATAAAAAAACGTATTTTTCAATCATGATATTGATAATATTAGTCTTGAAAGGTTGGATGAAGTAGATGAAGTAATGAAGGAGCAGGACAACGACCTGATTGAAAGAAAAAATTATTGTATTTGCAGTCATCCATTAATTTCTCAACCAGTTATAATATATGTTCATTCATTCATTATCATAACTATTTTTTTCTAGTACTATGTATCTTTTATCATTTCTATTTTTTTATGCATTACTTTTTTGAAATTTACGTTTTAAAGTTAATTTTGTTTGATTAAATGATATGGATTACAAGGAATAATCATTTCACAGATCCCAGTTTACTCCCAATTGATGTTATCTCGACCACACTAGTGTGATCATTATAATGAATAAAAATTTTAAAATATATTAAAATACATACTACTATAGAAGTAGAGAGTGTGGTCAAACTATAGAGAGAATGTGCATATACACTAGGAATATTGTTTTAAAAAGATGTTCAAGAAAACATGTTTTTATAGTGATTAACAACTAAAAAGTTATAAAAACTAATTTACCATTTAAATACTATTTAAATTAAATAAAAATATCTAAGTGAAGTAAACTAAATAGTTGAATGAAGTGGTGTAGATGGAAGTGTTATAATTGTGACGTCTTTTCAGGTGCATGAAATTCCAATTATTTAATTCCTACATTTGAATATGTATTTATTAAATTATGATCAGTTCTAAATTTAATAAAAATACTATCAGGAGCATTTCTCTAATGTTAGGAAGTATTATAATTTTTACACAAATCATCCATCATTTCATTCTCTATCCTGAATAATAAATTTCACATAATTGTAGTAATGAATCACTTGGTTAAATACCATAACTCACTTCACACAAAGTCAATGTATCTACTTGTGTCGATTTCTCTCACATGAGATTACTTATTAGGTATCACTCATGCATTTTTGAAGGGGGATTCATGAAAAATATTGAATTTTCAGTTAATGTATTTTTTTATTTAGAAGTCACTCACATTAGATTTATGAGTCTCTCACACATGTGATTGATTTCTAAATAAAAAAACTTCTCTAATGATCTCCCTCAAATGATTACTTATTAAGTATAACACAAATGGGAACCAAACCATGCGTACAATATCTGAATGAAAATTAATTCAAATGAAAATATATTTAATTAAATAAAAATACAAATAAAAAAAATTAATAGGAAATCAAACATGGATATAAATAAATTCATCTTGTTATCATCATATTCATCACAAGTCAGAGACAAAAACAATATGCTTTCCAAGAATCCAATTGGATGCATAAAATAATAAATATACATCATTGTGCTCGTGTCATCATAGTTTTCACCATAAGCCACTGCCAACGATCGTAATATAATAATCAAAACTTCACTGATCACCACAACGTTGAACCAAACCATCAAAAACATACATCAACATGAAAAAAATCATATTTGTGTTCGCTCTTGTCGTACAATGTAAATATTCCAAAATCAAAGATAATCCTTCACATGCAATGGAATCACACCTGGACCACCACTGGATCGTCGGAATGGAGGAGGATGGCATAAATGACGGTGATGGTTGTCTGTTGTATCACAAGATGGAGGTCTATGTGATGGGTATTACTGCCTGGATGATGCAATGTGAGGAGGGATTAGTCAGCATGGTGCATGTTTGGTGGATGGCGAAGATGGACTATTGTTTGCTAGTGTGGGGTAAGAAGAGAGGAGCTCCTGGAAAATCCTACGAAATGGGTTCAGACAAAGGATGTACAGGGAAATGGTGGGGGAAGAGTAGGGGAATAGAAGGATGGGTGGGGGCACTAGATGAGTGTGGTGGGAGTTATGGATGGGTATGAGGGAAGAGGGGGTGGTGCTGTTTGGGAAGGGGAATGAGGGGAGAGGGGGTGACGTAGGGGAGGGGGAATGGGGAGACGGGGATGGGGGAGGCGGGGGTGCGACATTGGTGGGATACCTCTGCAAAACAAAAAATAAGTGTAACCAAAAATTATAATTCAAAATAAAAAATCAAATTATCTAAATGTGTAAAAAAAATATAATAATAATAATAACAATAATGCTTGATGAGTGAACTATCCTTCGAGGGATATGGCCTACCTTTCTAGCCACTAGGTGTGGTGTGTTTGTTTAGTATAATTGAACCCCAAAACAAATCATATATATATATAATTAAAATTTGATAATAATATAGACAATTAATATATATAATAACAAATATTGATAAACTAATAATAAAATTAATGTTAGTGAAACTAATAATAATAAAATATAGTGTTATATATAAAATAAAAATTAATATAACTAATAAAAATACTAAATTACCCATATTTGTAAATATATTGACTAAAAAATATCAAAATATCAAAAATACTGTAAAACTACAAACCCAGCCTAAAAACACTAAATACAGTAAGAAAAATAATTTAAACTAAACTAGAAAATTATCAAAAATACTAGTGAAATTTATGTGAATCAAATCTTCCACACTTAATGTAAGAACCTAGATCTTCATTTCTAGTATGGATCTGTCTTCGAGTTGTTTTCATGGAAAAAGGGAAGAATTGGATATTTTCTAAGTACATGTCACGTACTTCTGAGTACAGGTCGTGTACCCTATTACCGTGTACAATTGTGTCTTGGGCATGTATAGGTTGAGATAGGGTCATGTGGGGTGACGTGGGATACCGCTAATGTTGGGGGCCGGTTGAGGAAAATAAACAACATGTTCATTAATATTACACATCATGTGATTTTTTTTATTTTACATATTAGAACAGGGTCACGTCTAACCCTCATATTTGTCTTCTCCTGGCCATTCCTCAAAAAGTAGTATATGGAATCGCCGATTCCACTATGAGCCACTAATCTATCATCTGTTCTCCAAATCAAAAAATGATGGTTTTGTTGGAATCTCCTCAGTGAGTTCTTCCATTTTCTTGAGCCCTTTTCCCAAATCTTCCCTATTAGAGAGTAATTTGAGGTTGAAAATTATTGAAACTTTTGTAGATCTACATCATTCTATGATGACTCAAGGGCTGACACCGGTGTATATCGATTGTACATTGCTGAGGTAGGTGGTCTGTTTCCTTTCATAGTTTGTCTTTGAGTTTTATATTCCAACATTCCGATTACCAATGATTTGGGTATTTTTAGTTAAGGAAATTGAACCCGGTTTTATATTCCTGTGAATGATTGTTGGATTAAGGATTTTTTGATGTGATATTATGTAAAATTTCATGTTTATGTAACACCCCGTGGGTGAATTTCCTTGTTTGAATGTTTAGATCTATTTGGTCCAAGTTTCCTATGAGGTCGACCTTGTTTCTATGCCTTTTCGGATAGGATGGAAATGGTTTTCTTTTACTACATGTTAAATGATTTTGGTTTGAATTGGAATTGTTTATCCATGTATTAGTGAGATTATATTGTGCTATTTTATATCGTATAAGAATGATTGAATTACACAGGTCTATGAGAACCGGTTGTTGATAGACCAAAGGGGGAATTTCTATTGAGTTCTTCCTAAGAGTGTCTATTATATTTCACACTACGAGACCATAGGGGGGATTGACTGTGACTACTCCCTCAGAGTGTCTATACATTACATTACAAGACCACAGGGGGAATTGAACTTGAGTGCTTCCCCAGAGAGTCTGTAGTTATTTTGGAAAGACCATAGGGGGGATTAATGGTTATTGCTTCTTTAGAGTGTCTTTTTTCGTTTGAATTCATTACATGGAAAGAGGGGTTAGACTCTTTGAGTTACCCAGAGGGATAATGTAAATATTGAGTTTTTGTGATGCATCTACACTGCCAAATCAGAAGCTTGGATTCGGTCCTACTAGGTAGTCTTCTGAGATGCCTTTTTTGATACATACGTGAATAAATGTTTAACAATAGATGCTAATGAATGAAAATGGAAAATATAGGATTGTTTAAATTTTTATACTCATAGTTTCTTTGGTGCATTTCCATCATTACCTGTTATATAAACTCAATGATAGTTAGGAACAGATCTTGTGGTGGTTTCCTACTGGGATTCATCTCACACCTAGTTAGGGTCATGTTTTTTTGACCCAAACTTATTATATGGTTGAAGGAATAGATAAGGGAATGCACCCTTCTACTCCAGGTACATGATTGTTGTATACTTAAAGAGAATGGGACCAAGATGAGCATTGCGATGCTGTTGGAGTTTACTTGTTTTATTTTGTACTTTGGCATAGTATTGTATTTTCTATATTTTGACTTATTTGTCTATTTTCCTAGTCATATGTTCCATTAATTATTTATATAAGTTCTCAAATTGTTTATTTACAATCAGTCTTCCACTTTTTACTTTTTGTATGGTATTATGGCTTCCGTAGTTGGCTATTATTTACTATTTTTCTTTTTTACTATACCAATGACGAAATAGTTTCCCCATTATCACACCTGAGGCCCTCACTTCTTGTTGGAAGCCTCTAGCATTCAGGGAAATGTTCTTGAGGCCATGTGACCAATAGGGTACGGGGAACCTTTGGGTAGCACACAGATCTGGGAGGTTACAAAGTGGTATTAGTGGAGTTTCTTTTCTTCTTTGTCAAACTGTTTGGATCCTATAGGCATTTATAAGAAGGAATATGTAGTTGATAATAAGTTTTTCCCAAGAGTAGATAACCTGTGTATAGGGAAAAGCCAATATACCTCAAATATTGCAATTTTTGGGTTTTAAAATTATTAGAGTTGATTTGATTTCACAATTGGGTGATTCAAATGATTTTTGCTATTATCATTGATATTATTAGGGTTCTATTTATATTGAAACCCAGTTATATGAGGGTCTTCCATCTCATTCATCGTATATTCACTTTCTATTTATCACATGTAATGCATTCTTTTCATTCCATTTAGGGTTCATTACAGATTGCATGTTATTGTGATAGATGTTGTGCTAAATATGCTTTTTGTTGTGATAGATGTCATGATAGAATAAGTACTATTTGGATTGGGTATTATAATATGTAATGTTTAATTTTTATGGACGCCAAACATTGGTTCTTGAGGTGTTATGGGCCCTCTAGTGTTAGAATTTGGTGGATCATATAGGAAATTTAGTTTAATTTTCTCATGTTATGATATGAAGATGGATGAAAAACACTGATTCATGGGAGTATGGGATCTCATGGGTCAGAATATTTCATTACTTGGGAAAAAAAATCAGGTTTTTAAGGGTTCTAAAGATGTTTAAGAGGCCTACTATCTGGAAAACAAGAAAACACGGCGTGTGGTATTATGAACACACACCATGTGTTCTGTTGTTCGGGAATGAACATCTTTTCTTAATTACACACCATGTAATGTATGTACATGTCTTGTAGTCTTTAACTGGGTGAATAACATTCTAGGAAGGGTCACGGGGTTGGGAAATGTTTGGTGGAACATGTCGTGTACTGGGAGTACACACCGTGTTGTATAGACCATATATCTAGTTGTGTGACTAACGAAACGGGTGGGTGATGCTTGGGTTGTACACATTGTCTCCTATTCTTAAAGTCCATGTATAGTCGGCTGTTTATCTGAACGTGTGACTAACGAAATGGGTTCTTAGATCTTAAGTGGTACATGTCGTGTGTATGGTGAACATGCCATGTAGTTTTACCGAGGAGAGAACTGTGTGGTTTTTCCATGTAGAAGAACATGGGAAGGAGGAAAAATTCAAGTTAAACTGTGTCTTGAGGAGGAACATGCCATGTGTAGGGGTGTTACATGACCTGTTTTGGTAGACGTACATTCCATGTTAAAATCTTAAGGGGACATGTCGTGTGGGGGTCATACACGATGTGTATTTATGTTTTCAAAAACATGAATTTTTTCTTCCTCTTATCCCTTTCTTTCACTTCTAAGTATCAGTACTTGATAATCGTTAACTAAGATTGGCTCTTGACCAAGTAGATTCATTCATTCTACTGAGACGTCCTCTAGTTGCACGCCATATATAGGGAAATGATCAGAAACCCAAAATTGTAGATCAAGGACTACCAGAAGATCCTCCCCTCATGCTCTTCTTGGTCGCAGTTGTTATACCAGACACAGGTGATAGTGCATAGTTCTGATAAATATTCATGATGTTTATGAATACCTTTTAGGGAGAAATTTATCATTCCCCGACTATGGTAGAGTTGACACGAGTTTTTTAGCAGCATCATCCTCCCACTTTCTCAGGGGATGGAGGACCTCAGGCTGTAGAGTCGTGGTAGGAAGCCATGCAGTCTATATTCGAGCATCTAGAGACACATCTTAAGAGTAGGGTGATTCTTTCTACATACATGTATGTGATTCCACCAAGAGATGGTATGATGTTATCTCACAGGCAGGGCTCTAACAATTTATGGATTGGGATGATTTCCAGCAGACCTTCTATGACTATTTCTACTCGAAGAACTTGAGAGACGATCGATCTCGAGAGTTGAGGGGTCATTAACATGGTAATCTTTCAATCATGGAGTATTCTTATCACTTAACAGAGTTGTAGTGATTCAAAACCTTTCGAGGGAGGTGATGAGCTATTTCATGGGAGGATGTTTGGGGATGTTCTGCGACATGACATCTAATCCCAAGTGAACATATTTAGGTAGACTTCCATATCATCTATAGTCAACCAGAAGATGATTACTGATCGTAATCTGGGGGAGTCTTGAGCTGTGGGCTAGGGCGGTTCCTCATATAATGTTGGTACTACTCTGATTGATAGTAAGAAGCATCACAGGGAGTCTAAGTACAGAGATCCGAATAGACGATATACTTCATCAGGTAGCAATGTGGTATGCTACCAGTGTGGAATGAGTGGGAATATGAGACCTCAGTTCCTGAGAGACCCTATCAAGTGCCGATGTTGTGGTAATATGGTCCATCTTCGGCATTTTTTCTGTTTTTATCACCAGTAGCTAGCGATAAGTGTTCCCTTTTGACTCCACATTTGGGAGTAAGACCCCTAGTTTCACCTCATTCAGGGAACTATAGTTCTCCAGACTGTTCAAGCCGAGGAGGTGTCCATGGCCATGGTAGTCAGGCTTTACAGTTTCATCAATAGTAGTGTGGATTAGCACAATTCAGTTAGAATGGGTCGCATGCCGCGGTACAGGTCATAATTTTGTAGTGTAGTAGACCCAGTGGGAGTAGGATCACTGACCCTCTATATTTAAAGGTATGATTCTAGTTGCCTCAGTTTTAGCTTCTTCTTATTTTGATATAGGGGATTCCTATAGTTTTATATATGTTTCAATTTTGGTGATCCTCATGCTCTATATCTTTACATCTGAGGATGTTATGATGCTAGACACTCGGTTGGGGATTAGAAAGGCTAGTGTATGTCAATATTGAGAGTTTCCTCTTGAGGTTGGCAGGTGTCACTTCTTATGGGACCTCTATATCTTAAAGATGAATGGCTTCAATGTACTTCCTGGGATGGACCAGTTAGTATTCTTCTAGGCCTTATTGAATTCTATCGTCGTACGGTGAGTTTCATGTCACCAAAGGGAGGTTCTTTTCTCTACAAGGGAGAATGGGATGTTATGGTGAGAAGAACGGGACCCAAGTATATTGGGTTAGAAGGAATTACATCCTAGATTTCTCGTTTATATTCGGATGAGCATGGGACTTCATAGATGGACTTTCCTACAGTGGTGGATCATTTCAGAGATGTCCTTCCAATTGAAATATTTGGTTTACCTCTAAATAGAGAGGTATATTTACCTATTGATATTGTTCCAGGAGTGGCACTAGTGTCTGTTACTTCTTATAGGATGGATACACCAGAGTTACCTGAGATCAACAAGTAGTTGGAGGATTTACAAGAAAGGGGTTTCATCCGACCCAGTATTTCTCCTTGGGGGTTGGCTTCCTTTTTTCGAAGAAGGCGGACGGTACCATCAAAATTTGTGTGGTATATCAGAAGTTTAACTTGATGATAGTTAATAACTGAGATCCTTTTTTGAGGATTTATTATCTCGTTGATAATATTCCAGGATACTGGGTGTTCTCGAAGATTGACATGAGATCCTATTATCATTAGTTGCACATTAGACCATCAGATATACCTCTTATAGACTTTCGGAGTACGTATGGTCTATACGAGTATGTGGTATTCCATTTGGTCTCATGAAAGCACCAGACGTTTTCATGGAACAGATCAACCACATGTTCTATCCTTACTTGGACACTTTTTTGGTTATTTTCATGGACTATATCTTGGTGTACTCTCACACTCAACATGACCATGGTACCCATATTGATATTTTTTTAGTACACCAAGAGAGAATCAGTTATAAGCTAAGAACTCAAAATTCCACTTTTGGATGGACCAAATTCACTTCATGGGTCATGTTATCTCATAGATAGGAGTATCAGTGGACCCAGATAAAGTGAGAGAAGTAGTTTCCTAGGAGCAGTAGAAGAATGTTTTTGAGGTACAAAGTTTTCTAGGGCTAGCTGGTTACTATAAGTGCTTTATACAGTACTTTTCACACTTATCAGCGCCACTTAAATTCCTGAATATGAAGGTTGTGAAGTACTTATGGTCAGAATCATGCGATTTAGCCTTTCTGGAGCTGAAAGGGTGGTTGACATCAGCACTGATATTGGTCTTTCCAGATCCAGGAATGAGTTACATAGTTTACTGTGATACATTAGGTAACAGGATGTGAGTAGTGATTACACAAGGGGAAGGAGTCGTTGCGTATGGGTCTTGAAGTTGAGTCCACATGAGAGGAATTAACCAACACATGATCTCAAGTTATATGTAGTGGTGCATGATTTACGTTGTTGGATAAATTATTTATTGGGAGATAATTTTTTAGTTTTCACCAAACACAAAATTCTCAAGTATATCTTTACTCAGCGTGATCTGAATTTGAGACCGTGATGGTGGGTTTAATACCTTCAGTATTATGACATTGAGCTCTCCTACATGCTTAGAAAAGGCAATGAAGTGGATGATGTGTTGAGAAGGAGGGATCAGATACATGAAATTACGATCTCTAGTAGTGAGTGGAAGAATATGGCTCTCTTCTTTGAGATGAATTTAGAGGAGCCTAATAGACAGGGAAATACATTTCTTTCTTCTGTAGTTGTTACCACTACCCTAATGGATCATGTGAAAATGAGGTATATATCAAACTCTGAAGGCATATTCCTATGGGACAGTGTGTTAGGAGAGGACATACACATGGGTGGATTTTAGGTGAGGATGAGATCTTTCACATTCATGGATGTGTAGGGATGTTAGTAGATATGCGATGAGATAATGTGGGATTTTCATTCCTCTGTATGGGTAGTTCATCCTGGTGTCGCCAAGATGTATCGTGATATACACCATTAGTATTGTTGTCTAGGTATGATGAGAGATGTTACTAGTTTTGTGATGAGATGCTCCCCCAGTCAGCAGGTGAAGGTGGAGCATCAGTAACTAGTAGGGCTGTTACAGTAGTTATCCATTACCGAGTGGATGTGGGATGTTGTCGCGATGGATTTTGTGATGGGGTTACTGATGGTTCCAGGTGTAGTGAAATCTCATCAGTAGATGTTCCCACTTGGATTTTTGTCATTAGCAATGATCGATCTGGGATCAATAGGACGATAAATTCCAGACTCTATGGATTGAATCACATTAATAGACAAAGAATAGAATATTCCAGGAACCACAAATGAGGATTGTCACAGGTTTATTATAATAAACTTAATTAATTTACAAGAAGTACCTTTTAATGCATTCTTTCTTCATTGATATTTCTGATCACATTCCGATGTGATTCATTATTGCATCATAGAAGCCATGTGTAGACTTCCTCTTGCAGTGATCCACACGTCACCACGTATCTCTGTACGTCGCCAAAGGAGTCTCCGGGTGCTTTCATGGATAAACCTTTTCTTTCATTGTCCGCCTTAGATCACGTTGATCTAATTGAGGAGGATCTCTCTCGGTTTTGAGAGAGTTCTTAGTGTAAGGAATTCTTTTGTCCTTGAGATATTTATCCAGAATTGTTGTGCATAATGATTAGGAAAAGTCTTGGGGTTGTGAGGACTTTTATAATGACGTTTGAGGTCATAGATTTATGAAAATAAATAAACGAATTACACGTTTTATTTATTTCATTTACTCTTATTGAAAACCCCATGTCGAATAATTAATTCCTTGACATGCACCCATGCTGATTATAATAAATATCATTTAATTAAATGATATTATTTCCTCAAAATCCTGACCGGAAAAACTACACGGTGAGTAATTATTAATACACAGCTTGTACTTGTTTTTCTTTGAAAACTACATGGCATGTACATTCAATGTTCATGACATGTATATCTTGTTTTAATTTTCCATTTCCTTTCCAAAATGTAAAACTAAATGACATGTACATTCAATGTACCCAGTGTGTATATCTTGTTTTCATTTTATTATTTCTCCATCATTAAAATGATTTAGGCTTCCTTGGATAATTATTTAACCATGTACGAGAATAATAATTATTCTACATGAGATACTTGGATACACATAGTGTGTGACCCACTAGGCCTCTTTCTCATTTTCATTAGGCGGGATTGCCTAAAGTCCAAGATTACTTTCTAGAAATACGTCAAGGCACCCAATAGAAATAATTTGACGCCACATTGACGTGTCACCTCATACGAATGCTTACCATGTAATTTAATCCCTTTGTCTCAATATCTCATCAAGCAAGTTTCATGGAAGTGTTAAAAACCTATATGCTTGATCATTCATTCTTTGACTTCCAGAAATAAACTCGTCAGTACACCATGGAAAAGGAATTTGGGAGACAATTTTATTTCAATCAAAGGGCCCCAGATATCTGCTTCCATAAATATGGAATGGGAAAATCCTTCCTTGACTTACCCATTAACAACATGTCATTCGTGACACACCCAAAATACCCTACTTCCCTCCAACTCTCATTGAGATGGTTTTCTTCAGCAAATCTAATTGTGCAAATCATGACATGAGTTAATGATAATATTCCAGTCTAATGAACATTACAAATGCTCATAGATAGCAATGTTTGATGACACTATGACATTCAGAATTGCTACTGGTGGGTAGGTTCTCTTAATCTCTCATCTTGGAGATTACCAAGTGCGAACTCCATCAGAGAGAGTCTCATCTTCTTACAAGTACTCGTACATGACGATCTATATACTATATGTCCTATCATAGTATTTCATCTAACCGTAGAACTTTATTTTAGAATATTTTTATAGCATTTCATGGATCTCATCATAGTGGGGATCTCCCATGACCTTATTAATGAAACCAATATTCTAGGACATAATTATATTTTAGTCATCCAGAACAATGAACTATATATAATAAGTGTACTTTCACGTAATCAAACTACAAATAGATGTTTATCAGGACATCAACTCTAACAAAATTCCACTTGGACTAGAGCCAAATGCCTACGACTTTTAGTCTGCTAGACCTCACATGATGATCATGTTTCTTCTGGGTCAAGTCTTTACTTAAGGGGTCCGCCACATTGTCTTCAGTGGAAATACTACTCACTGCAACTTCACATATCTAAGAAAAATCCCTCAATAGATGATTATTCCAAAGTATGTTCTTTGTCCACTGATGTGACCTTGGCTCTTTTACAAGTTCAACCGCCGAAGTATTATCACAATTGAGTGTGATAGGATCTTTATTGCTAGGTACTACATATAACTGTTGGATGAAACTTCACATCCATACTACTTTCTTAGATACCTCAGAAGCTGTGATATAATCGGACTCTACTATATAATCTACCACCACACATTTCTTCGAGCTCTTTCATCTCACTGCACCTCCATTCAAACTAAAGATGTATCCAGCCTGCAACTTCTTATCATCTTTATCAGTCTGGAAACTAGCATCTACATGTCCTCTGATGACCAGTTACTCATCTCCACCATAAACCAAGAAAATATATTTAGTAGTCCTCATATACTTGAGGATAGTCTTGACTACCATCTAATGGTGGTCTCCTAGATCAGCTTGATATCTTCCTACTACACTTAATGTGTAAGATACATCTATCCTTATACATAGCATATCATACATGACTGACCCAATCATAGATGTGTAAGGGATACTTGTCATTTTCTTTCTTTCCTCAGGTGTATGAGGACACATTTTCTTGGAAAGATGAATTCCGTGTGACATTGGAAACAATCCCCTCTGAGACTGTTCTATACTGAATCACTTCAGTATATTGTCAATGTATGTACTTTGACTCATGCCTAGCACTTTCTTGGATCTATCACAATGGATCTTGATCCCAAGAATATATGATGCCTAGCCCAAGTCTTTTATAGAGAAACATTTATGCAACTATGCCTTAACTGAATGTATGATAGGTACTTTTTTCCAAATAGTAATATGTCATCAACATATACTATTAGGAAAACAACTCCACTTCCACTAAACCTTTTGTAGACACAAGGCTCACATTCGTTCTTAACAAAGACAAATTTTGTTATTGCTTCATAAAAATGAATGTTCTATGAAAATTATGCTTTCTTTAATCCATAAATGGATTTCTACAAATTCCATACTTTGCTAGAATCCTTTGGAGTCACAACCCCTTTAGGCTATGTCATGTAGACATCTTCCTGGAGGTTCCCATTAAGGAATGCTGATTTGACATCCATTTTACAAATTTCATAATCATGGTATGCGACAATGGAGATAATGATTCTGATGGATTTATGAATCTCAACCAGTGAAAAGGGTTCATCATAGTCAATTCCTTGACGCTGTCTAAAACCTTTTGCAACCAGTAGGTCCTTAAATGTGCTGACTTGTCCCTCTATGTCCAGTTTCTTCTTGAATACCCATTTATTACGAATAGGCTTTACATCAACTAGAGGATATACCAAATTCCAGTCATGGTTTTGGTACATGGAATCCATTTCAGAATTCATGGCTTCTTTCCACTTGGAAATGTATGTGCCTTCAACTGCTTCCTTGTAGGTAAGAGGATCATCATTGTCAACAAATAATGATTCAACATCCTCAGTGATAAGAAAACCATATCGTTCTGGTTCTCTCACCACTCTCGTGCTCAAACATAGTTCTTGTGTCTCGGGAACAGATTGTTCTTCCACGGGGCTTTGTGGAATTTGTTCTTGTACCAACATTTGTGTATCTTGAGCCTTGAATTCATCGAAGTCTATCTCGATCCCACTATCTTATTTGGAGATGTGCTCCCTCTCAAAGAATATGGCATGTCGTGCCATTTTAACCTTTTTATCTGTGGGGTTGTATAGGTAATATTCCCTTGTTTCCTTGGGATATCCTATAAAGACACACATTATGCCTTAGGGTTCAATTTTGATACCTAAAGAGGCCTTAACAAATATTTCACTACCCCACACATGTAAATATGATAACATGGCTTTTTTTCCAATCCATAACTCCTATGGAATACCATTTATCGATTTAGTTGGAGCTTGGTTTAGTATGTGTGTTGTTGTTTGTATTGAATATCCCAAAAAGGATAATGTAATACTCACATGATTTATCATTGATCTCCCCATGTCCAATAGGTTGAAGTTCCTCCTTTCACTTACACCATTGCACTGAGGCGTGTAAGGAGGATTGAGTTGAGATAGAATCCAAAACTCCTGCAAGAAATCAATGATGTCCTGATTAAGATATACTCCTCCTTAGTCTGAGTGAAGTTTCTTAATATTATTACCAAGATGGTTCTCAACATCATTCTTCTATTCCTTGAACTGATCAAAAGAATATGACTTATAAATCATTAAGTAAAAATGTCCATATCTACTAAAATCATCAGCAAAAGTTATGAAGTACAAGAACCCACACATTGCATCAACTAGAAATGGTCCACACACATCTGTGTGAACTAATTATAGAATCTCATTAACCCTTTCACTATTCCCACTAAATGGGGTTTTGGTAATTTCTCCTTGTAGACACGCATGACATACACCAAGTGGTTTTAGTTCGAAAGAATCTAAATACCAATCCTGATGTAATTTTGTCAAACGCTTCTCATTGAAATGACCTAGAAATTGATGCCAAAGTTGGGTGTGGTATGAGTCATGTGAATTAACATTTTCATCGATTTCAATTACTTGGATTGTGTAGTTTATCACATAAAGGTTGTTATATAAATGTTCCCTACCAAAACAAATGATTTATTTATAAAAGAAGAAACATTAATTTCCAAATTTGAAGATGAATCCTTCCGTATCTAATATGGATACTGAAATAATGTTTTTGGTAACAGAGGTTACATAATAACATCTTTTTAATACCAAGACCATCCCAGTAGGAAATGTGAGGTTTTTGTCTCCGATAGCTACAGTAGAGAGTCTGGATCTATTTTTTTCTCTCAAATCCACCTCTCCTCTTTCAATATTTCTGAATCTACATGGTTCCTATATTTGGATACAGATGTGAGCACAAAAAATAGTATCTAATACATAATTGGTAGAAACAGTTAGATTGCATTCATTAACATATTGAACTAAATCTTGCCCTTTCTTCCTTGGCTAGGTGTAGTTTTCCTTCCAGTGGACCTTCTTACCACATGTGAAACAAACAGCCTCATGTTCTCCTGCCTCCCCATTGATCTTCCTTTTCATGGAAGGCCTTGAAGATGATTTGGGCATAGTTCTCTTCATCTTCCCTTTACATTTATTCACTATAATGATTTAATGCTTTTCATGCTTCATATAATTTTCTACATAGAGAATGAGGATAGGAAGATTAGATAGAGACTTCTCAATGTTTTTCTTGTTGAAATTTACAACAAAGTTAGAGAAGCTCCGAGGGAGTGATGTAAGAATGAGATTGGTACCTAGTTCTATGGGGATTTTAAACCCCAGAACCTCCAAGTTCTCAATGTAGCCGATGAGCTTGAGTAAATGAGGTCCAACTGGGGAGCCCTCTCTAACTTCCTCTAAAATAGATCCTTGGAGATCTCAAACCTTTCTTGTCTTGGTCTCTCCTAGTATAGACCATGGAGGTGCTTGACCATCCTATAGGAACTCATGTCCTCATGATACTTCATGAGCTCACTAGACATTGATGACATCATCAAACATTGAACATCGAGTGAATTTCTCAAATGTTGATCATGGACCAGGATATCTTCATCACTCGCCCCTTGGGCAGGTGAATGAGGAAGTGAGGACTATAGCACGTAAAACATTAGTTCATGGTGTAGGATAACCCGAAGGTGCCTAAACCATTCCTGAATGTTACTACCGGTGAGGACATTGTCTTTATCCAAAATTGATTGTAGAGAATGTGTGGTTGACGAGTTTTTCATATTGATTCTACAAATTAAAAGATCAGATTTATCAGTACTTTCTTGATTACATTTTCTGAGAAATAATAAATTTTTATTAAGTCTCCCAATATTTTATCAAGTCCCAATGGACCTCACCATTGAACTCAGAATGTCCAGTTGCGATGACATTCTAGTGGCAAGGATTCATATTCCCATTCGCATAACCTCAACAAGGGTTTCTCATGCTATTTGAAGGTATTTAGGTAGGCCGGTCTTTGCCAACTGTGAGCTTACATTTCCTTGATCTTTTGAGCGGACTCCCCAATCCTGAAATCTTGACGTCGATTTCCACAACACTTGCCTCCATTTTACAACATGTCTATCAAGGGATACTCCTCTTGATGTAAAATGTTTACGTCAACCTGAAACATTCACAAGAGATTCCGTTATAAAAGTAAGTGTCCTAACAAGGGTTGGTCAAACACATAGTTTCATTGAGTCTTTCCCTTAGTCAAATAACACAAGGCTTGGTCTGACTTAATATGGTATTTGAAATATTTTATTCTTTATGAATAGTTTTTCATTATCACATGGTTTTTAATATTAAGTGATTCTTACTTAAGGGATTAACCATGTTCTGGTAATGTTTACACATATTTCAGTTTCTATTTTATTCCAACTTTTCATGCATTTTTGTTTCATTAAATATGTGATCATGACAACAAATACATAATAAATAAACCATGAAGTCAGATAGAAATAAAACAAGATGTCATGATCATGAGCATCTATTTGTTAGCTTATCTAGTGGTTTTGATGAGCTGACCCTTACCAAGGGAAAAACACTTTGAACCTAATGGTTCATGTTTTTATGCTCCCACCTATCCACCTTTGTATCTTCTTGTGTTGGTTTCACCTCCGCTTAGGATTATGAACTATCTCCTCTAGCTTGGTAGATCCTCCATTACATGGGGTTTACATTAAAGTAACAATGGGAACTCAGGCCCAACATGTGATTAAAAGAAGGCTCACAGGACAAAGAATTTAAATTAATTAAATATAAATGAAACCATACACACACAAAGGGTCTTTGGTCTATCTCATGATCATCCATAGCATGCAACGACATTTACTCAGATTTAGTATTAAAATTATTTTAATCATTCTTTTTTTAGATATTTTGTGTTTGAATTAAATTAATTATGATCTTATAATGAATCACTTATTTATCTTAAATTCCTTTCAAAATGTCCTTGAAATGCTTCTCATCCATATTCCTTCTACGAGTCTTTGTACATTGGAGGAAACCCCGTGAAATTCCATTGCTAAAAAGTACACTGTATGAAGGATATATTACATAGTGTGTATTTATTTTCACCCTTTGTCCAAAGTACATGCTCGGGGATTTGGTGTGTTTTATATAATATGGATATTTTGGAGTACACGGTGAGTAGATTAATCTAACATGGCATGTACTTACTTGTTAAGCGGTTACTAGCCTGGAAATCCCATGTATGTGGTGTGCGGCTTCTCCTTGTACACGGTTTCACCTAGGCTGGATTGGACTACACAATGTGTTGATTCAACATAAATGCCATGTATTCTAGTTTCCATGCGTCGTTCATTTCTAGTCAACACGGTGTAATAAATACTTAGGTATACTCAATTCACACAGCATGGTTTGGCAGACCAGTACCGATTCGTTGAACCTAAGTACATGGCATGTAGTTATCACTACACGCCGTGTATTCCTGTGTCATACAGACAGAAAGAGTGGCTCATGCAGATGAGATCCACATTTTTATTTTAATCAAAATTAAAATTAAAAGGTTGTTTCTATGATGTGAATCGAGAAACGCCAGAGGAAGAATAGATCTCATTCATTCAGATTTATAGAATGATTTATCATGAATTGAATCATGTATATATGTGTAAATTATCAATGAAAATTAAATAACTATAATTAATGTTTTAACCTCCATTTGATACCATTTGATGGTTTCGGGCACAGTGGAAGCTCATGGGTCGATGTACCCACTTGGCTTTTTCTCATTAGCAATGACCAATCCGGGATCAATACGATGATAAATGCCAGACTCCATGGATCGAATAACAGAAATAAAAAAGAACAAGAATAGTCCTAGAACCAAAAACGAGGATCGTCATAAGTTGATTATAATTAAATTAATTAATTGACAAGAAGAACCTTTTACGACGTTCTTTCATTGTTGATATTTATGATCGCGTTCTGATGTGATTCGTCATTGCATCACAGAATCCAAGTGTATACTTCCTCTAGCGGTGATCCCCATGTGCACCACGTATCTCTGGACGTCTCCAAATGAGTCTCTGGTTGCTAGCATGGAGAAAACATTGCTTGCGTTGTCCACCATAGACTGCATTGATCCGATGGAGGAGGATCTCTCTCGGTCTTGAGAGAATTCTTGGAGGAAATAATTCTTTTGTCCTTGAGATAATTCTTCAGAATTTTTGTGCACAATGATTAGTAAAAGTGTTGGGGTTGTGAGGATATTTTTAATCCGGTTTGAAGTCATAGAGTTATGAAAAAAATAAACGTGTTACACATTTTATTTATTTCATTAACTCTTATTGAAAACCCCATGTCAAATAATTAATTCCATGGAGTGCACCCACATTGATTAAAAAAAATATCATTTAATAAAACAATATTATTTCCTCAAAATCCTGACTGTATAAACTACACAGTGTATAATCATTAATACACAGTGTGTATTTATTTTTCTTTGAAAACTACATGGAGTGTACATTCAATGTAAACAGCATGTATATCTTGTTTTCAATTTCTATTTCCATTAAAAAATGAAAAACTACACAGTGTGTACATTCGATGTACATGGAATGTATAGCTTGTTTTCATTTTATTCTTCCTCCATCATATCATTAATACAATTTAGGCTTAAAGAATTATTTAACCACATGCGGGAATAATCTTTATTGTACTTGAGATACTTAGATACACTCAGTGTGTGGCCCTCTAGGCCTCTTTCTCATTAGCATTAGGTGGGCTTGCCTAAAGCCCAATATTACTGTCTAGCATTGTGTCAAGGAACCTAAGAGAATGAAGTTGATGCCACATTGACACGTCACATCATTTAAATGCTTACCGAGTAATTTAATCCCATTGTCTCAATATCTCATCAAGCAGGTTTCATGGAAATGTCATAAACTTATATGCTTGATCTGTCATTCTATGACTTCCAGAAAGAAACATGTCGTTACACCATGGACATGTAATTTGGGCGACAGTTCTATTTCAATCAAAGGGCTTGAGATATCTACTTCCATAAATATGGAAGGCACAATTACTTCTTTGACTTATCCATTTACAACATGTAATTCGTGGCACACCCAACATACCCTACATCCCTCCAACTGTCTTCATGACAGTTTTTGTCAGAAAATCTAAGTGTGTGAGTCATGAAATTAGTTAATGATAATCTTTCATTCTATGGACCATTACACACGTTCGTAGATAGCAATGTCCAATGACACCAAGACATGTGGAATTTCTACTGGCATGTTTTTTCTCATAATCTCCCATCTTGGAGATTACTAAGTCAGTACTCCCTGAGAAAGAGTCTCATCTTCTTACGAGTACTTACACAAGATGGTCAGTATACTATGTGTCTTATCATAGTATTTCATCCAACTGTAGAACTTTATTTAAGAATATTTTTATAAAATTTCAAGGATCTCATTATAGCGGGGAACATCCATGACCTTATTAATGCAACAAATATTCCAGTACATTGTTATATTATAGTCATGAAGAACAAAGAACAATATATAATAATGGTACATTCACTTAATCAAAGTAAAAATAGTTTGTTCTCAAGACACCAACTCTAACATTTACTGAGATCACCATGGGGGAATGATGCAGTTTGGGTTTTCATTGATAGAATCATGAAGGTTTCACACTTATTACCGATCTAGGAGACCTTCACTCTTGATGATGTGGGAAGGTTGTACATCGAGGAGATTGTATGTTTTCATGGGGTTATGTACTCTATCGTTTCAAAAAGAGACATCCATTTTACTTCTCATGGATGGAAGGGACTACAAAGGGCTTTGTGTACTTAGGTATGCTTGAGTAAAACTTACCATCCCCAGACAGATGGCTAGTTCGAGTGCACAATTTAGGTGTTGGAGGACATGTTTTGATCATGAATTCTAGATTTTGGGGGTTCTTGGGAGATTAAAATACCCCTAGTAGAGTTTTCCTACAATAATTGTTTTCAGGTAACAATTATGATGGCACCATATGAGTCTTTGTATAGTAAGCCCTGTCGATCACCCCTATGTTTTCTGGAGGCAGGAGAAGCATCTATGATGGGACCTCATCTTGTCCAGGAGACTGCTGAGTAGGTGGAGTTTATTTGGAAGAGGATGGAGACTACAAAGTCTCACCAGAAATATTATTTTGATCGACAAAGATGACCTTTGGAGTTTGAGGTTAGAGATCAGGTTTTATTGCATGTCACACAGGGGTTGGGACACAGGAGGATTTGGGGATAGAGAAATATTTCACTGAGATACGTTGGTCCATTTGAGGTTTTGGAGAGAGTCAGGTCAGTATTCTATCGATTGTAGTTATCTCTGAGGTACCATTCTATGCATGGTGTCTTGCAGGTTTCTCAGCAACAACGTTACTTTTCAGACCCATCTCATGATTTTCAACCCAAGGAGGTTGAGTTGGAGGTGGATGAATCCTCATAGGAGCACCCTATACAGATTGTGGATCACAGAACGAAGGTTCTCTGAAGCTAGTATGTTCCTCTGGTACAGGTTCTATGGTAGCACTAGAAAGTACAGGATGAGACTTGTGAGAGGGAGAAGAATGTGCAAACATACTGGCTGGAGGTGTTTGTGGATTCTTCTTCGCCACCTTGTTTGGGAAATTCATGAACTAATGTATTTATGGTTGGAAGTTTGTAAGAACTCTGATATTTATTTCAGTAATGGATTTCTCTTTCGGTTGTTTTTGATGAAAAAGGGATGAATTTGAAATTTTCTAAGTACACATCTTGTACATTTGAGTACACTTCGTGTACCCTATTACCGCGTACAGCCATTTCTTGGGCGTGTAATGGCCAAGACATGGTCATGAGGGGTGATGTAGAAGACCGTAAATGTTGGGGGCCAGTTGAGGCAAAATCACGGTGTGTTCATTAATTCTACAGCCATGTAATTTTTCTTTTATTGTACATATCAGACTAGGATTTCATCTAACCCTCATATTCATCTTTTTATGGACGTGTCTCACGATGGATTGCACAAAATTTCCAATTCTTCTCCAAGACACTGATCTGTCATCCATTCTCCGAATCAAACACTGTTGGTTGTGTTGGAATCTCCTCGGTGAGATATTCCTTCTTAATGATCACTTTTTTCCTAATTCTTCTTTGTTTGAGAGTTATTCGAGTTTGAATGTTTTTTATTTCTTTTTAGATCTACATGTTTCTAGTCTGACTCAAGGAACGATGGTAGTTCATATGGATCGTATATCATCAAGTTAGGCAGTTTGTTTAACTTTTTTGTTTTTCTTTGAGTTTTATATTCTAATGTACCATTTACCCATGCTTCAGGTATTTCAAGATAAATAAATTGAACCTTGTTTTATCTTCCTTAGAATGATTATTGGATTTAGGGTTTTTTGATGCGATATAATGTAAAACTGCATTTTTAAGTAATACCCCATGTGTGTATTTCCTTGTTTGAATATTTAGTGTTGTTTGGTCCAAGTTGCCTATGAGGCAAACCTAGATTCCTTGCCTTTCTTGACAGAATGGAACTAATTGTCTTTTACTGCTTGTTAAATGCTTTTGGTAAGCAATGGAATTGTTAAGCCATGAATTAGTGATATTACATTAGGATATTTTATATCGTATATGCATGATTTAATCAGATAGGGATGTGAGAACCTTGTGTAGTTAGACCACTGGGGGAATTGATGTGGAGTGCTTCCTCAGAGTTTCATTAATATTTCATGCTATGTGACCACATAGGGGATTGATGGTGAGAGCCCTCTTAGAGTGTCTATAGTTTTCATTATGAGACCACAAGGGGAATTGAAATTAACTGCTTCCCTAGAGAGTATATAGTTATTTTAGAAATTCCATATGGGGAATTGAAAATGATTGATTCCTCAGAGTGTCTTTTCATTTTTATTACATTACATGGATAGAGGGGTTAGACTGTGTGAGCTACCAAGAGGTGAAATTTAAATATTGATTTTTTTCGATGCATCTGCCAAGGCAAATCACAAGCCTATATTCGATCCTACTAGGTAGTCTTATGAGATACCTTCTTTTGAAAATTACTTGAATAAATATTGAACTGTAGATGCTAATGAATGTAAATGAAAACTATAGGATTGTTTAATTTTATGTACTTCTAGTTTCTTTTCTCCATTTCGATTATTACCTTATATATATACTCATTGACTTTTGGGAACTGATCTTGTAATTTTTTCCTACTAGGATTTATCACACAACCCATTTGGGTCAGTTTTATGGACCCAAACAGATTATATAGTCACATGTATAGATAAGGGAAAGAACCTTCTACTTCAGGTACATGATTACTGTGGAGATAGAGAGCATGGGACAAAGCTCGGGCTTGCGATGCTGTTGGATTTTACTTTTTTAATTTTTTTACTTCAGCTTAGTATTGTATTTTTAGTATTGTGACTTGTTTGGATATTTTCCTAGTCATATGTTCCATGCAACATTTATATAAGTGTTCTAGTTGTTTATTTACTATCATTATTCCATTGTTTACTTATTGTATGGTATTACGGACTTCGTTGATGGTTATTATTTACTATTCCACTATGTTACTCTGCTAATGAGGGCATAGTATCCTCACTATCACACCATGGCCCTTGATGCTAGCTGGTAGCCTCTGGTATTTTTGGAAATGTGCTTGAGGCCACGTGACCAACTAGGTATGAGGAACCTTTTGGTGGCACCCAAATCTGGGATGTTACACCTAATCATTTAAAATCCTCTAAAAATCAGAATCAATACACAAGTGGACCCTTATAAAATTCAATGCATTAAAGTTACATGTTAAAAAAATTAATCCCTTTTACTCCCAAAATATCATGCTTAATTTAAATTCCAATATTCAGAAATAGTTTCCCTTCCACTCAACGTATTTCTAAAAGAAGTACCTACACTCATGAATCATGTGACCAACCTCACTATCACTATCATCACTCAAATAATTTCATGAAATTTTCTCAATTCTCATACACATGAAATATTACCAGAGGATTTACATGAACTTCTCATCTCTCCTAGTGGAAATAAAAATAACACATAAATACTGAGGACTTTAAATTAGGTTCAAATGTATCTTTGGCTATGGGATGGTGGGTCATAAAAAAATCCATAATATTTTGTAGAAAATATGGTTGAATCACGAAATAAATTCATGATAAGTCTCAATCCAAATTACATCCTCAAAATATCTCTCCCCCACACTTAAAACGATTTTTCCCTTATGTATTTGAAACTCCAATACCTCTCTCAAATATTTTATTTTTTTAATTGTTTTTTATATATTTTTGTAGGGATACAACTCACTCAAATAAAATGGATAGAAAAAAATGGTGAGTATCAACTCCATACCCCATGAAATTTATGTAATATAAAATCCCAATGAAATGCACACA
Source organism: Viscum album (assembly GCA_963277665.1). Taxonomy (NCBI): domain Eukaryota; kingdom Viridiplantae; phylum Streptophyta; class Magnoliopsida; order Santalales; family Viscaceae; genus Viscum; species Viscum album. The sequence goes on along the minus strand of OY728128.1, from coordinate 2,017,406,106 downwards.
GGTAGAACATACACTATAGCATCTCAGTGAAATTATTTCATATATAAAGCACTATAGTTGTTGGAGTAATGATCCATCAATTTTATAAGTATCTCTTAAGGTGAGTCTTAACACATAATGACCATATATGTACACATTATTAGAACAAAAAAAAACTATATTACTATACAAAAATACATGTAATGAATGTGGCTATTTTGAAATGCAATACATATATTTATAAAGGGATAATGGTGATCGGTGTCCCTCAAATGACTCATTGTCCCTCAAATAACCCTCTCCATGAATAAATACCCCCCCCACCCCCCCCCCCCACAATTAGATTGAAAATCATTTAGTAGAAAATTCAAGAAATAGTTAGGGTGGGGTATCAGATGTGCGATCATCCAAAAAAGACTTCTTCTTGTCTTCTAAGATAAACATGATGGAAAAATTGTATGGGTGGCTAGGTGGTTCAAATGGTCTAAATTTAAACAATTACCTCAATCATTTCAGTGCACCTTTCAAAATTCCTATCACTTCAATGGAAAAACATAGCATGTTCTAGAAGACATAACATGATCAAGATTCCATAAATAAAAATTAAAACATTATATGATATAAAAATGGGATATAATTATCACGGGAATAGAAAATATAATGTTGGAAAGCACATATGAGCATTAGTGAAAATAAGTGTCTCAAAAATATACAAGTTTCCAATTTTTTATTTAAATGAATAGAATAATATCAAAATTCATTTAAATTAAAGTATCTAGAATCAAAGAATTTCAAATTGTAATCATGTTCTCAAACTTCCCAAGGATACAAAGGGTATGTTCCCAACTATGTTATAATAATATTGAAATGTTTTTCATGTGGGTTCAATAAATAATAGGAATTTTATTTTTTTAATTTTTTTTTCTTATATTTTTTTGTAATAATTTTACTTGGTGTTTTTCGAAGAAAAAAACGAAGAAAATAAAAATACTTCCTTTTGTAAGCGCATATAGACATGGAAATATTTTTTTATCCGATGATTCTCCATAAATTATGTACTAATAAAATTTGAACATTGAAAAAAAATAGGAACATCATATCAAGGAATTTCACACCATAATCAAAATCATTTGGATGATAAAAATATATATGATAAATGATCAACTCTACTTCAATGATAGAAGAAAACAGATTGTAATAAATGCATGCCATTTTATTAATTAAAAAACTAAATGAAATGAAAATAAATATAGTGGAAGGAAAACAAACAAATGATGGGTTTAATCCATTCTTTGAAAAAAGAAATGTATACCATGGATCTGCTACTTTATTAGTGGGATTGTGGAATCCATTCATTGAAAAAGAAATTATCATGCAAGATGCATAGTATCGGAATGGAAACTTGTTAGAAAAATGGATGGGTGGAATGGAATGAAAATATCCCAGATCATAAAGGAATTAATATACCAAGAATGAATATGGATATATTGAATAAGTGAAATGTGTGGAAATTTAATCATCAAGATTATCAAAAACATTATATTTTTGAATTTACACAAGAGAAGAAATGCCATTAACATAATCCGTTAGTGGCCAGATTATATCCATCCCATTCATGAATGTAGTATCCAGGTTGATGATGTATCCCAATTTATTTTTACCACCATGAACTAGCATGGGACAAACCACAGGTTTCCAACTAAATTCATGCTCTATTATTTCTTCGATTTTACGAAGGTAAAGAGTGCTTCTAGCATCTGTGGGTATTCTAAGTGAAGTGTTTTTAACATTGATGCGTGGGGTGAGTGGGGTGGGTGCAGTTGGGGAAACTGAATCCATTTTTTCAGAATAATAATGTTTTCAAAATTATCTTATATACTTCCCTTTTCATATTTCTTCCTTTACATATGTGTCTCCATAAACTCATGATCCTCTAGGCAATATCTTTCTTCCATTATTTCTAAAAAATTATGTGTTTCCTCCACCACCAACATAGATCGATTTCCTATCTCTGGAAATTTTTCATGTCTCTATTTTGGAAATGGTTTTAGTCACATAAAATTTTTCAGAAAGAGGCGATTCAATTTAATTTGAAGTGACATCCTCTTATGTGTGAAAATTCATGATTTCTTGGCTCAATTCTGACACTTTGTTGGTAAATAAGGGTCTTAGTTCAATTCCTTATTCATCCTTGAATGGTTTAGTTCCATATACAATGAATGTATCATTTTTAACTTTGGTATGGATGGGTTTTGATCTATGAGCATAATGATATGAAATTACATTTTCTAAGGGACAATTATATTCAATGGAGTGGAAGACTAAGCTCTAATATTCTTGAAATGTGATTATATTGGGTGAATTTATTTTTGATGGAGATGAGCCATCAATGGTAAGACATGAAGAGTGATTAATCAACATAGTCTCATAATTAGAATTAGGAATTGGATGCTATTCAATTGGAACCTCTACTGCACTTTCCTCACAAAAAAATTATGAATTAGAGTATCAGGTGGTTGTGAGATAACTAGTTCAAAAAGATGATTCATTTGGTTTCCTAATTTCTTTAATTTATTTTAATGATCTTTTTTTAAGAAAGAAACATTTCATTAAATTCATCATGAATTTCAAACCATTGATTTCTCTTAGTGATAGGAGAAACCAAAATGCTCCCAATTATTGAATCATTTGATTTTCATAAATTATTGAGTTCTAAATTTTCAAGAATGCCTTAACTTTGATAATGATCAAATGGTGGGTAAGAAGTAGACACAGAATATTGTGAAGTATTCTCACCTGGATCATGTCAATGGACTGAATAATATCAATATAAAAAAATATTACCTATAGAGAAAATTTATGGTGAATCATTATATATCATACCTTGGGGTGTGGCTGCATAGGAAGGGTATTGACTGTAGTTTTATGTAGTTAAACACACAATTTTAAAATTATGGGTGTCTTAAAATAACCTGCAATGGAAAATTATTAGAGTAGTAAATTGAATTTTTTTGTTTGTTTTTTAGGTTTGTAAATTTTTTATTTTTTAACCTAAATCACTCATTTGAAGGAACTCATAATGGTATAATTTTCCCTGGTAATAATGTCAAAAATTTTGTATGTGTTTCGTAGTGCTTGGAAATTTATTAACCTACTAAATATTGTAGAAGCACTGATCTGGTTCAAACCATAAAGAGAATCTTTTTAGGCACTAGGAATATATTTTTGGAAGGATGTTCAGGCAGACATGTTATTAATGTGATTATAAAATAAAAAGTTATAAAAACTAAATGACCATTTAAAAATAACTATTTAAAATAACTAAAATTATCGTAGTAAAACAAACTAAATTGTTTAAATACATGTAGAGTTGGGAGTGTCATAATTGTGATATCCATTCATGTGCATACACAGCCAATTATTTAATTCCTACAACTAAATATTTACTCATTAAATTATCTCTGGCTCCAAATTTAATCAAAATACAATCACGTCTCATTCACTAATATAAGAATGTATCTTAATTTTTTCACAAATCATCAATCATTTAATTATCTGTCTTGATGAATAATTTTCACGTCATTGAAGCAATGAATCACTTGGTGAAATATCACAACCTGTTTCATACAAATTCAAAGTATTTACCTGTATTGAGTTTTCTCACATGAGATTACTTATTAGGTATCACTCATGAATGTTTAAAGGGGGATTCACACAAAATATTAATTTTTCAATTAATATATTAATTTATCTGGAAGTCACTTACATTAGATTTATGATTCTCTCAAATGCGTGATAGATTTCTGTACAAATAAATTCTCTAATGATCTCTCCCATGTGATTACTTATTAGGTATCACATGAATGGGAACCAAAGACTGTGTGAAGACTCTGAATGAATAATAATCCTAATGAAAATATAATTAAATAAATAAAAATCCAAATAAAAAAATAATTATCTTGAAATCATAGATTGAAATTAATTAATGGCGTGATGTTACAGTCAAATTCATCATAACTCTGACTCAAAATTAATTATCCATCCATGATGAAAACACAACTAATAAAATAATATACAGATATCCTCACGCTCATGTCATCATAGTTTTCACCAAATTCTGCCATCAAATATTACAAAATAATAATCAACACTCTTTTGATCGCCGTAACATTAAACCAAAACATCGAGAACATATGTCAACATGAAAAAATAATCAGATTAGTGTTCACTCTAGTTGTTCAATGTCGATCTTCTGAAATCATAGAGAAACATTCACATGCAATGACATCACATTCGAACTAGGGCTGCACACCCGGAATGGAGGAGTTCAGCATAGATGACATCAATGGTGGTCTGGTGCAGTAGAAGAGGGAGGCTGGTGTGATGGGTATTTCCTCCTAGAAGATCCACAGTGATGAGGGTTCAGCTGGTGTGGTGTGTTCCTAGAAAAAGGGGAATATGGACTGCTACTAGCTAGTGTGTGGTAGGAAGAGAAGAGCGCATGATGGCTATTCATAAGACAAAGGATAGAAGGGGGAAACGGTGAGGGAAGGGGGAGGGGGCCACTGGATGAGGGGGTGGGGTGTAGGGGAGGGGGATGAGGAAAGAGGGGTGGTGACATTATGTAGGGGGGTGAGGGGAGATGGGTGACATTGGGGTGGGGGAGAGTGACATCAGCCTGAAATAAAAAAGAAGTGGAAATAGAAATTCAAATTCAAAATAAAAAAATATTATTATGTAAATATGTTAAAAAAATAATAAAATTAATATTAATAAAATAATTGTACATATAATAAACTAATTAACTATAAACTAAAATAATTAAATGTAAATGTTATAAATCTGAAAATAAATAAATTTGTATACATAGGAAATTAAACACCCTAAAATATACATATAATAATACTATGAAAATAATATGACTACTATTTAATATTAATATAATAAACTAATAATTAAAAAATTTCTTTTATTAATAATCAAAATATATAGAAGAAAAATATGATACTAATATAGAAAATTAATAAATTTAATAATAAACTTTAATAAAATAATAATAGAACTAATGTTAAAAAAACAAATAATAATAAAATATAGTGTAAAATGTATTATAAAAAATTAATATAACTAATAAAAATATTGAATTACCAATATTAGTATATAAACTATCTAAAAATTATCAAAAATATCTAAGACACCCTCTATCTACCCCCCCCCCCCTTCAGTGTCTCTCGCACCCTATATTTTTTCAGTGTATAGCAGACCCTCCTTCATCCCATCAGTATCTAAGAGAGTGCCTCCCCATTCAGCAAGTTCAACAGTGAGGGAATAGGTATTCTGTTCTACTTCTTTACAAGGATATTGGAGGATGATAGTTATTGGTACAAATTTTAATGGGAATAAAGTTATTGAAATTTTTTATAATACTAACTATTTTTTCATATAATATACAAACAATGTTACTACATATAGAAATATGAACAGTTCATATGTATGGAATCTGAATAGAATGAAAATAGATGACCCATTTTATAGTTATAGGATCCCCACAGATGAAGTCATGAGATTATTTGGCTAGATTCTAGGCCTGCTTGCGGCGTAGCTAGTTATCCATCCCATTGCTTATACAGATTGGTGACATCATCCTCAATCTTGGGAAAATTATGTATTTGATTCCTAGATAAAGGTAATTTTAATACATTATGGTGTAATTGATTTTCATTATTATATTAAATTCTAATATTTTAAAAATGATCCTTTTTGTACATATGTTATTCCACTTTACCGATACATATCTTATCACATGAAAGTGGACATTGAAAATTTTGGCTAAGAAATGAAATGTTTTTTAATTGAGATATTATAATTAATTAAATAATACATCATTGACCACTAAACATCTATATGATAAGGTATCTTAAGGGTTACCTGAAGAGCAATTAAATTTTTTTATTGATATTCATCGTCATGAGAATAAAATGGTATTAAAATATATGATATTATATTAATCACATTTTACATATATACATAAATATGAAAAGGATATGAAATTAAATACGTTACTATTAATCTATATTTTATTTATTTTAAGATGTTTCAAGGAAAAATGAATCATCTCGAGCTAAAAAAATCATCCCCCACACTTTCAGGTCAACGAGTTTTTCTAGAAACAGATCGACTCTGGTAATGTTTTCATTAGTTTAAATATTTATAAGAGAACATTATTTATTTCATATATTAACATGTTGATATATATTTTTTTATTGTATTTAATGAATTTAGGGAACCAAGTATCCCAAATGGAACTTAGGATGGATGTTTATACAAAATCTGATGGGTGTTATGTTAATGAGCTCACCAAAGAAGGTGGGATATGAATTCATTTTTCATTGTAATAACTTATTGTTAGTTGTAACTATGTTAACACATATTGATTAAAATATGAATGATATTTGTATTATAGGTAAAAATAAAATAATTATTGAATTTCAATCCTGCACAGTCCTTCTCAGTCTCCCAGGAGATCTCGTTGGTAACATCCAAGGGAAAGAGCATCCTTGTCACGTGCACCGGATGGGTTTGGGACCATTACCGTCAAAGGTATTTGGAAGGAAACCAGGGATTGAAGTAACATATACCCCTTTTTGAAGTTACTCCCTACCTCGATATGCTTAGAAGGAGTTTTTTTCATTGAAAACCCAAATTCAGGAATAGGGGGAACTTATAAAGATTCAAGATGAAAAGGTTGTTTCTCTTTTGAATGAATTCATTGAATTATATCTAAAGACAACTGGATCTATCCCCGATGATATTGCCTCATTAGATGGTAGTGAGCAGGTAAATAAAAAATATTTAAAATAATTTATTACACAAAATTTTATTGGTTTATGTTTAATTTTAAATATACTTCAGTGATTTATTTTCAACATAATTGTAATAGAGGTGCCGATAGCAGGGAGTGAAGAAAAAGATGGAGAGGGTTTCAATCAAAGTTCATAAGGTGGTGATCAATGTTCACATTTGATTTAAATATGACGTGTGACTAAAATTAAGACAATCTAACACAAATTTGGTGATTTAAAAACCATATTGTGGTTTCAGGTAGGGATATTTGCATTTACCTTCAATTTCATGAAAATTTATATGTTTGGTTCAATTTCAATGTTTTATTCCTATGTTTACCTTATGATTTGTATTCTGTGGATATTCTATATATGATTAATCATGAAACTTTTATTCCAATATTATATTAAATATGATATAATTACTTTTATTTTATATTTTTTTTGAATTTTGGTATTTGACTTTCATTTTTGGAGGAATTTTTTTAATGAATGGTTTCCTTATAGTTGTGTGTAGTGAGGCCTAAAACCTAATGATTGGGAAAAAATAATGCAGATGAATCTAATGCATGGAATTTCCCTATGGAATAAGGTTAGTGCTTGATCGTGAGAGTTCATGAAACCATCTAGATGAATCTATGTAAAATTTCCTCCGAAAGTAAATGTGTGCCATGTTATAATCCTCTGAATTTGTTAAACCCCTATAAATATATTTTTACATGTACCATTTTCATGGTCTCACTCTATATGGTCATTTTATTTTTATGAAACTATCCCAAATGATCAATAATCCAAGAGCTACTAATACACATATCTCTAATGAAACCATTATAATATAACACTATCGAGAAATCACCTTCGAGAATGTATAATGTTATCAAAATTATGAACACCCATTTATCTTTACTCTATGTGAACCATGGAACCAAAGTACATTTGTACCAGTACATCCATCCCAGTCTCAAACTTCCAGGAGTCCACCTCCATCTTTAAAATATTATTTCAATTTCTTAGATCATATTCTTATGATTTTATTCATATTTATTGAAGAAATAAAAAAAATCACTACCATTGAAAAGACACATGTTCTATAGACATCAAATATCGATATCAGGTTTTAACATGATATTGGTTAACTTATCCAAGATTTTTATGATAATAGAGAAATAAATTCCCAACTTCTGGACTTCAAAAATATCATTAGATGATACTACCCCAAAAAAACTCTTCTTCTCATTAACTACCAGTTAATGTTCCTTGTTAGACTCCTCAAATTATAGGTAAATAAATCTAGATGTCTTTTCATAACCCCACCTTAGTCTGTGATATATTATCATATGGAATAATATTATAGTCCTATTCATTCATCATAGTTAATCTTGCCAATGGTATGTCTAATTATAATGCATCCTATGATATTATCAGATCTTTTCAATTTTTGATTCGTTTTCTTAACTCATTATGGAGCTTAAATGCCTATCACTACTTTGGAAGACCACAATCACAACCATTATGTTCTAAAAAATCAAATATAAACCAAGTATATGTATCCTTCCTTCTACTCATTATTATGAACACATGATAACTACACCAACAACCATATTCTTGAAATATGTATTTATTAATTTCTATTAATCCATAAAGAAGTCTCTTTTAGAGTTATACAATTATCAACAATCAATAAAACCCATAAATCCACCACCATTTATCCTTGTTCATGTCAAAAATCTCCATCTATTCAGTAGAAAATATTTTAGGACCATACCATATTTATTATTTCATTCCATTAATTGATTGAACTACCACTCTAATAATCATGAGGGTTCAATAACATTCCACATGATCCCCTTTCAAATGATGAGTGACACGAACCCTGGTGTCACATATCCTGACTCAAAGTAGGATAGATAACACGTGTTAAAAATGATAACCACTCCTAACACATCCATGGAATTTATAAAATATTTATAAACTAATACATTATTGAAAAAAACATAATGTATTATGGTGTTATATCCAATCTCTCTTTATCAATGAAATTGACTAAGTTACATTGACTTGAGAACGTAAAACATTAGATAACTGCATCATTGAAACCTACTTCAAGGAAATCCATAAATACAACTCATTACACTATATGTATAATCCATGTATTCTTTATATGATGTATTTCAATTTTTCTAACCACATATATGGCTCATTATTCCATATCATTGAATATAAAATGCTCTAAGAGCAGTATCACTATAATCCTAAAAGATGTACATAATTCAACATTATAACATCAATTCATTCCTAGCAAATGATAAACTATCCTCTAGAAATATAAATCCCAATGAATATAGAAAATGTAATGTGGAAGATTATATCTTCCAAAATTCTTATATAATATACCAACCATGATCTAAATGATACTTTGATGAACAAAAAATTAACCAGATTTACAGTGGACATGGACAATATTTTATAAATCCCCTGCTACTTTATATAGATTCCATCTTCATAGTTAAAATTCTTCAGAAACAAAGTAACACTACTTGAAAAAAACTCTATACCAATGTTTTTGAACTGCTGGTATATGTCTCAAAACCATTGGTAAACCCTATACCAACGGTTTTTAGGGTCGTTGGATATTATGGAATTGGTATAGACCTACATGAATGGTTTTGTAAAACTGATGGTATTGGTCATATAAAAATATTATACCAATGGTTTTAAAAATCTATTGTTATAGGGAATGTAAAAAAGTAAATCCCATCTTGGTTTCAATCACAGCACCTCCCATTTATAATCCTACAACCTAACCACTAACATAAGATGAATTTTTTGAACATAATATCATAAATATATATATATATATATATTTAATTATTTAAAATTATTTTATATTTTGAAGTATTTAATGTAATTTGAAAATATAATCCATAAAAAATATGTGTCCTTATACAAATGATTCTCAAAACTATTTGTATAGACCTATACAAACAATTTTGAGAACACTTGGTATAGGTACCACGATTTATTTTCTATACAAATATTTTTTACAAAACCATTAAAAATAGTTAGTATAGGGTCTCTCCGTGGTACATATACCTATGATTTTTCCAAAAATATTGGTATTGGGTCACATTAAGTTTCCTATACCAATGGTTATTTCTAAACCATTGGGATAAGTATATTGGAATGACTCTAATTTCTATCAGTGTAACCCACATATCAAGATGAAACCAAAAGTCTTAAAACCCAGTACTAACATTCAAATATTACAAAACATGTCCAAAAATATAATCCATCCTGGTGGAATTTCAATACCATTGATAAATATTATATACCACCAATGATTTGTGATAACCTTCTCCCAGATATTTGATTAAATTCTTAGTAGAAACTTTTATACTCTACTCTAACACCATGAATAATAACCAAGATTTGATAAAACTTTTTATGGATCATGTAGAATGTTCGATCAATTTAAGAACACCACCAAAATCTCGACATATGGAATAATCATCTAGAAAAAATTTAGATAGAACACACCCAAATATTTCATAATAATGAATTGGTTCGCCTAGTCTTCCCAAGAATTGTGTAGATATACTCTCTTCACATATGGTTTTAGTCCTCCTCATAAACATCCTTAAAAATAGTGAATAATAATAAAGAAGAAGACTAATAAAATAATACATTATAAAAATGTACAAACACAATGAATTACTATTACATTGATTAGGATTGAATTTTATATGAATTGGAGAGTGAACGAATTCTCATTTAAGGAGAACATTTGGGTTTTAGGGAAAAGAAACCTTCTAGTATCCCAACATAGACTAACAGAAGAACTCTTAGGAAACACCTTCTTCTAACCATTGAATCTTATTCTTCCCCCATTCATGTACCCTCCCTTATAGATTTTAAGCATTTTGTTTTGATATGGTTCTTTTATAATGTTAATTCAGCCTGGTTAACCACCAAACGAGATCCACCTCATCCCATTTCTACTTAGATCTATATTAGATTTGGAAGGTAAGATACTTTTTTCCTATTTATTATCCTTCCTTCTTCCCCTTCCTCTTGATTTTATGTTCCACTATAATAACTAACAGTAGTGACTATCGAATTTAAGGTAGGGGTCTTATTTTAGGGAATTGGTTTAATAATGCTTGTAGAGGTTGTTTCCTTTATAGGGTGTGCTTCAAACATTGAGGATGAGTGGTTTCTGGTAGATTGAGGTTGGTGTTTTTTTGTGAAAATCATTTCTTAATTTGTTTCTAATTGTGCCTATTCATTTTTTATGATATTTTCTTTGGGATTCCCATTGTTCATTATCATTGTATCACCTTGTACTCATATTCTCTTTGTTTAATTACTTGTTTTTCATTGATTATTCGTATTATGATTTATTGAAATGATTTTTCAATTTTTTTATATTTACATTCCTATTTTTTGGATTGGTTTTTAATTTTGGAACCACCCCTATCACAAAGGGTGGGTTAAATTAATGATTTGATCATCCTTATGTTCTGTTCTAAACCAACTACTATGTAGCTAGTGGCAGTCGGCGTCGATCCCCCAGGGAAAACTGGCAAACAATGGTCAGTGAAAGCCAGATGAATCTTGGTCAATTATCCAGACATGAAGAAGTGAAGATAACTATCTATTAAATTGAAACAAATTGCGGAAAATATGTAAAAATAGAAGGAGAGCCGAACAATCATAAAAACACACATGCCGGGGTTGAAATGCAATTAGGTTTATTGAATTCATTGTTCCTTATCATTGAAAATTTAAATGACATTTAGTTATCATAGAGATTAAATTAAACCGATGTTTCTTGGTCCAAAACAATAAATTCCATGTTTAAAGGTTAATTACATGGTCTGGTAATTTACTTCTTAAAAAAGGTTTTGGTTCATTACCCCTAAAATAGTGGTAGTGATTTCCCACAATGATCATGGATTCACCCACCACAACTCCTTTATATTTCACCATTTATATCATTATTGGTCTAAAAACATCAATGTTGGTTTTGAAAATATGTTCGTTAGAGGAATTGTAAACCAAAAATCATAAAAATGGAAATACTTTATAATTAAAATAATAATGAACTAGAATCTTATAACAACCCCAATGCGAGGGGAACTAGCCTCTTATGACCATAGTCACAGTGTTGAGATTGATTCAGAACTCAATCCATACAATGGATATGAGAGGATAATGGGGAAAAGGGAGATTTGCACTAAAATAGAAATTTAAAATAGAAAAGGAAAACATGAAATTGATCTAAGGGAGGCATAAATGGAAAAGCAGCAACACCTCCCATGGATATCCATCCATTAATATGGAGGGCTTCCAACATATTTATATAAAATGAGACTATAAAGCATGTATCCCAATGTACACGCTGTGTATATTGGTTAAATATTTTTTCCCCTTTTTTCTATGATGGTAGGTGATCCACTGCGTCGCTCTTGACTTTGAAGGCATCAGTTGTTGATTAGTAGGAGTGGACGACGTGTATCACTGTCTGCCATGGCGTGTAGTCTCGTTATCAACCTCTAACCATTTCTAGAAGGGTAGACACGATGTGTATAGTGAAGTACATGACACAGAATATCTAGATGGTTATATGGGAATGTATTCAGCCTGGCCAATCCATATATGGGTAATAGTACAATGGGTGTGTCAGAAATTATGCACCGTGTATATTTTGAATCTTTGTTATGAACATTCTCGATTTGTGACTTTAGAATGAAAATACTTGAAAAGTACCATGATCACAGAAATAAGTAACTTTATTCATAAAACAACATATATCCGATGAAAACATAATATTATACTCAATAGAATGTATGAAAATGTATACACAAATCGGGAACATCAAACTACCCCACACTTAGTCATTTTTATTCCCTCATGAAAAATCACAACATCGAATCAATAGAATTCATACTCTAAAAAGGGAAGAATTTAAATAATTTCACATATAAATACTATATCCACAATAGAGTATTTTACAAGGCACAAAACATATTTCAATTCCTACTGTATTCAAATATTTCCACCTATATAATTCAATTAAATATTTTCATCATCTTTCATCCATATTGTATAACATTTCATAAATAAACATTCCACTTGATGTTTTAACTCACAAAAAAGTACCACACACATCACTGAAGATTATTTTATCAGATTTTTGTTCAATATCATGTATATTAACTCTATCCACATGCTTGAAAGTGTTAATATTCTCTACTTCAAAAGTCAAATCACAAAAATCATGATGTCTTTAAATAAGGTTCAAATGTTTTTGAGGATATGGTTTCGTAGGTAATGGTGTGAAATATAATCTCAGAGGATTGAAAAAGGAGGTTGAATTATTAAACAATAATGCATGATATTCAAAATAAAGCTTACAGGAAATGCATCCCCAATCTAGATCTCTTATAGGGTATCATCTCTATGATATTCCCTTACCACCATGGTTCCATAAACAATCAATAATGTGTAGAAAAATGAGTCTAGTCCCTCTTTTAAATTTTCCAAAACATTTATTTTTTTATTTTTTTTTCTTATTTAAAAGGGACCACCAAGAATATAATAAATAGTTGTTTTGAAACCCTTACTCACACATGTAAAAGATACATTTTCCCTGACACTTAATTTCATGGTGTCCCACCAAAATATAGCATGAATATCTAGAAATCCCTCTATAAAGCACAAATAAAAAATGATGCCAATTTATGAAAGTATTAGGGTAAGAATGGTAGATAGGATTGTAATGTAGCTTTATAACATGACATTTCATGGTTTCTTTGGGTTATACGAAGATAATATGTAGGGTAGCCCTCAAGGTCAAAGGGGATGAAAAACTATCAAATGACTCAATCATTTTAATGTGATGAAAAAAATCATCATTTTTGAAGGGAAAGACTAGAATGTTATTGTAGTTATGCATATCCCAAAAATCACTCAAGAGAGAGGGTATAAGAAAGAATATGTCAAAAGGGCTTAGAATAAATCTTGGGAATAAGTAAAAATATAAGGTCAATCAAGTCATGACATGAGTAAAAATGAACAATATAATAAATGTAAATTTCCAAGACTTTAAATACAGAATCAAACTATACCATGAATCATTTAAAAATACTTTGAAATTTAAAATAAGCATGTAACATTTAAAATTTACTTTTATGTCTCTAATATTTATAATTACAATTAATACAAAAATGCACATTTTTTAATATTTCTAATATTAATGATGTCTCCAATATTAGTTCAAGGGAAAAGACTAGTGTAGTCAGATACTCTCCCCCACACTTAATATCATACATGGTCCCCCAAGTGCGACCCCAACGTTGGAGAGAGGATGTGGGGACCCATGGGAGGTCAAGAAGTGGGTAAACAGTGAAAAAAGTATATTCAAAGTAAAAAATTAAAAAATTCACTAAAATATTACTCCCCTCATGTTTAGTTAACAAAGATGAAAATTAGTCAAAAGAAAAGTGAAAAGAAATGCTCAATGGAACCTGTGACTGGTGAGAAAAAAAGAAATCTACATAGATATACATCATCATAGAATATTAATAGCATAAAATACATGTATATATATATATATAACGAATTTTTTTTTTCCAAAAACTAGTCATGGGGTGGCCTTAGAAGAGTTGTCATCAGCAATTGGAGGATCCGCTAGAGGAAGATCAGATGCAGTGGAAACTGGAGGCACCTACTCTATGCAATGAGTGGAAGGCACAGTGGGAACATCCTTCATGATGGTATGAGGAATAGTATCCTGAGATATAGGATTGGCGCCATGCACAAGAATAACTGCTGACATATCTTGGTGGGCAGCAGTAGTAATAAAGTTTGGGCCAGTAATGGATAAGAGAACTGAATCAGTGGCTAGTTCCATCAATGGTGGCGGTGCTGCAGAATTCTAGGGAGAAGATGGAGGAGCAGGTGCTGGGGTTAACTGAAGGCTATGATTCTGAAGAATAAGGCCCAAAATCTAATCATTTTGTTTCTAGGACTGTAGGATGGTAGTCTTCTGGTGCCCAATTATGTCCAGAAGGTGTGCCATCATAGCCAGGCAGAGGGTGATAGGGATATTGTCCAAGGGTGTAGGTGGAGGTGGGGATGTGGAATAATATGGAAGAGAGGAAGATGTAGGGTGAGGTTGGGAAGGAGTATATGTTGGTGGAAGGGGTGGGACCTACTCATAAACACCTTCGAGAGTGGTTGGATCATCTCTCTCCCCTACAGGAGTAGGTGCATCCTGCACGAGAACATGGACATCACCCGTATGCTCGACCATCCTCACGAGGATAAGCATGAAGAAGTCAATATTATTAGGAGAGCCTAAGGGGATTTGAGGGAGAGGGGGTTCAAAAACACCTAGGTGGTGTTCCATGTGGGTGGCATATAAACTATTGTTCATGTTGCCCGGATGGTCATGGATCATGGAATAGAAATAGGTTATGACAAGACAGGGGAGTTTAGGTTAATCATGTCAAACAACACTAGTGAGAAACTCTATGTGTCGCCTGAACATGAAACTTTTAAACTCATGGTGGGGAAAAATATGGCGTTGAAGCCCTGATGAAGAACATGAATTGGTGGGAAAATGATTTTTGTGCTCTTCTTGGATGTGGGGGTGTAACTGTGGTTAGTCCTAGCAAGCTCCTGCCACATAATGATGAGGTTAGAGCGATCAGGTAGAGTGAGGGTGGAGATAGGAGGTGGGGTGGCTGGATGAGGGCAGTAGTCATACCATCATCCAAACTCTGCTATGGTTAGGAAAAAGGGTCGTCCTCCCAGCCAAAATCAAACTAGGGTGGATGTATTTGTGGGCGTTTGGCAGTAGGTGGGCCCATCGAACTCGAATGTCACAATGTACTCGAAAAATAAATTTTGGAATGTTGGAATATTGCCTTGGAGTGTGTCTAATAAATGTGTATTCCCAAGGAGCTCCTCAATCTCCTCCCAGATGTCAAGGCACAATGGAATGTTGATATTGAGGAAGAAGTCACTCATCGGTATCAGGCTGTATGAAAATAACCGCACCCTATCAGCCACACGATTTCCCTCAACAGAGATTAGGAATGGATGCGGCGGAGGTCTAGAAACGTCTAGTATAGGATGGGGTGGGCCTACAGGTGTGGAGGCGAAAGGTCCAGTTATAGTCTCAGTGGGTGGAGTAGCTGGTGCTGGGGTAGGCAATGAGGTCATGCCAGTACGAGATGGTGGAGTGGGCACAGAAGTGTCCATGCTAGAAGTAGGATCTGGACTGGTGCTCTCGGTAGTGGAAGATGGATTGACGAACACACTCGATGGTGATGTACTAGTAGCAGGTGAAGTAGTGGTTGCTGAAGATGGTAGCACATGGGGAATCTGGACCAGTGAAGGTCCAAGAAAGGGATTCCAGTGGAATTTGAGGTAGTAATTCCAAAGATGGAGACTGCGACACTGGAAGATCTGATGTTTGTGCCACAGGTGATCTGAGCCAAATCTATCATGTGGGTCGGCCAATATCTGTGGTTGTTATGGGACGCTTCCCACTCGTGTATTCCCTATCTGCCATATCTGAAAAAAAAGAAAGAAAAATGATTAAAGAAAAGGAAGTTAAAAATAATGAAGAATGGTGAGAATGCATGAAATCAAAATTGCGAGGCATGAAGATCCATGATACACAATGTGTAGTATGATCAGGTTCGAAATCCATGTACTTGGGATAGACATGATGAGGGGGAGTGTGTTCATGAAAAAGGTCAGTACACGACGTGTACTAATATAGACAAACCATGTGTAAGTAAATTGGTTGTTGGTCTGTGTGAATACCCATACACGAACATGTCTAGTAAGTGATCAAATATCAAAGTACATGTCGTGTGTTATACAGACATGGCGTGTGTATGAACATGGCATCCAATGTGTGTACACTCGTTACACGGACTGTTCTGGATGAACATGATACAAGGCGTGCACTGCACATACACTCCATCTATATATACATAGGGTCCTATCCATGTGGTCTTAGTACACGGGTCTCTATGAAAGGATGGGTAAAGGCACTTGACATAGCGTGTACATAACATACACAAAATGTGTTATTTAAATTCAAAAAATCAATGTGTGTGGTCATGTACATTATAGTACATGGTGTGTGTTCTTCAATGAACTCATGTGCTGATAAAGTAGCTGAATGGTCAGATAATCTCAAATCTACCCTAAAAAAAGTAAAAGAACAATACATGATGTTTGGTTTTAATTTTAATGATTAGGATGAATCAGGGAGATTAGCCAAGTTCAATCCCGAGTCTTTTGAAACAAGGGAAGAGACTATACCAATCAGAAAACTTCACCCACTTGTAATTTATTATTTTGAAAACCATTTACAATATTAATGAAATCATTGCCCACATGACAAATATCGAAATGCGCGAGTTTGAACTCGGTCGTTCCAAACACAAGACCTCAACCACTGAAGAAAAAGTTGTAGTTATACATGTTTTTATTAACTTTTAATAATTTAAGTATAGGTTTAAAACTACATTATTAAAAGAACAACATTGGACATGTGGTTTTATTTTGAATGATTAAGATGAAGCAGGGGGATTAGATTAGTTCAAACCTGGGTCTTTTTAATCCAAGGTTGAGACTCTTCCAATCATCCAACATCACCCGCATGTAATTTATTATTTTGAAAACTATTTGCATTATTAATGAAAAAATGGAGGACATGATGTATATCAAAATGAATGTATTGTGGTTTTATTAACATGAAAAATGATTGAACTGGCCCGATTGTCAGGATTCGAAACCGGGTCTTTTGGGTCTGTGTTTTACGTTTTTGGCCAGCAGGTCCATCCCCTTAATGGGTTTTCTATTATTTTCAAAACTTTTATTTCATTTTGAAAACACCTCCCACATCATTTAAGTAAAACACGGGTTCAAAAGGAATGATCCAGATACCTAAGGCAGGTGTGGATCAATTCGAACTAGTGGCGGCTACGATATATCCCAGTGACCTCGCCATTGGCATTTTCCTCATCCATGTTTATTATTTTAATTAACAGTTACATATACTATTATATCCTTTAAAATATACATTAAAAAGAAAATTACACATCTTTGAATAAGGGTTACATGGTGTGTGTTGTCATTTTGTTCATATTTAAATAGTAGTCATAAGAGGGAGTAGTACATGACGTGTGGAGTACGAGTACACACCGTGTGTTATTTAAAAATAGAAATGAAAGACCTGAAATAAAGAGGGAAAAATAATGACTAGGTTGCCTCCTAGTAAGAGACTTTGTTTTGGGGCTTCATCTTGACCTGTGTTTCATGTACATACCCATAATCTGAAGGAATATGTGACCTTCACAGTGAAAACAACCACATGTGTCTATCTCCCTCATCTTTGGTCCATGATTTTTAACCTTCTGGTGATCTGGGAGATGGGTTGCAGTATCCCTACTCTGTGGCCAGTAGATTCCGAAGGTGGACATGATTCATAGTGTTATCAGGTATGTCCTCCACCTCCTGAGGTTCATGCTCTGAAATGATGAAAACCTAAAAATAATAGCATGTATCCTCTACAACAGGTATATAATCATCTTAGGGTTCTCAAGTATATGAGAGATTAATTTTAGACATAACAACATATGATGTGTCTCCATATTCATTTTTTTAATTTTTAAGGATAATTTCTAAAATTTTTAGTGTATTATATGCGGGGCTCATACCATTAAATGTTTCCTCAATTGTAATGAAATTGGAACACTTATCCTCAACCTCAACTGGAGTATTGATATTTGAAATTATCTCAGAGGGATGTTGTAATGTATTTCCACGTCATCCCAACCATTCAATTTGGTCCAACTCGTGTGTGGTAAAGACCACCATCATCCATAAAAACCTTTCGGTATTACACAAAGATGGTTCCAGAGGAGAATAATTAAAGGGTGGGATGAAGGATGTACATGGGTGTTCCTCATATTAGATCCCATCATCCATTTATGTATAATATTCCTCCAGGTTGTGGTATAAAAGCACTGGATCATACAGATGAAAATACTCTCTAGGTAGATGGTACCACTCCCTAGTCGGATAGTAATCCGTGGGATGTGGGTTGAGGTGCTCAAGAAAAAGAAAGAAGAAAAAAATAAAAGAAAAACAAAAATTCCAGAGAGACTGACCATAAATCAAACACACTGGTGCTTATCATTCCTAGGAAATGGTGCAATACTTTTTCACCACCCCCATCGTAAAGGATGGGCCAAATTAAAGATTTTATAATCCTTGTGTTGCCTTTTGAACCAACTACTAGGTAGCTAGCAGCAATCGGGGTTGATCCCACTGGGAAAATGGGGAAACAATGGCCAGTGAAAGTGGGATAAATCTTTGTCGTTTATCCAGACATGAATAAATGAAGGGAATTATCTATTAAATTGAAACTATTTTCTGAAAATAGGTAAAAAAGGAAGGAGAGTAGAACAATGAAAAAAAACACACGTCGGGGTTGCAATGCAATTATGTTTTATTGAAGTCATCATTCATTAGCATGGATACATTAAACGAAATTTAGTTACCATGTGGATTTAATTAAACTAATGATGATTGGTCCGAAAACAATAAATTACATGTCTAAAGTGTTTTTCCTTGGTCTTGTAATTAACCATTTAAAACATGTTTAGGATCGTTACCTCTAAAATAGTGGAAAATATTTCCCTCAATGATCATGGGTTCTCCCACCGATAATCCATTAGTTTTTTCCATTGATGTCATTCTTGGTCCGAAAACATAAATTGTGGTTTTGAAAATAAGTTCATTGAAGGAATTTAAAACAAAAATCATAACAATAGAAACACTTTAGAATTCAAATAACAACGAACCAGAATATTATTACAACCCCAACGTGAGGGGAACTAGCCTCTTATGACCATAGTCATGGTGTGCAGATGGAGTCGGAACTCAATACCTATCACAGATACTATAGTATAATTGGGGAAGGGAGAATTATAGTATAATAGGATTTGAAAACAAAAAAATAAAATCTTCATATGGATCTGAGGGAGGCTCGAACAACAATGTGGAAACACCTCCCTCTAGATGTCAATCCCCAGAAATTGAGGGATGCCCTCATATTTATAAAAAATGAGGCTACACTGTGTGTAAACCAATGTACACACCATGTATATTGGTTAATTTTGTATTTCCTTGTTCTTTCCACCGGTAGGTTATCCACTGTACCGATCCTTGACTTTGAAGTTGTCGGCGGTCAATTAGTAAGAGTACATGACCTGTATCGCCGCTGCACATAGTATGTAGTGTCGTTTTCAACCACCAACTGCTTCTAGAAGGGTGGACATGGAGTGTATAGTAAAGTACACGGCATGCAATATCTGTCCGATTATATGGGCATGTATTCTGACTGGCTAATCTGTGTTTGTTTAATGGTACAAGACATGTGTCAAAAAGTACACGTCGTGTATATTTTGAATATTTTTTCTGAACATTCCCAATTTGTGACTTTAGCATGAAAATACCTGATGAGATCCATGAACTTTGAAATAAATCACATTATACATAAAACAACATATATCTGATGAAAACATTTTTTTATACTCAATAAAATGTCTGAAAATGTATACACAAATTAGGAACATCAAATTTCATTTTTTAAAATTTAATTTATGAATTGTTTTGAAAGATAAAAAATGGTTTTATTTTTTTCATAAACACAAATGTACACCTTTAATTTCTTTTATACTGTAATTTTATAATGTGTTGGATCCACCCCTTGGTTGATAAACCTGTGTTTTTAGTTAATGGTTTCCATGGAATGATTGATTTGATCATACGGGATTAAAATATTGGGTTTCCTGATGAATAATGATTTTTTTCTAATTATTATTGTTCTGATTTTATTATTATTATATTTCTGATAATTTTGTTTTGTATATTTTCATATCAGTGTTTTTTTATTGGGTTGATCTGGGGATATAGATTCAACACCTATATTTTTGTTGAAAAGCGATATATAGCATAATTTTAAACAGCCGCTATATATGTCAAATTATTTTTTAGTGTAAATTTAAACCACTTTTATATGAGGTCGAAATATGTTTTAGCGGTGGTTTCCCCTCCCAAAAAGTGAGTGGATAGAGGCGGTTTAAACAACCATTTATTCTTCGAAATCTTTCAAGAGGGAAAACCACCACTAAAACAATCAAAAACACTACTTCTAAATAAATTTTATAGGATGGTTCCTAGAAACTACCACTAAATCTATGTAACCTTCACAACATGGATGTCGACACCAACTGTAGCATCGTTTTGGGGAAATTGTTGCAGAACCATATGACAATGGTTTAAACCACCACAAAATAAAAAAAAATTGTTCCTATCATTTGATTTTGTTGTAGTGTTATGTAATGATCCTTAATCATTAATATTATCATTAACTCATGTCATGAGTCACACACTTTGATTTAATACCCAAACATTTCATGCAATATGTTGGTGGGAATACCAGAATAGCCCGAAGGCCTTCATTTTTTATTGACTTTTGATAGCCCCCTTTCAAGGTATGAGGGGGAACACTTACAATGCCCGTAGGCTCAGAGATTACATGGCCCATAGGCTTATGAGATTACATTACCCAATGGTCTTAGGGAATTAAACCAGACTATCTACAAGGAATTTCCCCTCCCCAGCATCTGCATCTTGATAGTAGCTCTCCACCGTTGCATTGGCTAAGCTTCCCGTGCAAGCACAGGATGGTACCGATGGCATAGCCATACCCTCTCATTCTGACAATCCATTTGGTGGGAATTAGGGTATGTTGGATGTATGATTATTGACATGTCATTTATGGATAAGTCGATGAATGATTTGTCTCTACCATCATTATGTTAGATGATATCTGGACCCTTTTATTGAAATATAACCATCTCCCTAAATTCTATGTAAATGATGTAACAACAGGATTATTACAAGCAGACAAAGAATGATGTATCAAACATATAGGTTGGTGACACAAATGCAGAACCTACTTCATGAGATACCATAACAAATGGATTATATTATAGAGTGAATATTTGTATGGGGTTGTCATCATTGTGACATGAATTTCTTACTCATGGGTGCCTTGACTCATTGCTAGACAGTATTCTTATACTTTCGGAAAGTCACCTAATGCCAATGAGAAAGGATTTTAAAGGTCCAAACAAGTTTTTCTTTTGATCTCGATTAAATATCATTTGAATTTAAATAATGAAATAAACATTATTCTCATGTCCAATGAATAAATTTATTCAATTACAAAATATTTATGAACCTGTATGTGAATAAAATTATATTTATTTATTTTTTTGATATTTAATAAATATTTATTTAGTGGTTTCCGAATAAAATATTTATTTAATAGAATAAAATATTTTATTTTAGTATCAATAAATGAAAGAGGTGATTGAATAGATCAATACTACATCTGATGATAAATAAATATATATCAGACGATAAATATTATTTATTAATTTTCACAAGTTAGTGTGAGCCACAAAGTAACAATAATATTATTATTATGTGACATGTGGTTTCATTAAAGATTATTATATTATTTAACATCTGGCAGGAAATTAAATTATTATTTTAACCTAAACTCTAGCTCTATAGATAGATGGTTATATATATAGTGTAGGGAACCCAAAATTGAAAATAGATATTTCTTCAATACCGAAGAACGAGCGATCAAGAATGAATGATGAATGACAATCAATTTGTCACACAAGCACCTTTAGATAGAGTGATATTTCATGGAGATAATTATACAAAATATGGATCACCATTTTTTAGCAGCGATAAAAGATACCATTATCGGTGTTTTTTTAGCGTTGATACATGCGCTTCTTTTATCAGCGTTTTTTGTTGAACGCTGATTAACATTGGTGTTGAAAATTACATGACCAATAGCCGTGTTAGGGAACCACTCATAGCATCAATTTGAAATAAATACAATATATAATGAATTGTAAAGTCTAGTATGCTTAAGAAAGACTCATGTACCAGAGAAAAATATATTTGAATAATTTTAAACAATTACTCTAGTGATCTAGAAAAAACTATATAATTCATTTATAACCATCTTCATTTTTTAAAAATAGAAAAAATGAAAAAACATAATTAAATGATTTAAATTTTTAGGTTCAAAAAACATTTTTTATTCAACTAATTTAATTGATTTTAATTATATTTTAGATTAATGAAAATAAAAAAAAAATTCTTATAGGAGAAAAATAATGTTTTCCAATGTATATATTAATGGGTTTAAAGAAGAAATAAAGTGAATGAGAATGAAATTTTCCATGGGTGGACTTCAAAAAAAGAAACAAATCCAGTCATCATGGCCATCGTCTATAGATATCTATAATAAATTCAACGAATGTAAGTTGGAATTGTGCCACATGTCATGATTCCATAAGATAGGAGCACCTATAAAATGACTAAACCCACCTTCCCCTCTACAACCACACATATGCAGCTTCAAATGGGATTTTCGATCGGCATGTTTACCGTCTAGGGTTATACGGAATTAGTTCTATTCGGGATGGCCCTATTCATGGTATTTATCGCAACCTATGCCCCTAGCCCCGGCCCCAGCCCATCTTCGTTCCCTCTAACATCTCACAGTGATGCTGACCCAACTACGACCAGTCTCCGTCACCACAAATACAAACATAAACCCAAATACAACCACACGCACCACCACAGGAACTAGGCAGCGGCCCCATCCCCAGCCCCACCCCTTGAAAAACCCCCTCAATCCCACCTTCCTATTGAATTAAGGAGTGAGTGATCATACTTTAACTTTTATTGGTGATTTTAGTATATATGGATATGTATACTTATGGTATACGTTTGGTTTTTTAAATAAATTCATTTAATATAATATTTTTATAATTCAATCAATATAAGAATGAAGTTGAGAACTCATTTGGTAAAATTAAGTAACTATGATCAAATCTTGGTGGAGAATATATTAATCGGGACTTTATTGAGAGGGAGAAAATTTCTAAAATAGATAGTGGGAGTGAGATAGTCATCGATGACGAAACACAAGAGTTACAAGAACATATTCCAAAATGTCCAATGGAATATGAAACTGTTTCAGAGACACAAGTACTACGTAGGAGTACAAGAGTGGTTAGAGAACCAACATGTTATGGTTTTCTAGTCACTAATAACGATGAATCATTATTAGTTGATTATAATGATCCTTTAACCTACAATGAAGTAGTAAGTGGAAAAAAAATTCCATGTGGGAAGATTCCATGATTTCTAAAATGGATTCCTTTCACCAAAACCAAGTATTGATTTTGGTAGAACCTCTAGTTGATGTAAATCTTGTTGGATTAAAATGGGTATTCAAGAAGAAATTGCACATGGGAAATGACCCAACTATTCACAAATTTACCTATCATTTTTTCATTAAATTCCTAAATTTGGCAATTGTAATGCTACATAATTGATTCACAGAGGTCATGTGGGTGTCCGAGAATTCTTGGGTGCTTGGAGCCATAGAATTTGGAGAAACACTGGGTCTTGTGGTTAGTAAAAACAATGCATCCCAACCCGCACAGTTACTCCTAACTTTGCATGCCGTTTTTGAAGAGAGCAGTTTGTTACATTTTTTTGACATCATACAAGTCGAGGCACACACTCTGGTGAGATTATAGACATCCTTGATAATAGCATTTCTCATGGCTAGAAAAAGATTAGTCAAACTGTGCCCTTAGCCTTTGCGAGGGATCCCCTTAGATAGTGTGGGGCGCACGATTGGCACACAGTTTGGCCAACCACGTGGCCAAATCATGAATCCCATTAAATGAATGGAAAATAACCTCCCCCCTAATTTTTCTTGTACTCAAATTCCCTTAACCTCCACCTCATTTCTAGTGGACCTCATGTAGAAGATATCCTCGTCATCTCTATCTATGGATTTTCCAATCTCCCTCACCCTTGATCAATTTCCTTCAATGTTAAATTCATTGGAGAGCTAAGAGTAAGCTCATTTGTCCACGTATTTCATTTCAATGTTTCTATACTCATCCATTGTTCTATTTTGGTTTGAAATCATTTTCCCTATTTTCAAGTAATCTAAAGATTCATCTGATAAATCTTATCATAACTTGATTCAAAGGTAGACATTAAATGAGAAGAGTGCTATGAAGCTAAGGTAGGTGTTCTAGCATATTTCCCTCATTTTTCATCACTTTTATAACATGTGTCATTATTCCACATGCTAGTCCTTTCTCGAAACACCTCAAAATTGTTTAATAAATCAAATTAAATGCTTTACAATGCTTTATATGACCCCAATGAGTGGCGAATCAACCCTATGGTTGATAGTTTTGACTTAAGACACCCCAGTGTGTGTGCTTTACCTTAGAGGTCTATTTTACCATTATCCTAAATTTTCTAAACCCCCTGTTGAGATGTTTTCCTTGTAATAAATGTTTGGCCGGAAGTGGATGAGCTCTAGGATAAAGTCGGTTGTGAAAATAAGAATTTGTGAGAATCACCATTGAAAATGAAACGTAAAAATCAAATAGAAGAATAATAAATGGGGGGAAAATTTTATCATGGAAAACCCCTATAATGAAGAGGATTAAAAACACACGGGGAAACATTGAGAAAATTCACTATGAATCAGAGAGTACATATAATACAAGTAGAAGCCCAAACATGAATTACAACAAAATAGCATTGAAAACCTATGTGAAATTCAAACCCCAATACACCTTTGTCACTTCTCTAATATTCATCTCTTGAAAATTCATCACCCTTCATAGATCAAAACACATCATGCATCATTGTGGAATCCCATCATTGTACAACTCAATTCTCCATTGTCTACTGCCACCCACAATCGAAATTGTTGTCTATTTTTCCGCAAAAGCCTCCAGACTCACTATTGTGTGTGTGCCCCTATTTTCTTCTTGAAGCAGCACCGCCGCCTTTTATATTCCATCATTTCGACATCAAAATAATAGGTTCAATATATACAATGTCAGAAATAAAGGAGACTAAATGACCATAATTTATGCGTTCAATAAAGGGAATAATGACCATAATTCCAAATGATCTTGGCTGAACAACAAGAATCTACCCCTTCAGCCCATTGAAGAGGGAGATCGCGTCTAATAAACTCAATTGGAAAGAAAACTGGTTGGTATCACAGTAATTTTCATCCTATGTATAAAATATGACATCCTTTTTTTTCATCTCTGGAGAAAACATGAATTATCCCCATAGAGAAGAAATCCAAATTCCAAAGTCTTCATCATATCTATGTCTGCACAAATAATTCTAGAATAAATAATATCTGGCTCCCCCATAATTTTGATCACCAAATAATATGGAGTACCTATAGGAATAACTTTCTCCCTTTGATCAACATCCTTCGAGAAGTCAAAAACTCTCAGAAAATCACCCCAATCTTTGTTTTTCATTATTTCTTCAATAGTAGATCTCTCTGAAGAAAATAAATTAACTGAAAGATCTGAAACACCTGAACTGGCATGCATTATCTTCCAAACCTTCTTTAACTTAGACAATGGCCTTCGACTCATGCAGGATGATTGATTGTGCCACAAATCTAACGATGTACTCTTCGCAACTGGATTCTTCACATCACCGCACACCTTTAAATCTATCCTATAAAGTGTTTTATCCATTTTTCCTCACACATAAACCATCAATCCTTTGGAAAAATTCCATCTTCCACCACCAAAAAAACTCATGAATCCATTAGTATCTATAGCATTACCAGAAGACGAATTATGGAATATTCCTGACACATGTCGCACAACCCTCAATGTTAGTGTACAACCTCCATTCCTAGTGACACAAATATCCCAAACACCAATGTCTTCAGAAGAATCTATATTTCACATCATTAATCATCCAAAATCGTCTTATTAATATGATGAAAATAGTCCCCTATTTGGTGAAATGTGGTACGATGCTACCAAATCAACCACCCACTCAGTGTACAGATCTGACCTGCAACAATCATTTCCATCTGAAAGTAAATCACCCACACCCTAAACATGATTTATGTTAGTATCCTTAGAATTTATGTCATGTGTCTTCTTTTCCTCAGTAATACATTTCAATTCATAGCAGTATCTATGCACATGATTCTCCTAGTCTCAAAATAATAACTTGACCTTTCTTATTGTCTTTGACCGACCTCTCTAACTACTGTGTCCATCTTCCACATCCAGAATACCAATATTACCTGAAGATTTACCATCATTGATATTTCATTGAGTCTCATTTATTAACAATGACAAAATCACATCATAGAAATTCAGTGTATCTTTCTCGAACAAAAGTGTGGTGACAAGATCATCATATGAATCAGGCAACGAACCCAAAATAAGCAAAGCCTTATCTTCATCTTCTATTTCAACAGGTATCATGTTAACTTTATCATCGATATTGACCACCATCGAATATAGATTCGTCAGAAGATTGGTGAACTCATCTAGATGGTTACCTAAATCACCATTCTCCAGTATTCGAATATGATACAATAGTTTTTTCAAATATAATTGATTTGTGAGGGATTTAGATTTATACATGCTTTCATTATTTTCCTAAATATCCTCTAGATATTTCAGATTCATCACTTCCCGAAGTGTATTATAACCCAAATACATTTGAATTGTGATTTTCGCTAACTCTCTCAAATCATTCCAAGCACCAAATCTCATCATCTTTGGATTATCTTATTTTCTCTTCAATTCATTCATTGTCTTCCCACAAACTAGAATATTTTTTTCCCTTTCCTGAAAAAGTATAAAATCATTTTTCCAACTAAACGATTAGATTTGGGCAGGAATACCGTGGTGTGAAACACCTTATTTAATCATCAATAAATGTGAATAACCTCATTTAATAGTTGATGTTGGGTTGGAAGCATGTATGTTCTAGGTTAAACATGGTTGTGATAAAAATAATTTTTGAGAATCACCAATGTAAATGAAGCATAAAATAAAATAACATAATAATAAATGTCGAGAAAGATTTTAACAGGGAAAACCCTCCATTGAGTGGGATTAAAAAACTACATTGAAGATTCGAGAAAATCCAATATGAATCAGAGAGTACATAGAATCCAAGTAGATGCCCAAACCTAAATTACAAAGAAATAACGTAGAAAACAAGTATGAAATTTACACCTCGATACGCCTGTTTCGCCTCTTTGAAATTCATCTCGTTACAAGTTGTCAACCTTTATAATCAAAACCAAACACAGGACATTGTTCTAGCACCTCCTTTCACAACCCAATTCACTATTGTTTTCTATAACCCACACTCAAAATTATTGCCCACATTTTTCGGCACAAGCCTCCACCCTATGATCTTGCGTGTGAGCCCTGTTCTCTTCTTGATGTGGAATTTACCCATTTTATAGATCATCATTTCCACATCAAAATAAAATTTTCAATAGTGAAATCATGTGCAATAAAGGACAATAAATGGCCATAATTTATGCGTGTAATAAAGGGAATAAAGACCATAATTCCCAATGATCCAGATTGAACCCAAACAATAAATTTCTTGAGTTAATGATTTTATTTAAGGGAAATGGTTGGCTTTATGTTAGGATCATACACCCCATGACATAATTTATTTTCTTGATTAAGTTATTTGACCAACTTGTTAATAATGTTATAAATGTTTCCTTGTCAAATATATGATCATGATAGTCAAACATACCCTCACTTTATACTGAGTGTGATAAAAGGGTTACGGCTTAAGGAAACCTTGGATGGGATCATCATGTCGTAGTATGAATTGTAACAGAATTGTAAATTTGTCAGGGGTGATACTATGTATGACACGAATAGGCTCATCGTGTGTTTCCTATACCTCTAGATGAGTGATACCAGTTACCTTGGGGAGACCCCATGGACATGCTCAGTGGAAAGAAGTTTGTACCATTCCATGAGTGAGACACAGACCCATGTGTGACACTAGGGACAGACTCAGAGGTAATTTGTTTTTTCATAAAATGTCGCGAGTGATACTTGGGATTTCCTTTGTGTCACCTTGGAGGGACTCCCATGGAAATGGGTTTATACAGATCCCTTACTGTGATAATTGGGATTCTTTTTCGATCACCTTGGACAGACTCATGGTACCTCTTATTAATTTATAAATATGTTAATTAAATTTAAGAATAAGAATGTGTAATTGTGTAAACCAATTCATGGGATGAATCCTCAATAAAAATCACATGATTGGGGATGGTCTGTCCTTATACCTATTATTTATAATAGCTCTTTTATTATTTCATAGATGTGTAAGTTATCTTTTATTAGAGACATCATGATTGGGCTAAAGAAGGTAGAGTTGGGTGGGTATACAAAAAATAACTTGGTCTGATCTATTTATTTATGTTTAGCATTGCATTTATTATTTATTGGCACACTACTCATTTTATATGCTTTTAATTGGTAGATCTAGGCACCATTAGTGGTGAACTACTTAGTATATCTCACACCTATGGACGTAATTCTATCTTGGAAGCCCGAAAGCCTGAGTGGCCCAACCCAGCAAAGCCCAAGCCAGGCTCTCGCCAAGCTTGGGATGATGGTTCTTTAGGTTGTACATGGGCCTACGCATTTAGACACGTAGGTTGGGCCATCCCGTGGGTAGGTATGAAGCCCATCTGCTCTAAAATATTATGGGTAAATTACCGTTTGGGAGACTCTGACCCCCTACCACATGTTTCTAAGGCTTCACCTGAACTAACATGTTAAAAATTACCATACTATATATATATATAAACAAAGATATTAATAATATATATAATTATATATCAAGATATTAATAATATATATAATTATATATTACAAATTTAATGTATATATATACTAAGTTATTATAATTGAAAAAAACACACACATTAACCAAGTGATGTTTGTACACACCCCAGCCTGATTTTTTTTCATATCTATGTCGAAACATTCATATATTATATTATATATATGTATATATATAAATATATTTATAAAAAAAAATAACCCACCCATTGTTGCGCACCCCTTTATTTTTTTAGAACCAGCATGTATTATATATGTAACAAAATGACCCGTCTCACCTCTAAGAAGGTGTCCATACTGGTGGGTCACATGACCTCAGGCACGCCTCCCCATATGTCAGAGGCTTTAGACTAGCAGTGAGGTTCTCGAGAGTTGATAGTGGTAAGACTATACCCTCCTATAAGAGTTTCACAATGGTATAATAGAGTATTGGTAATTGTTAACAATGGAAGCAACAAATAAATATTTCACAACAGTAAAAGACAATATAAATAACTGACAAGTAGCGAAAGATAATATTTAACCATTTAATAAAATTTACCAACACCAATTTAAACAACATATTAATGCATTTCATGGTGATAATACATACTAAATGAAGTAAGAAATAAATCATGCTTGACAACCAAGTACAATAATAAAGTAAATACAACAAAGACCCACGTTTGATATACTTGTGCATCCCAAGCTCCAGTTCAGTCCTTTGCTCCTAACTCCCAGACACAAACAACCCAACATAATAAATCAATCAACATCTGTAGTCCTATGAACATGAAAAGTATACTCAGGTACCCCAGTGCAACTACATCCCAAGTAGGATGTGAGATATAAATCTCAATAGGCTGGAACCACTGGTGACTGTCCCAATCTAGAAAATGAATTGTAAATTAAAAAGTGTGGAAAATAAAATAATGGGGAGTTATAGAAACTAAAACAAGAAACTTGTTCTGGGTTCTTAAAGGGACACCTTTTCCATATCACCTGCTTCGGCCTATTCCAAAAAACTAAAACGACTACCTTTACAAAGTAGGATGTATATTTATATATAAAAAAGCTAGAAAACAGAAGGTAGACAAAATAGAAACATACCCCAAAGACTATTCTTTAACATTAGGTCTAATATATGTATGACAAATAGTGTCATGGTATATAAAAAAGGTATCACAATATTCAAGGGAAACCAAACAAAATCTTTGTTATCATTATGTTCATGTTGTAGAGTCAGATTCAGATCCAATCTCGAAGGTATTGCTATGGTACATCCATTAAATTACCGAATACCACTGAGCCCATCCAAAGTAATATTTCGAAATACCATGTATTTATCGAGTCATGGATATACCCTGATTCAGTCCCGTTATCATATAGATGGGGTCGAGTGTCACCTGAGGCTTGGTGTAACAACTTTGACAGTGATCCCCTCCTCAATAAACTCTTCAGAAACATGTATTACTCATAAGTATTTAGAAATCCCATGGAAACCCTCATCTGGAAGAGCCAAAGATATCATTTCCCCAGCACATCATGGAATAATCACCCATTCCTGGGAGTAAATCCATGAGTCCTTAATACAGAACTCATGTTCTTACTCGGCCCTTATCAGGTGATCCATAGTAACCAAAGAACATTGCAAGGAAAACACCAATACATATATCACCAGGAAGGAATATAAATAAATTAAGCTAACAAATAAGCATGATGAACAACAAGTAATTCATGTTATCAAATAAAATAAATTAATACTTCAACATGGCATAAAAAATCTAGAAAAAAGTAATCACGTAACAATTACCAGACAATATTAGGACTTTAAATACTCAGGCCAAAAAGATTAGAAAGAAAGTAAATCCACTAAAATAAGGTATCACAATCTCGTACTTTCATGAGTGATAAAATGTAAACAAAATCATACTCCATCCACATGCTTCAAAAATATGTTATTAATAACATAAAAAGTACAAGGTAACATGTTTTTTCAAGGAGGAAAATCAATTGAAACTGATATTTCATTTATCACTTGGAATTTTGGTGGGGAATACCCAAAGGGGTGGCCAAGAGGTAAGGACAACACCTCAAACAGGTTTCACTATATGCAAAGGCCACAACAGGCATGGTTGAACAAACCATAAAATTAAATAAGCGATAACAATGCATCACTAGAATGTTGAAGTGAGTTTCACAAATACAGGACATGACATAAGCGACGAATGGATGTGGGTAGATTCCCTACACTCGTAGTCCTAATTACATATTGAGCGACGTACTTAGGAGGAGTCTTGGTTCATCTATTTTTCTACAAAGAAGAAAGGTCATTTATAAGTAACCATTAATGGAAGAGTATAGGCACTCCATTTAACAATTTATATCGCAAACAATAAGAGAAATCAATGCAGTAAGGAAAGCAAGAATAAAATTATAGAAATACATTTTTATCATGAAGACATCTCACCTCCGTTGGAGGAGTATATTGGAAAATGTTTCACTTCTTTATCAAAGAATTCATTTAGTTTTATTTAACATTTGTTAAAAAACTCGTTCAGCACTAATCAAAAGCAATAATCCAAGAAAACTAAAAATAATCATAGGTGAGCACACCTCTATTGGAGGGGTTTTATTATAAAACCATGAATTTCTCATCAAGAATCCATTTATAAAATTTAACACTTATATCAAGAATCAGACTCAATTCAAATTAAAAAGGCATGTAATCTATAATTTACTTCATAAAGTGAAATCTAATAAAAGTACAGTAGGAAATTTATTAAAGATAAGAATTAATGAATTCTTTAAATTAAGGGAAAGTGAATGGGATCCTACCACAAGTTAAAATAAGATGTCCACTCCGGCCCTTCACGCTTTCTAACTAAAAGTTGAAGCTCCCCCACTATGAAAATGCAACTACACACATATTTATGGACACCTTTCCCCTATGCACACAACTATATGGCCATGGGCCTATGAATGGTGATCCTTAAAAATGTGATTATATGCATATGACCATCTCCACTCTCGTGTGCATGAATTTATATATATATATATATATACATGGGCACACCTAGCCCCATACGTGCATAATCACATCCATGGGTGACTATACATGTAATTGGGGAACCCACATACATATATTTACCTACCTATGATTACGAAGGTGAGTCAACCATGACATGGTGACTCAAAACCAATAGGAAGGGACCAAATCTATTCTAGATAAGCACTAGGAACTCTAAAACACCCAAATAACTCCATATAACAAGGGTGAAACTAAACAACATGTCAAAACCATTCCTTAAACAGCGGAGACAAACCAAATCTCCCCAAAACCACACAATGAACTTCAACGCACTACAAGAAACATGACAGAGACTCATAAATACCCAAATCCAAAAAATTGATAAGTGTGAAATGAAGAAGGAGGTGAAAATCCTACCCTGAAACCAAACTGACGGACTAAAATCACCCGAACTACCTTACCTTCGACATCGGTTTCCATAACACTCATCAACACATCTCAACGAATCCTTTTCATAACCTAGAACTGAGAGGAATCCAAAATCAAAGACACCCCCAATCTTAGGTTGTTTAGTCGAAACTAAATATGGCCTTGGGAGGGGTGAAAATCATCCATGGAGGATCACGCCATGGGGCGTCCGACTGAGAGAGCTCGAAGGCGGGGGTTCACGCTGTATGAGGGGGGGGGTCATCCTTAGAGGGTTTATCCATAGAGAGGGGGAGGTCGTGAAATCCCAGAGAAAGGGGGAGGGGCTCACACAAGGAAGAAGGGGAGACCCTCTTTGTGTCTTCTCTTAATTAAAAATAAACCTAATTAAAATAAAATAATGATAACAATAATAATAAAAACAACAATTATATTATTATTATCGTTATTAAAATATTTAGTTATTTTTTATATTTTTCATTTAACCTCAATTAATTAATTTTAATTTAATTAATTTAACTTCTTTTAAAATGAACAAACATTGTGGGGATTCTAATTCTCAGAAAAACGTTTGACACTTTGATTTAAAAAAGGCCTTCCCTGCTAATGGGAAAAGTTAATTTCCTGTGATTTTTCATCCAATTCATAACATGGAACATTACAAGTTTACTAACATTAAAATTATCGTCCCTGAGAATCCTTCAAGAACAACGTAACCTTCATCTAATCCACAAGGGTCGTTACATTTTCCGTAAAAGGTTGTGCAGTGTCTCTAAATGCCCAATGCACTTTCAAGCATTGACTAGGAAAGTGGCACCTAATCCATTTAGATCTAATCCAATACTCATTTTATAATGAAAACACTGAGATTGTGTTTATCCAAGACCATTTTACTAGAGACACAACCATTTCATCTTCTCATTATACTTCTGGCTAAAGTTACTCCCCACATTAGTATTTAACATTATAAAGAGGAAAATTCCCAATCGACTATAAGTCCCAGGTCAAGCTATCTTTTTATGAAAATACCTGGTCGAAACAAACAGCACTTCCATACCAGGGAAACTCAAGGAGAAACTTAATACATCATTACACAAGGTTTTAAATGAGGACACCATTACAGGTTTCATTCCCAAGACTTTTACATTTATTCAAATTTACTTTTGTTTAAAAATTTACAAGGTCTAAAAGAAACATCAAGTACCCATTTTCAAACAAACACTAGGTACTTTATTTAGCTTATTCCCCCAATGTAAAAGCATGCGACTACAAATATCTAACACTAAGCAGTATGATATAACATAGAATCATTGAATTTTAATCACAGAGACATGATAGTAAGCACAAAAGCATGATACAAGGAAAACATGCTAGTAAATAGGTAGAATTAGAATAGGCTTGCATGCTAAATATATAACTGAAACATGGTATATGAAAATGAATGACAAATAAATAAAAAAACTTGGCATACATTTAGGGCACTCAATCATATCAACGGGAAAACTACAACGCAACTACATGGTATGGAACTATGCATGGCATGTGAATTTCTATGTTCCAAATATGAGGCATGTTATGTTTCATCCTTGCATTAACGGGACAGGTGTAAAATACCATAAACATCATAAATCCATAAGTAGTGGAAATTCCACCAATTACTCAAGCTGAAATCATATCAACTGTAATATCGAAAATCAATAACATCAATTCCTTGCCCTGGTAACTTGGAAATTTCATGTACGTGGGGTGATCAGTTCAAATCATGGCTATTAACCAAGCACCGACGCATTCCTAGTCTCTTTTCTACCAACCCAAATAGTAAGATAAAGGAAATGAACCTCCCTTTGATATTACATTGTAACATATCGACCTAGATCACCTCTTAGACAGTGGTCGGGATGGTGGGTCACATGACCTCAGACGCACGTCCCCGTATGTCAGAGGTTGTCGACAAGTAGTGAGGGTCTTTGGAGGTGATAGTTGGGAGAATATACCCTATTATCAGAGTTGAAAAATGTTATAATAGAGTATACATAAAATAAAATAGTGAAAGCGATATATAAATATTTGAAAACAACATAAGACAATATAAATAATTGACAACAAATGAAAGACAATATTAAACAATTTAATAAAAGTGGCCTATGCCAAATTAAACAAAAGATGAATGAATTCCATGGTGATGATACATACTGAAAGAACTAAACAATACAACTTGGTTGAAAACCTAGTACAATTATAATGAAAATACAGAAATGCTCTATGGCCGATATCCTTGAGCATCCTGAGCTCCAAATCAATCCATTGCTCCTAACTTCCAAACACATACTACACAGCATAAGATATCAATCATCGCCCGTAGTCCTATGAACTAGAAAAGTCTACATGGTTACCCCAGTGCAATGGAGGCCCATGTATGGTGTGAGATATAAATATCAGTAGGTCGGCCCCACCAGTGTCTAACCCAATCTAGACAATGAATTGTAAATTAAAATGTGTGGAATATAAAATAATGGTGAGTGATAGCAACTAAAACACGCAACTTGGTTTGGGTTCCTAAATGAACAACTTTCCCATATCACCTACTTCAGTCTAAGCCGTAAATCTGAAATGAGTACTTGTAAGAAGAAGGATGTATATTTATATATAAAAGGATAGAAAACATAAGGTAGACAAAATGGAAACATACCCTAAATCATGTGATTTAACATCAGGTCTAATATATGTATCAATAAATAGTGTCATAGGACATAAGAAAGTTATCACAATCTACAAGGGAAACTAAAAAACATCTTTATTATTATTATGTTCAAGTTGTAGAGTCGATTCTGAGCCCATCCCAAAGGTATCTCTACATTACATCCTTCAAATTACCCATTACCACTGAGCCCTTCCAAGGAAATTTTTCTAATGAAAAAGTATTTCTTGAGGCATCGATTTACCATGAGTTCATCCCGGTATCACACAGAAGTGGTCAGGTATCACTCGAAGCTTGGAGTATCCACTTTTCTAATGAGTATGTCCCCGATAATCCCTTTTGGAACTAGTATCACTCATAGGTATTTAGAAATCCTAGGGAAACCCTCGTCTGGAAGAGCCTATGAAATTCTTTCTCTAGCGCGTTGTGGTATAGCCACCCGAGCACAGGAGTCCATCCATGATTCCTTAATATGGAACTCAGGTTCTCACCCTGCCTGTATCAAGAAACCATAGTAACCAAATCACATTACAAGGAAAACCCCGATACTTATATCACATGGAAAGAATATACATAAATAATGCTATCAAATAATCATCGTGAACTATAATTCATTCAAGCTATCAAATAAAACAATTCAATCCATAAAAATGACATAAAGAATCTACCACAATGTAAGCACATAAAAATTATAGGACAATATTATCACTTTAAATTCTCAGGTGAACAATTTTAGAAAGTTGGTTAAACAACTAAAATAGAGATCACAATTTGGAACTTTCATGATTGATAAAATGTAAACAAAATCATATTCCATCAACATTCCCCAACAATAGGTAATTAATAAAATAAAATGTATATGTTAATAGGTTTTTCATGTATGGTAATCAATTCAAACCAACAATTCATTTATAACTTGGCATTTTGGAGGGGCACAACCAAAGGGGTGGCCAAGAGGCAAGGTGAACACCTCAAATGGGTTTCTCCATAAGTGATGGCCACAGAGGGCATGATTGAACAAACCAAACCATTAAATAAGAGATAACAAGGCATTTCAGGAAGGTTGCAGTGAGTTTCACAAAGACGTGACATGACATATGTGATGAATGAAAGAGGGTGGATACCTAGACTCATAGTCATAATTACCTATTTATCCAAGCACTTGGAAGGTGTCTTGTCTCATCTTTTTTTTTTACCAAGAATCAAGTTCATTTATAAGTAACCATTAATGGAAGATTATAAGCACTCCATTTAACAATTTATATCTCAAACAATAAGAGATGCCAATGAGGCAAGGAAAGCCAGAATAAAATTATATAACTACATTTTTATCATGAAGACAGCTCACCTCCATTGGAGGAGCTTATTAGAAAATGTGACACTGCTTTATCAAACCATTCATTTAGTTAAATTTAACATTTTTTCAAATACACGTTCAACACTAATCAAAAGCATGAATCCAAGAAAACTAAAAAGAATCATAGGTGAATTTTCACAGACAGCACACCTCCATTGGAGGGCTTTTATTATAGAATAATGAATTTCTTATGAAGAAACCATTTATCACATTTAAAACTTCTATCAATAATCACCCTCAATTCGCATTAAAAGGTCATGTAATCTAGAAACAGCATTAAGTAAAACATAATAAAAGGTGTGGAATAATTTTATTAAATAAAATAATTAATGCATTCTTTAAATTAAGTGTAAGGGGATGGGATCCTACATCATGTGGAAGTAATCCATCCACTCCATCCCTTCAAGATTTATAACTAAAAGCCGCTACTACCCCACTGAGCCTATGCAACTTAACACATATGCAAGGACACTTAGCCCTTATGCACACACCTTCATGGCCATAGCCCTGTGCAAGGGGATCCTTACACATGGGCTTATATACAGATTCCCGTATCCACTCAGCTACACATGAATATATATATATATATATATACATTGTCACACCTAGCCCCATACGTGCATAATCACTACCATGGGTGACTACACACATAGCGGGGGAACCCACATACATATATTTACATACCTATGCACACACAGGCAAGTCTACATTGACTTAGAGACTCAAAACCAATAGGTAGGGACCAACGATCTACAATATAAACACTAGGAACTCTAAAACACCCAAATAACATCATATAACAAGGGGAAACTAAACAATGGGTCAAAAACCTTACCTCGGACAGTGACAATAAAACAAATCGCCCTGAAACCACATGACGGAGTTCAACGCACTTCAAGTAACATGCTAGAGACTCATAAATACCAAAATCCCTAAACTTTACAAGTGATAAACAATGAAGGAGGTGAAAACCTTACCCCGAAACCAAATTGACGGACCGAAATCACTCGAACTGCGTCGTCTTCAACGGTGGTTTCCGGAACACGCACCAACACATCCCAACGTCTCCTTTATACAACCTAGAACCAAAAGGAAACCAAAATCAAGGACACCCCTAACCCTTCGGTGTTTGGCCGAATGATAATAGGGAAGAGGGGAGGCCTAAAATCGACCATGGAGGGTTGCACCATGGGGCATCTGGCCGACGGATCTCGTAGGTGGGGGTGTGCACTCCATGAGGGAGCAAGGGAAGAGGTTCAACCATAGATCATTCCACCATGGAGAGGGGGAGGCCGCGTAGTCTAGTAGAATGGGGTAGGGGCTCGCACGAGGATGATGTGTAGACCCTCTTTGGGACTTCTTTTAAAAAAAGAAACATAATTAAAATAAATTATAATAATTATAATAATAACAATAGCAATAATAATAATAAAAAAATATTATTATTATTATCATCACTAAAATATTTATTTATTATTTCTTTCATTCTTCATTTAAATTAAATTAATTCATTTTCATTTTAAATTTTAAATTTTCATTAATTTAACTTATTTTAAAAAGAACACACATTGCGGGTGTTCCGACCCTCGAAAAAAAATTTCGACGCTCCATTTTAAAAACGACATGCCCAGATAATGGGAAAAGATATTTTCATACCCTTTTTCATCCTATTAAAAATGTGGAACATTTCAATTTATATATATATATATATATATTAACATATATAAATCTATTATATAAATTAAAACACCCACCCACTACTGCACACCCTCCAACCTCTCGTTAATTTTTTTACAACTTGCACATATTATTATGAATGTTTTTTATTATGATGATTGATATTTATTTGAACATGGAAATCACTGGAGATTCATTTTTTAATCAGAAATTTTCAAATAAATTATTCAAACATTAATTATTTTCTGAATTGGTATATGTTTTATATTTTTATTTAATTAAATAAAATATTACAATTGTAATAGGCATGTGGCGTTGAGGTTGAGTATGACAACCCTTCTTTTTTATTACAAAATTAAACATAATTTATTCTATAAACATCACTTGATACAACATAGATGATCGATAGGTCTAGTGTCTTTGGGGATTTGAATGGTTAAATAAAAACATAAAACATGAAATACACCATCTTTATTCAAAACATTCTTTACATGACCTCTACATTTCCTCGTACTTAGCATTGCATGGGATAACCTGAGGACATGCATAAGAAAAGGGTGAGCTATAAAGCCAAATAAGGGAATAAAAATGGAATAACATGAAGAATACAATACATATTAGACAATAGGAATATCAATAAATCACAATATAAACCATAAAGTCATGATAAATAATGATAATCATAACATGGAAATGTTGAAACAACACTTAACATGGAATTAGCATGAACCAAGGATCATTGCACATGGAGCATGAGTAAACCCACATTGCACATGAAGCACGAGTAAACTATAATTTCAATAGAATTAGATCATGTAAACAAGCATTGCTCATGATGTATCATTATACTATACTTTACCCAATGCATTGGAGTGCTATCAGGGCGCACCCTTCTTAAACATTTCATTTCATGCATAAGTGTCCCACATGGATCATAAAACATTGAATCATTCAACATAATAATTTATTACATGATAAAAGAATGCGGAATAAATAATTGAAATTCTTTAAACAATAATTAAATGTCCATAAAGGTGAATACCCTTGATAGATAAATGGGCATGGTATTCACTACACAATGACTTTGGCTTGGAAAAACGTAGTGCAATTTCGGCAGCATAACGGTGTGACATAAGAACTCATAAAAATGGTTGATGAGAGAGAAAGGGCTTTATAATTATATTTATATGGCATCGACAGTATTGGGGTAATTTATATATATTTCCCAACAAATTTAATGGAATTTAGATTCATGATACAAAATAATTGCTTGAATGTGAATGAGGAGAGAGAAATTCCTTTCGAAATTTCTACATAGTAACGGGTGTACATGGGAGGCATTTAATGAGAGAGAAAAGAGTATCCCATTATTAAAACATAAAGAGGGACATATGGGGGAGGTTATAAATCATACCCCAACATTTATAATTGAAATTATAGGGGCATAACAACTTAATTAAAATTGGACAAAATGAGAAAGGAAGAAAAACTCTTACTTGGATGTGTGCTTCCAAAGGCCTAAGAGAGGCTTGAGAGGGGCTTCGTGGGAGTTTGGGGTGCCTTGGGAGGATTCTAGAGAGGGGAGGGAAGAGGTTGGACGAACTCCAAATGTTTTGAGTGTAGAGGAATTGGGAGATTGGGTGGGTTTATATAGGAAAGGAGAGGGAATTCTTTATTGTTTATGTTTCGGACACCTAACATTAAACTAAACAAAACCACAAACCAGCCTATGGTTTTTTCCAACGGTGAGTGGAAAAAAATATTTTATATGTTCAAAGTCCTAAATTCATAAAATAATGG
Organism: Viscum album; assembly: GCA_963277665.1. NCBI lineage: Eukaryota > Viridiplantae > Streptophyta > Magnoliopsida > Santalales > Viscaceae > Viscum > Viscum album. The sequence continues at coordinate 2,017,365,413 of OY728128.1, read as the reverse complement.
TGTTTCTTTTGTGGATGTGAGTCACACTCCCAAGGAAAACAATTTAAAAAGACAAAATGTTTAATAAATCTTGAAGGGTCCACTAAAGCTTGGTAAAATATATCAAAAAACCCAAAATCACATTATTTTAATGCTAAAAAATATATTTTCCGAACATAAATTTTATAGTATTTTATTACATCACTATTGGGTCATTATGATGTCATAAAAAATATTATATATTTAAACAGTATTTAATTTTTACCAAAAAATTTGACTGTGTCGGAAAATTATGAAAAATTTACCGTTAGATAATTTTGACATCTTGATTCCTAAAATAATGTTCATTTAATCTAAATAACTTTATAAATATTTTAATTTTAACTTTAAAAAAAACCAATATTTATCGAAAATTCATGGGTTTTGACAAAAATGGCTATCAAACCTTAATAAAAATTACAATTAAATTCATAAAATTATACGATCATTAATATATAATAAAAATTAATTTAATAATGATAATAATATCTAATTAAAATCTAATTTAATTCAAAAATCTCTTAATTTATCAAAATAGATTTCTTAGTTGAATATTAACTAAAAATACTATTTGTGCTTTAAAATTTATTTACAAGGTAACAATAATAAATTGAAAGTATATTCATTATTATATAGAAAAATAATGTACATAACCATAGTAATAGGGTCTAGTTAAATAATCCCTTAAAACACTCGCATAAGACTGAAGGGTGAGATTTGTGATGGTGACCGACTCTTGGGGTGGCTCGAATAACATCACCCGGGTGGTAATCTATATCAACTTCGCTTATCCTATAGGTGGTTCTGCTCAATCTTAACGTGTTCTATCTCGGCTTGAGCATGCTCAAGAGAAAATTCCAATGACGCCACCTCCTTTCCAAGCTATGACAAATGGGATTTGTATGGGGCACGTCTACTGGATGAGGTCATCTCTTCCTTTGTGTGAGTAAATTGTATTTGTTAAGGACCTATATTTATACTAATCTTGTGATCACTGTTCGAAGACTATATTAGAATTGGTAAAAATTCATAATAGTATTTTAAAATTCAAAAACATAAAACTAATGAAGATTCCATTTTATATAAAAAATTTACATAAAGTGACATTTAATTAGATAAAGAGGGATTTCCATTAATGATAGTTTGGGTTGTTACAATCTTCCCCCCTTAAAGAAATTTCTCCCTTGAAATTTCCTTTTCCCACACTAAAACAGATGTGGGTAACTCTGCTTCATCATTTCCTCTGATTCCCATGTTGCTTCTTCAAACTTGTGGTTTCGCCACAACATCTTGATGATGGGAATTGTATTATTTTGAATAACATTTTCTCTATGATCTAAGATCATTACTGATTGCTCCTCATAAGAAAGATCATCCTATAACTGTACCACCTCTAAAGAGAGTACGTGTAAAGGGTCTGGTACGTACTTTCTTAAGATGGATACATGGAAGATATCATGTACTATGGCCGTGGTAGGTGAAAGTGCTAGTCGATATCCCACAACCCTGACATGATCAAGAATCTCGAAGGGGCCAAAGTACCTTGGAAAAAACATCCCATTCTTCACAAACCTCGTGAACTTCTTCCATGGTGAAATGCATAGAAATAAAATGTCTCAAACTTTAAACTAAATGTCTCATCAATTGTAATCTGCATTACTCTTTTGTCAACTTTGTGTTGCCTTGATAAGCTGGTTTTCACCTTCCCACCATTTCTTCAACCATTTCTGGTCCAAGCAGCTTACGCTCACCGACCACTTCTTAACAATCTGGTGTCCTAAAACTTTTCCCATAAAGGGCTACATATGGTGCCATTTAGATGCTCAAGTGTAAACATTTGTTATAAGAGAACTCAACCAGAGCAAGATGTTGATCCCATCCTCCATTTAGTTCCATTGAGAATTATCTCAACATGTCGTCAAGTGTTCGGATAGTCTATTCAGATTGGTGATTAGTTTGAGGATGATAGGTCGTACTAAAGTTAATTTCAGCATTCAAATCATGTTGAAGACTCTTCCAAAACGTAGAGGTGAATCTTGGATCTCGATCGGATACAATAGATAGTGGTACTCCATGCAATCTTACCACTTCCCTGATATATATCTCTGCCATTTGATCCAATGATAAATCCTCACAAATATAAATTAAGTGTGCATCCTTTGTAAGATGATCCACGACAACCCAGATTGCATTATTTCCATTAGATGTCTTAGGAAGTTCGGTGACAAAGTCCATAGTAGTTTTCTCCCATTTCCATTATTTGATGGGTAATGGTTACATCATCCCCTTAGACTTCTTCCTCACTGCCTTCACTTTTAGACACACTAGGAACTTCTATGTATATTCATCGATCTCCTTCTTCATATTATCCCACCAATAATGCTCTAGGAGATCTCGATACATCTTTGTGTTTCCTAGGTGAATAGAGAAATTTGAACTATGTTAATCATCCTAAATTTCATTCATCAGCTACGTACTTGATAGAACATATAGTATTTTACCAAATCACACAATTACTTCTTCATTAACATTAATCTTTGGGGATTCCCCTTTTTTGATAGCTTCCACATTTTCTTGAATTCCCACATCATTTTTTTGAGAATCCTATTTCATTTCCAAAAAGTGAAGGTTGGGATATCATTTGTGAAAGGATTGATTATGTTCCCTTCTTTATGATTCCCATTTCCATCCTCATCAAATATATGATGATTGGATCCTTTTCAATTCTCATCAATGATAGAATCGTTGGGTCCTTTCTACTTAGGGAATCTGCCACCTTGTTCGCTTTACCAAGGTGGTAATGGATTTATTAGTCATAGTCTATGATCAGATCTAACCATCTTTGTTGGCGCATGTTCATATCTTTCTATGTGAATATATACATGAGGCATTCTTGGTCCATATATATTTCACAATTTTCCCCAAAGGGATAATGCTGACAAATTTTCAAAGCAAATATCACTACAGCCAACTTGAGGTCATGTGTTTGATAGTTCTATTTATGAACATTCATTTACCATTAAGAATAGGCAATGACATTGTCATTTTTCATCAACACACATCCCATGCCCTTCTTTGAATCATCACTGAATACCACAAAAAGTTCTCTACTTGTGGGTAAAGTGAGCACGAGTACAGTGATAATCCTCCTTTTCAACTCTTTGAAGCTTTCTTCGCATTCATCACTCCTTGAAAACATTCCTCCCTTACAATCTAGCTTGGTAAGAGGGTTGGACAATGGTGAGAAATTTCTCACAAATATTCGATAATATCATGTTAACCCCAATAATCTACGGATATCCATTATTGATGATGGCCTCAACCATCCCTCTATTGCAGTTGTCTTTGAGGGATCCACAGATATCACATTACTTGTGATTATATGGCCCAAGAATGAGACCTTCTTTAACCATAACTCACACTTTTTGTAAATATCATAGAGCTTCTCCTAACACAAGGTCTCTAGTATAGTTCTTAAATCCTCCTCATGATCCTCCTTGGTTTTGGAGTATATTAGAATATAATCTATAAATACTACCACAAATTTGTCGAGGTAGTCTCTAAAGACTCTATTCATCAAGTCCAGGATGGTTTATGGAGAATTATTGAGTCCTAAAGGCATTACTATGAATTCATAGTGCCCGTACATTTTAAAAAAAGTTGTCTTAGGGATATCTTTCTTCTTCACACTTACATGATAATATCCCGACCAAAAATCCACATTGGAGAAGTATTGTGCTCCACGCAGCTAATTGAAATAGTCATTGATTCATGGGAGTGGATAGTTGATCATTATTGTGATTTTTTTAAGTTTGGGATAATTGATTCAAAGGCGCATTGGCCCATCCTTCTTCTTGATGAAGAGGACTGGTGCACCCCTTGGTGATGGACATGGGCGTATAAACCCTTTATCCAGATTATCTTGTAGTTGTTTCTTCAGCTCCTCAAGATCCAAAATATCTATTCTATATAAAGTCTTGGAAATTGGAAATTCCCCGGGTATATGATCAATTGATAATTCAGAATCTCTTTTAAGAGGAAGACCAGACAATTCCTTGGTAAACACTTCAACGAATTACCTCACAATAGGCATGTCTTCAATGATGGTTTCTTCCTTGGACTCATTCATCTGAGCCAGATACATGTGCTCATAGGTAAGTAATATCCACACTTGATATGATGGAGCTAATGAAGATTCATCTTCCTCCTTGCACTTGTATAGAATCAGGGGTTGATTATCCACAAGGAGATTTATTTCCCTCTCCTGAAAATTTATGTTGGCTCTATATAAGGAAATCCAATTCATGCCAATAATTGCATCAAATTCCACCATAGGGAGTATGAATAGGTTCTCCGGTACATCTAATCCACATATTATAATAGGATAGGAGTTATATTCATAGTATGCAATGATTTCACCATTTTCCGTACTTATTGACATCTTCACTTCCATGATTTGTGGTGGTGTTGGGATTGTTCTACTAAACTTTCGGGATATAAAAGAATTCGTAGAACCAGAATCCAAAAGTATGTTCTATATTATATAATTAATAACTAGCATACATGTCACCATATAGTTGTCGGAGTTCACTTTGGCAGTAGTGATGGAAAACGCTCTCCCTTTCTGCCTTAGAGGTTGTTGGTTGCCTCTAAAAACCCTTACGTTAGGGCACTAATTTGGAAGATGGTCTGGTTTTTTGCAGTTTTGGAAATGAATGAAGCATTGAGGTATGAACATAGCATTCCTCTCCTATGTTGTAGCCTCATGTATTTCTTTCCAACAGTTAATAGCTAGTTTCCCTTCTCTTGCACACCTAAAGCATTTCCTCGTCCCCTTTAGGAAATTTCTGCGGTGCTTCTTTCCAAACCTTTGGAAAGTGAGGTACTGGATCTTCTTATCACCATTGGATTTATCTATCATACCACCATAATTGAAGTCCATATTAATCTTCTTATCCCCATGATACCCCTGAGACTCTTCGACCTCCATTTCATCCTTGAGGGAACATCGAACAACTTTTTCATAGCTATCAAAGTCACGGATCGCCAGTGTTTTCCACAAGGTAGGTTTAATCCCACCAAATAAGCGATCAACTTTGCATTCAGGGGTAATGACAAAGCCGTAAGAATATCGTGTAGGCCTTTTGATGTTTTACTTTTACAATACAATAGATTAATCATCTTTTTTCTTGAGGGAAGGGAAGTCGCATTCCATCTTAAGCCAGAGGGCATGCGGAAAATATTTATCGAAAAACATCTTCTAGAAATCCTTCCATTCCAATGCCACAATCTACTCCATAGGCATCATATTTTTTATCAACATCCACCATTGATCATCTTAACCCTCGATATGATAATAAGTCAGGAGAATCTTCTCTTTTTTAGAACATTGAAGGATGGAGAAAGTCATTTCAATAGAGTTGATCCATTGTTCCACAATTGAGGGATCAGATGATCCTTTAAAAGTAGTAGTTCTTTGTCTCATGAAGCTCTCAATAGTGAATTGTTATTTATTATGGGGGATTGAACATTCCCCATGACCCATGTTTCGATTCAAAGCTTGATTTAGCTGAGATAGAAGCATGACAAAGTTTATTATTCCCACTCCCATTGGATTGGGCATCTCATTAGAACAATCATCACATTGATCTTCACATCTGTTGTTAGCTTGATTCCTCCTACTACCAGGCATTGGCTGGAATAAGAGGAAAGTTAGGGGTAACACATAAAGGGTAATACATGGAAAAAATTGATGACTTATAAATAACTTTTATTTCCTTAACATATGAGTCTATTGGCTTCAGTCTATGTTATCCATGTTCTACTTTCTAACATATTTTCTTAGGGTATTTTATTGTCCCTTAATAATGGTTCATACTAAGCTTGTGAATTTACAAAATAATATCCCCTGGGAGTGTCATAAACAAGAGTGTAGAAAGTCCCATTTTCATGAACTAGTTCCCATTCGAGTCTAGCTCAATGCGGTGTTTTCGGGTTTTACCCCTAGGATACATCTGTGCCGGAGCCACCTCTACCTACTCATATCCAGACGTGAATGTATTTTCATGATAAACCAATTAATCAATACTCAATAAAACATAGGGATGTTTTTATTATACTCAGTCTTGTCTCTAATTCTTTACTAGTGTTTTCTAATCCTAATCCCAAAAATAACTAAACCTAACCTCTGATACCAACTATGACAACCCTGCATTTTTCGTACAAAATTAATCATTATTAATTACATAAATTTCACTTGATACAACATATAATATTGAGATATCTAGGGTATTTGGGTCTTAGGATCATTACATATCAACTTAAAACATGATATAAAACATCTTTATTGAAAACATTCATTACATGACCACTGCATTCCCTCGTACTTAGCATTGCATGGGATAACTTTAGAACATGCATTAGAAAAGGGTGAGCTATAAAGTCCAGTAAGAGAATAAACATAAAATAACATGAGAAATTCAATAAATTTTAGACAATAGGCATATCAATAGAGAACAATAGAATAGTAAACACAAATGCATCATAAAGAAAGATAATCATAACATGGAAATGTGGCAACAACAGTTAACAAGGAATTAGCATGATCCAAGGCTCATTGCACATGCAGCATGAGTAAACCCTAATTGCACATTAAGCATGAGTAAACCCTCACTGTAATTAAATTAGAATGAGTAAACACCCATTTCACATGATGTATCATGATACTATACTTTACCCAATGCAATGGAGCACTATCAGGGCACACCATTCTTAAACATTTCATTTCATGCATAAGTGTGCCACATGGATCATAAAACATTGAATCATTCAACATAATCATTTATTCCACGATAAAAAAATGTGAAATACATACATGAAACTATTTAAACAATAAGTAAATGTGCATGAAGTTGAATACCCTTGATAGTGAAATGGATATGGTATTAACAACAAAATGACTTTGGCTTGGAAAAACACAGTGCAATTTCGACAGCATAACAGCGTGACATAAGAACTCATAAAAATGGTTGATGAGAGAGAAATGGGTGTATATTCATATTTAAATTACATGGATAGTATGGGGTAATTTAGATAAATGTTCCAACAAATTTAATGGAATTAGATTAATGATACAAAATAATTGGTTGAATGTAAATGAGGAGAGAGAAAATCATTTTGGAATTTTGGCATAGTAACAGGTGTACATGGGAGCATTTAAAGAGAGAGAAAGGGGTCTGACATCATTTATAAATAAATAGGAAAGTATGGGGGAGGTGAAAAACCATAAGCCAACATTTATAATTGAAATTAAAGGGGCATAACAACTTAAATAAAATTTGAAAAATATGAGAAAGCAAGAAAAACACATACATGTAAGTGTGCTTCCAAAGGCTTAAGAGAGGCTTGAGAGAGGCTTCTTGGGATCATGGGGAACCTTGGGAGGATTTCTAGGGAGATGATTTCAGGGGTTTTAAGAACTCAAAAGGTTTTAAGTGAAGAGGAATTTGGAGCTTCGGTGGGTTTATATAGGAAAGGAGAGGGAATTATTTATTATTTAGGTTTGGGAAAACTCACATTAAACAAATAAAAATCACAAAATAGCCCATGTTTTTTGCCAAAGGGGATTGGAAAACAATATTTTATATGGAATATGTCCTAACTTCGTAAAATAATGGGGTTTCTTATGTGGAGGTGAGTCACACTCCCAAGTAAAACAATATAAAAAGAAAAAATGTTTAATAAGTCTTGAAGGGTCCACTAAATCTTTGTAAAATAAATCAAACAAACCCAAAATCACATTATTTTATTGGTAAAACATATATTGGCCGAACATAAAGTTTATAGTATTTTATTACATCACTATTGGGTCATTATGATGTCATAAAAGACATTATATATTTAAACAATATTTAATTTTTACCCAAAAATTAGATTGTCTCGGAAAATTATGAAAAATTCATCGTTGGCCAATTTCGATGTCCTAACTCCAGAAATAATATTCATTTTATCTAAATAATTTTCTAAATATTTTAATTTTTAATTTAAAAATAAAAACTGACCTTAATTGAATATTCATGGGTTTTGACAAAAATGGCTTTCAAACCTTAATAAAAATTACATTCGCATTCATAAAATTATATGATCATTTATATTTAATAATAATAATATTTTCTTAAAATATTATTTAATTCAAAAATCCATTAATTCACCAAAATAGATTTCGTAGTTGAATACTAACTGAAAAATATTATTTGTACTTTAAAAATTATTTGCAAGGTAACAATAATAAAATGAAAGTATATTCATTATTACGTAAAAAATAATGTACATAACCATAGTACTAGGGTCTCGTTAAATAACCCCTTAAAAAACATGTGTAAGACCAAAGGGTGAGATGTGCAATGGTGACAGACTCTTAGGGTGGCTCGGATATCATCACTCTGGTGGTAATCTCTATCAAACCAAAGACGTTGACCTTTTATATAAACATTTTAAATAATTAGACATTTAATTAGATCAAGAGGGATTTCCATTAATGAAAGTTTGGATCGTTACATTGAGGATTATTGTAAAACGCATTATGTGAGCAATTTAAAGCATGTCAAATGATTGAAAGTTAAATAAAAAATGTTTCAACTGTAAAATGTGACTATTTATAAAAAATATAAATAAAATAAACATTAAAAAAGATAAAATGTTTAAAAAAATTAAAAACAGACTTTTATAAAAATCATTTTTAAAAACGTTTTTTGGAAAAATATTTTTTAAAACAACTTTAATTTTTTTTATCTAAAATCATTAATTTTTTTAGAAAAATATGTTTAAAAAAATATGTTTTAAAAAAGTTGTTTTAAAAAAGACATTTTAAAAATGGTTTAAAGGGAATTTTATAAAATATTTTAATTATTATTAAAATGAAAAAAATTGTTTTAAAATAAATTTTTTCCAAAACATGGTGAAAAAACATTTTAAAATAAATGTTAATTTTCCTAAAGAATTAACAATTAAAAAAAATTTAAAAATTAACGTTTAGAAAAATAAATATTTACAAATAAATTTTTAAAATGATGTATTTAAAAACATCATGAAAACATAAAAAATGTTATTAATATTTTATATATTTTATTTAAAAAATAATAAAAGCTTGCAAGGTTCAACCCGTGGCCCGTCCTGGATCGACGGTTTGGGTCATACCAAGGATGGGCTCAGGCCGCCTCATGGAGTTGTCTGGGTGGGCCTAGGCTGACCCAAATAGTGGTGTTTGGCCTGATTTTATAGAGGACACGCCTGACCAAAATTACAACATTACACCTTGCTTGGGCTTCCTTTGGTACCCAAGTAGACTTCATGAATGCTGGTATAGTTAAAGGGAAGCAGCTAGCTTTTGATGCCACATTTTGAGTTCTAGGATGGTGTATGTGTATAGAGGACCAAGCTTATGCTCGTGATGCTAGTCATAGTAGCTTATGGATTCATTTTTTTTATTTTTTTTAGCATGTGGTACATCCATGTTTCCCCTGTATCCCATATACATTTTTTCATAATTATATGATCATCATCATCATCTTTTGAATATATTATCGATTCAGCTTCCGCTTGTTATATTTTATAGATGATTTATATTTTTTTTGTTTTTCTGTTATTACTGCTTTTATTTTTTCTTATTTATTTATATACAATTATGATTCTCTCTAATATATGTGGGAATTTTCCCCCTTTGACACACCTTAACCCCTTGCTGCTAGTCGGAAGCCTCTGGAATTTGTGGAGACACGCATGAGGTCATGTGGTCAACCATCTTAGGGCACTACTAAGTGTCTTCTAATGCAAGATTCCCCAAAGTAGTATAAGGGAACTTTTTCAATTTTTATTACTCATTGGGTATTATAAAGGAGAATAGGAGTATTTGTATTTGGTAATGAGAATGTTTCTAGGAGTATCTAACCCACATATAAGGGAAACCCAAATTACATGGGATTGGTTAATGCTATTATTGGTTGCACTTGTTACATTTTTAAGGATTTCACTTTTGGATGATGCCCTTGTTTTGTGCCATTATTATTATTGATATTGCTATGATGGGAATTATTCTACCCTAGCCCCATGATATGAGGGTGTATCTTTTCATGCATGAAATTAGGCACCTAAGGACTTGAATATCCTAAATTATCCCATTACATATCTATATTTCATCATGCATTGTATGGGCTTCTTTTGGTTGCTAAGTGTGACATAATTTTTATATATTATATGTTCTAATATTTCTTACAAGAAGTGAATAATTGAGTTAATTAATGGTCCCACATGAATCTAAATGGTATTTTCCTCCATAGATTGATGATAAAACCTTAATTAAGTAACTATGACACATTTGATCCATGAACCATCAGTTATAAAGGATAATACATTGATTGATTTGATTGATGAAGACCAAGGGAAATTTATGAAGAAAGTAGTTATATAAATTTAGAATGGTAACCATTAAATCAAGTCATTATACATCACTTGTTACATCCTGATACCTGACGTACATTCCAAATCGTAGTTTTTTGTGGTTCTAATTCCAGTTTATGAAGAGTATGGTCCTTCGTAAATATAGAATTTGTGACACAATTATCTGGATTGAAATATCTATAGTCAGATAAATAAGAATGATCTTTAAAAAATTATGTTTTTAAAATTAATAGGTTACCACTATATATGTATGTCAAATTCAAAGTAAATGGTGTTTTCTCTATACCTTGCATTTGAAACTCCATATACCAGAACCAATACTATGTTATAAAAGACCTTGAACTTGACCCAACCTTAGTAGTGGGTAGTATGATGTGTTTCTTGTGATCTATCAGGGATTCTTTTATCACCTAGTCATGGATTTAGGAGAAGGCAGAGAAGTGTAACTCATAGTGGGAAGGCTTTTTAACTATCCATTACTATATTTTCTTTTATTATCCATTATAAATCTATTCTTATGAGTGTTATTGAAAATTGTAGAGTTATACCACCATGATGTATTCATGTAATATTACAAGAAGGTGGTGATGAACATTCTCTAGAGGCAGTGGGACCTGATTTATTTGTATTACCTTATGAAGTTCCATATAAAGAACCTCATGTTTATTTTCCTCTAGAAGATGATTCTTTGTTCTGTGATATCATGTTCCATTTCAAGTAGTTTTTATAGGGTGCATCCTGACCCCTCCCTACTATGGCAGAGATGACCTTGTAATTCCAGCAGCAGCACCTTTTTTCATTTTCAGGGGATGGAGGTCCTCGGGCGGGTGAGTCCTAGCTGGAGTCCATGTTGTCTATCTTAGAGTGTATAAAGACACCTCCAGAGTGATGGGTCACGCTCTATACCTATATGCATTGCGACTCCACTAAGAATTGGTGGGAATTACACAGTTGGTTTGGTCAACATTGGAGTATGGTCTAGGTGGAATTCCACATATCCCTTTTCAACTAATTCTTTCCATAGATGTCAAGGAAACACCAAACCCAAGAGTTTCTACACCGGTAGTATGGTGACATGTTGGTGATGGTGCATTCGTCTTTTTTCACTGAACTTCTATTTTTTTCATTGAATTTGACTGGGGATGACCTAACCATTGTGAGATGATTTGGGGATGGTCTTTCTACTCCATCTGATTATATGTTAATGTATTCTATTTAACCACCACTTCTGAGATATTGATACAGGCCCTCATCCCTGAGGGAAACCTTAGGTAGTCTGGAAATGTGTGCTAGGGAGGTTTAGCTTCAAGGTTGGGAGCTAGTTTATCGAGTGGTAGGAAGTGTCTTTTGGAGGGTGTGTGCAGGGATGGTACCATCCAAATGGAATACACAGATATTTATGTAGTTTGTCACCTGTATAGAAGGGTAGGGTTTAAAAAGACCTAGTGCCTGAGAAACATGATCGAGTGCCAATCTTATAGCAGGATGGGTCACCTTTACCGATATTCTCCTTCTGTATCCAATGATAGGGAATCTATGCCAACACTACCATCTGGTAAAAGTTTATTAACTCCACGCCAGGATGGGAGTTGGTCTATAACCGTCCGATCAGGCTGAGGAGGTGGTTGCAGTCAGACGTATAAGGTTCATCACTGGTAGAGAAGACCTTCCCAAGTTGGTTAATTTTCATCTCAGGTCCACAGATTAGTCCATATCTACACAGTACAACCTATTCATGATGAGAGTAGGTTGGGTCCTTCAACTATATGAGGTACTATTAAGTAGACTCTACATTAGTTTCTGCCCTTTTTGATACATGTACATATTGTTTATTCATATATGTTGTAATTAAGAGAAATTTGGGTCCTTGTGACAGAGTAATTAAGTGGCATAATGACTCTTGACACACCATTCGGGGTCCAATTAGTGGGAATATGCTAGTTGAAGGATTTCACCCCTTAAGATCAGTGGGTATCATTTCTTATGAAATTTCTTCATCCTAAAAATTACCGGATTCAACTTCATTCTCAGTATTGAATTGCTAGTACCATATAGTTCCCATGTTGATTGAAATAATCAGAGGGTTTAATTTACATCACCCAAGTGAATCCCATATATTCATAAAGGAGAATGGTATATCTAGGAAAGTCTAACTAGAAATGAGCATCCTGGGTTAGGCAAGGTGTCAACCCAGATGGACAGTATCTTTATGAGCTATTAGGGGATGTATCAAAGGGAATTCCCTCATGTTTTGGATTGTCACATACCACCCCTTATCATTGTATTGAGAGGTTGGTGAGATGTTAGTTGGCCTTCAGTGACATCCCCAAGACATCAAAGGATGGGAAATAAATTATGAAGGGCTTCAATATACATGGGGGATATTTTCCCGTTCAGAATAATCCCAGTATCCCAAAACACCTCAACAAAATAAACAACTATATGATTCATGATAAAATGAATGAAAAATCAAACATTGAATTTATATAAAACCGACCAAAACCAAGACCCAAAGTGGATGAAAACTAATGTCAATGTGAATAACAAAAGACAAACTACTAAAATTCAAAAACAACCATCAGACTCCAAAGATCCACATGCTCCAAGCTCCAACTTCAACAAGCATCCCAAGTATCACAATATAGTGCTAAATATGTGTGATACATAACCTATTACCATGTACTTCTATATTTTGTATTCAAAAGCACAAAAGATCCAAATCGGGGGTGAGTACTAAAACCCAGTAGGTTTTACCCAATGGCTTCCCTACTAATTCCACTAGGAGAGAAAATTTAGAGACATTGGTATAAAATAATTTATATAAAACAATATCTAAAATAGTTTATAACTAAATATAAATAATGTTAATTTCAAATAGTTTTAAAAAAATCCATTCCCCATAAAAGGATACCATACAAATCTTTAAAACCATTCCACAAATTTCATTTGGAATAACTATTCCATTCCACATATCCAACCATGAATGCTTCGTTATGAAGGTTCCATACATATGAGCAGTTTCTAGTTAATCTATTAAGTCATCAAAAGTTAATTATTTCAAATTTACCATTACACATTTGGGAATGAGAATAAGATCATATTTCAACCAAGAATTGTAAATGAAATATGAACACACAGACCAAGCATACCCAAAAACAATGCCAATACCAACATGCCAAACATTTCAATTACATCACAATTTCAATAAAAAAACATTTATATTGATTTTTTCCTTAAATAAAAATAATCTACCATTATAAAATTACTATCTTAAAATAATTTATCAAAGAGAATTCCATATAAATTCTATAATTCATCACAAAATTCTAAACCATCACTAAAGAAGAATTCAAACATGCTTTGAACACCAATTTTACAATCGGTTTCATGTAATTAAATAAATTTAAAACTAATCCAATCAGTTTTAGCATGAGGAGTCGAGAGTGAAGCCATCTACCTTGTGAGTTTTTTATAAAACATCAAACGACATGATGAACATCAAAAACCTGGGTAGAAACTCCCTAAACATACCTCAGATATTTAACTTTATCATAATCAAATCCAAATTCAATCATATTTGACATAAAAAACCATATATCTAACCACAGGAGGAACAAATATAAGAAACTGAGAGAGAGGGCAGAGTAGATCTAAGAAAACTCATTAAGAATGTTGAAGAATCATGCCTTACCATAAGAATCATGCTTCAACTCACTAAAGAATGGCTCTGAATTTCTTACAGTTTGATAGGATAATGTTACGTGACCTTTGGGAGAGAAAATTATTGTGTTAGGTCTATTTGGGGGGAAAATGAGGTATTAAAACATTAAATCAGCCTAGATCCACTTTTTTGGATCTTGTTTCCTTACCGTTCATGATTTAGTTTCATGGATATGAAAGCCATACACTAACCCTGCATAAGACACTAACATAAGAAAAAACCTCACATGGTCAAATCACATTGTCTCTAAAATAGGCACTAACTGTTCTAAAGCCACTGCCTCAAAAAGGCTGAAGGCAACTCACAAAGTGCAGAGTTTCTCCAAAGTGAACATGCAGTTTTGTCAAATAGTTTGGAAACCGTGCACCTTACTTTTTTTCTCTATCTCACTATGCATGTATCCTACAGGTGTTTCATGGTTTTCCCAAATCGTGCACCAATCGTCCACCTGTAGAAAAGTCCCAATAACCCTCCAACATTTCTCCAAACTCTCCCAAATTTCACCCATATACTTTATATTCTTAAAAGGGTAATTAAAGTGTTACTTACTAGAGAATGGGGGTACTTAATTCTCCCCACCATTGGTATTTTTGTCCCTACAATGTAGACAATAAATTTTTCCTTAAAATTGTTCCATTATTTGCTCTTTTATTTCCTTATTTTATTCTAAAGTCTCTTCTAGAATTTGACTATGTTTCCACAAAACCTATACTAGACTGATGTTGTTCTCATGCAAGACATTCAATTTCCTATCCAAAGTCCACACCATGATATGTAATAATGATGAACCTGGATCTAAGTCAATGTGGTCCCATCTGATCACATGTTCAGGGTCATACTGATACCTTTTAAACTGACATACATGGAACACATTATGCACCATACTGAACCATGGTGGAAATTCTAAATGATATGACACCTCACCAACCCATTTTAATTTATCAAAAGGTCCAATGTATAGTAGAGATAACATGACCTAATTTCCAAAAATGTCGATATTTATAGCTTGGAGAAATACTCAAAAATGCATGATCACTCACTACGAATGAAAATGGCCGACGACAATGGCCTATTGCAAATGATGTGTAATCCCTTTGGGTCAGAAATGGGTTCTGTATTCCATACACGGCCTACCCAACCAGTGAACATGTAAAATGGAGTCAACATAGCATGTGGCCCTTTGGACTTGTCATGTACTACAAAATTTCTGAGGTACTCTTCATATGTCGAGCCCATTGGTGTGTTCCCCAGAAAGATGATGAGAGATATACACACCATGTAGATCGGATCTACACACCATGTACTTTTACTTGTTACGCATGTTTAAAATTTCTTTATTATACAGTATAAACCTTGTTACATATACTTCTGTGACATCATAAATATGGGACACACAATTTGATAGGTTTTAATATATATATATATATATAAGTTTTTAATAATATCTACATAATGTTATGATTTCCATATCATGTATGAGTCGTATTATAAGTTTTTACCATACCTGTATTGAATCATAGCATGTGACCAAAGAATTATGTAATTAATGTAATCATATGTGAATTACACACCATGAAATTACATGATAAGTTGTGTATTCCATTTTTTATATGAGTAAAACAGTATACAAATATAATACATCATGGGAAAAATCAGACAAGTATTCACCATGTAACCTTCATGGTACATTTTTGTACAAGGATAATTTTAAATGAAATTATTAATTTGGTTATAGTTATAATGGATGAGAATATCAAGGAAACTCAGATAATAATTAAGATAAAATGATCGACTAATTAAAGATATTAATTAATAGATTTTATCACAATTTATATTAAATTTGAAAGATTATGAATTGAATGCTTGTTTTATTAAATGAGTAATTTTTTTCATGTATGTGGATTATCATGAGCTATTCTAAACCATCGGTATGTGATTTTTTTCATTTAATTTATTATTAAATTAAATTGTTAGCATATGTTCCGTCTCTCCTCATTATTATGTAGGGCATGTGTGCCCATGGTTTCTTTTATGTAAACCCCTTTTCCCATCACATGTGTGTGAGTAAAAGTAATATGTAATGTATGCATCTACCAAGCTAGTTTATGTTGTTCAAGTATGGTTATAATGTGAAACCAATCCACGTAGATACAATGGTGGAATGTTGGAAAGATTTAAACATGAACCTCAATTGGTTCAAGGTGTTTCTCCCGTAGGTCAACAGTTAGATTATCAACTTCTATATATAATAACAATTAGTATAAACTCATGATCATACCCTTTATTTTATTTCTATCATTTTTATGGTTATTTAATTATGGGTTTATTTTCATGATCATAAAATTAATCTTTTTACAAGCATGCATGATGGAACTAAAATAAACTAGCTTATGCGTAAATATTATCAAAGACATGGTTAATCACTTAAGCAATCCCAATTAATATTAATAAGAATGTGATAAAGGTAAATATTGTAAATTTACACATAAAAGGATAAAATCCATTAATAAAATATTAATTTGGTATAGCCTTTCATTACTTCTATTAGAATCTAACCATAGTTCAAAATTGTAAACTAGCCAAAGTTGGGGTGCTTTAAAATATCAAGGAATTCAAGCATGAGGTTTTGGGATGACATATCATGGTTCAAATCTATGGATGACATACAAATCAGTACTTGGTGTAATTGAGAGACAAGGATTAAGGATATCTAAAATTATTTATTTTTGGATTGGGTAGCCCACTCATTAGATAAATGGATTGTGATTTAATGCAGTTAGCATTTGGAATGCCTAATTTTAACCGTTTGAGTTTCTTGACTAACCAATGATTGGGTAATGAGAAGGGTAATATGGATCCTTAACACTATAATTTCTAAGAAATAGGATATTCTGAATCCAATGGAGATGGCTATTGGGTTTTGATAAAATAGTGGGAGACTAATAAATATAATATTTTTTTTTGTGTAAATTTATCAGATAGAGGATTAAAATTATGCTCATCTTTTTTTATAGAAACAAAAATAAAATTACATCAAACAAATCATCTCATTCCATACATGAGAGGTAACAAATTATCACCAATACAAATTTCCAAGAGTGTAAAAGGTGTCTACCTGTGTTCCTTCTCCATGAAAGGAAATTTTATGTGCTGGAAGAATCTTTACCAATTGTGTATGGAAATGAGGCATGTGATGAAGAGCTATATCTTCGTGAGAAACATCTAAATGATGCTACAAATGTTTAGTTATTAATTCTATCATCCATGTCAAATGATCTTTTAAAGCTACATGAGGATATGGCTGTCTATAACAAGATGTCTCACCTTCAAGAACTCTATCAAGAGAAGGTGAGACAAGAGAGGTACTATATCTCCAATGCTTTATTCAGAACTAATCATGGAGAGTCTATGCATGTTGGGCCTCATGTAGTTAAGATTATCAACTAAATTGAACACATGTACATCTTTGGGATTAAATTACAAGATGATTTTTGTAAAGATATCATAATTTAATTACCGCCTAAGACCCTCTCCAGTTTTATTGTTAATTACAATATGATCAATAATGAGAAGAGTGTTCTGGAACTTCTTAGTTTAATTCTCCATGTAGATAAGTACATAGGGCCGGAAAAACCCATAGTCCTTATTTTGAATATGAAAAGGAAAAATAAGGCAAAGGGGCCCAAGATTATAAACAGTATAAAGCACCTAAACACCTTCCTTCTAAGAAGAAGGATAAGAACCAATGGCAGGGCAAGGAAAAAGAAGAATTGTGTTTTGTAGGTGGTGAGCCACATCCATGGAATAGTAACTACACCTTGAAGCATGGGTAAGATAAATGTGCATTCATTATCGAGTGTAATCTTTCCATTTATACACATTGGGTATTAGAAATAGCTTGTGGTTCTCACATCTATAACCTAATGAAGGAACCAAGTAGATATAAAATGATTTCTAGAGGACAGGTGGATCTGAGAGCTTCCAATAGAGAAAGGATGGCTTCCCTATCCATTGGTGAATACCATCTTTAATTTCCAAAGAGAATGATTTTGGTTTTAGGAGATTATTATTATGTACCACTATTTAACAAGAACATAATTTCTATGTCTTTTTTAGATACAGATGGGTTTATTTTCAAATATGTAAATAAAATTTATTTCTCTTATAAGTTAAATATATGTTATTGTATAAAACATTTAAATAATGGTCATTATGTATAAAATTATGAAATCCAAGTTTTGACAATTGATAATGAATCATGTCTGCACAACTCATATAACACCCAACTTTAGCATCAGTGTCTTGGTCATATAAACGAGAATAATTTGACAAAGCTCAATCAAGATGGTTATTCATACTCTTCTAAGATAAAATACCATTATAGATGTCACTACTTTTTACAAGGAAAACTTACCAAACCACCATTCAATGGATAGAGTGAAAGGGTACATAACTTCTATGATTGGTACACATTGATGTGTGTAGACAATTTTCAGTAGAAGCTATAGGTGTATATTCTTACTTCATTACATTTTACTGATGACTTGAGTAGATATTGATATATCTACTTGATGAGGTATAAGTCTGAGTCCTTTAGGAAATTAAATACCTCAATAATGAAGTAGAGAATCAGTATTGTAAAAATATAATGAAGCTTTGATCGGATCAAAGTGGGGAGTATTTTTACCAAGAGGACTTCGATTTTCTATTGTAGTTTGGGATTCTATCTCAACTCACTACACCATACACACCATAGTGTAACGGTGTTAGTGGAAGGAAGAACAACACCTTTTTAGACATGGTATAGTTGATGATGAGTCATGCAGATTTTCCATTATCCTTTTGGGGATATGCACTACAAGCTACAACATACACATTAAATGAACTACCAACTAAAGTTTCAAATGGTATTTATTTCGATCTATGGAGATGAAATAAACCCATTATATCATATACACATGTATGGGGTTGTGACACATTTATTAAGGCCTTATCAGGAAACAAACTATCAACTAGAGGAATGAAGTGTATCTTTATAGGGTATCCAAAGGAAACAAAGGGAAACTACATATAAAACCACTTAGACAAGAAAGTGACTATCTCCAGACAATATGTCTTTCTTGAGAGGGAGAACATACTCAAAAAGGATAGTGGGAGTAAGATTGACTTTGAAAAAGTTGATTCTCAAGATACACAAGAGTTGGTATAGGAGCAGATTCCATTGGTCCCCATGGATGAAGTAGTTCTTAAAAAAGTACTATGTAGGACCATAATATAGGTAAGAGAAACAGAGAGATATGGTTTTCTGGTCACCAAGGATGGTGACTCATTATTGGTTGAAAATTATGAACCTTCCTCCTATAAGGAGGAATTAGGGAGATTAGAAGTAGCAAGATGGCTACGGGGTATGAATTATGAAATGTATTCCTTGTATTAGAACCAATTTTGGGTTCTTGTTGATGTGTGAGTTGATGTAAATAATATTGGATGAAAATGGGTATTCAAGATGAAACTAGTCATGGAAGGTAAGATATGTACCTATAAAGCTTGGCTAGTTTCTAAAGGATTTAAACATCATCATGTAATTGACTATGATGACACCTTTTCCCCAGTTTCCATGTTAAAATCCATCAAAATCATATAAGGTATAACAGATTACCATGACTATGAGATTTTACCTATGGATGTCAAAACTGTATTCCTTAACAGGAACTTTTAGGAAGTTGTCTATATGACACAACCATAAGGGTTTGTGACTCTTGATGATGCCAAAAATATTTTCAAGTTGAAAATATACATTTATGTATTGAATAAATCATCCCGGTCATCAAAAATTTGATTTGATGAATCCATAAAGGAATTTGGTTTCATTAAGAATGGTTCTGAGCCGTGTATTTACAGTATGCTTAATAGCAATGCGGTTTTTATCCTAGTAGTATATGTTGATCGAATATTACTTATTGGAAATTACATACCAATCCTAAAAAAATTTTAGGGCTAGTTAAACAAGTGTTTCTCCATAAAGGACATAGGTGAGGAAGCCTCTATTATAGGGATCATGATCATACATGATTGATCCAAGATGCTTCTTGGACTATGTCAAACTACATATGTTTACTAGATACTAAATATATTTATTATGGAAGAATCTAAGAGGGGATTGGTTTCAGTGTCACATGGTTTACATATTTCTAATAAAATGTGTCCTCAGAAACAACATGAGAAAGGAAGAATGAGTAATATCCCACATGCTTCGGTGATAGGATCAATCATGGATGTCATGTTATATACTAGACTTGATGTTTAATATGCACTGAGCATAGTAGCAAGATATCATGAAGATCCAGGAGAAGAACATTGGACTATTGTTAAGGCTATCATTAAGTATCTGATAAGAACTAAGGATATATTCATGGTATATGTAGGAGACGTGGAGCTAGTAATCAAAGTTATATTGATGCTTTTTTGAAGAAGATCAGATTGATCTAAAGTCATAATCAGGATATGTGTTTTGTCTCAACAGGGGAGCTATGAGATGGAAGAGTTCAAAGCATTCTATTGTTGCAGATTCTATAGAGTAGTCCATGTATATAGTGTCTTATGATGTATCCAAGAATCCATTTGGATTCACAACATTTTCCAGGATTTTTATGTGGTACCTCGAAGTAAAGACCCTATCACATTGTATTGTAATAAATTTTTTAAAGATTGAGGTGAAGTGACCTCTTTATTGAAACAAAAAAGTCATCGAGAGGAGAATACAAACCAAAACCATTAGTTTCCTCAGAAAGACAAAAAAATAAATGTTACTATGTTCTAGAGCGGGTCCTCATTAAGTGGTAAGTAAGGTTCCCACCTTTTCCATGGGCGTGTCGACCCCTTCTCCTAGTCCTTGCTTGTATCCACAAATCACCTTTATCATCCAAAGTTTCTTCCTCAGCAATATGAGGCATGATAGACGTAGAGGGATCACCGTTCATTGATCAAGCTTCAATTCAATTGGCAGAGAGCATATCAAATGGGTTAGAATTGCTAACATTACAAAGTACCATCTCATGAGGAGATGTAAAGTTCTGCATGTAAATCAGTCCTTCAATTGGCATGGAAGTGTAAGGACCTGACCCCAGTTTCCTGGAGTCAGTTCCTTATTTGATTACGTTGGAATATATAAAATGATTACGAATCCCAAAAGACCGATTAGTTTAGAATTATTGGAAACATGTTACATACATATGTTTATCATTACAACATGAAGGGAATCAAAACACTATTTTATTCAACTAGAAACATCACGCCTCCAAGATTATGCGTGCAAGTCATTCATAAATTACTTCTTCACATCCTAAGAAAATGAAACATATGAAAGGGGTGAGATCAAAAGCTCAGTAAGAGTAGGCAATACCGTGGAAGTTAATATAAACATTAGACATGGTGAATAATTGAAAACACAAGCCTTTAATAATGAACATGAACACAATATAGATGAAATATGAGATGAATAAATAATTTCATAAAAAAACATAATCATGGCTATCCTACTAGTCGAATAACCACATGAAATTTAAATACTAGAATCATAATGAAAGAATTGCATATTCCGGACATCATAACCATACCATCCAAGTCTCGTTCTAGGGCTATAAAATAATTATTTTGTCAAGGCCTCGTGCCAAGACCACAGTTTGTCTCATGAGACCTACCGATGTATCGAGGGGCTATAGTGGGCCCCAACCATCACATAATAAGTCCAATTAATTCCAAATATGAGTGGAGATCAACATAAACAACATATAAATTCATATTTAAACTATCATATGAAATGTAACTAACTTTCCTCGATCATTAAACATAAAACACTAACCATTTCGAGTAATATGGTGAATGGTTTTAGGATAGATCATCCACAATAGAGTTATCCATAAACCATTAAATAAAATATATTATAATACTTAATAAATTATTAAACCCAATAATTCCATGGAATCAACAAGAGCATTGAATCAAATGAGAATACTCTTATAAAATCATTAAGCAATATTGAGATAAATAATCTTTTATTTGGAAAATAAGAGTTCCTTTGGAAAATCTTTGTATAAAACCAAAAGTGAAGTAATATGGTGTTTTTATAATAAAATCAGAATTTTTAGAAATAAAATGGTTTCCAAAAACAGATTATATAGTGCCCTTGTAAAATGATATGAATTGGAGAAATTCCCTTGAATCGAGCTTATATTTTGGAAACAATTTTGAATATTCCATTTAAACGTGTAACTATCCATAAAATAAGAAAGGATTCTGGTTTTTAAACATATATATGATACTGAAACAGAATATATGAGGAGTACATAACAATACATAATAATTTCATTGAGGTATTTAGACAATGAAAGTATCCCGAATGAAAATGGAAGTTCAGGTGGAAAACCCCTTACCTTAACTCCAAACGTGTTCTGCTCTTCTACTTAAGATCCTGGAATATAAAATTATACTAGTTAATAACTTATTTTAGAACCTATTATACATGTATTTATTTTACCATAATTCTGGTTAGTTCATTTATGTCTTTATTTATAAGTTATTGTATTGAATTTCGTCGTTCTGGAGTGTCTGTTCCCTTTATTTTCATATTCGGTTCACTTGTTTTTATGTAATGAATTTCATGTGGATTTGTTATAAATCTCCAGGATTTGAATTATATATTATTAATGAATATAAAGAATTTATAATGGTCATTAATATCATTTTTTTACATGGAATGAGGATGAATCGTTAGATGACAACCACTTCGATTATTCGGCGGTATTTGGAATATTATGAACTATTTTTGTCATATAACCTAATTATATGTACATATTCTGGTTCCTGAATATTAATTATGTTATAATAAATATGTTATAGTCTGGTTAAACCATGAATATGGTTTCATGAATAGTAATTAAGAATAAATTAAAGAACGAAACTTCATCATCCACGAAGTTTATAATCGGAACCTCATGGATGTCGATTTCGTTTATAAAAATAAAATGGAGGGAGTAAGAATATATATGATGGTTCATCCATTCACATGATATAATTACAGTATATAGATGATACTAGATTTATCATGATCATTTGGAGAGAGGAGGTGAGTAGAGGATAACAAAATAAGATAAATTGAAATGAAACCCAACGAAAAAGAAGGGTGCTTTACCTCTTGAAATAACCTCATAGAGAAATTCCTTAAGGGAAGGAGTTTTGTTCTTTTGGAAAGACCAGAAGCTTATTGGACGTGGGGAGAGACTAGGGAAGGGTAATTGGGCAGACCTTTTAGGAGATTCAAGGATTAGAGGTGTGAAGAGAAGAGGGAGTGGTGAGGGGTTTTATAGTGGGGGAGAGGGGTAATTTTTGAATATTTAATTCATTATTTTATTATTTCCCTCAAGAAAACCAATAGTATTGTTTCATGTGACCCCTAATAGTAATACGTGCATGTGAGTTCAAACCAAGTGGCCTTTCATCACTTGTTATGTCATTAATAGCGTATTTAACTGATAATATTTATATACAGTATTTTATTGTATTTCACTATTCATCAAAAATTCTAGAATTTCAGAAAAATCCCAAAAAATCACCCTTATCATTTTTTGACGTGTATAATTAAAAAGTGTACTCCATTTTTCAAAAATAATTTTCAAAATATTATTAATTTAATTTTTAAATATGTTCATAGTTAATTCGAAAAATAACAATCTTGAAGTTCAATTAGTTTTATGTGACATTGAAAAATTAATTAAGATCTCATTATTATATTACCTTAAGAAAATAAAATAATAATAATATTTACTATTCATAAGGGTCATATTACTATTCATATTACTATTCATAAGGGTATGTTACTATTCACCAAAAATCAAGTTTGTTCTATCAGATTCCAAATGACTTACTAAACACAACTCTAGATGAGCATTTTTTGAAATTCAAAACATAGAAGAGGAAAAGTTGTGTTTAATGGATATATTATAAAATTACATTCTATATTTATTTTCAAAACCTTAGGGTGTTAAATTATCCTCTCCTTACAATAATTTCATCCTCGGAATTCAAAAAATATTATCTAAAAGGATTCGGGTATGTCTTTAACATAAGATCCTCGGGCTCCCATGTTGCTTCTTCCATCTTATGGTTCCTCCATAGAACCATCACTAGATGAGTCATCTGATTTCTCAATACTTGTTCTCTAGTATCAAGAATCTTGATTGGCTCATCACAATAAGATAGATCGGGCTCAAGTTCTACTTCTTCATAAGTGAGTACATGTGTTGGGTCTGGCATGTACTTTCTTAACATTGACACGTGGTACACATTGTGAACCTTGGAGAGACTTCGCGGCATTGCCAAACAGTAAGCTACGGCTCCAATTTGGTCCAGAATTTCAAAAGTTTTGATGTACTTGGGACTTAATTTTCCCTTCTTACTGAATCGTATAATACCCTTCCATTGAGTTACCTTTAAGAAAACATGATCACCTTCTTGAAATTCCAAATCCTTCCTTCGGTTATGAACATAGCTCTTTTACCTACTTTGAGCTATTTTGATATGGTTCTGGATAATCATTACCTTTTCCATTGTTTATTCAACAAGTTCTGGGCCCACGATCTTTCTTTCACCAATATATTCCCATCAAGTTGGTGTACGACATCACCTCCCATATAATGCTTCATAGGGTGACATATTTATACTTAAATGGAAGATATTGTTGTAGGGAAATTATACGAGAGGTAAATACTGATCCCACATGCCTTAAAAATCAAGTAAACTAGACCTCAACATTTCTTTCAATATTTGAATAGTCCGCTATGATTTTCCCTCAGTTTTTGGGTGGTAGGAAGTGCTTAAACAAAGATCAGTATCTCGGCCCTTCTGAAAAATTTTCCAGAATCTTGATGTAAAACATGGATCATGATCAGAAATAATTGATAGGGGTACTCTATGAAGTCGCACAACTTCCTTAATATATAGTCTTTCTAGACATTCAAGTTGTAGATCTTCTCTTATAGCAAGAAAATGTGCTTACTTGGTAAGGCGATCAACAATGACCAATATTGCATCATTCCTTCTAGGAGTTTTTGGTAGTCCCATGAAAAATTCCATCATGATATTATCCCATTTCCACTCATGTATGGGAAGAGTTTGTAATAATCTTTCAGGTTGTTGCCTTCCAGCTTTCACTTGTTGACAAACAATACATCTTGACACAAAATCAGAAATCTCCCTCTTCATGTTGTCCCACCAAAATGTTCCTTCAAATCTCTATACATATTAGTGATACCAGGGTGGATAGTGAAATTGGAACTATGAGTATCATCCAACAATTATCTTTTTGGATCAGGTATATCGAGAACACAAAGTCTCTTCCCAAATTTTAAAATTCCGTCTTCATATATGAAGTCACTCAATCTCCCATCATTCACAGCTTTAATCTTCTTTTGAAACTCCTCATCATCAGCATGAGAACATTTTATCCTTTCTAGTAAATATGTTTTGGAAACCATTTGAAATATCATTGATGTTTCACCTTCCATGGTTATTCCCATATCCATCTTTACTAGATCCATGAAAATAGGATCTCTCTCACCTCTCATTTTGTTAGAAACTCCATGATATTTTCTGCTCAAAGCATCTACCACCTTATTTTCCTTCCTGGGGTGGTAGTGTATCGTGAAATCATAATCCTTGAGTAGTTCAATCCATCTCCTTTGCCTCATTTTGAATTCTTTCTGTGAGAAAATATACTTCAAACTCTTGTAATCAGTATAAATCTCACATTTTCACCATAGAGATAATGTCTCCATATCTTCAAAGAAAAGATTACAGCAGCGAACTCAAGATCATGAGTAGGATAGTTTTGCTCATGAATATTTTGCTTTCATGATGCATAAGAAATAACCCTATCATTTTTCATAAGGACAAAACTAAATCCTTTCGTTGATGCCTCGCAATAAATAACAAACCCATCATTCCCCGATGGTAGAGTCAAATTTGAGAATTGAATAATCTTATATTCATTTCTTCAAAACATTCTTCATAATATTTTTTCCAAAAAAATTTAACCCCTTTATGTGTGAGCTTCGTTAGTGGGTTAGCTAGTCGGGAAAAATTCTGTACGAAAGGTCGATAATAACCTGCTAAGCCAATAAAACTGCGTACCTCAGTTATGTTTGTTGGCGTGGTCCAATCATGGATTACCTTTGTCTTTGAAGGATCAACTAGGATTCCATCCTTAGAGACAATATGGCCAAGAAAAGAAATCTCCTGAAGCCATAATTCAAACTTTCTAAACATCCCATATAATTCGTTTCTTCTAAGAGTCTTCAGGATAATGCGCAAGTGATTTTCATGATCTTCATAGATTTTGGAGTATATCAATATATCATCAATAAATAACACTACAAAATCATCGAGATAGTCCTTGAAAACTCTATTCATTGAATTCATGAAGATAGAGGGTACATTAATCAGTCCAAAAGGCATCATTGTAAACTCGTAATGCCCATACTTGGTTCGAAATGCTATTTTCAGAATGTCTTCCTTCTTCACACTCAACTGATGATATCCAGATCGAGGGTCAATATTTGGAAATTATTGAGATCCATGCAGTTGGTCAAAGAAATCATCAATGCAAGGTAGGGGATACTTTTTCTTTATTGTTATAGCATTGATCTCCCTGTAGTCGATACATAACTTCATAGATCCATCTTTCTCCTTAACAAAAATGACAGGGGCTCCCCATGGAGAAACAATAGGGTGAATAAATACTTTATTAATAAATTCCTCTAATTGTTTCTTTAGTTCCACTAATTCCACAATGGCCATTCTATAGGGGTTCTTATATATGGGCCTTGAACCAGGAATTAAATCAATGGAAAACGCAATTTATCATTCTCAATGATTTCCAGGTAAATATTCTAGAAACACATCAACATATTATCTCACAATAGGTACACACTCTATTTGAACATTCCTTTCTTCACCAATAGTTATTTCATTCTCTTCTTCACCATTAATTGAATTTAGTTGAGCTACTGGGGGTGGATCTAGATAAGAATTAGGTGGTGACGATTCTGCTCTAAAGATAAGGTGTTCTTTATCATCATCATCAAAAATTGTAACCTCATTCTTCTTACAATAAATTTTTTCATCATGGTCCTAAAGAAAATCCATACCAAAGATTATATCAAATTAAATTCTGGGTATGATGATGAGATCAGCAGATAAATAATATTTATATTCCTTAATGGGAACTAATTCAGAGAACATTGTAGCAATGATAATTCCCTTAGGAGTTTTGACTGAAAACTCCCTTGTTAAATCAAATTGTAAATATCTAATTTTCTTAGGAAACTTGGAATATATGAAAAAATGCGATGATCCAGAATCAAATAAAGCATTGTCTAAACTTGAGGAAACAATTAAAGTACCTACCACCACTTCATTAGGAACTTCAACCTCTGGAGTTGTGATTGCATAAGCTTGTCCACGATCCCTTGGCCTTTTTTGTTGAATATTTCCTTGAAGTTTTCGAAAATCATTAGCATAGTGTCCCATATCCCAACCACTATAGCATTGAACATCATTTGTTGCCTTCTTACCCTTGCAATCACTAGAAACGTGGCCTTTATGACCACATTTTTATAAAACTCCTTTTCCTTTTAAGCATGAACCAGGGTGTTTCATTCCAGAGTTGTCACATGGTGGAAATTCAACTCTTCCCTTCTTCCATGTTTCCTTATTTCCTTTTCCAGGGTCTTCAGCAGCCCTCTTCTTTTCTTTCTTTCCCTTAAAGTCATAAGACTTAGAGAATTATTTTTTTGTCTTGATGGAACGTAAAACTATATCCTCATATGATGAAAAACTTTGGGAGACCAGTGCCCGCCAGAGGAATGGATTTATACCATTAAAGATTAGTTCAATTTTTCTCCTTGGATTTCATATGTAGTCTACAACATGTCTTTCTAATATTAGGAAGTAAGCTTCGTACCTTGCAACATTCTCATATTCCTTCTTCCTCAGATTCAATATTTGTCTATCCATGTCTTCTCGCTGCTCATGAGGGAAATATTTTTCTAAGAATATTTCCTTAAAATCACTCGGTTACATATCTTCTATCTCTTCCTCCTCCTTTGTGTTTTTGATTAATGACCACCACTGATCTGCATCTCATGATAGATGATATACTACCAAAACAACCTTCTCTCTTTCATTACATCCCAAAGTGAGAAATATCTTCTTCAAGGGAACATATCCACTGATCTACTAAAAATGGGTTTGTATTCCCATTTAATGAGGGATGTTATTGTCACATAAATCGATCTAGAATGGATCCTCCATGTGGTGGATTCGGATGCTCCTTATGAGTAAGGTTATTATTCATAACCTGAGTAATTTGTCCCAGTATAGTTATGAGTTGCTCAGCACCAGTCACAACACTAGAGCCAACATCATTGTCTTGCGTCGGAGGAAAATCCCTATAGGGGACACATGCATTCGTGCGATTTCCATTTTATCCACTTGACACCATCACTAGATAATGGCATACACTATATTATGTTATGAATCATAATGTATAATCTTAACTTAACAAAATACCTAGAAAAAAATTTAGATCCTACGAATGGCTAATTCCATATTCACAAATATGGTTTCTTTGAGGAATATTTTACATTTCAATCTATAATAATGTCTTCTCAAGAAAATGTTAGTTATCCTAAGCATATCCCCCAGGAGTTTCGTAACTACGAGTGCAACAAGGCCCGTTTTCGTGCACTAGTTCCCGTTCGAGTCTAGCTCAAAGCGGTGTTTTCGGGTTTTACCCCTAGATACATCTATGCTCTAGCCGCCACTACCTACTCGTATCCAGACAGGGATGTGTTGCTTGAAATATCCATATAATATATTCCTTACCAAAATACCAGGATGTTCTTTTATGTTTATCCTGAAAGACTAACTTAGGGACTCTTCCCTAATCTATGTTTTCTAAATCTAGTTTCCAAAATTTCTACTAAACTTCCTCTGATACCAACTGTAAGGACCCGACCCCAATTTCCCGGAGTCAGTGCCTTATTTGATTATGTTGGCATACATACATGGATTACGAATCCCTAAAGACCAAGTAGTTTTTTATTATTGGAAACAAGTTACATACATAAGTTTATCATTACAACATGAAGGGAATCAAAACACTATTTTATTCCACTATAAACATCATGTCTCCAAGATTATGCTTGCATGTCATTCATAAATTACTTCTTCATGTCCTGAAAAAATGAATCATAAGAAAGGGGTGAGATCAAATGCTCAGTAAGAGTAAGAAATATAGTGGAAGATAATATAAACATTAGACATGGTGAGTAATTGAAAACACATTCCTTTAATAATGAACTTGAACGCATTATGGAAGAAATATGAGAAGAATAAATAATTCCATAATAAAACATAATCATGGGTTTTATAATATTTGAATAACTACATGAACTTAAAATACTAGCATTATAATGAGGGAATTGCATATGTCGTACGTCATAACCACACCGTCCAAGCCTCGTGCTAGGACAATAAAATAATTATTTTGTCAAGGCCATGTGCCAAGACCATAGTTTGTCTCATCAGACCTACCGATGCATCGAGGGCCGATAACGGGCCCCACCCCTCACATAATAATTCCATTTCATTCCTCATATGAGTAGGTATCAACATAAACCACATATACATTCATATTGAAACTATCATATGAAATGTAACTAACTTTTCCCAATCATAAAACATAAAACACTGACCATTACGAGTAATATGGTGAATGGTTTTTGGATAGATCATCCACAATAGAGTTAGTAATAAATCATTAAATAAAATATGGTGTAATACTTCATAAATGATTAAACCCAATAATACCATGGAATCAACAGGAGCATTGAATCAAACGAAAATAATCTTATAAAATCATTAAGCAATTTTGAGATAAATACTCTTTTATTTTGAAAAGAAGAGTTCTTTTGGAAAATCTTTTTATAAAACCAGAATTGAAGTAAGATAGTATTTTTATAATAAAATGAGTATTTTTATAAAGATAATGTTTTCTAAAAATAGATTATATATGCCCTTGTAAATAGATATGAATTGGATAAATTCCCTTGAATCGGGCTTGTATTTTGGAATCAAATTTGAAAGTTCCTTTTAAAACGTGTAACTATCCTAAAATAAGGAAGTATTATTGTTTTTAAACATACATATGATACTCACACAGAATATATGAGGAGTAAATACCAATACATAATAATTTCATTGAGATATTTAGACAATGAAAGTATCCCGAATTAAAATGGATGTTCGGGTTGAAAAACCCTTGCCTTAACTCCAAACGTGTTCCGGTCTTGTACTTAAGCTCCTATAATATGAAATTATACTTGTTAAAAACTTATTTCATAACCTATTATACATGTATTTATATTACCATAATTCTGGTTAGTTCATTTATTTCGTTATTGATAAGTTATTGTATTGAATTTCGTTGTTCTGGAGTGTTCGTTTCATTTATTTTCATATTAGGTTCAATTGTTTTTATGTAATGAAGTTTATGTGGAATGATTATAAATCTCCAGGATTGGAATTATATATTATTAATAAACATAAATAATTTATAATTGTCATTTCTATCATTTGGTTACATGTAATGAGGATGAATCATTAGATGACAACCACTTCGATTATTCGGTGGTATTTGGAATATTATGAACTAGTTTTTTCATATAACTTAATTATATGTACATATTATGGTTATTGAATATTAATTATGTTATAATACATATGTTATAGTCTGGTTCAACCATGAATATGGTTTCATGACTAGTAATGAAGATGAAATTGAAGAACGAAACTTCGTTGTCTACAAAGGTTATAAATCAAAACCTCGTGGATGTCGATTTCGTTTATAAAAATAAAAGGGAGGGAGTAAGAATATATATGTTGGCTCTTCAGTTCACATGATATAAATCAAGTATATATATTATAATGGATTTATTATGATCATTTGGATAGAGGAGGTGAGGATAGGATAACAATAGAAGATAAATTGAAATGAAACCAAATGAAAAAGATGGGTGTTTTACCTCTTGAAATAACCTCCTTGAGAAACTCTCTAAGGGAAGGGGTTTTGGTCTTTTGGCCATACTAGAAGATTCTTGGACGTGGGTAGAGACTAGGGAAGGGTAATTGGGAAGAAATTTGAGGAGATTCAAGGCTTAGAGGTTTTAAGAGCAGAGGGAGTGGTGAGGGGTTTTTATAGTGGAGGAGAGGGGTAATTTTTGAATATTTAATTCATTATTTTATTATTTCTCTCAAAACAACCAATAGTATTGTTTCATGTGACCCCTAATAGTAATAAGTGCGTGTGAGTTCGAACCAAGTGGACTTTCATCACTAGTTATGTCATGAATAGTATATTTAACAGATAATTTGTATATATGGTATTTTATTGTATTTCACTATTCATCAAAAATTCTAGAATTTCAGAAAAATCCCAAAAAATCACCCTTACCATTTTTCAACGTGTAGAATTAAAAAGTGAAATCCATTTTTCTTAAATAATTTTCTAAATATTATTAATTTAATTTTTAAATAAGTTCATAGTTAATTCAAAAAATAACAATCTTGAAGTTCAATTAGTTTTATGTGACAATGAAAAATTAATTAAGATCCTATTATCATATTACCTTAGGAAAATAAAATAATATTATTATTTATTATTCATAAGGGTCATATTACTATTCATTTTACTATTCATAAGGGTATGTTACTATTCACAAAAAAGCAAGTTTGTTATATCAGGCACCAATTGACTTATTGAACACAACTCTAGATGACCATTTTTTTAAATTCAAAACATAGAAGAGTCAAAGTTGTGTTTAATGGATATATTATAAAATTGAATTCTATATTTATTTTCAAAAACTTGGGGTGTTACGGAAGCATTAGGATTGTCCATATTCTTCTGTTCCACCTTTTCTATGGTGGTGTTACTCGAGGTCGTCGTGGTGGTGTGGGTCTTATTTGACTGTAGACTCATACTACATTCATCAGGTATTCGTATAGGATGTCTGGACAGTAAAGGCACAATCTGTAGTGCATTACAGCATGTTTCCTTAGAAACTCTAATAGGTACTGTAGAAACAACTGATTCATGTTATTTGGAATGGTATTAATCTTTAAACTTAACATTCTCTGAGGTCCCAACATCTAGCACAATCTTACCCTTTCTTCATTTTAGAGCATTCAACACTTGCTTAACCCAATCATCGTCCATTGCTTGGGCTGAGATCTCTCCCTACATTTGACTATCCTATGAGATAGATTCTTTCCCATAACCTTATATGAACTTAATCAATGTGTCCCTAAAAGAGAGGCCTCTTTCATATTGGTTATTGCATTCAGTAATATCATCCCAAATGACTTTTCTTGGTTAATCCAATTGAGTAGTGAAAGGAAATCCTACTTCTTGTAGCAATGTCTGTTAATACTATAGTGGTGGATCATGAAAAAAGACCCAAGGTCACACCAATTGAAAATGAACATACTCTGTAAGTATCACAACTTGAGTGATTTCCATTATAGGTGTGAATGTTCAATAAGAAGAGTACCCACAGAAGCAAACATGGCAGAACCCTTGACTAAAAGCCTATCTCAATAGAAGCTTGAGTGTTATGTGAGAGTTAGTGGATAAAAGGTTGTCAATAGTTGGATCTTATGAAAGTGGGAGTCTGTTGGATTTGGTTCCATAAAACCAACTTCTTTTTACTTTATGATAAACATTTATTAATTATTTTTAATATTAATAAACTACTTATCACATCATAATTGTTCTTTTACGTGAAATAATATGGGTTAATGTCCTATGAGTAGTTGTCTCACTAAAAGATCATAGTCGTTCCCTACTATGATGGGAACCTGGAAGTGTGATTACACTATTCATGAATATATGTTCTATTGCGAGATGATATCATTTGAGAGACACAAATGATATAGGATATCAGGGGTGGAGACTCGTTGGACTTTGAGGAACCTTCTCATGGTGTGCTCCCTTGGTAATATTGAGTAGTATATTATGAGAAAGAGACACACCAGTATGAAATACACATTTATATGTGTCATTGGATGTTCCAATATGTGGATCAATGTATTGGTCCGTAGACATTAACATTATCATTTGTTAGTATTTTGAGTTGTGAACATAGATATATTGATGAAAACCAAGACGAGAGATGTTCACAGTGAGGTTGGATATGTCGAGTGTGTCACAAGTAATATTCCATTAATGACTAATGTGAGAAAGGATTAATCCATTATGTTCTTTAACTGAAGTTAATATCTCATTCCCTTTGGTGGAAATGATATAGTCTAAATAAATCAATTTCCATGGTGTTATATAAGAATGTTCTATTTTCAGAATGTCAATGTAATAAATATTGAGCATGAAGGTTGATGGCACTGGCTTGAAACTTTCCAAATTTGATATATTGTGATAAAAAGATTATATTACATGGTAAGTGTTTGTATGAGGTAACATTTTTTTGTGGCATTTAATTCTTTCTCCATGGGTTCCTCGGCATATTGTTAGATTCTAACCTTGTACTTTAGGCTGGTTCTACTAATTCTACTGAGAAAAAGGCCTAGAGGGTGACACAGTAAGTGTATGCAAAAACACAGTTAAATAATAATAATTATTTGTTATTTAATAGGTTGAATAAATATTATTCCCACACATGGTTTAATAATTATTAATTTATTGTGGATCACATTTATTCTATAACTAGTTATTCAAGAGAATGTATTGTAAGTGGAATATTTAATAAATAATTATTTTTTTATTTAGTGAATATAATATTTATTTATTTATTGGAGAATAATGCAATAATATTTATTTAATAAATAAATAGGCATTATTCATGGCCTGATAAATATTGTGAAGGATTGGAGGACCGAGTTTAAAGTTCCGGTGAGAAATAATAAAATATTGAATATTATTTAATTAAATAATATTTAATTATAATTCATAAGTTAAGAACATGATAAGAAATAATAATATTATTATTATTATTTCACAAGGGTTTTTTTAGGATTAAATAAAAAAATAAGGTCTCTTGTGAAATTATTTTATTTTTAACCTAGCAATATAAATACCCAATTATGTTATTTTCTCAACAGAGCCAATTCAATTTTGGTTGTGTACAATGATCTTGGAGAATCCTTTCAAGCCTAGAGATATCCCTCCTCCAAGAACACTCCGATGAACTGAGAGAAATCCTC
Organism: Viscum album; assembly: GCA_963277665.1. Classification (NCBI taxonomy): domain Eukaryota; kingdom Viridiplantae; phylum Streptophyta; class Magnoliopsida; order Santalales; family Viscaceae; genus Viscum; species Viscum album. Next base: position 2,017,330,885 of record OY728128.1, on the reverse strand, counting down.
CTCCACTGGATCAAGGAGAACTCTTTGGATGCAATTTTTGAGGTAATCAAATGTTGACAACACAAGCATAATGATCTTCCATGATAGCACTCGAAGACTCCTTTGGTGATGTTTGGAGTTTATGGAACATGTGTGGATCACTGCTAGAGGAAATCAATACTCTGTTCCTAAAATTCAAACATGATTCACCACAAATCTATCACTAGACTCATCAACGAAGAAATAATTCTTTGTAGGTAATTCTTTATCCAATTATATTAATTATAAACAATATGTATTGATCTTTTCTTTCTTTATTCTGACACAATTCTTTATTGTCTATTTCGTTAACTCAATTCTGTGGATCATGGTGATCATCATCACATATATCTCATATTTATTATTGATTATGGAAAAAATTATTGTTGCATACATTCCCATTGCATGCTTCCACTGTGCATAGAACCTATAATTACACAGGCCCGGAACATGTCTTCCAAATTTTGTATCATCCTTTTATATTGGTCTTCCATTTGAGAATGATACAACATAATCATTGTCAACTGAGTCCCAAGGTATTTCTGTAAGGATTTCCAAAAATGATATTTAAACCCTATATCTCTATCTGATACGATCAAATATTAAATGCCATGCAACTTTACCATCTCTTAGATATAGATTTTGGACAGATCCTCCACCATATGAGTTTGACAAATAGGAATTAAATGGGCTGACTTCATAATCCAATCTGCTATCACACATATGGAATCATGTTTCTGAACCATTCTTGGGATACATGTCAAAAAATTCATAGCTATCTGCTCCCATTTCTACACTGGAATAGGTAAATACTACAACATACCTACGGATCGCTGATGTTTTTCATTAACTTACTAACAAGTTAAGCGTCTTGAATGAAACTCATCCAAATTAACTTTCATGAAAATTCACAAAAAAATCACTTTCAATTCTTTATACATCTTCTATATTCCTAGATGAAAACCACATATTGAATGGTGGTAATCATGATAAATTTTCTCAGGATAATCCATAGGTAAAATCACCTATTTTCTAAACCACAATGCAAAAAAGCATCCATACTCTAGCCCTCAATAGTCTCCCCACCATTTATTTTTGAACTCATTGAAAAAAATTCTACATCATATGTATATGCGTACTTTTCCATCTTTTAAAAATAAGGATCAAGTGTAACTAAAAAGATAACCACAACATCACCTTGGTCTTCACATTCCATATGAATGTCGGCTAGGATTAACATTATCCACCACTCATCTAAAGTCTATTTTTCCAGCTGAGTATATGAATTTCTAGTTAATGCGTCAGCCACCAAATTTCCTTTACCCAATGTATAAATTAATTCAAAGTAAAACATTTGGAGATATTCCACCCATATTCTTTGCCTCATATTTAATACCTTTGTGAAAAAATATGTTTAAAGATCTTATGATTTGTAAACACAATAAATTTTTTACCAAATAATTAATGACACCAAGTCTTCAAAGCATGGATGATAGTATCTAACTACAAATTTTCTATTGGTTAGTTCATCTCATGCACTCACAACTATCTTGAACCCTAGGAAAAAACATGATATTTTTGAAGGACAACATATCCCAACCCTGATCCTGAAGCAGCACAATACACAATGTATCGTTGTCCTGATTCACGAGAATTCATGATTAGTGCTGATTTAAGGAAAACATTTAACTCTTGAAAATATTTCTAGAATTCCTCAGTCAATTGGAATGTAAAATTATTCATTTTCAAATCTTTCATAGGTGAATCTAGTCATGATAAAACATACACAATGAATCGGTAATTACCAGCTAGACCAAGGAAGCTCCGTATCTCAAAGAATTTATTTGGTGGTTTCCAAGGGATTAAAACTTCTATCTTCGCTGGATGCACTGAAACACCTCTTTACTAAATAACATGTCCAATAAAACATACCTCTTGTATCCAAAAATCACACCTTGATAATTTTTTATACATATTGTGATCTCTCATGATTCCCAACACTATCGCCAAGTGTTGTTGATGCTCATCCATGGTCCTTGAATATACCAATATATAATCCACAAACACCATAAAAAAAGAATCTAGATACTGTTGAAATAACATATTCATTAATGCCATAAAGACCACTGGTGCATTCATAAGATCGGAATTCATTACCACATATTCAAAATGACCATATATGATTTTGAAAGATCTCTTCAGAATATCCTCCTTATGAACTATTAATTGGTGATATCCTGATCGCATGTCAATTTTGTAGAGCCACTAATATCCCCTTAATTTATTGAATAGATCATCAATTCGTGGAACTGGATACCCATTATTTATCATAACTTGATTAATCTTATGATAATCAACAAAAATCCTTAGATTTCCATATTCTTCCTTCACGTACAAGACTGGTGATGCCCATGGAGACGTGCTCAGCCAAATGAAACCCTTGATTTTTATCTCTTCCAACTTCACTTTCAAATACCTAAATTATGTTGGTTCTATTCGATATGTCATAAGTGAGATACGATTGGTCCCCAAGAGGAGATCAATCATAAATTTTAGTTCCCTTATAGGTGGTAACCCTGAGAAGTTTTTAGGAAAAATAACTAGAAACTGATTTATCACCACTAGGAAACTACTATTCTGGATATATTCCATTGATGACAAAGACAATGCAGCCGACTGATATGAGATCATTCCAACTGTTGGTGCCAACAAGCCTATTTCACATTCCTTTACATTCCTTTCTCCATTGAGGAGATGATTGATGTCATCCTCAGTAACAAAACTAGATGTTCTTCTATAAAAGTCGATGTGAGCCTTCAACATTGTAAACCAATCCATACCTAGAATTACATCATAGATATCCATCTCTAGCACCAACAAATCCCATTTTATCTCAACTCTATCTACAGTTATAGAAATTATCTACATATAAAGGTTTGACATTCTATTTGACCAATAAGAGTTTAATGTTTTATCATAGAGGGTATCATCTCAAGTTTTAAACATATAAAAGAAAAAAATGATTATAAATAAAAGAATTTGATGCTCTAATATCAAAAAAACTTTTATAAGGGTAGAATTCAAAAGGATCATACCTCTCACCATAGATGGTCCATCCTGATAATCCACAATTACCTGCTCATCTACATATAATTTCTTCATCACTTCATTTTGTTCTTTGTGTCCATACTGATATTTCCCAACCTAAGGAGTCATGGTATTCCTAGAATCACCATTACTAGCTCAGTTATTCTGATGATATTGATTTTTCTTCACTTTCCACGTCAAAGCATGCGGCGCCTTCGATAGATAATAAATGTCTCGGGCACTTGACCATGGAGCACTGTGACAATACCAATGAATATTTCCCATCTTATTGAAACCATGTCATTCTCTTGGTTGTATTTTACACTCACTTCATGTGGTCAATAGAACCACATTAGAAACATCCCACTTTTGTTATGGGTTTCAAAGTAAGATTCACCTATCCATCTATTTGATTCCGGTTCACGCTCCCACCTAGGATGTAGGTGTCCCTCTTGAAATTTCTCCCTACAATAGAGTTCCCACTAGTTCCCATGGTTATTAACATAATTCCTCCTCCCATATCTCCATAAATTTTATGTCGAGCCACAATTTCTCTATTCATAATATCGGTATAATCTGTAATATAGAGCACAACTCTCTTATAGTGGATATCCGATAGGAGCCCGATTAAAAAATGTGTGCCTTCAAGCACACACTAGAAGAAACATATGGTGAAAAGAACACTAAATTCATTTATTTAGCTACATACTTGGTGAAAAACAGGTTTTCCGGCTTTAGACTGAAAATTTTTTCCATTCTCTGAATCACTAATGTGTGAGGATAGAATTATTTGTTGAATACTTTTCAAAAATCCTACGATGAAAGGGTTTGGACTAATTTATCCTGAACTACTAAATCTAAACATTTTCAAGAAATATGGAATAATATATACGTTTCCAAATTGACATTCATCTCTACTACTGTGTCGATAAAATTGAAGATAAAACTCATCATGTTCAGCAATACCTCTATGTTTTCAAGTTCATAATCACCCCGTGAGACGGGTGATTTATGATTATAGAACTAGATTAAATGATCCACCTATCATGGATTATCCTTCTAGTTCCATATGTCTAGAACCTAAAATGATTGGACAATAATATGAACTAGTTGTTGGTTCACCTGTGTCTCAGGTGCAACCACATTCTCAGCAGCTTCTTCTGGTTGGTTTCTACGAAGCCTACCAAGTGCCATTTTTTATATGAAAAACAAATTCCATAAGTCTATATCTCTAGAAACTAAAGTATTATCATTTCAAATTCCATAAAATCAGATACCACAACATTTATTTCAAAAATCAACCTTTTCCATGTTATACCATTTTTAAAAAATTTCAACATTCTTTTGAAAATCAAACTATTTTCAAAATACCAAAACCATGCTATTTTAAACAATATTTCATTTCAAAACACATTCAAAATTTTCAAAAATCATCACTTTTTAACAAAATCATTAATCATTAATCAAAATGATATATGCACTCCTAGTGGGAATTCATTCCTCTAATGCATGTCAGACTAATCTCAGAGGATAAACCCATGAGAATGAGATTCCATGTCCTATAACTGTCTCCAAAACACTTATGTACCCAACTAAATAATAATTTTATGTCTAGTATAAAATGGATAGCCATGTGTTTTTATTCTCTACATTTCAATTCCATACATTCCTACTCCTCTCTATCATCTCAAATCAAGAAAGAGACAATAATGAATTTCAACATTAGGAACAATAAAACTGATGACCACTTATTCCACAAAGGAATGAAAAATATGATACAAATTTTCACATCCCGCCCCTTCTCATTGGCTTGATAGGGTGTGGAGGAATTACATTTCCTTAACCGACATCCCCAGGATTCCAAAGGTTGGTAATAAATGTCAAAGTATTCAATATACATGGGGTAAAATTTTACCTTTATGAATAAAACCACTAACCCAAAACGTCTTAATAAATTAAACCACTATATGATAAATGAGAAAATGAAAGAAAACTAAAACATTTCATTTATATCAAACCAACCAAAACCATGTACCACAGTAGAAGACAACTAGAATCAAAGTGAAAAGAAGAAGGCAATCTACTAAAACTCTAATACAACCACAAGACTCCAAAGCTCCATCGGCTCCAATACCCAACATCACTAAACAACCCAAGTATAATGATGTAGTGCTAAATATGTGTGATACATTACATTTTTTCATGTCTCGGTAGATGAAATCTGCAAAAGGACCAAATTTCAAAAGTAGGGGTGGGTACTAAAACTCCATAGGTTTTTCCCAAATGACATCCCTATTAAATACAATAGGTTACAAAAGTTATAAAAAAATATATAAAATATTTTATATATATTTTTTTAAACAGTTTATAAATAAATATAAACAAATATCATATCACCCAGTTTTCTAATAAAATTTGATTTTCAAAGATGGAAACCAAAAAATGCTTAAAAACAATTTTAAAAGTTCCATTTGACATAACCATTACATTCCACATATTTAACCATGAATGCTTCATTATGAAAGTTCCATACTCATGATAGGTTTCTCAGAGATCTACCAATTCATCACAAGTTATTATTTCCCACATTCCACTACACCGTGGCACTAAGCAGAATGTCATATTTCGACAAATCCTCAAAAATAAAAATATGAACACACACACCAAGTATGCCCAAAAAAACATGCCAATACCAACATGCCAAACAATTCAATTCTAACACCATTTCAATAAAATAAACTTTTTATTGAAAACATTTTTCCATAAATTTAACTAAGTTAACATTTTAAAATCACTATTTTAAAAACATTTATCAAATCACATTCCAAAGAAACTCCAAAATTTCACATGGAATTCCAAACCATCACTAAAGAATTTTTCAAACTTTCTTTTCACACAAATTTCAAAATCATTTTAATAAGGTTAAATATAATATCAAATAATCCAATTATTTTAAGAAAGATTACCTGAGAGTAAATCCACCCAGCATGAGAGTTCTAGTGAAAATGATAAACAACACGAAAAATGTCACAAAACCAGGTTAAAAATCCGTGAAAGTGCCATAGATTTTTCCCCTATCATAAAAAAAAATCTAATCATATTTTCATCCAAAAAAATAGATTTATCCACAAAAAATTTATATCTATGAAACCACGATAGTGGGTAGAGTAGATCTATGAAACCCCATCAAGAAAGATGAAGGACGAAGTCTTACTGCAAGAATCAAACTTCAATGCACCAAGTAATGACTCCAAATCACATCCAATTCGATGAGAGACCCTTCTGTGACATTTAAAAGAGATAAATAAAAGTTAGGGATGTTTTGGGAAAAAATGATGCATAAAAACACAAAACAATTTACATCCACTATTTTTCATCTAGTTTCCTTTCTATGCCTGGATTAGTCACATGATTATGAATATTGTGAACTAAATGTGTGCAAGCCACTGCCTCAAGGAAAACCCTCACACAGTCAACTCACACAGTCTCCAAACCATGCCCCAACTTCACTAAAGCAACTACCTCAAAATACTAAATACAACTTTCAAAGTGCAGAGTTTCTCCTAAGTGGACAAATGGTTTGGTCAAACAATGTTCCAAACTTTTGTCTTCCTTTTTTCCATTGTCTCACTATGTAGGGTTTCCTACAGTTGTTTCACAGTTTTCCCAAATAATTCACCAACTATAATCCTATTGAAAAGCCCCCCAAGCCCTCAATCATTTCTCCAAACTCTCCCCAACATCGCCCATATACTATATATAATTAAAAATAATTATTAAAGGGTTACTTATAATAAAATGCATGTGCTACATGAATCATTTCAAGGACATATTCTCTGATGATTTATATGGATTACATCCCAAGACATAAGTGAAGATCAATATTCATATAGTGCTAGGTGTTCCACCAGTGTCCATTCCTCACTATAAGATGACACCTACAGTGCTCTAGGAAGTCATGAAGAAATTGTATGATTTAGAGGAGAAGTTTTTTATATGAACCAATACATCACTTAGGGTTTAAATGTCATATTTTCCATGATGGTGGATGGTACCCTTAGGTTTTTTTGCAGATTACAGATGGTTGAACTAACTTTAAATGAAGAACTGATATCAATCGCCATGTATATAAGACATGTTCAACCAGCTTTGAGGAGAAATCGGTTTTCTCTAAGATCGATTTGAGGTTGGGCTACCATCTGGTGAAAGTGAAATCATCAAACATACCACATAAAATGTTCCTAAGTAAGTACGTATTATACACATATTTTCATTTTTCATTTTTACATATAAATGTGCTTGCAGTTATTATAGATCTAATAAATTAGGTTTTCACCCACACCTAGATTCATTTGCGGCAGTCTTTATTGAAGGCATCTTAGTTTATTATCATAGTAGACATGACCATGCTAACCATATTAATATATTTCTGAATACACTAAGAGAGCATATACTATATGTTAATATCAACAAATAAAAATTACGGATCAGAAAGGCTCACTTAGAGGGTTATATAACTTCATAGGTAGGCATATCTATTGCACTATCGAAAGTGAGCAATGTTATTTCCTGGGAGTATCCCAAGAATGTATTTTATATACATAGTTTCTTGGGATTGGTTGGATATTACTTGAGATTCATCAAGGATTTATCATGACTAGATTCATCTCTTATGGTATTGACTAAGAAGGGTGTGATGTTTTTCTACTCTAAAGCTTGTGAGTCAGCCTTTTAGGAGTAGAAATTGAAACTGACTTCAACTCCAATCTTGATTCTTCCAAATATGGAAAGAGGGTATATTTTTTATTATTATTATTCATGGATTGGTATATTAGTTGTTATGATTCAAGAAGATTAGGTTGTAGTGTATGGATCCCACACTTTCTAAGACCTTGTGAGTGGAATTAAGCTACGCATGACCATAATCAAGGTTTTATGGTCCACGTTTTACAGTATTGGAGGCATTATATTTTAGGCATGCAATTAATTATTAATATAGATTAAAAAGTCTCAAATATATCTCCACATGTTGATATTTTAATCTTAGGTAATGAAGTAGGATAGAATACATATATTTGTTTGACTTTGATCATGCTTATACACCTACAAAGGGTAATGAAGTGGCCTACGTCCTAAGCCAGAATATTCAATCATGGGCCATACAGGAGGCCAACAACATGTTCTATTTGATGGTTTTTTTTCTAAGATGCACCTGCAGGTTTGGGAATAGCATGGGTAACATGTTTTAAAAGCTCCAAAGGAGACATCCTCTATTCTGGAGTAGATGTAGATGCGACAATAATCAGATCCGGAAGGCCTCATCCCAACGGAAAGTATCATTGGTGAGAAAATACCACATGGTTGGGTTGTTGATGGGAATTAGATACTACACTTATGTGGACATATCTGGGATCCTTTATACATACATGAAGAGATAATGTGTGAATATAAAACCTCTTTTTGGTAATTTCACCCTAGAATTACCAAGATTTACCATAACATACATTATCAATATTGGTGGCTATAAATGAAGAGGAAAATTGTAGGATTTATCATGAGGTGCTCCACCTATCAGTAGGTGAAGGAGGATAACCAGTGACCTACGATAATTTTATAGCCTCAATCCATTTCATAATTGTAATGGAATGACATCACTATTTATTTCATTATGGTATTTCCATGATCCCCTCGAGGTAGCAATGCAGTATGGGTGATCATCTACAAGTTGACCAAGGATGCACAATTCTTTCCAATCCAAGAGACCTTATCATTCAATGATATTGGGAGCATTTATATTTGGTAGATAGTGATACTTCATGGAGTTCCTCATTCTATCACATCAGACCAAGATGCCTAGTTTACATCATGGTTCTATCATGGGCTCTAGAACGACCTAGGTTCATAGTTGTGATTTTGTACAGATTATCACCCTCATAGTGATGGGAAGTCTGAGCAGATGATACATGCGTTAGAGGACATTCTATAGGCATGTGTCCTGGATTTTGGAGGTTCATTGGAAAAACATATACCTATTTTTGAGTTTTCCTTTAACAAAAATCTCTAGAAAATGATTTATATGGATCTATATGAGTCCCATTATGGTAGGTCGTACCTTTCACCTCTATGCTGGTTAGAGGATGGTGAGGTAGCACTAATGGGTCCTCATATCATTCAGGAGACTTCAATGCAAGTATAGCTTATTTGAAAACATATGGGGATATCTCATTCTAGGCAGATGTCTTATACTTATCACTGCCACCAACCTATGGAGTTCCTAGTGGGATATTAGATCATTCTATGAGTTTTTCTAGATTGGTTCATAGATGGATTTAGGGACAAGGAGATTTATCACCTCATTATGATTGGAATTTTGATACCATGGATAGACTTAGGCCGGTAGCCGATCGATTTCTGCTACCTCAAATGTATCATTATTTAAAATATGTTTTCCCTATATCGCAGCTTCAACGGTATCATGATGACCCATCTCATTTTTTTGACCCATAGTAAATTGATAAAGAGTTGAATGCAAATTTTGAGGAGAATATGATATGTATCATTGATCAGAGCATGAAGGATCTCAGAGGTATGTCAATTCCACTAGTCTGGTGTTGTGGTAGCATATATGGTTACAGGTTGAGACCTAGGAGTGGGAGGCCAATGTACATGTGTCATGGTAGGAACTCTTCCTATATGACATTTTACCACCCTTGAAAGGAAACTCAGGGATGTGTTTTTTTATAGAGGGGAGGTTGTAACTAGCCATTTTTTCAAAATAGTATAAATCAGTATTTTTTATCTTAAATTCCTTAATTTAGACTTTGTAATGGTACTTAACGGATTCATGAAGGTCATGAGGGTGTCTAGAAATTGTTCAGATCCCAAATCCCTAGAATTTGGAGAAACAGTCTAGACTACATGGTAAGTAGAAACTATGCTTCTCAGCTCGCATGGTTTATACTAACTATGTAGGGAATTTCATAGGGAATCTTGAGGCCAAATAGTAGTATGAAGTTGTACGGGTCGAGGTACATGAATGGGTGAGGTTTCAAACATCATTGAGATTATAATTTCACATGGCTAGTGCAGAGTAAGCCAAACTATGCACTTATCCCATATGAGGGGTCCCATTAAAAAGTGTGTGGCACACATGTGGTACACCATTTGGCCAACTGTGCGGCCCAGTAAATGAAGGAAAAATGAAAATTTTTCCCTCAAATGTTTTTAACTAAAATAAGATTCTCCGCCCTCTCATTTTCATTAGAACACATTTATAAGAGATCATCCTCTTCTTCATCTAGGGATTTTAATATCTCCCTCATCCATCATCTTTATACATCACCATGGGATGTGTTACAGATTTAAGAGTAAGATATTTAATCCTCTTACTTCTTTTCCATATTTTTTTAATCCAAATTTGTGCTATTTTGGTGTGACCTCATTTGACATATTTGTAGGTAATCTAACAATTCTTATGATAACTCTCATTCTAGCTCAATTTGAAGGCCGACTCTAGATGAGGAGAACGCTGTGAACCGAAGGTAGGTGGTTTAGCTTCTTTCCCTCATGTTTCATTACATTTATAACATGTGTAGTTGTTTTTCATGCCATAAATTTCTATTTACACCTAAAAATTGTTTAATAAATTAGATTAAATGATTTCCATGATCAATATAACCCCAGTGAGTGGATAGTAAACCCTTTGGTTGATTGATTTGAAATAATGCACCCCAACATGTGTTCTTTACCTTAGAGGCCTGTTTTCCCTTTACCATAAATTGTCTAAACACCCCATTGAGAGGTGTTTCTTTGTAATAAATTTCTTGAGTTAATTATTTGAGCTAAGAGGAATGGTAGGCATTGAGTTAGGCCCCTATAGGCCATGACATAATTGAATTTATTAATTAAGGGATTTGACCAACTTGTTAATAATGTTATAAATATTTCCTTATTAAATGATATTATCTTGATAGTCAAACATACCCTCACTTTATGGTGATACTGATAAAAGGGTCCCAAATTAATGACACATTGGAAAGTCTCATCGTTCTTTAGTTATAATTTTCAAATAATTGTAAATACACTTGGGGAGATATTATGTATGCATTGTACAAGCTCACCATACATTTCCTCTACCACTAGATGAGTGACACCAGTTCCCTTAGTGAGACCCCATGGATGGTCTTGGTGTAAATATTTTTATACCATGACATGAGTGAGACTTGGACCCTTATGTGAGATATTAGGCATGGACTCAGAGGTTATTTGTTGTCTTCACAAAATTCCGGGAGTGATACTTGGGAATTCATTTAATGTTCACCTTGAATAGACTCCCAAGACAATGGGTTTATACAAATCTACATGAGTGATACTTGGGATTCCTTTTTGATATCCTTGGATACACTCAAGTTGCCTCTTATTAATTTATAATGATGCCAATTAAACATAAGAGTAATAAGGTGTAACTAGAATTCCTGGGATGCTTCCTCCAAGAAAAATCATAATCTTAAGGGAGATCCATCCTTTATAACATTATTTATAATAGATCATACCATATTTCATATATGTGCAGGTTTATTTTGTTTTGAGACATTCGGATTAGGTCGATGTAGGTATAGTAGGATGGATTCCCCAAATAGAACCCAGTCTGATATAGTTATTTGTTTTCAACATTGAATTTATTATTTATTGTCACATTTCTCATTTTAGACCCATGTAATGGATTGATCTAGGCATAATTTGTGGAGGATTAATGTGTATATCTCACACCCTTCTTGGGTCTCCATTGGTACCCAAGCTGACTTTATGATTTCAAGCATAGATAAAGGGAAGTTGCCATCTTATGATGCCTGATTTTGAGTTCTAGGATGGAGTATGGGTGTAGAAGACCAGGCCTATGATCAAGATGTTGGTTGAAGCTTCTTCGTATTATTTTTATATTTTGGTTAGAATGTGGTATATGCCTACATCCCTTTTATATCATGTACCTATTTTATATAGCTACATGATCATCATACTCATATTTTGTATATTTTATTAATTCATATTCCACTTTTTATATTTTATTGATGATTATTTTTTCCTTTATTTTCCAGTTATTACTGCTTCTGATGATTATTATTTATTTATATACCATTGTGCCCCCCAATTATCTATAAGGGAATAGTCTTCCCATGGACACACCCAAGACCCTCTCTACTAGTCGGCAACATCTGGAATTCAGTGAGCCAAGGTTGAGGACTTGTGGTTGACCATATTAGGGAACCACTATGTAGTGCATATTGTAGGATTCCACAACATGGAAGGACAATTCAGTACCTATAATGGGTGATTAGTTGCAAAAGTGCTTACACAAGGTCAAGAAATTGACTACGAAGAAACCCTTTCACTGGTTGTAATGTTGAAATCCATAATAATTATACCTTCCATTACATCCTTCCATGATTGTGATATTTGTAAAATCGATGTCAAAATAGCTTTACATAACAAAAACCTTCAAGAAGTGTCTACATAACAAACCCCTAAGGGTTTGTGAGTCAAAAATGATTTCAAAATGGTTTTCAAGTTTCAAGTATCCTTTTATAGATTAAAGTAAGCATCCATGTCGTGGAAAATTAATTTTTATGAGGCCATAATGGAATTTGGTTTCATAAATAATTAATTTTACCTGTGTGTCTACAAATGGTTTAGTGGGATTATGGTCATTTTCTAAATAGTATATGATGATGACATATTAGTCATAGGAAATGAAATACCAGTCCTACATTCTATTAATACATGGTTGAATAAATGATTATCTATGAAGGATTTAGGTGAGATAATATATATTCTTGGGATTAATACCCATCATGATAGATCTAAGAGACTACTTGGCCTAATTCCAGGTATATACGTTGACAAGATACTACAGACAATCAGTATGGAACAATCCAAGATATTGTTTGTAACATCACATGACATTCATCTTTCCAAAAAATGTTTCCTCAAACACATGATGAATGAAATAGAATAGTAAGGACTCCATACATATCAGTAATTGGGTTATTCGTGTATGATATGTTGTGTAATAGGCTAGAATTTTCTAATGGATTGAGTGTAGTAGGAAACTATAAAGCAATTCCAGTTTACCACCATTGGAGGGAATTCAAGACTACCCTTAAGTATTTCATGCATACTAAGTATATGTTCCTAGTCTATGGAGGAGATGAGGAACTAGTCATCATAATATTAAAAAATACAAGTTTTCAATATAATAAAGATGACAGGAAGTCACAAACGGGATACATCTTCAATTGAATGGAGGTTTTGTGAGATAGAAGAGCTCAATGAAGGCTATGGTCATAGATTCTATATTATATCCAAAGTATATTACAACTTCTGAGATAGATGAAGAAGCAATATGGATACAAAACGTTGTCCAAGAGCCGGACATGGCACTTAATAGTAAAGCTCCTATCACATTATATTGTGATAATACTGTTGTGGTGACTCTTACAAAAGATCCATAGTCACATCAGCAGATGAACCACATACATTATAATTTTCATATCTTGTGGGTTTTTAATCAGAGAGGTGAGGTTGTGGTGATTAGAATATCCACAGAAGACAATGTGGCGGACAACTGAATAAATCCTTGACTCAGAATAAACATGATTATCATGTGAGGTCTAGAGGACAAGAATTCATAAGTAGTTTACTCTTGTCCATGTGGTATTTAGTTAGAATTGGTGTCTTTGGACAAAAAAATTTTACTCCGATTACATCAATATCTAATGTATTTAATATTAATTAAACATATTTTTACATATTTTTCATTATTTTTCATGGATTTAATGTAAAAATGTTCTATAGAATTTTTCTCATTGATAAGGTCATAGAATATCCCCAATATGATAATAACCATGAAGTTCACTAACAATATTCTTAATATTGTTCTACAGTTATAAAATGTACTACGATGAGACACGAAGTATTGAGACTGTCATGTCACACCCATTTTTTCATGTGTTTCTTTTGATCTAGTTCATTGGAAATATTGATTATTTTTTGGGTTTGGTGTGAGATTAATGGTGATTTTTTATCTTCCATCTATGTCAAGTCATCTTACCATGGTTTCCCCAATGCTTGTTTGGGAGTTTTGGAGAAAAGTGTGGTTACTTCATGATTTGGGCCAACCATGAGCCCAATTCCAGATTTAAAAACCAAATTTGTTTCTTTTATAACTACTTAATTTTTCAACATTTTTCACTCATTAAACTTTCCATCTAGACTTATTGACCAATTCAAATCACCATATCCATTTGTAACCCTTAGGAGCTCATAATCATCGTGGATTTGGGTGATTTATTTAGGCACAAGACCAACCTATGAGCCCATTTCCAGATAAAAGGAAATTATTTTATTTATTTCATATCCCATTCTTTTGTTAACCTTTTTTGGTCATTACACCTATCATGCGAGACAAAAAATACTATCTGCATGCCCATTTTCCATTTTACCTCTTTGGAGCTCATCTTCATCATCGATTAGGGTGAATTTCATCAAGAATTCTCAAATCATCCAGATTTGTAAATGTAATTTGTTTCATTCATAAATAATTTATTTATTAATATTTTTCCCCAAATGTTGATTCCCCTGGTTATTCCAGACCTATATATCCCTTCCATTTAGTTTCAATCCATTCCCTCTCTTCTAAGTGTTTGGATTTAAGGAAAGACGAAGAGTTCTCTAGTTTCCAAGGTGAGATTACTTCTCATTTCTCCTCCCTCTTCCTCATACTTCCATTATATAAATGTTCCTTATTCACTCAGGGTATGTATGACCTAGGGTTCAAATGTTTCATTATTGTTTATGGTTTTTATGTTTGTTTAGTTATGGTATTCACACATTTAGGGTTTATAAAACCACAGTGGGTGATTTTAGTTGTGTGTTTCCATTCCTCCATGTTTTTTAGGTAGGTTCTCTAATGAACTTTCCCTTATTATTTATGTTTCTTATTTATCATGTTTTATCACCTTTTATAAATTATTAGTATTTCTATACAAAAATTTTATTATCATTTTTTGTGAAAAATGGTTATTTATTCCTTGTTTTGTGTAAAATTTAGTTATTTTGTTATAAAAGTAAAACCCGCTTGTTTAAATAAATGTTCTGCTAGTTTTAGCATATGTAATGTGATTTCTATGACCTTTATTAACTACTATAATAATTTTTTGTCATGAATTTTTTTTACCTCTTTGGGTGTTAAATAGATGTTGTTTTGCAAAATGTGGCACGCCTAGTTTTCGAAAAAGTGCCAGGTTGGATTTTGTGTCCTAAATGTGACATAAAATTACATGGTTGAATTTATTTAATTTTGGGAAGCAAGTAAAGTAATATTTTGGGGTCCTTTTATGGATTTAAATTAGGTTTTCGGTTTTATAAAGAGATGGTTATTTGTTTTTTATGTGTTTTTTAATGAGTTTCTGGTTAGTTTCCCATTCAGCATTTTTAAGAAAATGGTTGAACTTTGAATCTGTAACCTATTTGTTCTAAAGGTATTGTGTAAATGTTTTTCCTGATACTAATGTTTATTGTACACCACATTATGAAAGGTGTGATTTTTACTTTGGATGCATGTTGGTTTGTTAAAATTATTAAAGGCACATTTTTCATTTTTTAAAAAAGGGATTTCATGTGTGTTCAATGTTTCACCATGAGGGGCCATTTTAGGATACATGAAAGTTTTTTATTAAAAGGTTTGGGGGCTGAAAAATTGGTTTTATATGTTTTTTGTTGGTTTTTCCCTTAAAATAGCATTTTTAAATGTATTTTATGTGTATATCCTTGTTATACTTCTTCAAATTTTTTTATTAAAATTTTAAGTGGTTTAATGATTTGTGAAAGAACTCTATGGAATGTTTGTGGGATATTGTTTGTGTTTCTGATCTAGTTATGGAGTTTTCCTGATAAAATTGTATTTGATAATATGTGGAACTTTATTTACCACTAAAGGTAAACACAGATATCTAGGTGGGCAAACATATATTAATATGATAGTGATCTGGTGGGGTTTCATCCATGTTTCACGTAGCATGTTTGATGATGAAAACAATAACTAAAATATGATGAAGATGGTTTTAGGGACCACTAGGTTATGGATGATTCTCTTAATAGTGTCCCATGTTCAAGATAACAGATATTTATTATGGTTACCTTCACTGAGATATGAGGTACATAGGGATCATGACAAACTAGTGCCTAGGGGTGTTCTAGTGACATGTTCTCATTACCTATTTTGTACTCACCATTGGCATACAGTGTGTTTGGTTGGTAAATTCAGAAATTTCAGTGTTTTATTTAACATTTTACATTCTTTAAATCATCCCTCTTGAAATCTATTTTTATTTTGAAGTTGCACCTCATTGAAAATTATCACAAGCATTTTTAATTATAAAACTTGCATGTTTTTGTCTAGTAATTTTTATAGCATGGATCCTCATTTGGAAAACATACTTTTATATCTTGTATTTAAAGCTTGAAATTTATGTTTCTTTTATTTCAATGGATTTTCAGTGGTAATATAATATCTGTCTAACCTACTCAGTTATAATACTCACACATATATCCTTCTTCTATTTTAGCCCTTGTGAAAATTTCATCTTGAGTTTTATCACATTGGGAGACGTGTGATAATTGTGTTGGATATTGAACAGAGGGGTCACATGGAGTTAGTTGGTTTTCTGGTTTGATTAGTTTTACATTTGGTTTCTTGTTTAAATTATTTTCAGTTCGATTTTTATGTAAATATATTCTGGTTTGTCTGTTTCTTTCCTCTATTTGTTTTATTGTTTATATTTGGTTGAAATCATTCCCTTGATTACTCTATTTATGCCCTCGGTGTTTGTTTCCATCCCAGGAGGATCGGGAAAGCCTCTTGAGACTTGTCGCGGGCTTGCCTGGGTGACTGGTTCAGGGTCGACTTGGGCTGGTTCGTGACATGTCAAGTATAATTACTCGTAAGAAAATTATCATTGTTCTAATGATGTTTAAAATAGGTAATCTATTATATGGGATATTATGAGAACATACCCACTATTAATAATTATTCATGTTTTTGTGTCATCATATATTCGTATATGTGATCCTGAACTACACCATGTTAATAGATTATAAATTCTTTAATAAACCACCTCTAAAATGAATTTAGAATTTAACGGCAGTTTTTTAAAAACCACTACTAAAATTTATCCATTTATTAAAAAAACACACTTTCTCCCTAGAGACCCCACACTTCTCCCCTGATAACCCCACCACTCTCCCTTGAGCACCCCTACCTTGAGCCCTCTTCACCATGGTATTTCCTCCCCCATCGGTAGCTTCACCCATTTCCCCCCTCGAAAGCACTAGCCATAACTGGTGTTCTATTTCCCCCCAACCCCCCCCCCCCCCCCCCAGACCCCGAGCCATCATCTGTGGTGTTTTCCCTTGAATCTCACAAACCCTCTTTCTCACTGGTGTTTTCATTTCTCCTTAGCCCCACTGGCCATTTCCCACACTGGCTATATGATTTCCCCTAAGCCTCCCTTAGCCTCTCCCTTACCCTCACCGCATGTGGGTCTTCTCCCTCAAGCAATCCCTTACAGAAGGTATATGGTATTAATTTCTAAGTTGGTTTTCACAGTATATAGTGTATGATATAATTTGAGTATTTATTGTTTATGGTGTGAATATTCCATCATTATCTTTAACATAAATTTATTTATATTAATTTTACTATTTCCATTGGTCTTGGGTATGTGATTCTATTCATTTATATTTTTTTACCTAACTATCAATACATGAAAATTTTAAATTGACTTTTCCTAGTTATAATACTTTTTTGATCTATCTCTATTGATTTATATAGGAGTTTTACTTTTCTATTTTATTAATTAGTGTAATTTCAATAGGGTCGTCCATGTATGATATATATAATTTATTCCATAAAAAGGATCATTATAATTTTAATGGATTCTATAAAGAACTAATAAATTTTATTATATCATAATTATAAAACTAACTAATTATATAAATTATTATAGATATTACGATAATGATCATTTGGGTTTAAATTTTGTTTTCTTATTTTTCCATGTTTGGATTGAACAAATGGTGATATTATTTGATTACACCCTTTATATGTTCCAATTTTTATCATATATTAAATTTTTTAATCATATGATTTTAAATGGTGATATATTGATATGAAGCTTTTTTTTCTATACATAGATGTACATGTGTGACATGATAGTCTTTTAAATATTTTGTTTGAAATTTTGATGTTTGAATTAGAAAAATCCTTGGGAAGCCTTAGGTATCTAAGTTGGAATTCTAGGTATAGGTGTTATAATAATTTGATTCCATTCGACTTTTACACATAGTTATGCTTTTAATCAAGATATTCTAGTCCACTCTCAATGAGGCCAAGGAAGTGTAAATTGGGGTGTGCTAATAAAATTTCATCATACCCTAGCGAGATGGTTATGTGTGAGTAATGTACTTAATTTTCCTATTAAGACCATGAGAATTATCCACTGATGTTTTATCGTTATTTTTTTTATTATTTGAATAATTTTTTTCACTCTTTAAAAATTATTTTTATTTTTAGAATAAATAGTAAATGCGTTGTTTATTTTATTTAATCTATCTTACAAATATAATTTTATTTTCTTATTTGTTTTAAAACCATCATATATGGGTTATCATATCATGGAAAAATAAGTGATTGGCACTAATTGACTTCCTTTAAAGAGGGGTTTCTTGCCTTAAAAAGTGTTTTTATGGAAATAGATAGATTCCTAAATTTGTTTTCAAGGTTTTGTTTGATAAATTATTTTCAATGAACTTTTGAAATGAATTTTTCTTAATGGTTTTATGAATTTTTTCTTACTTATGTTTTTCATAATACCATCCATGATTGATTTCCATTTTCTACATTGACTTTTTTAGTACTTAAATGGTTTTTCCTTTAACTATTTGGGTGGTGTTTTTTCACATCCATTTATCTCTTTTTCTACTTAGTATTATTTATGTGTTTTATTTTTTAAAATAATGGGTAGGGACATTTTGATATATATGGATAATATCTGGATCACATTACTAAAGAACACACCTCATTATGCTAAGGGTTTGGAGGAGTTTTTAGATTTTTCAATTTCTAATTAATCTATTGATTGGAAAATAAGATACCCATGTCCTAAATGTAAATTTATAATATGGTTGAAGAGTAATAATGTAAATGAACACTTGACATTAAAAAAATTCCCTACACAATATTTGTGATCGATTTGGCATGGAGTATCAAATTTTGTAGAAAGTTCGAGCATAGATGTCAATCAAAAGAATGCACTCATAACATCATTGAAAAATAAAAATTAATTGAAAAAAAAATATAAACGATGCTTTGGGAATTGAAATACAACAACATTTATATAAAAACTTAGCATAAAAACTATTTGAGGGTGCTACAAATATTTACTTAACAAGTGATGTTTTTGGGACTATAGGAAAACCCGATCATGATAGTAGCATATCATTGGATCCTCCTCTAAATTATAAGGAGAATAATGTAATATATAACTTCACTAAGTAGACAAATGCGTTTCATGATTTATTTGATGAGGGAAATCAAGATTTTTATGGTATATTTTTGAATTATTTGGAATGTTATTTTCTACTTAAGTTGTATCATATCAAATGCCTATGTGGAATTACAAATAAAGTGATTTCCATGATATTGGAATTTTTACATGATGAATTTCATGAAGCTAAGATCCCTTTGTTTTTTGTGATATAAAAAAACTTGTTAACAAGATTGATATGAATTATAAAAAAATAAATGATTGTCCCAATGATTGTATGCTTTATTGGTAATATGATTCAAGCAAATAGGAATGAAAAAATGCACTTATTCTAGATATATGTAAATGGGTGATGTTTGAAGTATAAATTAATATATGACTATAAATATTAACAAAATGAACACACCTATAAATGTTTTGCATTAATTTCCTTTGAATACATGATTTCAAAGATTATTCATGTCATTAAAAATCATCTAGCACATGAATTTTCATTCAATAGATAATAAAAATGATGGGTTAATGAAACATCCAAGAGATTCACAATTGTAAAAAGAAATTTGTTTCATTACGTCCCGATTTATCATCTGATCCTTATAATGTGCAATTTGGATTGGTTGTTGAATGATTCAACCAATTTGGAACTTTGAACACCAGTTATAGCATTTGGATGTATGTTTTGAACCATTAAAATCTACTTCTATAGATATGTATGAAAATAAATATTTTATCATTTAGATGATTATTCATGGAAAAAATGTCCAGTAATGATGTTGATGTATACTTTCATACTCTAATTAAAGAGTTTCATATCTCATGGAGCAACAGTGTTGAGACATATGATGAATCTTCTAGAATAATGTTCCAAATAAACACTGCCCTACTGTGGACCATTAGTGTCTTCCTTGGACGTGGGATATTATCTGTTTGGAACACTTGGGTTTGGATTTTCAATTTTGTAACATTGAATTTAATCTCAAATGACTACCTTACTTTAAAACATGGTGCTATTTGTTTCACTGAAGGTTTATCAATGCATCTAATACAGTTCAGTTGAACGGGTCAAAATTACATATTTTTATTGATAATAGAGAACCTCCAAATTTGTGGACAACACCCAAAATTATGGCACAAATTAGAAATGATGAAATAGAATTTGGGAAGGTTCATCATTTTAATGATAATGAGAAATGAGTTCAAAGTGCATCGTTAAGTGAAATTGGAATGTTGCAATGGAAAAAAATTATATTCTTAAAACTTCCATATTGGGAATTTTATTTGTTACGACATAATCTTGATGTTATGTATATTGAAAAAAAATTGACAATTTGATCTTCACATTTGTAGGGTCCTGAAAAAAAAATATGCAAAAGGGATGGAAGATGCTCCCTTAAAATTAGTGGATGAATCTACCAAATAATTTTGGAAAACTAAGAATAATGTTCAGAAGAAATGGTAAAGGGTTGAACCAGTCCATGTACCAGTTCATCACCAGTGGTATGTGGCCGGTTCGGCGAACCGCGCCACCCACGAACATTGTCGTTCACGAAACAGTGGTGGAGCGCCTATCGGGGTGTGAACCAAATGGTTGATGAAGTGATGCCAGACTGGTGCCCAGTCTCGAACCGCGCGGTCTGAAAACTAGGTAGACCCCCTTCCATGCACCGCGTCGTTATCGAAATGGAGGTGGAGCCCTACGCAGTGGCAAAGAACCCACGTGACCATGTGGGTTCGCAAGAGAGATTCATTCAATATACCCCATGAACCTAAGGTTGACTAAGACATCAGTAGGTTGGGTTTTCTATCATGGGTATCCAAAAAAGGTGCAGTATAACCATAGATACATCCCTTTTTCCCTCTATAAATGGACTTCAAGGGGGAGAAGAAAGGGATTGGCTAATTAGATATAGTATTCTGGGTGATTGGCTCTTAGAATAAAGAGGCTTTCGGGATCATAGATTTTTCGGACCACGAATTTCTGATTCGTGAACTAGAAACAGGTATAAAATGGAGACGAATTTTTAATAACTGAAAAACACCTAAGTAAATTTGTAAATCAAGAACCTAAAATTGGTAAAATACAAACCATGTCCCCTATACGGATTCACTCCCTACAAACCAAGGGGCCAACAAACCTTCTTTGATCTAGCGTGCCGCGTAGCACCCTCCTACGTTGGTGAAGCCCTGACCATTGTTGCCCCCACCCGTTTCCACTTGATTGGACTCCAGCGGCACATACCAATTTTTTACGTGGACCAATTCCAAATCCATGTACCACTACGGTATGACGGATTCCCCTCAGTCTGTGTACCACACTGATACGCAGATAACCTCTCCATCTGTATTGCACCTACCAATGAGAAGGGAACCACTCCTCGTATGGACATGTGGCCTACCAAGGCCTTTGGTGTTTCTGTCCCTCAAGTCATATAAGGCCCTTCCAATTCAGTCCAATCCTCCAGAATCCCATCAGTATCCTATCTATCACCAAAAAGCCAAGGCCCCTCCCAAAGCCACCGGAATGGCATGCTGAAATCTTCGGGTGCATTAGCACACCCTACTGAGTTCACATACCCATGCTAGGTTGAGAAAATGTGGATAGCCCATCCCTTGAAAGGAAATTCGATGAATCCCTAGGTTCACATACCCACGATAGTGCAGAGTCAGAGCACAGGATCCCCTTTTTTCCTCTCCACTCTTCAGGATTAATGGATCTCGCATGGTTTTCTATTCAACAAGCACCAGCGGTGAGCACTTCTCCCTTCACCTAAAGAGAGTTACTGGGCATCCATCCTGGTGTAACCCCTAACCTTCATCCTTTCCTACTTTCATTGGACCCTCATCCAATGTAATGTAAATAGAGGGAAGGATTTTCACCTCGCCCTCTTCCATGGTCGACGTGCCCTCTTCCACTAGAGGAGGAGGAAAAGTGGAAAAAGTGTGTGGATTTCTGAATCTTTCACATTCTATTATTTCTCACACCGAGTATGGATCACATGGGATTAGTGATTTGTGATAGTCACGGTATCCAAACAATGGTGACGATAGAACGAACTACATGGGTTTTAATCCCTACCTCCTAATCAGGGTACATAGGACACCTCCCTGAGGTTCTATCCCAGCTCGGGGCACCAACCACATGTAAGCCCCGACCATAACGCATAATGGGATGCCAACCACATCCTCTATAGGAAACTATTACATGTATGCCCTGACCATCTATAACTACGTACACTTTGATTCCCAACCAATCAGCATATGTGGAAAACCTCCCTGGGGGTAACATCTATATCTGATATCCATCTATTCTTATCAGACTATATCCTCATGCTCCTAACAGGACCATTCCTGGGCCTAGGAAATCATTTCCCCTAGGGAATCTGGACCACTTCGGCGTAATTCATGCGCCAACATTGACTAGGAACATGTCTCCTAGACATACTTTCGACATGATGCTAAACTATACGGTTTGGTCCTTATCACATGACCATAAAAGGTGACGTGGCTTACTATGTGGCCCCAAACTACATGGATTCTGATTCCTCTCACGAGGATATGTAGGAATCCCATATTCTTGGGTTCGATCCAGACACCCAAGTAACTCTCTGTCCCCACTAGACAAAAATAATCCCCAGAGTTCTTAATTATAAGTCTTGAGGCTAGTGTTGTCTAGAAAATCTCGAATATCCCAAGAATCGCTAATCCAATAAGGGATGGTAAGCCTCGGATGAAGATGATTTAGGGTCCCTGTGTAAACCTGTGACTTGAAACCCAGGGTTAATCTGTGGATACGATTCTTGGGGATAAACATAAGATTCACGAACATATGAACACATCTTAAATATATAAGAGAGTCTTGGAATATGGGATAATTTCCCTACCAAAGGGTGTGATGAGACCGACTTCCCATCCTCTCGACCAATGTGAGTTCTTACGTGTCGTTGGCCATATCACCCAATGAGCGCCTGCCTTTGGAAAGCATGTCCATGGATCATTGGATACAAGAACCATTGGGAATTTATGGATCTGTGAATAAACCTATTATAGACCAGGAGATGTCATAATGATGGGGAACATGACATAAATGATTAAACAACACCGAATCCCATTAATCAGATACATGAACCGGTCACATCACATTCTCCGTGAAACAAAAATGGTGAACCCGATGTGAATCTTTAACCATCATGACAGATTTACCCAAATATGAAATTCTCCATAATAATAAATGGATGATTAATATTAAACAGCACATCTTGTTCATTCTCCAACCAAAACAAAAAATGGACCCGTCTATGAGCCTTCGTCCGAGGTGGTGAAATAATCCAACTTTGTTCCCTCTTTCATGTTCAAAAGGAGGGCCAAGTAGGGTCATTAATTACGCATGGGATTTTGAGATGCTATGTTGATAAGTTTTGTTTTTTGTATTATCCAAGTGTTTTATAGGTATGTAGAAGAAATTACATCAATACAATGGAATATCAAATGAATTAACAGACATGCATGATGTTCAACGTGAAGATAGGGCCTCTCAATCGATAGAGGACCATGTCCCCCACCCAGCGTCTTCATCGCTGGGTCTCAGACATACTGATCTTAGAGTACCACCTGAACAGTACTCTCCTGACTGTGGAGGTACCTATGTACACCCTCCATTCAGATAAGTCCCATCAGCCACCTTCCGAACTTCAACCGAGAGGAAAGATCCAGGCTGCCCCTATAGTCGTCTCGAACCATTTCAGGAACCTCTCACTAGAAAGAGAAAATCAATACCTCCCTTAACATAAGGAGGAGGATGAGGTCAATGTTGATGAATTTATCCCTACCGAAAAGGGTTTCTGCTCTAAGTCCCCCAGTGGAAGGCATCGCTACAACTATGTTGCGACCTCGTATCCTCACCCTGAACAGGATACCACCCCAAAAATCTACGCCCATGCTCCCTGAGCTTCGGCCCCTCAGACCGCTTGGCCAAGTCAGTGAACATAAAACCAGGAATAGTTCATCACCCTAGTTTCTAAGTAAGATATCTGCTACTCAGACATGGAGACATATCACGGGCAGACCCATGCCCCTCTCCACTCTTCTGATGCCCTCCATCCCGACATGGTGGCAACCTATGAGCAGGCATGCATCCCCTCGGAGCCTTGTCAATCCTATGGCCAATATACGACAAAACCTACTTGGAAGAAACATATCCATACATGGGATCATGAATCCCATCAACCAGATGTGGTGGAAATCCAGCGCCTGCAGGACCAGCTCCTCGCAGATGCTCCTGACGCCCGCCATCCCAATATGGTGGAGATCAACATGCAGGCATGTTTCCCTGCCAATAGAGACCACCAACTCGATACAATGGGACACCAACATATGCAGGGCCATCTCCCTGTGGATTAAAGTAATGTTCTTCATCCCGATGTGGCGGCAAGCAGAGAAGTATGCAGGCATATCCCAACACAGGGGTAGACTCATTCACCTACCCTGACATAGAATAATCATCAGTATCCACTAACCATTGGTGGACCTGAGCAAGACATTCCTACTCTGACAGTGGAATGGTCTCTCATACATGTTCCCTCCATAGATGTCTCTCTACATATCTTGGAAAGGATGGAGGAGCAGGTATCATTCCCATATCATATCATACATACTTTCCAAAATGTAATTACATCAGCGGCAATAGTAAGGGCCCGGGCCCATGAGCCGGTCTCCCCAATTGAGGTGACTCTTCTAAGAGACGATATAGCCACCAAGGAAGTAGACCTTCATCCCTACTTCTACCTAGGATGGCTTTGTCCATATCCTGTGATAAAAGGGAAATCAGATTGAGTATACTCACTCGTTCCAACTGGGGGACACTCATCCATCACGGTGGATTCTCCAGGGTAGGCATATATCCCTGTCAAAACTCAAGATGTTTGTCAGTGTATCCAGTAGCATCACTGGATAATTAGATAGGGACCCAGAGGTAATGGTCGTTGTTAACATAAGATGGCCCCCGCTTCCTACAAGAGGGAACGAGAAAGCGTCGAAGGCATCTGGAAAATAAAGAGGGGGCCATGACTCCACTCTACTTTAAGCTGGGGTTCTCAACGCCGCTATAGATGTCTCAAAGTCTCGAAACCATACAAACCCATTACCATAGTATAGGATTGGCAGTAGCAGTTGCGATGGTCCTCCCCGCAATGTCTCTACCAGCGGATCTGAAGTTCCTCCCAAGAGTACCCATGAGGGCCTCCCTCATGGGCATATAATGATCGATCACGAGAGTTCCTCTTTTGATGCAAGTCATAGATGCCCTCTGCATGGCTAGATGATTGAGCAGCAAGAAGTTCCTCCACATATTGCAGTCCTCCATGATGGTCCTCCCCAGTGTATACGCTGCAAACACTCTCCGTGCAGTGGGACCACAGATTATGATAGTATTCCCCACTATCATAGTCACAACTACAATGTTCCTCCCTAAAGTGACGTCTCAACATGATAATATGTTCCTCCCCTGGTCATGGACTGCCCTGAAGGTCCTTCCATTGGGTTATGTTGCAACGATATTTCATACATCCAGGAATCAGATTATGTTGGTATTCCTCACCACTATAATATTAGAGGTCCTCCCTATAGATATGTCAGGAAATGAGAAGGCCTCCCCTCGTCGAAGTATGTTCTGAAGGCCCTCCCCAGGGTGTTCCCTACAGATATTCTCCCTCCGAAAACTCTAATGGTAGTCCTCGCTATCACATAATCAATGACGGTAGTCCCCTCCATCATGGTCTGTAATTCTAAAGTCCTACATGCAATGGCCTTATGAAACATGAAGGTCCTCGCCTTGTAGCAGTGTGTCCTGAAGGACCTCCCTAGGATTCATTCCAAACATCAAACCATGATGGTCATCCTCAACACCATTATAACCATTGCATAGGCCCTCCCCACAATGGCCTTAAACTACAAGAAGGTCCTCCCCTTGCTGCTAACACTATGAAGGTCCTCCCTCGAGTATGTACTATAGAATTATTTTGGGTACTCAGACTTCAAGCTGTGATCATAGTCCTCACCACTGCAGCACCATCTGAGAAGGTCCTCCTCATGGTTACATATCATACTGACAGAAAGTTAATCCCCCTTCCTAATCAAGTATAGAAAATACCTCCTATGCTAAGCCACTCAGAAGGAAGAATCAAGCATGTCAGATTCCTAGTCAACTGTCAACGACATCTTTCTTCAATCAGGAGACGGTCCAGGACCACGTTCATCCTCTGATCTGACATAGAGCCTGCCACATAACGATTGGACGCCTACCAGTCCCTCTACCTCCAATCATACTGTCAAGAAGCATCTCATCTGGAATGATCAAGTAGAGGAATCAATGGTGGAAGCACATGCTTATGTATTTCTCCTGATTAAATGGATGAACAGGGATGATATACTAGTAATGTCTTGGCCCACGGCTACCTCTGAGTCCGTCATACCTATAGAGTTTTTGGATGGAATTATACATGACATCTTCTCCAATATTTGGACAAAAATTCACCAGTTGAAATTAATCTTCCTACCATATGAATGGTATGTAGATCATATCAATACCATAGGAGAGATCTTGCATCCCATTGACCTAGAAGACCTTCCTTTGGTGGGATGACCACAATCAGAGAGGTGCAAAAGGGACCTTCAGTCATCCTACCTCTGTAAACTGCACAAATCGCATCACCTTATTGATGATGCTCAGACAAGAGGTCATATCCATGGATAGAGAGAACATGGGGCTCTTCATTTCACTCCACTTTCTGCCCAGCAGAACCTTCATGCCGTAAGGTCATGCAATGCCATCATGTCAAGTTGACATTCAAATGAAGTCCCTATTCAGGAGAGGTAGAACATCTAATAGAAACAGGCCTTAAGTAAGTGTCAAAATCATCAGGCCCGATGAGAGTTATCCATTCAAAAACTCATGAATCATGCTACCAAAAACATTTAGTAGGATTCTCACCTATGAAAATCCAATCAGCGATCAGTGCTAGCCTCTCCAAATTGAATTAATTCATAGGTGAACTTGACCCCAGGATCGGCTCTCCCTCGAATGGGAGAAAGCATGATCAGGAAGGAAACGGTAGCAATAGATGCTGCTACAATACGGGACTAATCCTAGCATGCAAGGCTAGGGTATATTTAACAACAAATACCCCCATAGTACCAGCAAAAATGGGAAGAGGCATGGAGTCCAAGAAACAGATCCAACCCCAGCGTCCAAGGCTGGGGCATTTTTACCTCAACAACAACCTCCCCCATGATAATTAGTATTCTCTCATTTGGGGAGGGTATTTAGAGGAGGAGGTTCTTGTGCAGTCCCATCCTTTGAAACATCATCCCCTCTAAGAGGGAGGCATTCCATAAGGTCACACCGAGGATCCTTATGTGTCAGTCTTCATCAAGAGACCCGAAGACAATCCCGTGAAAGAAGGGGTAATACCTGTATGAGGCATGGAAGGTCTTCTTCCTACTAGGAAGATGACACATCCTCCACCCCGTATTATGAATCTATCATCATTGTGGATTTTAATCCAATGGGTGGAACTGATGATGATTAAAATCCGGATGGATTGGGAGAAGATGTTTTCGTTCAGGATGTGATTCATAATGAGCCAGCAGGCGTGCACACTTGGAACCAGAGGGCCACCCTGAACCTAGCCGGTCTAGCAAACCCCACTCCACATCCCAATCAAGTCACTAATTGAGAAAGGGAAAAAGGCTAGGTTTTCCTCAAACCATCTCCTTCTCTCAACACCAATGATCCTCTCATGCTCAAAGTGAGGTTCGCTCGGAAATAAGAGCAAATGAAGGAATTAAGACTGATTAACGCTTATCTACTCCAGAGGAACTATCCTGTTAAATATGTTCCTCAATATGGGTCATAGTATGCACTTCCAGTAAGTGCACCTCATAATCAAGGGTTTTCCCAGGAAAATGAAACATGGTCAGTGCCCCTGTCCAGCGTGGCACCTGGCCTGTCCAACTGCCTAAACTTGGGTTCAGAAGCATACCAAGACTTCCCACCTCTAAAGACACAACAAGAGCGTGTATATTTAAACCATCCAATGATACCACCAATGGAATATTCACCTTAGGTACCAGTTGATCCAGCACCTCATGTAGTACCCCTAGTTATACCCATTCATGATCAGGACAAACAGGATGTAAACTAGGGTCTTGCCAACACCATTGAAACACTGACAGCTCGATTAGAAGCAATGGAAGACCAAATGACTCTGATATAGCCTGAGAGAAAGCCTTACCCAGACTAGGTGACCAACACGCTGAACCACCAAATTTTATAAGCCCTGTATTCCCTATATTCAATGGATCAGGTGACCCGAAACATCAGTTGATGCAATACATGTCTCATTGTGACCCTATGATGGGAACACCCGAACAACAAGTAGCAGTGAAACATATATGCATCGTGTGAACCTTACAACCTTTGGCCTTCATTGGGTATACAAGACTGCCAAATCATTCTATAAAAGGATGAGGGGGTCTTCAAAAACAATTCATGTTCCACTTCAACTCAATGTTACCCAATAGGATGGATAGATACCTCATGAATTGAAAATAGAGGGAGAATGAGAGGGTCTCAGACTTCATCGCCAGATGGAAGTGTCTGACCTACTCTCTAAACATGACACTTCCCCATGATGAGATGCTTTCTATATGTATCGACAACCTCAATGATGATCTGCGAAAACTACTCATACAAGTGAAATGCACCACCAGATTTCAGGATTTATCGACTATTTTCCAATGAATTGAAGACTCCTTACAGTGGACTAAACTCAAGTCCCATATAGACTCACAATCTCTTTCAAAGAGAGAAGGTAGAGCTGTATAATCCTCTATCATGCTCAAGAAATCCCCCACACCTGCTCCACCACCTAGGCCTCTGCCGAATCGCCATGGACCTTCAGCTTATGAAATGCTGCCCCCGCCTTGGTGAGACTATCAAAGAGGAAATAGCCGAAACCACATTTAAAAATAGAGAAATAAAGATTACTCATTCCAAGAGGACCAAGTCCATGGCTATTTCATATCCACCTTGAATTGAATCTTTCTCCACTTACCAGAGCCAATAAATCATAAATAAGTCATCCCCAACAACTGACCAGATTATTGTCCCTACCATCGGATGATGGGACACAGAATTCAAGAATGATTCTTCTTCAATGACCTCCTATAAACGATGGTGGATTCAGGGCTGGTCAATATAGTACCATCTGTGGAACACATAGTATATGTTTTCCCCATCGACCCAGATCAGGGGGAGGAGTGACAGAAATTCATTAGAAAAAGGGAGCATAATTTGATGGTTGGACGCCTCAGACGATGGTCAACCGAGCTCATGGCATACTCTGAGCTCAATTGCAGCAAATGGTTGTGCATCCAACAGCTCCAAATGCAACACAACCTCCATCTTAGGCCCCACAACCCTCCACTAGCCGGTCATCTAGGTGTAATTAAAGAGGGATGAAACATGTTCAAGAGGATAAATATATGACAGGTCCAAAGGTAGCCTTGACACTTTCGGATTTCATGACCTTAGGCTTGACACAATAGGAACCAACCCGCCAAATGGAACCATCAGAGGCATCCAACCAAGATAATATGTCATCGAATGAAGGACTAATCTTCAGTTCTATAAATGCCCTCCATTTACTAGAACCATTCCTTGATGAAGAGTGTGGTTATGAACCTGAGTTCCCGACACCTAATATGGGGACTGGAAGGTGGAATCACAGAATTAGGGGATACCAAGGCCGACACATCCATGGCCAGAACCAACCCTATGGTTATAACCTGTATCAAAATGTTAATGTTGCAGAGACTTGCGGGAGATCCCTTCAAAGGACCCAGCTGGAGAAAGAATATTCCTCTGCCGCCAAGAGCTGCCACTCTAGACCCATTATTCTGTGGTACCCATCAGAGGAGGAACAAGTGTCTAGCCGCCTAGGGTTCACAAGTAAACAGACCAGGTCGGGTCCCCAGAAATCATGAGCACCACTAACTCATGCCCCTGTGTCTAATACCTCCTCATATAATGCTCCATCCCCTAAAGTTCACATTAAAGTGATCCCACAAATGGAGAAGCATCGGCCTCTGGAGAAAAAGTATGATATCTTAAAGTAGCTGGACTCAATACCAACCAAGCAATAAATCCTGGATGCCCTGATTTTGTTAGCAAACCTCATGGAGGAATTCATAAAAGCTCTACTCATCCTCAAGGAATTTCAAGCTGAAGTAACTGCAGTGGAGATATATCAAACAATCACTAGCCCAAATGAATATAATGCAGTGATTTCCTTCACCGATCAGGATGAAGATGCCACCATGCAAGGACACATCAAACCCTTATATGTGTTCATCATGCTAAAAGACATTGAAGTCCGGAAATTCTTCATCGACAATGGATCCATAGTCATCCTTCTCCCACTACGAACACTTCATATGTTAGAACATAATGAGGAAAATATGACACCCTTGTCCACAAATCTCTTTGGTTATGACAACAGTGAACAGAATACAGTGGGACAAATCAATCTCAGAACCCATTTTGTCACCCTTGTGGCCCATTCTGAGTTTCGGGTGGTTCGACAAAGCATGACTATCAACACCCTATTAGCAAGGCCATTGATACATCAACACATGGCAATTCCTTACTCCTAAGACCAGTGTATCAAATATTGCATCAATGGTCAAGGTGGGACATTGAACACAGATAAGACCCCTATTGGGCTCTCTAAGTTGCATTACATCGATGCCATATTTTACCAGAAAAAGGGGAAGACATCTGCAGTTGATGGTATTGATTGGGTCCCCGCCCCAAATGGTCAGTAAGTGGTTCCTAAAGGCCCCCTCAAGCAGCTCAGTGAAGGGTATGTGCCTACCATCAACCATGTTGAGATCAAGAAACTGAGTCTAGACGCATATTCAGTTGTTCTCATGATCTCAGTTGTGACAGCCGAGTATGACAACACAGAAGCACCTGCTGACCCTCAATCTGAGGAAGAATGATCAAGAAAGGGTTCTCACGCCCCATCCTTGGAATGTCAATATATTCATACCTTACTCTATGAAGCAGAATAAGGACAATAAACTTTTCACCCCCATGCTTCCCCCTCTCAAGAGGTTCCCTCACAACCAATTGAGTTAGAGGATGTCGCTTCCGCCACAGAGCGCACAAGCGACATCTTGCCTCCGAGCCTTAGAGAGCCCACATCAAGAGCTCTCTCTCTGTCAGAAAGATAAGAGGAGGAGGATTTTGGGGAATAAGAGAAAGTGGGCCTTAGAGATTCCCCTCCTGCATTCAAAGAGGGTATCTCTACAATTATTGATGAATTCAAGGAAATAAACCTAGGTACCGAAGAAGACCTAAGACCCACTTTAATTAGTTCAACCATGTCTTTGAGGAAAAAGAAGAATATAAATCCTTATTGAGGTATAATTGAGATGTTTTGTCCTAGAATTATATAGAGATACCAGTACTCGATCCCTATGTGGCAACGCACCACCTAGGTCTGCCAAAAGATCATAGAGGCTATAAGAAAGCTTCCAGAAGGACACACCCCAGACATGCAGCCAAGATAGAGGATGAAGTCGACAAATTGATCAAAGAATACTTCATTCAAGAGGTCCAATATCCCATCTAGTTGTCCAACATAATCTCCGTCAAAAAGAAGAACAAACAGATCCATGTCTACATCGATTTTAGAGATCTTAATTGCTATTGCCTAAAACATGATTTCCCAATCCCGATCACCGAACTATTGATCTATGCAACAGCTGGATATGAGGCTCTCTCCATCATGGATAGATATTATAGATATAATAAAATCAGAATTTCCTGAGAAGATGAAGAATCCACTTCCTTTAGGGCCCCCAGGGAGTATTTTGTTACAAGGTCATTCCCTATGGTCTGAAAAACGTTTTCTTTACATCACAAAATGCCATACATCGCATTTTTAATACATTCCTATGTAAGTTCATTGAATGTTATGTTGATGACATAGTCATAAAATCACAAAAGAACTCAAATAACTTGTCAGACCTTGAAACTGGATTTAGTAAACATCGGCAACACAACATGAAGATTAACCCCTTGAAATTATCCTTCAGGGTTACCTCAGGGAAGTTTCTCAGCTTCGTCGTATGCCATCATGGCATCAAAATCGACCCTGATAACACATAGGCTATCCTTGGTTTACCACTCCCATCAAACACACTGAGATGATAGGACTTGAAGGAAACATGGCCTATATCAGGCGTTTTATAGACAACCTCGCAGGCAACTATCTTCCTTTTACTAGGTTGATGAAGAAGGGAGTTACCTACCAATAGACAGATTATTCCCATGAGGCATTTGACAACCTCATGAAGTACCTCTTGAGTCCACTGGTTCTCATGCCACCGGTGGAATCTAGAACACTTATCCTCTATGTGAGAGCCTTAGAATGGTCACTAGGATCTTTCCTCGCACAGATGAATGATGCCAGTAGTGAAAACAACCTTCATTATCTCAATAAAACCATGATCGAAGTTGAGACTCGATATTCAATTATCAAGTAGAGCTTTGGATCTGGTCTTCCCTGTCCATAAGTTGTGACATAATCTGCAACATCCTGAAGTCCATCTGATCTTGTATAGTAATCCACTGAAGTAAATCCTCATCCCTCCAATGCTGACTGGACACCTATCCCGAGGAGCATTCATCCTGAAGAAGTTCGATATCTGGTTAGTGCATCAGAAATATATCAGGGGCCAAACATTATCATATTTTCTAGAAAAGCATCCCTCCATAGAGACTGCCTCATCAGATGTAGAACTCCCAAAGAAGATGTCTTCTCTGTTCAAAAGGATTCCCCAATGAGGGAATTGTAATTTTACTAGGCATCCAGAATCCCAACAGGTAAAAGAACAGAAGACCCCAATTTTAACAAGGTGGGGCGAGGAGTCATACTCATATCCTCAGAGTATGTAGTTTTTCCATATTCCTTCCTCCTTTTTAGAATGATGAAAAAACAATGAGACATAATATGAGGCCCTCATTTTAGGTCTAGAGCTCAAACTCTGAGTGCAAGTGCTACACCTTAATGTAAAAGGTAACTTGGAACTGGTTATCAAGAAAATCAGTGGTGAATATGCTATTATGAAGGAGGAGTTGATCCCCCTATTTTACCACGTCTGAGGTTTACTGGAAGAGTTCCACAATGAATCGAAATTAAACTATGTTACCCAGTCTCAGAATGCCAAGGCTGATGTGTTTTCCACTATGGCCACTACCCTAGCTAACCCAGACTGAGATGAAATAGTTATTAACATTGCTCACTGACAAATAACCTTATTGTAGGTCCAAACTAACATGGAAGATGTCGATGAAGTCAGCGCTGCCGCTAATCCATATACTCCTACAACCGATTGGATGACCACCATTACGGTCTACCTGAAAACGGGATAACATCCATCAGACAAGGCTGGAAGAGGGAAAATACAATGAAGGGCAATCAATTTTTTCTTATATGGATACAAAATCTAGCAGAAGGTCAACTTCAAGAAAGGCCTTGATGGATTCTTTCTCAGATTCATTGATGGATAAAAGACAATACCTTCATTAATGAAGTGCATTCCGGAGTGTGTGGAGCACATCAATCGGGATCCATGATTTCTCATCCTATTCGAAGGCATGGATAATATTGGCCCACCCTGGCACGGGATGGCATGAACTTTACCACGAAATTCCACTCCTACCAAATTCATTCCAACTACATTCATCAGCCACCAGAGCTACTTCACCAAGCTAAGTACTCCTAGACATTCTCCATCTGGGGAATGGATGTCGTGAGACCATATCCAACCGCCATGGTCAAATAGTTCAAATATATTCTCACAGTGACTGACTTCTTTTATAAGTTGCCAGAATCTACACCCCTTCATGAAGTCGGGGAAAGAAGCATCATCAACTTCGTGAAAGGAAATATCATCACCAGATTTGGTTTCCCTCATACAATACTATTGGAAAACAGCAGCAAATTATGCTCTGCCAAATTTGAGAAACTATAACAGGAATATTGTGTCAAGACCAACCATTCATCCCACTATCATGCAGCGGCCAACGAATAGATAGAGGCCTTCAACAAGACCTTATCTAACTAACTGTAGAAAATGGTGGACTAAAACAAGAAGTCATGTATAGAAAAACTCTTCCATGCCTTGTGGTCCTATCAAACCAGAAATCATTCTGCTACCCAGGCTACTCCATACTCATTAGTATACAGAACAGAAGTGGTTCTTCCCATTTTACTCCAATTTCTGTCACTCCACATTTCCATTTTTCATCAACTATCCAATGATGAGCATGCAGAAAAGATATTAGATGAATTGGAGCAATTGTATGAGAAGTAGTTTCACACATTTCACCACCTAGAATTATATCAAAACTGGATTGCATGAGCCTTTAATAAAAAGGTTCAATTTAGGTATTTCCTCAAAGAGAATTGGTATTGGTCATCTAGAACCCGATGATACCTGGAAAGAAGCTACTAAAGTTGAAGCCATAGTGGGAGAGGCCATATATTATACACAGGGTAAACTCCAATGGAGCATAATCCCTAATATCCATTGATGAGAAGGTCACCCCCGCTCCTACAAACGTGATATTTAGGAAGAAATAGGTCATGTAACCATAAGATCAGTTTTCGTCCGAGATGTAGGATGTTGAACCGCCAAGCCAAGAATGTCCTTTCTGAAAGATAATAAACTGCAAAGTAGAGTGTCTATACCGCATGACATTAAAATACACAGTTCTTTTTCCCTAAAACGTGACAATAAATTGTGTCGTTCCAATCCGAACTCTATGACCCTAAACTGAGAGCTAATAATCTTGGTACTATAATGTCAAACTGTCCAGGATTTCCACCCTTGATATGTGTGACAAAGGCTCCCACCCTCATTCACATCAGTTCTGCTATAAAATCATAGAATGCGCCCCTGTTTGTTAGTGATTACTTTTGTTCCAAACTCTATGACCCCAAACTAAGAGAATGATGTCCTAGTTTCGTGACTTTAAATTGAATAAATAGACAGTGTCTTCACATGTGAAAAATAATGATCTCCTGGAATTTTTCATCTGTTGTGCCATGTTTAAAGAACTACATACTGCTTGATTTCGTCCCTCACAGGATATGTAACGATGTCAGGATTTATGTATTCTGGCTAAGCCACCATGAACAATTTTCCCCCTCCTACATATAATTCATATTTTCACAAGAATCCCATTTTATTTACTAGGGATTTGATAACTATGTATGGCTTGATTCCTAACCTCACAACATATGTAGAGACACTGGGATTTCGTTATCTTGGCCCTTCTACCCCTGAAAAAAATTGATGACCCTCATCCTTACAGCATGATGCTAAACAACATTGAGCTCTTACTTACCGCATGACAATAAACTTAACAGATCTCGTCCTTACTACATGATGTTAAACTGCATGGAATCCCTTTTCACATAGGATCAATAACATCTTTACCACGATACATTGAACTACATGGATTTGAGAATGCTCTTTGTCCTTACTGCATGACAATAAACTGAATGACAATCGTCCTTACTGCACGATAATAAACATCATGGTACAATCCATAATACACTCCATATACATAGTAAACCATGGTGGAAAAAATACTTGAACATTTAGATGCATCCTTTCCATGGATTAGACTCCATGACCTAGAGGATTGTAGATCTTCATAATCACCCACGACCATCGGAAGTGGAAGGTCATCGACCTGCATACATCTTTTCATGACTATTCATCCCATGCCCTCAGCGACTCTGCATATTGATCACCCCTGGCCCATCTACAAATGGTCAGTCTTCCTTAGGCGACACTATTCCTAGCTCCATACATTTAGCAGTCCCAGAGCCCCCATATCACATTTCTTGATCCAAAAAATTTCGGAGCAATGGTCTATATTTTTCCCCTTCACATCCATATGTTGCCAAGGTCCCCCTATTTGGTTATCTTGATTATCCACATATGGTTCCTATGATGTCCTGCATCCATGACATAACTCCAGAGCTATGCTTCCTTAACCCAACGAACAATTCCAATCTGGTTGTTTCTCTTATGCTTGGACACATCTATCCACATCTTCCAGACTATGAGTCATGAGCGATCCCGGATCTTCAAAATCATTCCTAGCCATCTGAAGTGTAAGTTCATCGACTTGGTGACACCTTTTCATGACTATGCATACCATTCCCTTAGTGGATCTGAATATTGATCACCCCAAGCCCGTCTACCAAAGGAAAGTCATCCTCAAGCTCTTCCTATCTTCGTACTCTAACTGGCCATAGATCCCCCACATGACATCTCCTTTTTTTAGATATGTCAGGATTCCAGTTGAAACCTTCATCCCCCTTTCTGATCAGGGAACGCCAATGCATCCTAATTCGATTATCCCATAGGTAATCGTAGCATCAGTCAACAGTGGTTTCAACCCTATGACGGTTAAACTAAGAGCAGATCATCCTTACCACAAGACATTAAATTTCACAAAATAAATTTTTACCCCACGCATTGGGTAAATCAGTGTAGGGAACTTCCTATGCTTCAATGAAAAATATCGTCTATCACCTCTGACATGACTAGAGAAACTCTTTCAATACCGCAGACTCTGCAACCCAGATAATCATGGATCCTCATAAAACTCCAAGGCCATCGGACATGGAAGGTCATTGACCTATGGAAACCTTTTCATGACTATGCATACTATTACCTCAGCGGCTCGGTATATTGATCTCCCTAGGCCCATCTTCCAAAGGAATGGCATCCTCAAGAGACAATATTCCTACCACCGTATGCTCAATGGCCCCAGATCCCTCATATCATTTCTCTTGATCCAAGAGGACCCAAAATCACAGTTTACACTATCTGCAACCTTCCCACGTCTTGGACATGTCAGGGTATTTATACTCAGTTGCATTCTAATCATGAGTGGCCTTTAAAACATCATCCTTACCACATGACGATAAACTACACAGAGCACACCCTCACTGTATGTTGATAAACTGCAATGTTCAAGATTTTTGACATTCAAAAATGTCCCCAGTTACAATAATTTATATAAAAAAACTAAATCCCCCTCATCCTTACCATATTATGTTAAACATCATGGGGACCATCCTTACCGCATGATGTTAAACTGCACGGTCTTGAAAGAACTCTTCACAGGTTTAGTCATGAAAGGATTTCACCCTCTCTTTATTAGTGTATGGGTCAGACCTACACAGATCATCATCTAACACCTACGTGAGAGGGATGACTTCATCCATTCCTTGGATATAATAACCCAAAATGCTCCTCATGTGTCCAGACACCCCCTCCTCATGAATCATACTCTATAACCAGAAATAACCGAACTCCCAAAAACCACCCCGGCTGGTCTTGAATCCCAGCTTCCATGAAGTTTCCTGACTATCGGTAGAATACAACCATTGACCTAAGGACACCTTTGTACGACTATTCATTCCATTCCCCCAATGGATCTGCATATTGTTACCCATGTCCCATCTGCCAAAGGCAATTCTTCTTTATGAAATATTTCTTTCTGAATACCTTCTGGCCTCTGAGCCCTTATATCCATCTTGAGATTCGAAAACTCTCTGATCTACAGTTTACAAACATTTTCCCAATCATGTCTGGTTATAGAGGGACGTTTCTGGTTAAATTCCTGAGAACTTGGGAAATCCATTCCATTTTGAAAGAATGTCCCAGTTTCTTGACTTTAAACTTCATTAATCTCTACCCCTCCTTCATGACAGCCAAGTGTGTGTAAGAGTTGTATCCTATCCATATCCATGATTAATATGGATGTACCAAAAACCTTCGGATACCATTCCCCTTTTATGCCACCCTTGGTGGTTTCTATAACCTTCTTTGAGCCACCCCTGGTGGTCTTCATAATCCAAACTTCCATGAAGTTAATCAGCCATCATAAACAGACAGTCATTGACTTAAGGACACCATTGCATGATTATGAATTCCATTCCCTCAGTGGATCTACATAATAAGGCCCATGGATCATCTAAAAAAGGGAATTCTTCCTTAGGATATGCTTTTCCTACCTCTGTACACCCATTTGGCTCCAATTCCCCATGGAATGCCCCGTATTTTCTTCAAACCTAAATGAAAAATTTCCCCCCATATACGTATGAAAGCTATTAAGGCATCCACATCAATAAAAAACTCATCAAGTCCCTAGCCCTACCACATTGGGTAAAATATGATCAACCTAAAATATCTGTAATGACATTCTTGTTTGTAGGACTTTAAACCACTCATAGAAATATATATGACACTCACCAAGACGAAAACCCACAATGGTTGTCTTGGGAGAAGTCAAGTATCAACTCTCTAGGCCTGCACCTTGTATGGACTTAGAAAAGCTTTGTTCAATAAATACTCAAGAGGCAAAAATCTCGTTATGTTTAAAACCCACAAAGGGCGTCCTAAAAAAAGCCAAGTTATGCCCGCTAAGCCCGTGTCAAGAAGGATAGACAAAAATTATGGTAATAATGAAAAAGAAACAATAGTTGGTGAGATATTCCATTCAACCTTCACAATAGTAAAACTATGCCACTTAGGACCTTTAGCTCAGACAATAATTAGAGCTCGATTAGGTTATCTCAACTGAATGATTTCAAGTCATGGTTCAAAATT
This sequence comes from Viscum album, assembly GCA_963277665.1. Taxonomy (NCBI): domain Eukaryota; kingdom Viridiplantae; phylum Streptophyta; class Magnoliopsida; order Santalales; family Viscaceae; genus Viscum; species Viscum album. Next base: position 2,017,291,415 of record OY728128.1, on the reverse strand, counting down.
AACATGTACCTAAAGTGCTGCTAATAAGAAGACATATAAAAGGGGTTTTTAAAATCAAAAATTTATACCATTAATTTTAAAAAGAATGGGGGAACATCCCCAATTCGTAGTCTCTCCAAAGTAAAGGGGGGGAGTACAAGCTGTAATTTGGTATTAAGTGACAATAGGCCCTAGTTTTCCCTTTACAAAAGAGTGGTGAGTGATTTCCGTGGGACATTGATAGTCTGTTCCATAGACTTTCTCTCCTATTTTTCGACTTTAGAAATTAGATGCTCCCACTCCAAGACAACTTTATGGTCCTGCCCTATTTTCTGAACAACATTATAAGTCACACATGAGGAGGCCAGTTGTCCCCTCAACTTGGTTGTGCGGGCATCGAACTCCTGTAGCTCTTCCTCTTGAACCACCACCAAATCATCAGCCTTCACTTCCTTGGCCCTCAAATGATCATGTGTTTCTAAAATATCCTACAAATGATTCCACCTGGTAGTGGGAAAAATTGAACCTGGTCATCTTTTCCACACAGGAGATGAGGTATCCTCAGGCAATGACCATTTTGTAAATACGATTGTGAAGGTTCTAGAAATCAATTCCACCAGAACCAATCTCAATAAATAATCACTGCACATTTTCACCATCATCAGCGATATTGGCCAGGGGTGTCTCTGCGACAAGAGAGTGGTACGGGTGCCAATCTTCTTTGTGCAATTCCTGGTGTCTTGATACAACATCATAACTTTGATCCTTCTCTACTTTCACATATTTGTAAGAAGTAAATGTCAACAAAGTAGTGTTGAAGGAGCAAAATCTTGTCACCCATGGTGGGAGACTCTCTTTTCACTCAGGTGGCCTAGCCACTTGAGCTAGAGGTGGAGGACTTACTGCGTCCTCAAGGATGATCAGTGATACTTGGCTGGTACTATTACCATGATGATCTTCGGCAATATTCGTAGGAGGGGAGCAGTCTGAATCAATCCCCACCAAAATGGGTTGCACTGAGGAAATCCCTTATAGACTCTTTTGACGATAGATCAATATCCTTCTCACCATGACAGTGGTAGCAGTATGTGTATCCATCTGGGTTACTGAAGGGATGGAAGCATAAGTCATGGTTGTTTCGCCTCTCTTGATTAATGGAATGTGTGGTGTTGCTATCAGGGCATGAAAGGGACAAGAAACGATCATGGGTTTGTGTACCCTCCAAACTGGTTATCCCAACATCCACGCAGAGTAACAATCGACCCATAGTTTAGCATAATCCAATGATAGGATGGTGAGACCTATCATGTTAGGAATGATGATCTCTTTAGAAGCACCCTTGTGCATCATCATTAGCCATAATTGAACGATAACCACAGGATGAGACTCTCCCATTAGTTGAACAGCCAGAAGGAACGCTGACTATTGAAGGCATCCAAACTGCCTGGCAAACTGGTATGGGAGGTATCGTTCATAAATAACTACTATGTCTACATGAGTGGTGAGCATCCTGTCCCGATGATTGATGAAGTATGTACATTCCTCCTAAGAGTCTTCATTTTCACCTATCAAGGATCTATGACGAGTAGGATGTGGTTATAATGAGAAGTAATAAGTGTCGTTTAACAACCGGACCGCGTTGGAAATAGTTAGAGTTTGGGGAAGAATAGAAAAAATGCTGAAGAGAGCTGGATGATAGTCATAATGGGGAACCCGTGTCGTATGCCGATACTTATAACAGGGGAAGTGTTCCTCCATCTACCCATACAGGCATTGGAATGGTCCGCTGAGACAGTGTGGAGACCTGCCTTCCTGAATCTTTCCTAAAAATTCATAAAGTTAGGTGAGGGTAGGAAGGGCCAAATTAATAGGTCAACCCTCCTCCATTATGGCCGCAATAATAAAATTTCAGTCCTAAATGTCATTGTATGCGTCACGGGATGGGAAGAGCAATCAACTTAAGAACAAGGTGAAGAAACCTGCTAGCCTAAACTTAGGTGAAACATCAGGCTGAATCTTGTATCCCCATGAGGCACACCACCCTCCTTCAAGGGTATCACAGTATGAACCTGGAGTTTGGAGGGATTGATGGGTTGGGTGAGTTAGACTACAGCTCGCCTTCGGCCTAGGCCCGTTCGTCTATAATAATAACCTTATCCATGCTTCAAATGGTATAAGGGAACAATCCTTAAGAGAATGACCTAGTAATCCCTCCGCCATAACCCGAAAACTACTCATCAAAGGAGACATGTGATTAGTATTAATCCACATGGAAATTGTTGGGAGAAACTCATCGTACATCTCTACAAGGATATGAAGACCTCCAAGCTAGTATATGTCCCACAAATTGATCCCCAATTCTGCAAGTGATAGATGAAAGGTGTTGGTGCTCTAACACCACCATCTCAACAATTCCGAAAGGATTTCTCCATTTGAGAAGGTTGTAAACAAAGACACCCATGCTTCCATGTGCAATCACACAACCTCCAGCTGGTCAGGGAACTCCAGATAGGTTTGATTCACCCAGAATGCCCAGCCGCACTCATCAAAGTAGCAGCCTATGGCCTGGAAATCCCACTTAGTGATCCATCCCCCACTAGGATTTTCTCAGTGAATTCTAATGATGGATGGTTATTCTCAGACATATATTCTCGAAACATCATCATGACACTCGCGGTTACCTGGAGTCCATGCTGAGTCTCAGAGTATGAAGTTGTTCTCCTCAATCGTATTGGTATTGATTTCTCCTAATGGGGATATGTTGGTGTGGTCATGACCTTGTGGTGCCTCTAAACTGATGAAAGTAAGGTCAGGGTTAGGCAGTGGCAGAGGTACGTCAGCGGGAAGACCAAAACTGGAAAGTGGAAATTGTATGGATAACGAGAAAGCTAGGAGCTCTGGTGTCAGGAAACCCATCAGAAATCTATCATAGGGAATGATGTGGGTTTGAAGATCATTATCATCATTTGTTTCCATGGAGGCCCTCATCTTCATCAATCCAGCAGTAGCTCGTGGAGGCACCATGTTTTCTTCTAGAATTAGAAAACCATACCAAGGTTTAGTCCAAAGGATAATATTCTGGAAATGTCCAAATATTTTGAAAATGCTCCACAAAGGGAATTCATAGTAACCACCGTGTAACGTACCCAAAGTTGGTTCGCGATGCCCATATTTCGTGAACCAGCGGTACACAGAAGTGGTCCACAACATCCTGGCTCATGGAGCGATGGCTCGAAGACTGCGTACCATGACCTTACACGACTTCTCATAATTTGGGACATAATAATGTTTGTAATGAAAAGACCAGAGTTTGAAGAATAATTACAGTCCACGGATCACTGAACCGCATAGCATTTTCCATATGCTACCCTAAGTGATTTACTTTTTAATGTTGTTAGAGTTTAGTTTCCGGCTGGTAAATTTGTTCATGAATGGGGGAAATTGCGGACAAGGATCAGTTTGTGGAAGTCGAAGATGGTTCTCGGATGAAGAAGTTCACGAAGGAAGGCGTACGCATAGATGGTGTGTGGAAGAGGGAGCGAGAAAACTTTTTTCCAAATAATTCGATAAAGGACAAGTAATGTGGACCCCTTTATATAGGCATGTTCCGCCACCATTTCCATCTATCTACTGCAAACCGATCTAGTTTTAGGACCACTCTACATGGGAATTTCCTCCTCTTCGATCCGATCAGACCCCTTTCCGATGGGTGGAATTTGTAGGGCCTTAAAAAATCGTACAAGGGATGGAAGATACTCTCTTAAAATTATTGGAAGAATCTACCCAATAATTTGGGAAAAATACGAATAATGTTCAGAATAAATGGTAAAGGACTGAACTAGTCTACATACCAGTTCATCATTAGTGGTACGTGGCCGGTTCGATGAACTGCCCCAACCGCAAACCAGGAAGACACCCCATGCCGCACACCACGTCATTCATGAAATGAAGGTGGATCCCTACATAGCCACAAATCACCCCTGTGACCGAGTCAGTTCATAGGCGAGGTGCATTCAATATACCCCGTGAACCTCAGGTCGACTAAGTCATCTATAGGCTGGGTATTCTATCATGGGCATCCGAAAAAGCTGCCGTATAACTATTGATAAACCCCCTTCTCCCCTCTATAATATGAATTCAAGGGGAGAATAAAGGGATCAGTTGATTGAGGATCAGATTCTTGGATATTGTCTCTTGGAAGGAAGAGGCTTTTGGGAGATTAGGATTTTGCAGACCGCAATGTTTCGATTCACAAACCAGCAACAGGTATAAACTGGGGATGAATTGTTAATAATAGAAGAATGCATAAAAAAATTGATAAACCACAATCCCAAAATTAGTAAACCAAAAAACATGGCCCCTACGCGGATTCACACCCCATGAACAAGGGATCCTATGCCCCTTCTTTGATCCAACATGTCGCATAGCACCCTCCTACGCAGGCGAAGCCCTGACCAATGCTGCACCTTGCCACCGCAACTCGAGCGGACTTGAGTGTCACATACCAATTTGGTATGTGGACTAATCCTGAAGCTGCATACAACTCCGTCATGCGGGATTCCCCTCAGTCCGTGTACCACAATAGTATATGGATGACCTCTCCATCCACGTAGAACCTACCTACACGAAGGGAACCACTCCTCGTATGGCCATGTGGCCCACCAAGGCCTTCAGAGTTTCCATCCCCCGAGTCATATATGTCCCTTCCAATTCATTCCAATCATCCAAAATCCCTTCAGTAGCCTATCCATTGGCACAAAGTCAAGGAATCACACAAAGGCACTAGGTTGGCATACTGAATCATTCGGGCGCATTAGCACGCCCTCCTGAGTTCACATACCCACAGTAGGCAGAGACAAAAGTGTTACCCCATCCCATGAACGGACATCTTGAGAATCCTTTGGTTCACATACCCATGGTAGTGCAAATTTGGATTCCATGAGCCCACTTTTGCTTCTCCACTCTTCAGGATTAAGGGATCCTGCTTGCTTTTCTATTCAATGAGTGCCAATGGTGAGCACTTATCCCCTCCCCTAGATAGAGTGACTAGGTTCCCATCCTCATTTAATACCCTAACCATCATCCCTTCCTCCTTTCATTGGACCATCATCCAATGTAAAGTGAATAGAGGGAAGTCTCTTCACCTCTCCCTCTTCCACAGTTGACACACCCTCTTCCACTAGCAGTGGAGGAAATGTGGAAAAAGTGAACGAGTTAATGAATCATTCACATTCTATTGTTTCCCACACCGAGCATGACTCATGTGGGCTTAGAGATTTGTGATGGTCACAACATCTGTACAATGGCAGCAATAGAATGAACTACATGGGTTTTGATCCCTGCCTCCAAAGAAGGGTATGTAGGACACCTCCCTATGGTTCAATCCCAACTCGAGCCACCAACCACATGTAAGCCCCAATCATACCCCAACATGGGCTTCCAACCACACCCTCAACATGAAACTATTATGTGTAAGCCTTGACCTTCTAGAACTACATACACTTTGATTTCCATCCAACTCGGATATGTTGGAAACCTACCTGGGGGATGAAATCTAAGTCTGATACACATCTATCCTTATTAGATTGTTTCCTCATGCCCCTAAAAGGTCCATTCCCGAGCCTGGAAAATCATTTTCCCTGGGTCCTCTAGGACACTTCGGCATAAGTCCCACATCAACCATGACTAGGAACTTGTCGCCTAGATGTCCTTACCACATGACGATAAATTATATGGTTGGGTACTTGTCACATGACCTTAAAAGGTGATTTTTTCTTTTAGGTGGCACCGAATAACGTGGATTCAGATTCCTCTCACGAGGATACATAGGAAGCCCATATTCTAGGTTCGATCCAGATGCTCATGTCACTCTCTCTCCCCCCCAGGATGAAAATAAACTCTAGAGCACCTAAATATAAGTCTTGAGACCAGGGATGTCTGAACAAACTCGAACTTCCCCAGAATAACCAATTCAACAAGGGATGGTAAACATCCGATGTAGACGATTCTGGATCCCTATGTATACTTGTGACTTACAACCCAGGGGTAATTTGTGGATACTATTCTTGTGGATAAACCAATGATTTGAAAACATTTGAACACATAATAAATCTATAATTGAGTCCCAGAATATGCAATAATTCCCCACAAAAGGGTCTGATGAGCTCGACTTCCCATCCTCTCAACCAATGTGAGTTCTTAAATGTCTTTGGCCATATCACCCAATGAGCGCCTGCATATAGAAATAATGTCCATGGATCGTTGGATACATGAACCGTTGGGTGTTTATGGCTCTGAAAATAATCACATTAGAGATCAGGTGAAGTCACAAAGATCCGGAACCCAACAGAAATGATTAAACAACACCAAATCCCTTTAATGAGGCATGAGAACCGATCATATCACATTATCCATGAAATAACATTTCTTTGTTAGCATGGAAAATTTAAGGACCATCTCAATGCTTGGAAGGACATATAAACAATGAACATAAAGCATATTCTTTGGATAGATTGGAATAGAAAGCATTCTCTGGAAAAATATTCAATTAAAAATAGGGATAAATATACATTCCATTGAATTATAAATCATTTGAAGGTATATGATAGGAATTAAAGTAACATATCAAGGTTTTTTGACTTAAATCATCACCAGTTACATAGATTTAAAATCCATTATTCATGTATTTTTTTACAATAGTTACTACTATTGACATTTCATACATTATTAAATGATATGGTTACTATAGTTGTACTCCAATTTTTCACATTCTTATGACAACTATGTGAGAAAACTCTATAACCAACTGAGCTTGACAACCATAATGAGTGATTTGTATTGACACTTTGTGAAATGGATATGATCTTTCCTCAATCATTTTTTACCATCATGTTGCATTTAATTGTGCATTTGGTTGAGGAAACTAAATAAGGAGGCCTCGTACATTATCAATGGATGTATCCCATTGATAGGTACTTTATTTATATGGTTTTTATCTTAAGTAAACTATTTTTGGAACTTAATTAAACACATAATTGTGTTTTTCATGTATTAATTCATAGACATTGTGGCCATTTGAAATCATACATGAAAAAAAAATCAACCTAAAGTCTATATTTTTTAGGCTACTTAGAAGAGGATTGTCTTACCTTTTGTTCTAGATACTTGGATGATATCAAGAAAATATTCAATCAGGTTGGATGTGTTGATGACACATCGAATCAATCTCAATTACATAGGAAATCAAAAAAATATTCCTACTATTGGACAATTAGTTGCGAGGATCTCAAATGTTACACTAACTAAAATTGAATTATTTAAGACACACCAATACTGATAATGACTAGTGAAATTGTTGAACCAGTTATTGAACATATCAGGATACAAACAAAGAGATGTATGTGAGGCCGAACATGAAATGAGAATGATACAATAGAATATTTTAAAAAAGATCTTGTAGAATGGTTCACATGTTGTTGAACCAGTTATTGAACATATCACCAATGAATGCATTCAGAATCCAAATTACAATTATAATAGTAAACAAATGTTTTTCCTTGTTTTTTTACAATTAGACATCGGTTTTTAACCTACTTCTAAAATAACGATGTTAAAAATTGAAGTTTCAACTTCAGTTTTTATAATAAAATGTTTAAATTTCAATTAAAAATTTGTTTATATGAATTTTTCAAAAAAAATTTTAACAACCAACATCGATACTCATCCCCTGGGGGTCTTCAGCATCAGTTTTTAGATAAACCCATGTCGAAATTCAGGATTCGTCGATATTCGGTGTCAGGTTTTATAAAAAACCAACACTGAATGTTAGGATATATGGGAACTCGATGTTGGTTTTTATAAAATAACATTAAGAAGTAAAATATTGACCATTCAACATCGGTTTTTTAGAAAACTGATGTCTAAATTCTGATTGAACCTGGTTTTTAAGATCAGTTTTTGATTAAAAGCAAAGTGAGAAGTATGTTTAAAAAAATATTTTTCATGTTAGTTTTGGAAAGAAACAATTTAAAAACATTTAATATCTTAATATTTTAATTTTAATAGGTTTTTTAGACTTCAATTTGACTTTTCTTGGAGCAAAACTGGACATACGGATCAAAAGTTATGGTCGTCGTAAGTTATACCCCTTTAAGATTCAATAGATTCAACTTGATTCAATGAAAATATGAGAAAAAAGAACCATTAATTATACATGAAATGACCAAAAAAAGAATAAAATTAAATATTCAACTTTATTTTAATTATTTTATAATTTTTCATTTGAGTCGATACGTTGTTTGTTGTAATTTCATTTATTTTATGGATAAACTAAAACAGAAATGAAGATGGTGACCAATAAAGAATTTTTCACCTCAACTGGTGAATCTCAGGAATATGTTTTATCTTTGTATCTTAATCAAAATAATTATCCATCATCATTATAAAAATTATCAATATTTTTAGTGATAAGGGAAAAAATAATAACGTAATTAAATGATGATAATACATACCATGTACAAATCATCGATTAAAGAACTGTTGAAATTTTGATTGTATTGAAGATGTCAAAAATGTTGATAGAAAGTGAATGATGATGTATATATGTTCAATGAAAATATTTAAGGTGGTGATGAATTAAAATTTATGTTGGATTTTTGAAATAGAATTTCGTTTTGTGAAGAAATTGAAATATTGAACCCATGTATTTGAAATTTTATTCTAATGTCAGTTAAATATATAACCGATATTAAAAATATTCTCAGGTTGTAATTTTAACATTAGTTATTAAGAAAAGTTTCCAAAAATTGACTTTCAATGTCATTTATTTGAAAAATCAATGATGAAATCTGACTTTTAATCTTGGTTACTGAATAAAACTAATGTTAAAAATTAAGTCTTATAATGTCCATCTTTTTGTGTCTATAAATTTTGATCTGTAAGTCTGTTTTAGCTCTATGAACTATAAATTTGAAGTCTAAATTATATAAAACTTGGATATTATTTTTAGTTCTTTCTATTTGAAAAAATGAATCCAATACATGAATTTTATCTTCGGTTACTGAAAAAAAAATCATCGTTAAAAACATTCTCGTATAATGTTCAACTTCTAACATCCATAACCTTTTATCCATAAGTCTGATTTAGCTCCAAGACCAGTAAAATCGAAGCTTTAGAAATTATATAAAACATGGATTGGATTGTTGACAACTTTTATTTGAAAAAAAACACTAGAAATAACCATTTAATGTCAGTTAATCAAAAAAACAACGTTAAAAATGAAGTCATAAAATTTTCAACTTCTGACGAGCATAAATTTTAATCCACAAGTCCATTTTAGCTCCATGACCTATCAAAAAGATGATTGAGAAATTATATAAAACTTTTATTTTATTTTTAACATCAGTTTTAAAGTTCCCAGATCAGTGTGAATCACTAATAGGGGGAGGGGGTGAATCAGTGATCCCTTTTAAATCTTCTTACTAATTGATACTTATTAATTAAACCTCTATGGATGGATGAAGCCTCAATCCACTATTCTTATGTCTCTCATCCTTTCATAAAATGATGTTGTAAATGTAAATGCACTAAAAAAAAGTAATTACAAGTTTCGGTTCAAAGACCAACTCTTTATTTTGTTGGTTATTCACCCCAACAAAGATTCTCCACTATAATTCTTGTGAGTAATTACAATGGTTGATAGAGAGTCCCACTGTATATCTCATGAGTTCAATGGGATGATCTTTATACTACATCCAATAGTGTTGCTAGAGTCCCATTGTCCTTCTTTACAATCCCGCTAAAACATCTTCTTCCTTGATTTCACAAGATATGCTCCTTGATTAACTGTGTATGGATCTACTGATCTTCCCTCACAAGAATGCTGAATCACACTTGCTCATGAATCTTGTCAAGAATATTTAATAGACTTTGGAAAGGTATGTTGGCCTTGCTCAATAATTTTGATAACTTATCTGATTAGTACTCAGCTCTATAATTCTTGAGAAATTCTTTCTTCTTTTGATGAAGACTCGACCTCACTAAGATGTGTGCCAATGGTGCACACAACATCTTCCAAATATAATATGCAAGAATGATCTTGTAAAATATCATCATTGTATCTCTTCTTGGATTCTCAAATACTATTCACTCATATATAAGATCTTCTTTACTTCAATTTTGCTTCAGTCTCAGTTCTCATTTTCTTCATGCAGGGATTTCATGGCATCCAAACTTCTAGTTTTTGGATATCTCAGTTTCTTTCATAGGTGCATGTGTTCATGCATGATTTCATGCATGTGTATAAAGATTTTGTACATGCACTACCTCCATATGTGCATGTTCATTCACGCATTCATTCACAATATTTTATCTTATTTGTTTGAAAATCCCAATGGGTATATCATTTTGAGAACACACACTTCCTATTTCTTTTTTCACTTAATATAACACACACAATCCCTTTATTATTTCAACCAAGTTTATGTGACATGTATGTGTTTAATCATAAATATTCTTTAAACTCAAATGAGTTTGATCCTATCTTTGTCTTGTATGGGTACCTCAAATCATGCATATGCATGCATGTTCATCATGCATGAATTATCCTTCTTCTTTTTATGAACAAAACTGAATTGATGTGGAATGTGAGTGGGTTATTATCCTTATCCACGGGAAGTGTATTTGTACACTATCCTTTTATTTTTCTCAAACAAAGGGTGTATCTGGATTCCCAGAGTGAACCAGGATGGTTCGCGGTCCTTCTCTTTGAGAATTGCAACTAGAACGCAACTCCTTCCTTCGGTAACCACAAGTGGAATACGGACTCCTACTTCACTCTTAGGGTGAGCGATAGTCTCCTTCACATAACCAAGGATGTTCTTGGTTCTGTCTTCGCAATAGCACAACAAGGGTGCATAGCACTTGTTGTGTGTTTGTGGTTTCTTCTTCACGCATGAAGCACAGTGAGGGTTTTAAGGAACCTATCATATGTTCAGATTCCTTCGAGAATCAGTGTGGATCGCGCTTCTACTTCGGAAAATGGATGTGTGGGACTCCTTCGCGTAGCAATGCTGTGTGGACCACTATTCTTATCCTAATGCTCTATTTTTCGTAAAACAAGATATCTATCATGATATTCAACAACCGAGCCTTGATCAAGGGTTCTTTATTTATAGGCAAGAATCACTACGTGTCTACATGTTCAAATCTGCAGGGTTTGAACGCTTTGAAAGCCCATGATCTTTAGAGTTTAATTATTCAAACACGAGATCGAGATATGGAGCATATCTCAGTTGTTTCCATTCAACAAGGTCCTTCTTATATGTATTTTATCCTCACGTGCATGCATTTTCGAACACATTAAAATCATTCGCACAATCTAAGCTTGATCGAGGAGGTTTTTTCCTAGCCTGGGAAACATCTCATTTCCTCGGACTCATTATAACTCGTCATCTAAATGAATGCATGTAGGTTTTCATGCATGCTTGAGTTATGTTATTTCGGACGATCTCCATACAATAAGTTTGAGCTTCAATGGTGGTCAAGTGCTAGATCTCAGTGGATTGGCAGTGGCGATGGCGAGAAGCAGCGTCTGCTAACTCTCTAGGTGGTTGGAAGTTGAACAGGCTGATAGAGACGTTGGATCAGATCATATTGATCACAGATGGCCATGATTATTATGTAGGATGCGGAATTGAGCGCATGGTTGGGTTCTTTCACGAGATCTGATGGATGGATGAGATTGCCTCCTTGTTTTTTAAACCCATCCCAAATCGAAATGGAGAGACATGATACTGCTCATTTATAATACAAGCCACCATAGCTTTAACTCAGAATTATCCTCCTCCCTCCACGGTACCACCCCATACCATGTTCACCCTACGGTCACACTCTTAGTTCCCACAATTCATCCTCCGGGCACGATACTAGCTCCCACTAAGCATGATAGCCACATGGGCTGACCACCATGTGTGCACCAAACGGCTTATACATGGCCCATGCACAGTCTGTCTTATGAGGGGATGACCTTGAGGGATTCCCTCAGGTGCGGCTGACCTTCGGGTCATGCATGTGCTTGAGGACGAGGACATCGAGTGGCCTTCGTGGTTGGCCCCTTATTTGGTAATGAAAATCCATATATACACTTAGTTAAAACCCAAGTGTCTAGTACAAGAATAATGCATGGGCACCTTTTAATTCATGATTACTTCTTTAAAAACCATTCCCATGCACCTCTCCTTCTATTTTACTCTTCCTTATTTCCTTTTGTATCATGAAGCCCAAAACACATTTCTCATGTTTCTTCTTCAAACCCTAGAAGGAACTCTTCTTATACTCCTCATGCATTGACACACAATTCATGTAAAAATTATTGTAAATAATGCGTTGTACTTAACACAAGTCTTTGTCCTTGAAGATCAGCACCATCAATCATCTGATTTTTAAAGATCATCCTTTTCGATTCCATGGATGGATATTCAACATTTCATGCACATAGTGACTATTAATGTATATTTACTTCATTCATCTTGAAATTGATGATTTAATGTACTTCTTAAAGTGTTGTGACAATATATCACCTTGATGCAAGTCTTGGAACATAGGACCAGTTCTAACATTGTTAGATTTCATAAAGATAATGTCCAAGAATGACATCCAATTTCATTTAATTCTGATTCTCCAAGGGGCATAATCCTTGGTACTTATCCTCTTGAATCATCGTTACTACCACTTTTCTATACACATAACTACACATGAAACCTTATTGTAATCTTATTGAAAACAAATTCAACACCATGCACTATAATACCCCCTTTTTATTTTGTTGTCAATATTAATTAATCACACTTTAAACGGTCCAATATGTGTGCCAATATTTTCTCCCCGTTATTTTCAACAAAATGAAAAGTTGTAGTGGGTTCTGTTCGATAACATGTCCTCCTCCCTTTGAATAATATCTTATTGAATATTTCTGATAGAGGGATGATGTCACATTGTCCCCTTAGCAAAGATCCTTCAGTAAATTAACTCTAAGTCTACTTTGGACTATCCCAATGTATAAAACAAGAGGGATATGTCCATGGTTTTAAATTCCCTCCATAAACAACCATACATCTAAAATCAAGATCATACAAGTTCTATTATTTTCTTAAGGGTTGGAAATACTCAGATTTATCAATGCCATGCTAAATTATGCACATACTTCACCAAAAATTTTAGAAAGTTCAATTGAAAATATAAATCTCCCCCTTTCATCCCATCTTTTCATGATAAATACAATTAAGAACATGGGATGAATGTGTGATTGGAATACCTCCACATAAAATTATTTAGATGATATTAATTTCAAGGTTTGTCGTGACATAATCCTTGATATCATCTCCTTCATGTTTTCTCCCCCTCAAGGGGTGCACTCCCTTTGAATTACCATGATGTATAATATCATCAAATAAGATGAAGATATGCGTGTTGATAATCTTCGATTGTGGATCACATCAAGTAATTATAAAATCATTAATAATGAATCCAACTTGTAGTTATTCACTTTGATCATTCAATTGTCATATTGAGGATGACCTTCACATTTAATTCCCTAAAATGTAAGCTCATGTATACAAAAAAATATAAGGGAATAAGATGGAACACTTGTGAACTTCTTAATAGTATCAATGGGGATGATAATTTTCTCTCAACCCATGAACTCTTTTCCTTGTAGCTCAAAAGTGTCTGGTACTCTTCATGATGATGTCTCCACTCTATTTGGCATCTTGATATTTCATTGTCAGAATAGACCCTTTACATCCATTCACCTTCAACGTGTGTGGATTTTTTTTCATCACTTTTGTAAGTAGTGAAGTCGATTTTTGTAGTTCTCTAGCAATTTTCAATTGATTAGGCTAGATTACTAGACTCTACATGGCATTTTCCGGCATGGATCTTCAACATTTCTTCTAAAATGATTTCAAGTTCCTTTCATAGGAAACTTATCAAAATTATCTTCCAGAATGTCTTCAATCAATCTTATCTTCTTCTGGATTGATTCTCCTTTCAATTTGAAATTTCCTCTGTTCACATCAATGGATTGTTTTCAGTGATCGAATGTATGGCCTTTATTTCCATACTAGAAGCCTATTTTCTTTGTTGAGATGAAATTCTTGGAATTTAGATTGAACTTCTTCTGTGGAATAGTTTGTTTCCAAGTTTTCTTGACTTTATTTTTTTTTATTTCCAAAATAACACTTTTCAACTCTTTATGCTTTCTCCTACCTGGGTTGTGGTCTATGCTTCTTATCAACATATTCTTGAGGCATGGTAGAACTAAACCAGCACTCATCATAACTACGACCACTTCCATTGCAATTATCACAGAATTATTCAGGATACTCAAATCTATTTTTGATAGACAGATTGTTATTCATCATTGCATTCTTCCATAGCATTGTAGGTTGCTTCAATTCTTCACTTCTAATTTCCCTGAATGTAGGATTTCCACAATTTTTATATGCTGACATATTATGAAAAAAATAATTGACCTGATGCCCAAACTCCTAACAACACCAACAATAGCCAACAAAAATCCTTCTTTTACATGTAGTATTAGTCTAGTTAAATTTAGTGCATTTTTGTCTCTAGAATTGTATTTATTTATTTGAAGCATTCTTTTGGGATTTTATCTTCTTTATCATTCCAGTATCCACCCTTTATGTTTTGATAGATGTAATTACATTTTTATCAATCCACGTCTTCCCAGATTTTGGCTTTGAACCATTACATACAGATGAAACTGCATTAGTAGAAACAAAAATAACTTGGTTATGGGATAACTTCTTCATTAAGGATATTTCCATTATATTAGAGGATGATTTGATATTACTCTTGCAATAATATTCCACAATGAAAACATGAGTGGTAGCATATCTTCTTTCAGACCATTGAGAAGTTATGGGTTGGAGTGATTTTTGATTCTTCAATTTCACCTCCAACTCTAAACGCTTCATGTTGAGGGAGTTCTTCACATTCTCAACTCATCTTATCTTGCATTCCCAATTAGCCTTCCGCATTATCATTTTGCCTTCATGCATTTTATTTGATCATTACAAAGAGATGTCAAGATCCTTTATCTTGTTAGCTCTGTCTTCATTTTGAGAAGCTTTGAAAACCATAGAGACTTTCTGCAACTTTTCAAATGCATGGAAAACATCAAAAAATACCGTTTCAAAGAATTATTTCTCACAAATACTTCCCTACAATTTTTTAGTGACTTCATCATATCTATCATTTAAAATAGAAATTGTTTCTTCCATTGCCATCACATGTTTTGTGAGAGTGTTGGATAGGAAAACCCTTTTATCCAAGGCCTCTTCAATGGCATCCACTTCTTCTTCCAACTATAATTTTTCATCTTGAAGTTTTCTAATGCTTACATCAATGTTTCTTGACACTTCTCTAGGGAAATTCTTTAGATGACCTTTGAGTGCTGCATGAAGATCAATAATTGATATATCATCATCACATCTTGAAGATGCTTCAGTAGAAGATTCATAATAATAAAAGGAATTATCACATGTTTTACCTTTCATTTTACCTTCAGTAGAAGGTGTATCCCCATTAGCAGTAACCATCTTCATCATCTTCCTTGCATGTTTCTTCTTTCTATTCTTGTGAGTCTTGGATGATATCTCCATTTGAATTGGTTCACTCATCTCCTCAAATATGCACATCATAAAGACTCCCTTTTATCTTTTATAGGTAACCTCCATCTAATACCAATTGAAGTTCCCATATCAGTGTTAATCCCTGATAGGGGGAGTGGGTGAATCAGTGATCCCTTTCAAATATCATTACTAGTTAATTCTTTTCAATTAATCCTCGAGGGGTGGTTAAAGCCTCGATCCACTCTTCTTGTGTCTCTCAGCCTTACCATGAATGATGCTATAAATTTAAAGACAATGAACACAAAGATTTACAATGTTCGGTTGAAAGACCTACTCCTTGTTGGGTTGGTCATTCGCCCCGTCAAAGGATCTCCACTATAATTAGGTGAATAATTACAATGGTTGATATAGAGTTCCA